>OX578273.1:43478108-44678108 GCA_951217065.1 Baccha elongata | reverse complement strand
TGAAAACGTTGCATTAGTTAGATAAGCAATTACCTCGTAGGTTGCAGGAAATAAAGGGTGATTTTTTTCGAGGTATAGAACTTTAAGTTTGCATTACTTTTCAAGACGGCGACAGATTTAACAGCTGTCAAGTGATTTATTCTCAGTTTGGTTTGGCAATTCATCATGAATAGACTTCCAAATTGTGCAATTTTATTTCGAAAATAATGGTTCTGTGCGGAATACGTAATACGTTTCATAAGCGAATTTCGTTTAGCGATGAAGCGCACTTCTGGTTGAATGACTACGTCAACAAACAAAACTGCTACGTCAACAAACAAAACGTCATCCAGAAAAACTGCCTGTTTGGTGAGCTTTATGGGCTGGTGGAATCATTGGTCCGTACTTCTTCAAAAACGATGATGGCCACAACGTTACAGTCAATGGTGATCGGTATAGAGCCATGAATACTAACTTTTTCATTCCTGAATCGAACAATCATGATGTCCAGGAGCTGTGGTTCCAACAAGACGATATACGGCCACAAATGTTGGAAAAAGTCATCGAAAATTGAAAGTCCAGATTGGACTACATCCGAGCCAGCCGTGGCAGTCATATGCCAGAAATCATATTTAAAATGTAATGCCACAAGATTATCTTTCGAATAAATAAAAAATCATGTCAATCGAATATTCCATCGTTGTTCTATACCTGTAAAAAAAACACCCTTTACAAGCAAAATATTTATTATTTTCTCCCTAAAATTCGTTAAGTTCGTGCGAGTTTTGTTCACTGAGTGAAATTCGTGAGTGAAATTCACTGGCACCGCAACCGCAGCCTTAAGGGCCCAACCCATAGAAAGCGTTGCGTGCGTTGCTTTGTCGCTTTCAACTGAGTGCAATATTAAATACACAGGTTGTTATGAGAAGCGACCCATAGGCAGCGCTTTGTCTATGAGAAATTTCTCATAAGAGCTTGTGTATTTGATGTTGCACTCCGTTGAAGGCGAATACTAGAAGCACGCAACGCGTTCTATGGATTTGATCCTTAAGGAACGCTGGAAACAACGTAAAAGTTTAATGATTTTATTACTTTCAGACATTGAAAGTAATAAAATCATCATTGAATGAATCAAATGTGATACATTATAAATGAAAGTTGTCAGCAAAAAATGATTAACAATCATTTGTACCTAAACAGTTAAAGGAATACTTTTGAAGTATGTGTCACTTTCTCGACCCCGCAGAAAAAAAAAACTTATAAATTTTAGGCTGTATTTTAACCCACCATTTTGAGGTCTGATACACTAATCCCACAGTTTGTTTGTAAGCCGTTAACGCTGGAAAAACCACGTACAGTTAAAAATTTGAAGAAAGAATTTGAAGCGTATTTTGTGATATAACATGTAAGTACATAAATATTACTAAATGTTGATCGAAATCAGACTTTTTTTTATATTCAGTAATAAAATACCCCAAACTTTTCGAAAACTTAAAGATTCACAAAGTGTATGTGTGACCTTTTCAAATCTCGCAACCCACACAATTTTGTTCACCTTATTGATTTTCTTAAATGCTTTTCAAAACATCCTGTCATGTTCAGAAGTGCCTTATTCAACATCACACTAGTATACAAATAAAATATGAGTACCCCACAAAATCTACACTTTTTGCGTATTATGACTTTCACATGCCGTATGCCACAACTGAACACATTAAGTCTGTCTGATTTTTTTTTTTTATGTGTGATATTTCAAGCCTTCTTGAGTCACCTTGAAGCAAACACAACCAACAATGACTTTGGTTGTTAAAATAATAAAAAAAAAAAAACTCAGAATGATTACGTTAAACACCGAAAAGGATTTCCAAAAAAAAAAACACGCTTTAAAGGTTTCGCTTTATTTTGTAAAGAGTATAAGACTTGGCATGAAAATTGCGTGCAAAGTCACAGTCTCTTTTCTTTAAATAGTTTTTGTCGTAAAATATATTGTTGTGTTCTTATTTGATATTAAACATGCAAATTCACAATTCATAGTTATACACATCTATAAATGTCTGTTCAATCCAAACATATTGGTCGGCTTTAGACAAAAATCAGACCCTTTCAAAATGAGTCCCAAAAGTAGCAGTTTGTTGTTATCGTTCCAACTTGGTAAACAATATTCGTTTATGTTTTTAGGCTTATCACTTGAATATGAAGATTTACATAATAATCCGATCCAGCAGATAAATGCCCCAATAGAATAAAACCTTCACAAATAAGTACATATATAGCAGAAGAAAATTTAATTTAAAGCTAAAAAAACTTCATTTAGAGGAGGATGGAGCTTTCAATTCTCTTGGTCTTGGTCTTCTATTTAATTATCAAAAAGGATATGAAGCAATTTATTTTTTGTTGAACTTTGTTAAGTATCGATCTAACTTTGATTGAATTTATTTTATTTGTCACAATGGTGCTTAGGTTTGAAATTCTTGGAAAGCAGTTTTTTTTATTTTTATAGATAGCTGTATCAAAATTTTTAATTCCTCTAGTATTGCAATCAAGAAAAAATTTCGACTGGAAAATATATTGTTACCTTAGTTGAATTTTCTCGCACAACAAGCCATATATGGCTTTTTGATTTTTAAGGTTCGAAAACTGTTGAACTGCCACGGTAAAACAACCGTTAAAACATATTAAACAAAACATTTGTCTGTCTATAACTGAATTTTGTTTTTGTTATCTGTGCACAAGCAGCATCAAAAAGCTGCGGTCAAGTTCAGTAACTCTAGTTCTTAACGACTTGGAATTGTTACTAGATTCAAAGGCGATCATATACTTTACTAACGAAATTCGTTATCGATAAGTGCTTAATTTTGATCAATTCATGTGTGAGTTAAGATGTGACGCGTTTTTTTTTTAACGTCCATATATGGCACGAAAATATTTGCTTCATTCCAAATGCCATATATGGTTTAAAGAATGAAATCAATTGCGAATGCATTGACGTGAAGTATGTATTAAATTTGATATACATAAATGAATTAAAATCACTAAATTCAAAGTGACTTTTGAATATCACTTCTTTTCATTGCCCATTCACTTTGAATTCAGTGATTTAAATCCCATTCATTTTGAATTCAGTCTCTCAATTTTGCATTTTTGTATTTTTTTTTTTTTTTTAATTAAATCACTAATTTAAAATGAATGGGAATTCATCTTGTTGCAGCCTCAATTCAAATGAATGAAAATACTTGTTACAAGCAAAACTTCGATGTGGACTTTCTGGCATGCAATCGCTTGCACCAGGAACACTTGCAGAGCGTAACTAGTTCATGCAAGCATTTCCATGAATCGAACTGCGAGTTTTAGATCTTAAAAATTCTGATTGTAAGTAAAAAGTGATGTTGTAAATATTTGTGGTTCTCACCCATTAAGGGTTGCTAGAGAAAGAGATTTAATAAAATTTTTGAAAAAAAACTCTAACGAAAAATAAAACGTTCTAATTTACAAATTAAATAAATTATATACATAAATAGAAAATCGTTTTGAATAGTTTAATGAAATTTTTTAAACTGTTTATAAAAGTTAAAAACAAATTTTTCATTTAGAGTGGAAAAGAAAATTAAAATTAATTAATCACGCAGTCGTTGAGCGGCGATCCATATATCTGAACGGTAGAGCGGGCGTTCGCATTTGCAAATTAATTTTCTTATAGCTCATTTTGGATTTTGGAGGAAAACTAAACAACTTTAACAAACCTCGCAATTACCCCTTGGTTTTACGATGTTGAAAACCATTTGCTCTCACAATAGTGACACACTTTGCAAGGACTGAATCCAATGAAGCAAGCTAGGGACATTTTACCTATACCCTTTTTGGTATCCTTCAACTAAAACCTATATACGTGATAAGCTTACAAAGTAATTTTTGTTTTTGCGATAGCAAGTTGTGCTTTTATTTAAAAATGAAAGGCTTTAAGTTATGAAATTGCTTTTAAAGTTATTGACCTACTTTTCATATAGTTGGTTAAAAAGTTTTATTTGACTTTATAACAAGTTCGTTTTATCAAAGATGAAAAATTGCTTTTTAAGGATACCTTCATAAGATACAACACTCCTGATTTTGTAGATATGGTAATTTCGACAGAGTTTTCATTACTGCTATGTGTCAGTATTTTAGATCTAGCTTACGGCTAGATTGTTATTGTTTTTTTATTTCAAAGAGTTTCTTTTTTTTCGAAATTTATATGTATGATAATGAAGGAAGGATGTTTTTAAGGAGGCATTTTATTTTCGTTGGGTTTCATTTAGCATTGAAATGACTGATTTAGGCTGTTGTCAAAATAAGAAAAAGAAGTTAATATTTTGTATAAAAATCCTCCAGAAATATGTACAAATTATATTTATCATTAATAGGCAGTTTTCCAAATCCAAAAATTTATCGAATTTTAGGATTCAATCCCAGAAATGCGTTTTTCAGTCAATTTCAAACAAAAAGATAACACAGAGTTCACGCAACTCAACTGTTGTTGCAGTGTCATTCATAAATAAGTACTTAGAATTGCCACTGTTATGCACTCAGAGAAAAAAAGTGTATAACTTTGCAGAAACATACTTAAACTAACAAATTTCAAAATTCTTTTCATCGCAATTGTGTTTATACTATAATTAAGTGCGTCAGATTTAAATCAATATTAACGCATTCTTTCTTTAAGTTAGTTGCATATTTAAGTTTTAGAAAAAAACGGAGTTAAATAAATTGTATAGAAGTCATTTTAAATAAGTGTGTTCTTACATTGAGTACTTTTTGGGTAAAAGAAAAAAGAAATTGAGTATGTCATGCTAAGAGGGACGCGTTCTTTAATTCAATCTAAGCATGCTTTAAATTTGACATCCATTTTTCTCTGGGTGTAGGATTCGAACCACAGTCCTCCTGAGTAGCAGAGCAATAACATACATTTTTGTTTGTTTTTTTGGTTGTTTTTTTGTTTACTGACAAACTGATGAGTAAACTCTTTATCTGGAAATAGGTAAATCTGATGTGACTCAGAGTTAACTCGATACTGGAATAACTGGGGATAACAAGTTTTTCAGTACAGGATTAAATTGGACTCAATGAATTAAAATAAAAACTTATAAATGACGTAGAGCCGTAAAGTAAAAGGTGTAAAAGGTAACGGAACGAACGGACTGAAACATAATTGCTTTTGTGATAAGAGTACTCTGTGATTCGATACGTGCGGTGCATGTGGTACTTTAAATCTTTTTTTCGATAAATTCAATGGATTAACTAGCAATTAACTCTAAATTTGTTTTAATTTAAAATTGACTTAAAATCGTAACATTGGAACAGCTCGAGTTTATTTCTGCAATTAGGAAAAAAAACCTACATTTTACCATACATTTTTGCTAAACACAATTTTCGTAAAAGGCTGTTTTTATACGGTTTTCACACCGAAGTAAGCCCGGTTTTCGTGAAAAACCCCAAAACCAATTCCAAAAACACAAGTTTTACTCATAAAATAATAAATAAATAGAACATCATCTCAGGAGGCTCCACCCACTTTTGCCTACAAACTTTCAAAACTGCAGAGATTTTACTCTGTATGCGTGCCCGTGCATTTTAAATGGGACTGTCAAATTTGGCTAGACCATACATTTTAAAAATTTTGCATTTAGCTGTTCACACGTATAGAAAAGGGCGTGTACATTTTTTTTCCTACAGGCGGAGACGGAGGAGTACAATTTGATGACCTGTGGTTATACTATACATTTTTGTGAAACACAAATTCTCGTAAACCACACTGGTTTTATATACAACCTGACGAAAACACGTAGGTGAAAACATTCAGCACTCAATGAACTGTGAAGAACGAAAAAGAGAATCAGGACTATCAAAAGAATAGTTCGAATTGAACCGAACAAAATAGTACACGTTTTATATGTAAGATGAGAAAATAAAAAAAAAATTTCCTGAAAACTGATTCATAATCAATTCCAGAGCAGTTAAAAACCGTTTTGAAGGATGATTTCTGATTAAATTTCAGATCATAATAGTTGAAGCAGATTTGTAAAAGTGTTAAAAATCAGTTATTGTTTTGATATGCTCCGGACCTGTAGAATATCTCGCTTATATGATTTAAGTTTAAGTTGTCAACATTTGAAACCGAGTTTACTAATAAATTCATTTAGGTTTTTAAAAAATTCATTTAAATTCACTTTTAAATAATTCTTTTAAATTTAATTTTCTTTTAAAACGTAGGCAACATAAAAATGTGTTTTTTTATTACACACAAAATATCAATAATTTAAAACGAAAACTTGAAACGTTCAGTTGGAAATGTTTTCCGGTTTTCGAAAATTTTTTGCCCTATCAGATCGTTCCTCTTTTAAAACATAAGTTTGAAAATAACTTTTAGAATAAACTTTATAAGAAGTGGACTCTAACGTTATTTTAGGATCTAGAACATTACTCCTGCTACAAGTGAAATTCATAAGTGTTATAAAAAAAATCTCAATAAAGAGTTGCAACTATGGCAGCGAATAAATCTTAATCATTTGGCAACAATTTATAAGAACAAAGTAGAAATAAATCATATTTGCTTTTGCAACCAAAAGAAAATATAAAATCAGCAAAGAAAAATAATACAAATTTAAAAAAAAGCAGTGTTTTTATAACAATCAGTTTTTATTATTTTTTTAACTTAGTTTTTTTTTTTTTTTTTTTGTTTAAATTGCTTTTATATATAAATATAAATTATTTGTTTTCTTAATGTTTGTCTTGAATATAAGTGAAGAGAATAAAATAGTTTAAAAGCTTAATAAATAATATAAAACACAGAGTATATTAGTTTATGCTGTTTTTGGTCAGAAATTAAAAGAATATTAAATTTATTGTGCAAAATGACAAACAAAACAACTGATACAGGAAAAAATAATATTTCCTAAAAAATATCAATTGAATCTAGAAAAAACAGAATAATTAGTTTTCGAAATTTCGTTTTGTTTGTAAATATTATTACATTCGTAAAGTTGACGGGCGGGCGCGGTTAATTGTATCTGAAGGTATCCGACAAATTTTGTATCATTTTTTTTTTTCTATATAAATATATTTAATTTGTTTAAAATTTCAATTCATCTAGTTGTGATTTTGGTATTTATTTAAATTTGTTTATGTTAAATTTATTCTATAGAATTTATTATATGTGTTTTTTTTTTCTTAAAAATTTTCTAAAATTGTTAAATTTTTTTTATTTGAAATATTTTTTTTTATTTTAATTTAATAATTGTGTCTTTCTTTGTACCGTCAGCGCTCGAATTGAATTTTTTTTTTTTATATTTTGTCAAGTTTGATAATTTTTTTTAAAAACAAAAAAAATATAACTTTAATAACAAACAAATTATTTCTTATTCGATTTTGTTCTTTAACTACAATAGATTAGGATAGTTTTATAGTTAGTGTTATATGATTTTTTATTTAGTTCCTCTTGGTTTCGCTTTCTGAGTTTAATTACTATTTAAAAGAGTAAAAATATTATTTATTATATCTTTACAATAATTTTATTGTATTTAACAAATAATAATAACAAAACAAAAGAAAATATCTATCACAGTAAAAAATTAAAGTCGCAATTATTTTTATGTTTGTTTAATATTTTTTTTTAATTATTATTATTATTTTTTTTTATGTATATAATTTAACAGTGATGTTTGAAGTAAAATAAAAATAGCTAAATAATTCCTTAACTCTTAGTTCTCGGTAATTATGTATTATTATTTACAAAATTAAAATTAACTAAAAAAAAATACATAACTATATAAAATATTTCATTTTTTGAATCGCTACATACTAACTTAACAACAAAGATAAAAGTGATATTTTATTAATATTTTTATACACATAATTTTTTTTTTTTTTTCAACTAACAAAAAGTTAATAATAAAATCGATCCATTTACAAAATGTAAAAATTGTTTTTAAAAATGTTTACATTTTTTGTTTGTTTTGGCTACGCACTGTACAAATAACAATAAAATTTGTTAAAAAATGTACAAGATTTTTGATTACTTAAAAATAAATTTTTCGCTTCCATTTTTATGTATTTTTTTTTGGTAGAAAACGTTACCAAAAAATTAGTAATGGTGGCGAATGTCGCTCTAAATCATCCGTGGATTTATCCATTTTACAATTTTCATTGTAAAATGAATGTTTTTTGTTTGTTTGAAAAAAAAAAACAAATAAAATAATTTACAACAACGCATGGGATATTAATTGGGATGGGTTAATGGGTGGGATAAAAGGTCTGAACATATGGTGATGTAAGGTTCATGCCTTGGCTAACTTTTTCGGTCGCACAGGCACTATACAATAACCGGCACTTACATCGCATCCACTGATAAGAAGATTTTTCAGAACTGAATTTGATGGCGATGATGTCAGTGATTGATTCAGCTGGTGATGATTACGGTCTTGATTACGTATCATTTGTTGCTGCTGAAGTCCTCCAACACCGCCATTTTCATTATTCCAACGTGAAGTTGTCTGCGATTTGTCAAGTCTCCCACCAGTCGTCTTTGCTATTTCCCTCTGTTTTTGAGGTGCCGCAGCCATTAGATGTTGCAGAAGATGCGGCGACGTTTGAATTTCCACATTTGAGGAATTCTTCAAACGTTTCGAATCCAAAGTCGAAGCACCACCTGTGGTAAGATGACGCTTGTGGTTGTTGCCCTGCAGAGCTGTCAGATTTGTTGTATGCAGGATGGTTGACGTCTTGGGTGATGGTGACATTTGATTGCGGCCAATGTTGCCATTGGTTGCAATTCGAATAGTAGCCGCTGTATTGCTGGTGGGTGTTTTCGTTGACAATTTTCGATTGTTTTGAATAATTTCTTCGCTTATAATTAAATTGCCACTACATCGTGGCTTATTGTTGCCGCTGTTATTATTTGAATTGTGGCAATTTGAAGCTGAATTCGATGTAACAACTGACGTTCCTCCTCCCAATAATGGTGATGATGTAGAACGCTGTTGTTGCTGCGGTTGATGGTGGTGGTTAATTGAAAGATTTTTATTGTTTTGAATTGTGATTAGGGGAACGTGCAGGGTAGAGGTCGGCATCGTCGCCGTATTGATTATGATGTTTTGTTGTTGTTGTTGTTGTTTGCACGTTTGTAGTTGATGTTGTAAATTATTACCAATGGCGACGTTTGAATCGGCTGAATTTATGTTGAGTAAATCTTGTACCGTCCAACAATCTAAATTGGATGCTATTTATTTTTTTTTATAAAAAAAAGAAAAAAAATAAATGGATTAATACTAGAATTTCTAAGTTAAGTAAAAAATTCATAGTTGAAAATGTCTTTTTGTTTTTTTAATATCGAATCTAATTTTTAAGAGTGCGTCAAATATGTTTTTTTGTTTAGTTAAAATTAATTTGGCCATGAATATAAAATTAAGAAATGAGAAAAAAGACACACAATAAATTTGAATACAGTAGGAATTCTGTCTTTCGACCGTGACATTCGATTTAGTTTTTTTTATGTATTTCAAACACATAGAGAATCGTTGTCGTCATTGTGATTTTTTTTAGATTTTTTTGGCTCGTGGTTGACTTTTATGCAACAATTATATTATATTTTATTTATATTGTTGCATAAATGCAAATGTTTCGTTAATAGATTCGAATAAGTGGGTGTTTTGAAAGAGCTTGTTTAAAAAACATTTTTTATTATTTTAGTATAATTTGAATTTGAAACATTAGGTGGCCTTGGATGAACTAATATAAGAAAATAAGAGAAATTGATGCTATTTTGCTTTACATTTTGCGATGAATACTGGAAAACCCAAACAAAAAAAAAAAACAGTAAAAGAAAAGGCATAATTAAGAAATAGGTAAATCGGTTGATTCTGTTATTTTTAACTACAGAATAGTGCTGACACTAAATATATTTAAAAAATTCCCCCCGGATACCAAATCCGTCGAATAATTTACGGCGAGATTCAGACTCACTTTAGCAATGTTTAATAAAAAAGAATTCGATGGGGAAATGGATAAACTAATTCTGGAGCAATAAATAAATTTATGAACTGGATTTAACATTTGATTCGCTTCACTTTCTGAACATATGAAATACCACATATAAACGGTCTTTATGTGTAATCGACACTAAGCCCTGTAACTAAAACGAGAAACAACAACACAATCTTGTGTTTATTTTCTGAAAGAAAATATTATATCTTCTTATCTAGTTTTCGAGATTCGAGGGGTTTGAGTCAACAATGGGTGCTTTCAGTGCTGTTGCTCTTAAAAATGAATGCGGCAACACTCTGAACCTCTCAAATTGTTCTAACAGCTTCGAGGTACGTACAAAACCTGCCAAATTTTTTTTATTGGAGAGATGATCTTTAGACATGCTAGCGCCATTGTAACGAGTCTTGCTTGAATCACTAAAACAACTGCCATGATAGTACCAAAGAGTTTGTATAAAATGTTGATAGTGCATTCTAACTTTACCTACTTAAATTTGTTTTTTGCGCTCGTGGCTCGTGCTTGTGACGTGCTCATAAATAAAAAAGGTGTTCTAATTTTTGAAGGAATAAAACAAAGTTTTCATGAAGAAATCTGACAGTCATACTAAGATTTCGTGTATTTGAATTTGCACAACAAAATCGAAACGAAAATTGAAACAACTCCATTTTAATAGGGGATCGGAGGCTATACTTGTGGAGCTGCAGTAGTCAAGCTTGTACTATAGAGCAAAGATAACTTAATTCTAATTTTGACTACCAATTGCGCATTTCAACTTTACCAATCCTCAATAACTAAAATATTTTCATTTAGGCGGCGTAGATTGAGAAGTGGGTGAATTTGACAACATCAACCTGTGAAAAGTATTGCTTTCGTTCTATGGCGATATCTTACAGGCAACATCTTTCATCTATTTCATCCAAAATAATACATTTTTTTCTTTTGCTATATAAGAACCACTTACAATGTATTGTTTTCAAAAACTTCAAAAATAAGAACACGATTTCAGGTTTTTGAAAGCACATTACGAGTAGGTATGCTACGTGCATATGCAAGTTAATTGAGACATTTTAAAAGCTCCGCACGCAAGCCAGACAAGATTATATTCTTCTTAATTATATCGTCTCCTAAGTGCCATCCAATACCATAACGCTTCGAATGACTAAATTTTCACAATAAAAATAAAAAAAAAATATACTTCTATCACTTAAACTATCATATTACATCATATACTATATGTTAAGCATCCCACCCAAGACAAACCCTTTAAAGAAATGTAATCCCAAAGTATTAATTTCATAAGCTTGTGCCTATTAAACTTGGCCTAAATCATTCAGACTTCGCACTCTCTCAATCATTTTGTAACAAGTATGTATAATGTATATGAGTTAACAACGAACTACAGATCTTAAGTGAATAACTTACTACTTGACCCCTTTCTGCTGTACCGCTTTTAATATCCCATATTTTTTTGCAACGCAAAATGCATCTACACGTGACTTTTTTGTTTTTAACCCCTGAGAAGAAAAAAATCAAAAGGGGTGTTGTGTTGGTGTATGGAAGTGAGAGATAACATTCAATCGTGGGGGCTTTAAAATTAATTACCCTTCTTAAATTACTGTATTCAGTATATTTCCAACTTAAAGTTGTATTAACATTTCTTGCATCTGAAAATGAATACAGTGTTGCCGAATGGTTTTATTTTTCTTGAAAAAAAAGAAGCGAAATAAAGAAACAAAATTTAAAAGATATTTTTTCACATTAAATCCCTCATTTGACGTACAATGTAAGTGTTGCCACTGTGTAGTTTTTTTATATTTCGTAATATTGAATACGTATTTCTATATTAATTTAAAATATGTTCGAAAAAAGTCGGTTTGGAAATTCTGTCTGTGCGTTTGTCTGTCATTCGCACCTGCAGCCTAACCGGTTGGTCCGATATTCTTTAAACTTGGTATGAAGGGTTTTAATGGTCACCGTCAGGGGGTTTTTGGAATTTTTATTCAAGGCCTAAAATTAACCGTACTTGCAATATAATGGTTTGATTTTTCGAAAGCGGCTTTAACGATTTTGATAAAATTTGACATGAGCTTTAAGAACATTTTAGAAAAATTGAACCATATTTACTTAAAGACTAACGAACCCTATCCAATCATGAAATTGGATGGGTATTCTATGGAATCTAATTTTATCTCTGCTGACTGGCTTTAATTATTATATAAAACTATTTCAGTTGATTGTATGTCAAAAAAAAAAAATATGTTTTAATTAAACCTCGACACATGGCATCACTGATTGTATGTAAATGATTTTCTCTTCTCTTCACTTTCAATTAATCTGACAAGACAACTTTTGTTTTATTTTAGACCCACTCATTCTCCATTATGGAGCATCATTGCTGCCGCCACCACCGCGCCGCGCCGATCGCTGCATGCCGGCCGGCAGAAATATTACAAAAAAAAAAAATTACCGATAGCATTACGTCGACTTCGGCGGCGGCGACACAGTGAAGTGACGAACGCTTAAAATATGAAGAGGAGGGATTTTTTCATTATGTGCATATCCTGTCTTTAAGTGTCACCTCCCGGTAAAGTGATGGAGTAATTTACGATTCGTTGTAGAATTGAAAAATTTTCCATCAATTTTAGACTTTATTTTTTTTTTCTACATAAGCACAACATTCCGTACTAAAAATTAAAAAAAATCTCAAGACATTGCATTTCTTTTTCTCCGCAATAATGTTGATTGCTTTGGTTTATGTCCTATAATTAGGGTTTAGGTGATTACGATTATATTGTTGAATATAATAAAATGATCATAAAGAAAGAATAAATACAAAAAAAAAAAAAAATACATATACCTACCTATGTAGAGACAAGATAAAATCTGGAGAAAAATTAACGCTACTAGATTCATTGCCAACGGATGCTATTTTTACTCCTTTAAACCGCAGTCTGGGAGGTGAAGTAGAACAAGTCGATATTATTTTGCCAAAGACAACAAGAATACACATGACTTATATGTTTCCAAGTGATGATTAATATACAAATCAGAACAATATTCGTTTTTTTGCTTTCAAAAGGAACAAAAAAAAAAAAAAAGAATTATAAATAAATATCTAATTCGACCGAAACCTGTTGGTTGTGCGAATTTTGTATTGGTTGTTGTTCTTATTTTATTTGAGTACCTAGGTACATTATGTATATTTTTTTTTTCAAAATGATATCATTGCATTGTGAATTAGGCAATAAATTTTGTTAATTTACAAAAAACTAAGACAATTGTGACTTTTTCCTTCAACACAGGTATGAGCGTTTATTTCACAATTAATTTTTTTTTTTCACAAAGTTGCATAATAATTTAGACGCAGCTAAAATATTATATTCATACGTCATACATTGATGAGTTGAAGTTTCGTTGACGATTGAATAATAAATAAGTAAGGGGCATGGATAAATCTAATTTTAGTTCTATATTTGAATTTTAAATATTTAGTGTTAGTGACAAAAAGTAAAATTGTAGCCATTGAACTTAGGTAGTAAAACAAAACTATGAATTACATTAAGGTAATGAGAAATGCATTTTTGATTTTTAGGATCGGACACATTTGTGTATAAATCCGTTCTGTATCATTAAAACTTCTATAAATATAACAATTAATAGATTATTCTTCATATTAATTTTGTATAAAATATAAATGCTTGAAAATTAAGAAACTGATAACAAATAAAGGGCACGACTGGATCGCAAAAGCTCTTGTGGAAAGTTATTTTCGTGTCAACGACTGGGAATTTCAATTGATTAAAAATAAAATATACTATTATTGCAAGTAGTTGTTTTAGAATATTAAATTTCGTCAAAATCATTGCAGCCATTCAAAAGATAGACGGTGTAAGAACAAACGGTTCAATGGAATCTACCGTTAATAAACTGGTTCTGAAAAAAAATTCCCATAAAAGAAATAATCTTTGGCAACAAATCGCTTATATAAAATTTTATCGAAATTGATCGTATTTTTTTCGAAAAAAATAGAATTATCAGTGTTCAAAAATAACTTTTTTTCTAAATTTTTTACGAAGTATTATTTAAGGCAAGTAGAAGTTTTAAAATATCAAATTTCGTCAAAATCGGTGAACTCGTTCCAAAGATCACCGTCAATAAGGTGATTCTAAAAAAAAATTCCAACGTGGAATTGTAAACAAATCGTTCATATAAATTTTTATCAAAATCGATCGAAAAAAAATGGAATTATCGGTTACGATTATATGGTAGGTACCGTTATTTCAAGACCTAGGATACAAATTAAAAAAAATTTTGAGCATTTTATCATAAGAACACATTCTACCAAGTTTGAAGAAAATATGGCCAACTTTAAGGCTGCAGGTGTCGATACATACACCAAACAAACAGAATTGCCAGACCTACTTTTTTGTCTTCTCTATCATCGTAATGCCATGTTTGATTGTTATCTAAACACTTTTTTTTTGTACGAATGCATAACTCGGCGGGATAGGGACAAAATTCCGACTGGACAGATTGAAAAATCCCGACTGTCAAAATCTCGACTGCCAAAATCCAGACTGGCGAAATCCTAACTGCCATAATCCCGACTGCCAAAATCCCAACTGAAAAAATCCCGACTGACAAAATCCAATGGTACGAATAAAAAATACCGATTTTAACACTTTAAGCACGTTTTTGTACCTTTTTTTTTTTGCTTTTACACTGATTATTTGAAATAAGAATTGAAATGGAAAAAAATAAGAAGCGAAGCAGGATACTGTTGAATTTGGAAACTTTGGACTCAGGCGACGCCAGACGACTGGACATACCCTAAGTGGAGCAACGAAGTTGCATGAGCGGGACTGACTACAGAAAGAGAGTTACAATCCTTTTAACCCGCTAAGCGGGCCGCCCAGGTGCTGTGGAATATAGAAACATTGGACTCAGGCGCCTGCCAGACGACTCGGCAAACCCTAAGCGAAGCAACGAAGTTTCGTGAGCGGGACTGACTACAGAAAGGATTTTGACGAAAAAATATTGAGTACCATAATTCTACCCCAGATAACAAGTTAAATACATACAAAATAACCGGTAAAAACGATACCTTCATGAAATTATGAAGCAATTAATTTTTATTGACAGTTTAGTTTTAAATTGCCTTTACCAAAAAAAAAGTAGTTAGTCAGTCGGGATTTAGGCAGTCGGGATTTCGGCAGTCAAGATTCCGGCAGTCGGGATTTTGTCGGTCGGGATTTTGGCATTCGGAGTTTCGTACCCAACCCTAACTCGGCTTATACTAGAGCAAGTAAAAAAGGATGAAAATATCAGGATGAAGATGCTTCGCGAGACAGTAGGAATAGGAAAATATAATACCGTGTTCTGACTTCTTTTACACCGTTAAAATATCGAAGAAGAAGGAAGCAGGACTCATAAAAAAAAAAAAAAAACAAATGCAACGACCTGTTTCCCGATCATGACGACAATGAAAATATTGCATTAATTTTTAGATTGGTAAACTGACCACAACTAATTTCTGAACTTATAAAGACATTTCTATTCGTTTTCATTATTCCAATTGTTTTTCATTTTTTATATTATGTTTAAGCCAAACATAGACTTGCAAGGCAAATAATTCAAAGCACTGCATTGAATGTAACGTAATATTGTAGGATTCATTAAAGCATAAATGATTGCTTTTAAATGATAGCAGTGAATTATATAATTAATTTTATGTTTGCAATATTTTTGATTACTAAATGAATGTTAATTGCATTTATTTTTCAAAGCTGGTTTAGAATTTTTTTGAAAGGCATTGTGAGTAAATACTGAACGTGCTTTAAAATGTAGTTACAGTCGATAGTTGATGAAACCATTTGATATAAAAATAGAAAAAATGAAAATAACATATATTTAGGTCTACAGATTAATTAAATCAAACAAAGCGATAATATTTCCAAAAAATTATCTTCTTTTCTGATATATATGTATGTAGATCTAGATATACGTAGTTAAAAACATTGATTAATTATTTAACTACGCTTCTTTGATTGTTTTTTTTTTCTAATACAAAATCTAAGATGACCTTTTATAAATAAAAAATCTCATTGAAATTTGAAGAATTGATTATAAGATACAAAAATTAATTTGTTTTTGATTATGATCTTGAAACTTGTGTAAAAAACTGATTGAAATAATTTCTGTGAACAAAAACAAAGTTGATTTTAATTTAATTTTTGAAATAAAAAAAAAATCATAGTTTATCGGCAATTAATTTAAGCAAGAGATATAATAAAAAAGTTAAAAATCCAGTTAGCTATAATATGATAAATCTTCAATTTAGCTTTCAAGTCAAGTAAATAGACCTACAATAATCTATTATATATTTTTATCTATTTAAACTTAAAAACGGAGTTAACTTCTAGGATGAAAATATAAGCTAGACCAACCCGTTAGAGAAATTAGGCAGAAGTTTTCCTGCAATAGACTTATTAAAAAACATTCTTCCAACTGTAATGAAGAACCATCCAGTTGAGCCCATAATTAGAAACAATGAATTTCGTTACAATCGTTCAAGCCGATTGAACGATTGTAACAAACATACGCACACCGGAATTTTATATTTTTAATCATAAGTATACATTTAGCATAAGGTCTTATCGCCTTGTTTCGACGACAATCACATTATAAAATTTGCAAATTTGTGCGCTTTGGCATTAGAAAATAATTTTTGAAAATTCACATTTGGTTTGGCCTTTGCAACGTTTTATTTTTTGAGCTTTTGAATTGTGATGTCTTGCCTTTTGGACATTATGCCACTTCTTGATTTGGTGCGATATGAGGCATATGACCCTCAGACCATTGGACAAGTGCATAAATTTTGTCATATCAATCATTCATCATCGAAATGTCAGGTTTATTAAAAAATTTACGTTTACGTAATTCAGACATTATAATATTCAAATTTCGTTGTGGTAACTATTATCAGCATTCGGAAAAATTTTATAATTAGTTTCGAAAAAGTTGTGTAAGATCTCAAAAGAATAAAAAAGACATTTTTAACCATAAACAAACCCCACCCAAATCCCATTATTTACTAATACTATATTTAAAATACTTACAATCCTTAGTATACACACTGTCAAAAGCATCAATTGATTCACACAAACTGCCTCCATCGATTTCCTTTTTACACGTTAACAAACCCAAACCATCATTTCGAATTGACATCGGCGAATTATGCTGTTGATGTTGATTATGGCTCAGGTGATGGTTTTGTTGTTGTTGCTGCTGTTGTTGTTGCTGATGATGATGATTATTTTGCTGGCGATGATGTTGTTGCTGTGAATGCTGTGGTGACATCGAATTTATACTACTTATGCCACTGTCACTATCATCAACACACAACGATGATCCACAGCATCTAGAACCATCACCGCCGCCATTACTTCTACAACAAACATTACCTCCTCCTCCACTTCCACCTCCTGCATTACATAACATTGCTCCGCCAAAATTTGATTGATTGTGCATCGATGATATCGATGAATGCGGCGAACACGGCGAAGGCGATGATGCTGCCGATGACGATGACATTGACATTGACATCGGCGAAGCGGATGGTGAAGTATTTGACAGATGCGTTGAATTATGACAGTTTTGATTATTATTCAGCATTAAACGGTTATTTATTGTTGTTGTTGATAAATTCATTTGCTGTCTCAATGTATTATATTGCATGGCATCGTCCTTGTGAATTGCCAAGTCATCCGAAGCAAAGCCAACACCCCACATAAGATCATCGGTGAGTAGAGGCAAATCGTCTTGTTCGTTCATTGGAATATATGGCGCACGCATTGACAAAGCGATGTCATCGTCTACATTCATCGTCATGAATGGGAAGTCATCTTCTTGGCTGAGAGAATTTGGACTACAAAGCGAAGGTAGGCTGCTGGCTTCGGGACTCTGTGAAAAATAAGAACAAATATATTAGAGTAATTAATAAGAGATTCATAATATTGCTTTTAAGCACATTTATAGACTGATATCGATTTTGACAGGTTATTGATTTAGTTATATAAATCGTATCTAATCAGAAAGTTAGAAAAAAGAAGACATGGTTTTATGTTATTGACAAGGATAAGGTTCTAGGCGTTTTTTGTGTAATTACATACTGTAGATAATCTCCTATCTTAATAAGATACAAACAATTGTTTTGTGCTGAAGAAATCAACATTATTCTATGACCGCTGTACCTCAGCTTTATTGACTTCACAAAAAAATTCGATCGAGTTAATGAAAAATCTTGTTGCTGCAGTATGCTCTAAATAAAGTTTAAGTGTTGCTAAAGCAGTTGGAAACGGAGAGCGTTAGATTGTATTCTATATCATAAAAGTAGAAAATTTCGAAAAATTCGACCAATACACCGATGTTTTGAATGTTTGAATATCAAAATGCAAGCAAACAATTAAAACAGGTGAAGCTTTCTCCTTTAGTGTAGTACGACTGAGAAAAGAATCTCTATTGAACAATACGTCCGAAATTGGGATCCTAAGAAAACTGATGGGTTTTCTTTGATAAACAATTATTACGGTTAAATTTCTTCACGACGTGAATAGAATGAATACAAATACCGATACAATAATGAGAAACATAAAACATTATGACGGAGAAAACAGCATTGAGTTTTCAGAGCATTTAATTACACTCGCTTGTTAAGGAATAAATTGCACAATAATGTTAAGGCAGAATTTTGTGAACCTATAATTTGCCGCCGCTCCAAATTCAAATCCAAAGAATAAACTTGTTTAATGTTAATATATTTATATGAAAAACGAATATGAAAAGCTGAGGCTGCTGTTTTTAGCGTAACAGTTTACATGACTAAAAATATATGACAATAAATCGTCAATCAAGAAAGAGCATCGGAAACAAACCGGAGCCTTGGGGCACATCAGATACATTTTGTAGATTTCAGACATGAAACAAAACCAGACATAAAACGATAACAAAACGGATTTGTGTCTGTCGAGATTTTTTGTTCTTGCAATTGTTATACTACAAAAGAAAACATTGGTCATTCTGCAAGTCTTTTTTAAGTTCCCAGGCCAAAATAAAATCAACAAATCTGAACGGAAACGGAACCAACAATGAGTATAATTGCGCTAATTCACCAAATTTAAGTTCTTAGTACTCAATTTCCGATAAACCAATTGTGGATTTCCAATGAGACGTTCATCGAAATAAAATCCATATAAGAATCATTAGTCATTCCAAATCAGTCAAACTAGTCATTATCAAATCAAAAATTAAATTCGTTCTTACCTTTGAAGCACCACCAGGCGATAATAAATGCTGCGAACAATTGGTATCATTTGATTCTTCGCGATAATTAATAAACGGATCAACGTGTCCTTTATTATTAGATGATCCATTTGATTGGTTGCCACTATTTTGTGAGTCCAATGAGTTAATGTCATCTGGCAACAGACCACCATAAGACATAAGTCCAGCAAGCATTTCACCAAACAACGGTGTATTTTCATCTAATCGAAGGCATGCATCAACTCCAGGATGTGCCAGATGTGCCAAATCGTCTGGTTCTTCTTTAAGCACTGCAAAAATAGAAAGAAAATATAATATATTAATTCTCAAGTAACACTTGCTAAGATACGATGTTCTTTCAGTGGATGCAATATAAGTAAACGAAACAGCACAACAAACCTATTTAGAAATACAATGATAAATGATTTTCAAGTGCGCAAGCTGTTGCATTTTGATCTAATTTTTTATTTTTATTTTTTGCAACGACTAATATAGCTGTAGATATAATTTAACAAATAGATACAAATTGCTTCTCATTAACTCCTCCCATCTTAAGGATACATATCTAAATACTTAAGCTAGATAATTAAGGTGTCGCGTCTTCTTATTGTTTTTCATTTTATTTTCAAGCTTGCAACGATATTATATTTATGAAAATTTAACAAACACGAATTATGAAGTATGTGTATATAAAGTTTCAGAAGTATCTTAAGCAGTGAAATCTTATTGCGATGTTATACCATCACTCGAGATACAATTTCTTTCGAGGGGACCACAGAAGAAAAGATATGAGATACCTTTGACTTTTGGATATTTGGTTTTTATTCAGAGGGGTGTATCTGTAGAGAGCTGTTAATTGGTTTCTTCAATTGAAGTTAATTGAAATATCACTTAGAGGAAGAGTGTACATTTATTGTTTTTTTTTTTTTTTTTTTTTTTTGAGGGAGGAAGAAGAACAAACATTTGGATTGGACACACGCTTGATTTGAATGTGTTTTTATTTGGTTTAATGCGTAAGTTTGCCGATTTATTTTAAGTGAGTGATTGCGGTTAGTTTATTTAATGGAATCACGAGTAAGAGTCAATATTTTTTTTATGGCTATGCAAATGAGTTTTGGGACTGAGAGTTTGAAATTTTCGACTTTGAACATCATTTGGTGTTGGATAAATTGAAACAATATCATTGGCAATAAGAAAGAATTTTGTTTCAAACTGAATTATTTGTTTATTATTAAGAAGGGGTCACATATGATTGGAAACGTAATCTTTCGATTGATTTCATATAATGGAAACTTATTAATTGGAATTCTTTTTAAAGAAGCAATAGAAAGAGCGACTGTTTTGATATTTTTGAACAGAAAAAAATTCAAAATTGGAAATTGCAAATTTGGAAATGGAAAAGGTCTCGAATTAACGGATTAGGCCCTATACTCCAGCACAATATGATTATCTTTAGTCATCTATTCTCAGCTAAGAGGAGTTGTATCTATGAAACTTGAGGTAGCCAGCTGCGTTCCACCCCTTAAACATTTCTCCCGTAACACTCGTCTTGCTAGGAACGCTCATCAGTTTACACTTGAGCCCAATTTCGGTCGTACCGTGAAATATAGAGATTCTTTCTTTAGCCGTACAACACGAATGTGGAATGAATTGCCTGGCACAATTTTTCCTTGCCATTTTGATCTGCAGACATTCAAGATCAATGTTCATCGACACCTCCTTTCCCTTCCTCCCTAAATTCCTATCGCTCGCGCTGTGAGTTATCATTAAAAGGGCTATAACAAACCCCTTGAGCGCGTGTGCATTATAAAAAAAAAAAAAAAAAAAAAAAACCGTCGAAAACCTTTGAAAAATCTGGAAATTTTGAAATTCTATATTTCTTTAGACAAGACTGCGATTTTAGTGCTTTCCGGTGATAGATTGAACTAAATACTCTACATATATCAAAATATAGTTTGTTTTCTATATGTGAAGCCTAAAAGTGTCAAAATCTAATGAAGGATGGCTATGATGTTAGTGGTTTAAAAAGCCTCAGAAAAATTATCAATTTTTCAATTTTTTTTCTTTGAAGGAAAAGTTGATTTAGTACTTTTAGCGGTGACAGATTAAACTAAATACCTTATATACGTCAAAATATAATTTGTCTTCTATCTTCTATTAAGTTATAAGTGTCAAAAATTATTGAAGGATGGCTGGGATGTCAATGGATTAAAAAACCTCTGAAAATCCTTAAATTTTTCAATTTTTTTTTTTTTTTGAAAAAGTTGGATTAGTACTTTGCGGTGAAAGATTGAATTAAATAATATATTTACGTCAAAATAAAGTGTGATTTCTATCTGTCAAGGTTCAAAGTTACAAAATCTGTTGAAAGATGGCTACACTTTTTATGAATTAAAAAACTTTTAAAATTTCAAAGCCAATCTAAAATTCGCAATGACAATCGACATTTTTATACTGATAGATTTAGACTTATAAATATAAAAGTACTAAAACACACGTAGAAAAACAGATGTGTGTCATACAAAAATTAATCGAAATTCGAGCGAGTGCAATATATGTGGGTCATATCTTTTGAAACAAGGTTTTTATCACTTTTTTTTTCAAGACGAAGAACGTTTTTAACCACTACGAGAGTTAAATATCGCTTTCTGAAATCGTATTCTGTTGTTCTACTTTAATCTTATATATCAAAATGAAAAAAGTAAATGTTTATCACGAGTACCAAACAAAATTAAAAATATGAAAATTTTTTCACCGCTCGTGGTAAGATAAATCGGGCGATGTTCCTTTTTATGATAATATTTTTGAGTGGTAGAGGTTACCGGTTTTTTGCCGTTTTTCATATCGCCGATATTTTATTTTGTAAATTGATTTAAAAAATAAACCAAAAAATAGTGTGGCAAAATGATAAAAAAATTAAATTTAAATGAGTGTTAAATTAAAAACCAAATGAAATTTCGCGAAATCAAAATGGCGAGGTAAACAAAATTAATTGTGAACATAGCGAAGAATGGAATTGGGAAATAATATTCGTCCAAATGCTATACGCATCCATTTTGGGGCATCTTTTGGCATTCTAATTTCGCCCAATAAATGATCTAAGTTATCTCCATACAAAAAGGTGGTCTAAAATGTATCACCTTATTAGAAGATGTTTTAACTTTTGGAAATTTCTTCAATGGAATAATTAATTCTGTAATGCGGAATATAATGCAACAGTACTTTAGAGAAGAAGCGGCGACGCGCCGCGCCGTTAAAAATCTATAAGTGCTCGTTCTGACAAAATATGTCGCGTATGATTTTTACTGGTGATCGATGAATATTACTACGACTAACGAGTTTTTTCATCCACAAATAAATAAATAGGGGCTGGAGCTGTGACGACATGTAATTTAAAAAGGACTGTAAAACCGCAACAAAGTTCGCGGGACAATAGATATTTTAAAGGATAACCCGATTCGACTACTCCAGACTAATTTTTGTTATTTCTTTAGAAACTATGGGAGTATGATAAATATTGAACAATGTTGGAAAATATAAAAGAAATTATACGATAAGAACATTAAAACTTATCGCCCAAAGTTTTCATCAAAACGATTGGGACTGTGGTAAAAAAAGAGCCAAAATTTTCTATAAAAATGGCTGTGCTTCCTGTCCAGTATGAAAAAGTAATGAAAACAAAACGCAAAGGTTACAGATTTTAAAACAAATTATGAAATTATGCGATTTTAAAAAGACACACCAAATCTACATCGTGTGAGTCTTAGAGGTCAACTTTTAGAAGTCCAACAATATAATGATAAAGTTTAAGTGGGAAAACTTGTAAATAAAACTTCTGGCAATTCAAATAAATTTTTATTTTTAAAATACCGAATAGTATACCTATTGACTTTAATATACCTTTGCTTACTAATATATCATGCATGAGCTTGTTTTATCTAACGAAATTCTATAGATCCACAAAACGCTTTGTTCTTCTCTCGTAGGTACATATGTAATGTACTGTATATATCTATACGTTGTTAATTGATACATGCATTAACATACATATCTCAAACAGATTGAAAAACATTTGCATACCATTCTCAAATATCAAAGAGATATTTCTTTTAATTTACTTGAAAAGAAATTCATGCCAATTTATCAATAATGTCTACCTAGATGTTTTTAATGAAAATAACCAACCGTTGTAGCATATTTCTTTTATATTAATTTTTTGTTGTTTTCATTTGAAATATCAAACCCACATATTTGTTGAAAAAAAACAAAAGTTTACTTTATAAAATGCAATTTATTTGATTTCATAGATACATTTCGTTAAGCTTGAAATAATTTTGAAGGTCTTCAAAACATCATTTAATTTTTTTTTTTTTTTTTAAATTAAAGCCTTAACGATTTTCACGTACGTTTAAATGAATTGTGAAATTAAGTAATTATTTTATTTACTACTCTTTGTGGTACAAACGTGATATATTTTTTGTAATAAAAAATTGGTAAGCGATTAAATTAATCTTAAATAAATCATTGCATATACATCTGCATATACTAATCTAAACATTTTATATTTTTTTTTGTAGAAAATTAAATGTTTTCTAAAATCAATAATAAATTTTCTTATTTTTCATTCTTCGATGTTTTAAAAACAAAAACATATTTTTCAATTTTTGCTAATTGGTTTCTCGTGGAATGCAGTCTTTCTATTTTAAAAATAAAAAATGTCGTTCATACCAGAACAAATAATGTTGTTAAATTTAAGGATTTTTTTTAATTAAATGTTCGAGAAAACTTTTACCTTTTGGATACAATGGATTTATTTTTAAATAGAAAGTGAAGACATTTACATGACATTTATGATACTTAAACGTTTATTTAGGTATTTATATATTTTTAGAAATAGATATTTAAAACAAATAGTTTCCTCTCTCACATTTGTTTTAACGTTTGTGGAAAAATTTATAAAGTTTGTACCATTGGTTTTCTATAAGGCAAGTTATGCATTCGCGAAAAAAAAAGTTTTAAGATAACAATCAAACATGACATTACGATGAAAGAGAAGACGAAAAATGTGGGGCCGGAAATTTTGTCTATCTATCAGTCTGGTTGTATCAGCAACTTCAGCTTTAAATTTGGAAACAGGGTTTGTAGACCATTCCTTAGAGGAGTAATTGACATTTATTTTTAGCTCAAACAATAACAGTATCTGCCATATAACCTATAATAGGCTTCGACGATTTTCTTAAAAAAACATTTGGGATGGTTTTTATTTAATTGTCTTTTGTTAAGGTAAAAAAAAAAATAAAAAAAAATTTTGAAAGCTAATTGTGTCGGTCATTATAATAGTGGTCTAACTCCATTTTTTTAAAAAATGTTTTTTTTGCTGCATGATATCCCTTTCTTGGGGAGAGTACGATAACTTTGGCGCCAAGAATTGATAACGGTTTTTTGTAGAACAGTTTAATACAAGCATTTTTTACTATGGGTGGGGGGGGGGGGGTGTTCTATCTCCCTCCGTTTGGGCGGAAGGGGCAATTTTATAAAAATAGTGCTAAAAATTTAAAACAAATATTAAAAAATAACGGAAATACTTACAACTAAGTTTTATATCTTTTTTTAAAGCCAATACTTTTTTCTATTAGATGTTTCTTAAATCAAGTGAAACCTATGCATAGTCTTTGTTAAAAACGGACTTTAAACTCAAACATTGCGAAAAAAAAGGTGAAAAAAAAACTTTGAAGTGTGATTTTTCAAAACTGTAAAATAAAATACTACTTTTTTTTTATAACATTCGTTGCTCATATTAATTTTAAATCATAAACTGAAAACAAAATGATTTTATGTTTTCTGGTGTTTGAGAAAATGGAAAATTACTAAAACTACTTTCTTATAAGAGTTTTCTTTTTTTTTTGGTATACGGTGAATGTTGTACGTAGGTTCGTTTTTGTAATGATGCTTGGGCATCTTTAAATGCAACAGAAACTTTGCATACACCCAACCTCGCACCCACCCCAAATCCTATAGTGTGTCCAAGCAGGGGGGTTGCATTGTTTATACGCTTTAGTAATTTTCCATTTTCTCAAAAACCAGAACACATAAAATCATTTTAATTTCAGTTTATGATTGAAAATTAATATGAGCAACGAATTTTATAAAAAAAAGGAGTATTTTATTTTACAGTTTTGAAAAATCACACTTCAAAGTTTTTTTTTACCTTTTTTTCGCAATTTTTGAATTTAAAGTCCGTTTTTAACAAAGACTATGCATAGGTTTCACTTGATTTAAGAAACATCTAATAGAAAAAAGTATTGGCTTTAAAAAAAGATATAAAACTTAGTTGTAAGTATTACCGTTATTTCTTAAATTTTTAGCACTGTTTTTATAAAATTGCCCCTCCCGCCCAAACGGAGGGAGATAGACCCCCCCCACCCATAGTAAAAAATGCTTGTATTGAACTGTTCTACAAAAAACCGTTATCAATTCTTGGCGCCAAAGTTATCGTACTCGTGCCCCTTTCTTTAATACCTTTTAGTGAAATAGCGAATCAACTCCAAATGTTTAGTATTTTTTGCATAGTAAGCGATTGTTGTTATTTTAGTGAACTTTGATGCATAATTGTTCACTATAACAGTGAAGTAAGTCACAAGTCAGTTTAATAGTGAAGTAAATCCCGAGTTGATTCACTATTACTCTGACAATTTTGTGCAATCACATAAAAACAGCGAAATCGGCTAACAAAAAAAAACAATAACAAAACTCAAGATGGATTATAATATTCCGTAAAATTATTATTCCCTTTAAAGGACATGTAATAAATATTTACTATCCTGGAAAAAAACCCAAAACCAATTTTTCGTTCATAATGTTAACGGGATAACCCAAAAAATTCGCACAGGTAACACTTTTTGGAAGAGGCGCAAAATTTGTAATTTGCATTTCAGTCATACAAAAAACCCCGCGGTCCTTTTTTGTCATTCAGGTATTGGGGACAATCATTTAAGTTTAAGCCGCAAGTCAATATAAATTAATCCACCTAATTCAAGGGTAAGTAACCTAATTGGGAGGTTCATATTACGCCTGCCGGTCTGCAATTCTTCCCTAAAATCTACCTGATAATAACTTTCTTTGTCTTTCTCCTATTATATAAGCACTTAACCTTTTATATAAACACACCGCGGCAAGATACTTGCAAGACTTGTGATGACCTAACATTAAAAATAGATGGAGCAATTAATGAAGATACAAAAAATGAATTAAAAACACTAAGAACTTCATCAGAGAAAAGCAAGAATCAGCAAGACAAAGTCTTCAAAATGATTCAACAAAAACTGATGATAACATACGTACTAACTTTTGATCTGCAAAAAGCTTTAGCGTTTACAAAATTAACAACTTCAGTGGCATACTACAAAAGAAATCTCTATTTATATAACTTGGGAGTACACTGTTTCAATAACAATACAGGATACATGAATGTCTGGGATGAAGTTAAAGGTGGCAGAGGATCTCAGGATATTGCATTTTGTCTTCTGAAACACATAAGAACCCATGCTATTGATCAAACCCATGTTATCATGTACTCGGATTCTTGCACTGGACAAAATCGAAATATCAAAACCACGCTTTCACTTTTAAAGCTTGTGCAAGACCCTGATAACAGTATTAGAACTATAGACCACAAGTTCTTGGTATCAGGGCATTCATATCTTCCCAAAGATGGAGAATTCGGCATATTAGAGAACTCCAGTCGTCGTCAAGGTCAAATTTATAGCCCAGAAGAATGGATCAACATAATCAAGACAGCCAAACGCAAAACACCGCATTTCATTACAACAGAAATAAAAAATACATAATTCTTAAGCACTGCTTCATTAGAAACATCAATAACAAACAGAAAAAAGACGAAATGTGGTTATGACTTTAGTTGGCTTAACATTAGATGGCTGAAATTTGAAGATGGTCATCCTCTTCAGTTTAAATTTAAAGAAACACTCAATCCAGATACACCGTTTTATGAAGTTGATTTAAGTAAAAAAAAAGAAAGGACCGAAAATTACCAATTTAACCAACATTGAACAGACCCGACTCTATCCATCAAGAGCACATGTCACTAGTGCAAAGAAGAGAGATATGCTTGATCTCCTACCATACATTCCACCAGTTTACCACCAGTACTATAAAAACCTTCCCTCAGACCATACGACTCGTTCAAGCCGAAATAATGTGGATGTGCGTTCATCTGATGATGAAATCATGTATGATTAAAACGGAAAATGTCAGTCTAACAGTGAAGTAACTTCAAATAAAAATTTTTAAACTAATTTATTTATTTTGTTTTACTTTTATTTTTTTAGCTGTAAGGATTATTAAAATGTTTGACTTTTTACCAAAAATAAAAAAATATTAAAATAAATCAAATTACTTTAGTTTTATTTCTGTACATCAATTTGCAAAAGTCCAATTATCTCGGAATGCTAAAACATGGAGTTAATTCACTATTATATTGACCGACACAACTAACGGTACCTTTTATAGAACCGTAACTTTTTCTTGAGCTATCTCCTGATTGGATCGATCGGTTTTAACGCACAAATATTTTTTCGAAAGCCCTAGCTGACTTAAAAAAGCTTCAGAACCATTTTTAGTAAAAATGCATAATACTTATTTTAATTAATGTGTTAATTTAATTTTTTGTAAATTCAATACTTGGAAAATAGTTTGACGAAAAATTTTTATTTTTTGAACATTAAATGCAAATTATGTAGCACTTTAAATTGGCGTACCTACTTCCAATTTGTAAAAAAAACTTTTTTTTATACACATTTATTAAATTAACATCAATTTATTGAAAAAAAAGATCTTTCGATTTCGGTTTTACCTTTAAGGAAACTTTGATTTTGGCTTGAATCATTTTAAAAAGTAGTTTTATATTTTTTTCTTATTTTGCATTTACCTATATTTACAAAAATTTATTAAATTTATTTTATTTAAATTCAATTTAATTTTTAAGGCAACTACAATCTAATTGTCAGAAAATTGCAGAAGAAACCTGATATTTACTATTTTTTAATAAAAAGGCAAATTTGTATGTGGACGTCTGATACTTCGAGTCTACTCCTCATAGATAATATATCAATACATAAAATATAAATTCGATTTGATTTTTTTTATTTAAATAATTTTGGTTATAATAAATGTTGCTTAAAAATGTCGGTGAAACAATAATTATTCTCTTCACCAGCATTAATTGTCAAACGATTTAAATTCAAATTAATAATAAATCTGTCAATGAATGCCAGGTAATTATTGTAATGTATGTAGCAGTTTTGTAACAAAATTACCAATAGAAAAAAAAAGTACAATTATCAGTATAAGTTGACTGCGCAATAATAATTAACAAGCTTTTCATAGAGACTACAGTGAACTTATACATTTTTTTGTTGATATCACGCCATTTCATCAAAGGCGATTGACGCCGAGCATTCGATGTGATATTTTTTTTTTTTTTACAAAATATATGACTGCCATTTCCTCTAACGTCAGACTGAATGACAGCAACAGTATGAACAAAAAAACAACAGATTAATGCGTTACCCGCTGTGCTTTGCTATTTAGTATATTATTATGTAAATGTATTTTAGGCGAAATGCTGAAAAAAATACTAATCACTTCGCATTAAGAACTCGAAAGATATTTTTGTTTGTTAATTTGAATTTAAAAATGCATAATATTCAATCGTAAATAAACTTAAAAAGAGTTGTCCACAGGAAAATTAATTTATAGCCGTTTAAACGTAGCAACATCAATAATGTGTATTATTAAGTGAAAAACAAGAAAACATACCCACATAATTAAAAAAATTAAAACCAGGACAAACATTGCGATTGAAAATGACAACGTCATATGGTTGATGTTTTTGTGAATTAGCTTTTTTAACATACAAAATTGTTACATAATGTTTACATATTTATACTTATTTTTTTATTAAGTATCATCATTTGAGTTATCCTACTACTATATAAAAGAGTAGTTTTGTAAGTTTATTTGTTATATTGTTACTGTGGTAAAACACATATAACAACAAACTATTCTTTTCTAAAATTTATTGTAAAAATTACTTTTACCTGTTCGTCAGGTTTTAGGATATTAAAAATAACAAAATACACTTTAAAACTGGGTTAATTTTTAAAAAAACTTTTGCCCGGCGAACAATTAAAGTAATTTTTCTTACCATTTCGACGTTTCACGTTTATAATTTTTTCTAACAACTGTCATCAGTGAATATTAAAGAGAGCTCACAAAATATTTCACGGGCATTTCGCCCAACTGTCATACCTACCATTGTTGAACTTATTGAGGATTGGTAAAGTTGATATGCGCAGCGAGTAGTCAAAATTAGTAACACGTTATCGTTGGTCTTTAGTACAAACTTGACGAGTAGTCAAAATAAGAACTAAGTTATCTTTGCTCTTTATTACAAACCTGATTACTGCAGCGCTAAAACATGAATTTGACGTTTGACGTAAAACGATCACGCGTTGGATTTGACAAATTACAAATTAAGAAAGGAATGGCTGTGGCAGGTTGGTTGAAAGTTTTCATCATTTAAAAAAAAAATATTCTTCTTCAATAAATGATCGAGATGACAAAATGACCGACAGCAAATGTTGGTAGTGATTGTTTAAACAAAATGTATATTCCTATACGTGTAAATTTACGTGATGATATATTGAATTCAACCGTTCAACGGGAATGGGCGTTTGAAAAAGATGATTTTTCCGATTTCGATATAAAATGGAAACAATGATTACACAATGATATAACAAATAATTCAGTTCCAGACGATTTCCTTTCAGCTAAAGGACTGCCAGGCGGCCCCAAAAAAATGAAAACAAATCAGAAAAATTAGCTTTTTCAAACACCCAGACGGTTGAATTAGATATAACATCACGTACATCTACACGTACAAGTATATAAATTTTGATAATACCATCTCTGCCAAAATTTGCTGTCAACTCTTAGACTATAATATGTACTAAAAGAAGTTTTTATTTTATTATTTTTAAAGCAGATTTGGGGTCAGCTTCGTCTGACGCATTGAAAGTTCCTGTTACCCAAAAACCACAAGAACAACAGAGACGTCAACAACAACAACGAAGCGAACAACAAAAAAGGGTCCAAAAACAACAAAAACAAGCAAAAGTAGCAGAAATGTCAGAAAAAGAAAAAATGGAATTTTCGAACTGCTCTTCGTTAAATTTCGATGATGACTTCCCTGAAGAGAAAGATGAGAAGTTTGACAATGATTCTACTTCCTTTGAAATTTTAAATTTAGATAGAATATAATATAAAATATAAATAAATAAATAAAAAAAAATGAGTCTAAATGTATTTTTGTTTTTTATTAAAACAAGGATTAGGAATATAGACATCGTTCTAGGCTGAGTGCACCGAGTGCCCGGGCAACGCCGGGTACTTTCTGCTAGTTTATTAATAAATGCATATTATTTTGAACTGTTAAGGAGCAAATCACTGTGACCAACTCTTTTTATGAACACAATTTATATTGAAATTTACAGTTCAATTTGTTTTGATAAACTGTTTAAAATAGTGATCTGTGGACATAAAATTCATTGTGGTGAAAATTAATTGAGCACAATACACTATGAGCTAATTCACTATGGCGAACAATTTTATATGTTGAAATGATGATGATCACAGTAATACGAAGAAAGATCAGGTTTGAAAAAGTTAGGAAAAGATCGGAATAAAATTAAACAAAAAAATTAATTATTAAAGTTTTGAAAACATTTGGGTAGAGAATTAGGGTAACGTCTTTTACGAAGAAAAAAAACTGAAAAAAATTTAACTGTGGACAAGAATGTTTAAAATATTGATTTTAATTTTTATAAAGTTTGACAAAAAAAAAACGCATTGTAGTCTATCAAAATAAGGAGACAAATGGAGGCGGAACAAAACATCATACTTAAAAGTGTTTAGAAAAATTCTGAAGCTCCAAATGCGTTTAAAAAAACAAACAAACATAACATCTCGACCTGTGTCGTCAGTGGTCATAAGCGTAGGAGTGCTTAGTGCATACGACTTCGAAGACTGAGCAAATCTGATAATGCGTGCGCTCGAATCTCACGATGTGCATGTGAAAAGTTTTTCATAATAAAATTGGATTAAAGCTCGGCAGCATTAATAAGGAGACTGTGGATAGGAATTGGCACTCCTTGAAATAGCGTTATCTCCAGCCAAAAATAAAAACGAATAATAAAATTCGTATTAACAAATAAATAAAATTCGCGAGAAAATTCGTTTAAAAATTGGTGGTAGCACCTTTAAGTTGTTGTTGTTGTTCAAACATTCAGTAACGGTCTTTAATTTTTTTTTCTCACTTGACAAAATAAGGTAAGTAATTTTATATAGCAAGATTTATTTTGCCAGATTTCTAATAAATAGTTAGTGTTAAGATCGTTTTGTGTTGTTCTTAAAATAGTTAAAACATGTTCATTTCAACATAATGTGATTATTCAACTTTTGTATATTTGCATCATGCGCCACCTTGTTTTATTTTGTTCGAATTCAACCTTGCATTTTTGTTAAATACCGAAAAATTCTTGAAATTCCTTAAAAGTATCAGTATATTTTTGTCATTAAAAAACTTTTGTTTTTATAAGCTGGCAAACTATTTTAACCTCCCTTAATGACATATGTGACTGAAATCAAGTTTTTGCTGAAAATTATAATAGAATAGTTGGATGTCGGCCGTCACACTTTCAGAGATTGTGGGTGGCGTTTGTACTACGTGTCATTGCACCATAAGTGATCATTTTTAGATACAATATTGATGATTGAAAACGGCGCAAATACAAACTGTATAGGTATACGTTTTTGTTGTTGTATAATTGAAATGACGCAAGAACCGAGAGCAAGATGTATTAAAGGGCTTGTTAAATAAAGTATTGAGTCAATTGCATTTTTATGTTATGAATAATGCTTTGAATAGTATTAAATTGTTAAGTACACACATATTACGGTTTTTGTCTCTTCATTCAATTTAAATTGCTTCCACATTTATTAAATAATTGCGAAATATTTGTGTACTTAATAAAAAAAAAAAAAAATGTTACTCATACGCCAGAGTGAACAATGCATTGTGTATATGTTTCTATTTTTTTTTTGCGAAACAAAAAAGTGATTGCCTATATTAAAAAGTTCTTTATAGATGCGATTAAAACACCAAGGAAAAAAAATTTATAAAGAAAAAAACTCATAAGAGATTTTGTAAAACTGCATTAGTTTTTAACTTTCATCAATTTGACCAGTTTCTGAACGGTAGAAGTAAAAATGCGAAAAAAAATTGCGTAAATATACCTATTATCCTATTCACATATTTTTTGAAAATTGTGTTCTATCACCCACGACCCATAATCACTTAGCAACACAACGTTGCAAATATATTTTTTTTTATCAAAATGATACTCATACGCCATAGTGAACAATGGTTTTATTTATTCTTGTTTCAAAGCTTTTATTACAGGAATATTTGGTCAATAAATAAAAATAGTTAATACAAATGACTAAAAACTGAATGATTAAACAAATTACACTTTAGGAAAACAGATGAAGCAGTTGATGAAAGTTGTTACCATTGATGTAAAACAGAGGTTTTTTTTCATATATTATTTAGATTTTCATATTTTTGTAAAGACAAAACACTTTACTCCAAGCTATTGAAAAACCAATGATCAATAATTTAATTAGTAGCTAGATCTATTGTTCGGAACTCTATGTTTGAAGTCGAACACTAAACTAATGATAGTGAAATATGATGCAAGTGTTGCCAGAGTATAATATTTCTTGGTACGTTATTTTGTATTCAGCACGATTGGAACGATATAATAAAAAATTGATTATATATTTTGTAAGCGAAACTGGTAATTTGGAACATCTTATTTTGGTATGAATAATGCATTTTTATTGAATATTCAATTAAATTTCAAATACATTAGTAAACATACATGCGGAAGCAGTTTTTTTTTCTTTTCCAAAAATACGAACTAAGAGATTTCACACTGTAAAATTCCTACATTTTCACAGAGCCAATTGATATGTATTCAAGAATAGAAAGAAAAATTCAAGGCTTTCAGCAAGGAGGGGGGGGGGGGATTCGATACGCATTGGAGTCGTAGTTGTTAAAATTGAATACGGCAACACTTTTAATGTATCAAATAATTATTTATATGATTTTTGAACTTTCATAGGACAAACATAATGGTCTACGGGTTTTAGTGGATCAGAAACAATAGATCTATCGCTACGGACCGGACTTCTGTATCGAATCGATTTTTTAGTTGGTCTCCTAAGTCGTTTAAACACTATATACAAAATCGTAAAATCAATCTATCAGTAAAATCTTAAAATATAATATTTCATTAAGACCAGTCCAGTTATACTGGCACACCGAAACGCGTATTTTATTTTCAATGCCGAAACATTAAAAAAAGAAACTTGACATTTTGGTTATGTAAATATAAATGCCTATTTCATAATTTTCCATTTCAGTCTTCACAACCTGCCAAAGCAAAAGAATTTTCGACTCCCGAGTTTGCCTGTAACATAACAGTTGTCAAATGAAGTTTAATTTGCTTTAATTAACTTTAATGTGTTTAAAAGTTTATTATTCAAATTCCTTCAGCTACGCACTTTCGTGTTCTGTGCTTTCAAAAAATATCATACATACAATTTCAATATAGTTGACTCACGCAATTTCTTACAATAGAAGGAAAAAAAAAAGTTTATGTAACTGGATGTTTATATCCCCGTTTGCAGGTCGCCAATTTGGTCAGCCATTTTTGTCATCGTCTTAAACTTTTATCACTTAAAAAAAAAAACAAATAAAAAAGAAATAAGCCACTTTTTGCGAAAATTGCCACTTTGTGCCTTCAAGCCCTCTTCTTTTTTTTGTTGGTTCTAATTCCATTAAGAAATTCATGTCCGGCAATGAAGAATATTTTATTGCATCTCGTGAGTAAATTATATTATTTGTTCGAATGGAATTTTTTTTAGTTTACATTTAGTATCTATGGATTTTACGGGTATTTTTGTTTTTTGTATTTTATGACATTTTATTACACTTGCAGATAAAAAGTAAGGTTTGTCGATATTATCAGCAGATGCGGTGAGAAATTGGAACACGGATGTACTTTGCTGACTCAGATACATCGATACTTCATTTATTGTTATGAGTGAATACAATAATAAGTTATATTTTATGAAGACAATAGTGATTACAATTATTTATATATAAAGAATGTTTCAATGAATTTGATGAGAGAATCTTGATATGAAGGTTTGTTTTTTTGCGTACCTTCCCGTGAAATAATTGTATGCTTGTTGACGTCAATATAACTCGTGATACAATTCTCATTGAGCATGACGGTTCAGAAGCGAATCAATTAGTTTATTTTATCTTAATGCAAAATTTGCGTGACAAAATAAGAAATGATAAGAAAATTGATGACTAGAATATAAGTTTGAATATTAAAAGCGATAATTGCATCTTGTTCAATGAGAATAATGTTTTGTTTATTCTATCATGTCCTTCTGCAGAACGAATTTCTATTGTGGGCCTTTATAAGGGTAAAGGACTTGGAGCTTATCAAATTTAAGCCGAAAATGGTTTTGCAATGTGTCATCATTACATGAAATCTTAGCGATATTAAAAAAATCTTTTATATGAGATTTAAAAGAAAAATAAGTACCGGGAATTTTAACTCAAACAGCTAAATGTGTCGCTCATATATCATAATCTTCTTTTGTATGTATAAACTTATAGCGATTTATAAATTACGTAAAAGATTTCAATAACATCACGGAAAAAAAAGTAAGTTTTGAGTATCGGCATTAAATATTTAAAAAGGTGCGCCATATTTAATGCAGTACTAAGTAAAAACAAAGATGTTGCAAAATCACATAATAAAATTCCCCTGAGTGAAAGATATTTATCTCAGTATTTTTTTAACACGGTCAGGTGACCAAAGCCGACCTGTGTTCCGTAAGCACGTGCTTTTAATCCCCTTCTAATAATTCTCTTAAAAATGGAAATTAAGTGGGTTTTTTTAAGTAAGTACTAGTATGACACAAGGAAGTAAATACATTTATGTAAATGAGTAAAGTGAAATATGTTGTGACAATCAATTTAAGTCAGACATTTAAAAAAACAAACAAGTTGAAAGACGTAGTGTAAAGGATTTATGAATTTTCGATCACACATATTATATTAATAAAAATGATTGAATAAATAAAATATTAAATTTGATTTTTAAAAAAAAGTAAAACTAGGATCTGATGTTTCTGGGCTCAAGGGAAATATCAGTGGAAATCTACTCATAGAACAACTCGCGAAAAAAAAGTAGTATTGAATGCGTTACCTGGTATAAAATTATATTCACGTGAGTTACCATATTTTTTGTTTTTAAATGCAGTTTTATACATTGAAAAAAAAAAAATTATTTAAATGCCGCAGAAAATTTCAGTGTGTTATAAACGTCTAAGATGAAATAATAAATCGCTTAAGAGTATAATTTGTCATGGTACAGTGCATTTAAACATAGGCGTTTGAGTTCGACAGAAAATTGTAGATCTTTAGCATTTCTGTTGTCCAAACACCATTTTTCCATGAACTAAAGGCCATAAAAAGCTAAGTTAATGTGTATATTTATTCTGAAAAAAGAAAAACATAAGATTTGGCTGCAAATCCATTGTAAGAAATTTTATAAAAATCGATTGTATTTTTTAAGAGAAAAATGGAATTGTCTAAATTCGCTTGTATGGCAGGTACCGTTAAAAATCTAGTTGTAAAAAAAATGTTTGACGAAAAACATCACCGTTTTCAAAAACTCAGTCATGAGAAATTTCATCAAAATCGATCGTATTTTTTTCGAGAGAAAAAATTAATTATCTGTTACGTTTATATGGCAGGTACCGTTATTTTCAGACCTAGGATAAAAACCAAAAAAAAGCCTGGGCATATTACTCTAAAAATACAGAGTACCTACCAAGTTTGAAGAAAATCGGCCCAACTGTTTAGGCTGTAGGTGTCGGTACACCCAGACTGACAGACAGACAGACAGACAGACAGAAATGTGGGACCTACTTTTTTCGTGTTCTCTATCATCGTAATGTCATGTTTGATTGTTATCTCAAAACTTTTTTTTTACGAATACAAAACTTGCCTTATAGTACCTATAATCGCAAGTAAAAAAAAACAGTTCTCGATACTAAAAAAAAACATCCAAATCATATGACAGATAAATAATAGTTTAATAAAATATTCAAACGATCTTTGCTAAGAAATTTTTAACAAAATCAAAATTTTAAAACAATCCTCAGACAACCTTCCCCTTGACCATTAGTTCATTGACTTCAATAAAAAAGAAAATATATATTATTGTTACAAAAATGAAAAAAAAAAAAAAAATGTCCTTGGCAGTAATCTTTCTGATTAACTCGTGATACATAAATTAAAATTAGGTGTAGAAGAATCGAGAAGTTTCACTCATAAATTTTCCACTCCACCTACACGAATTTTAGAAAATATAAATGTTAGCCGTTTAATTTAATTCTACATGAAAAACTTTTTAAATACATATCAACAAAACCGCCTTAAATTAGATGGGGAAAAAAATATTAAAAAATATCAAAATTTGAATTGTTTTTTTTTTCGAACAACACTACGAATACAAATCTTGCATACAAATTATTAAAAATTTAGATGTTACTTTTAAACATTAGCCACCGAGATCGTAGGAAATCATAAAGTGGTTTGTTCTGATTTCCTTTATATCGCAAACAAAACGTTTTATTTTTCATTTTTAATTTCTTTTTTGTTAAAAAAAAAAAAACAATATAAGTGTCCCGTTCCCCATTATACGATGATTGTATCAATTGTTTGTTTTTATACCTTTGCTTTTGTGGAGTAAATAATTGTTTTATAATGAAAAACAAGAGTACAGCACATTTACTCTCAGAGGGTGATGGTAACTGTTTACTAAAAAGTCTTTTGTTGGTAATATCAGCATCCCCTATGCGATAATATAATATAAAATTTCTGAGATTTTTATGAATTATGAATTATGAATTTCAAAGAATTTTTAATTTATTTTTAAATTCAGGAATTCCTGTCTCTATATTTCTTTTCTAAAAAAAAATCGTTAAGTGACTCATAGATTTGGTGGCTTAGGTGAAGTTAAAGCAAGTTATGGTTTCGTAAAAAAAAAAAACAAAAAAAGATGAACAAATAAAGGTGGCGATTGTGTCTAAAAATAAATAAATAAATTTAGTAGCACTGACAGCTTCGAAGAACCACGGCCTAGTGACTTACAACCAATCCTTTTGTGTGTGTTGTTAGTTCTACGGGATTGCGATTGTGTCTGTTAGTATTTTATATTTGGTTTTGAGAATCGTACAGAAGGATTTTGAAATCGGCATTAGATTTGGAATTAGCTCTCAAGCTCGTAAAATACTCTTCACTTTTCTTTGGAAGTCTTACATAACTATTCACAATTTAATAGTAAGAATGGTACGAATGAACAGAATAAACTTGAAAAAAAAAAATAAAAAAAGAGTATGCGCACTCAGCGAAAAATGACACTGTCATTGTTTGTCAAATGTTTGTTGGCCAACTAACCCCGTTGGTGGGGTTAGTTAGACCAGCGTATGGGGTAAGTAGGGCTTTTTTGTTATATTAATTTTAAAGTTATCTTGTGAGACAATTAAAGGAATAAATTTACTTTTATTTTAATAGGTTAGGATTCTTGGATCCCTCACTACATAGAAATTATAATTTTTAAATGTTAAGTTTGAATAGTCGCTGCACTTTAAGTATTTAAATATTTACCAAAACTATAAATTTTCCTTGTTTAAAGCATCATATTTATTTCAGACAGAAGTATGTACGAAGGTTAGCCCCGTGTTTTTTAAGAAAATAATGACTGTCATTTCAAAAATACTTAGCACACCAAGTGTGTGTAAAGAATGTTGCATTGGCGCTGAGAATCAAACAGAGAGAAAACATCAAGTAGGTAAGCAGTCGGGGTTAACTGTTAGATGGGTAAGTTGCAAAAGCTATAAGAAAGGATTTTCTCTGAAAATTGAGAATCGCTTGAAATAAAAAAAATATTCATGTTTCCCGAAGTAATCGGTGTGACCACTTCATTGTGATTTGGTCTTCTATATAAGAAATTTAACGAGAGGAGCACAAAATTGAGGGGTTTGTAACATTTTAATTTTTTTTTTAAGTACCGGTCGGTTAAGTTTAGTCCGTTGATCTTCGAGAAATAAGTTACGTGTAATTAAATTTTATTTACATTAATATGTAAGCTACGTGTGGATTAATTTGTATGTTTAGTAAGTTAGGTTAATTATAACTTAAGGTTAGTTGTAATACTTTTTCGGGGCAAGTTGTAACATGTAAAAATTTACCCCATTTTTCAAACAACTAAATTTGACTCTGTCAACAAAAAAAACGATGTGCTTTGTTTTTGGTTAGTTTTTCTAAAGATAAAACTTAAAACTTAACCTTAAATTAAGTGTTACAAAATACCCCCATTTAGTTATGTTAATACAACTAGCATCCGGAGTTGATTGTATCTTGTATCATTACCTCATTAATTAAAAACGCAATATATTGACATATTCTGATCAGTTGTCCATCTCCACAACTTGTTTCTTACGCTTCACACGAGTTTTAAGTTTCATTTAAACGCTCTTTCTTTTCAAAAGCTTTTGCCATTTAATCAGTACTAGGAGAAATCCTAGTAAAAATTTAGTCTATGAAACTTTTTACTGCTTAGTTTTGTTCTACAAAAATTTACGAGTCTGTATTTATAAGCGATCGGAAAAATAGTTTTGAAGGTTACGCCTTTAATATTAAAATTAAAAAATAAGTTAATAAACAATTTGTGTCTCAAAATATCAAGATTAGTTTGCTTTCTTTCAAGATAATATAGGTAGACATTTTTGTTCCAACACGATAGCTATAATTTGATGGTGCAAATTAGCATTTAGAAAAACATTTTGAGTTGAAAGGATTATTTAAGTGTGTGAGTTAACCACACCGGCTTTGTATGCCATCCACAGCGAAATTCAAATAAAAGAGTTTTTGGAAGAAATATAAGATTATAAATACTAAAGGAGTCTGACGACCGGCTTGTAAGGATCGTAATAAGGATAAATATGTATTTTCTTCCTCTTTTCCGACATTTTTCAACTAATAATGGATTTATTAATACATATTCCTAATTAGTCGAAAGAAAAAATATCGACTGAAAAATATTATTATTTAAATTATTCTTGACTAAGCTTCTGATGATCGGCTGTTGTTTCCAATTGCATTATTTTTTTTTTTTGTATAATGTATGTATGTGTATCAAGCAAATATTTAATCAGCGGTAATCCATTATTATTTATATAAAGATTTTATCAGAAAAAATAAACTTAATGAATTTAATCGGCAGCTAGGAACACTGCTTTGATTTGATTCACTTTGTTGTTATAACTTTCAAGTTTCATTGCACAATCCATATAGTTTTTTTTTTCAACTCTATAATAATTATTTTTCCACAAATGAAAATTAAATTCTAATCTATCAAAATTATTATGACCAGATTCAGAAAACGTTATCATAAATTTTGATTACAAAACAAGAAGTCATTGCTTTTGTCTTGTAAGGGTCGTGTTTGATTAAAATTGTTTTGAGGTATCTCAATGAAACAGTTTAAGTGCTTTAGATAGGAAAGCGTGCAATCAGCGTGATACAATCGTTCTTCAAAACTTGGTTGCGATAATCACACATAGTGTTGATGAGAGATTATCACACAGTTGATATAGAGATTATCAACCTACATAATATATTTTGTTGAAGAATTATTTTTATAGTTGTCAGAAGAAGGTATCAGCAGATATAATTAGTATTGCGTGTTATCAAAATGACCTTGTGTGATTTGTAAGCATTGGTAGGCTAATGCACTATTTTAATATGTATGTATTATATTTTTTTTTAAATAAATATATGTATATTTATAAATAGTTATAAATAATATTTAGATTCAGAAATAGTATATTTGAAATATTTTGACTATTATGAGACTGTGTTGACTTATTGAATAAGTATGCACCATCTTTTTCAGATTTGATGATTCGATGAAGCTGTCTACTATGCATTTTGGTATGGTTCTTTGATGTTTAAGTCAAAGTCACATAATATTTAGATCAAACATTTTTCAGTAAGTTGTTCGTCGTAACGCTTCAGAGTTCTAAGTTTACCATCACAATCGAAGAAGCTAGTGCGGCTGCCAAAATAAGAAGAAGCGAAACAAAAGTAAGATTATTTCGACGGAGAGTGAGTTCCCTATCCAATTGAGTGAAAAAGTGACAGAAAAAATCTGATGTTTGCTAAGTTGAAAGAAAGGTTCTGGAACGCATTGAATCGAAGGAATAAAGTCTCCAGGAACTAAGTCTAGCGAGGAAGTTTTATACCACTTAGCGGGACATGGATCGACTTTAGTGAGAAAGAATGTTTTAGGAACTTAGTACATACATTAAATAAAAAAAAAAAGAATTTCCAACTGTGAAGTACAATGAGCTGCGACCAGCAAAAAGAAGACCAACGATCAGAAAATTTCCAAAGGGAATATCGATTTACTTTTAATTTAGCTTCTCAATCAAGTAACAAAAATGATTCTTTTTAAAATAAAAATAAAAAATACAACATAAAATAAATTAGTTAACATCACAAAAACAAATTTAGCATTTAAATTCTTTTTCTTTTTACATCATTTAGCAAATTGTCAAATTTTAATTCACAATCAAAAATATAAGAATATATTCCATATAGCAGTGAATTTAATCTCAAATTCACTCGTTTTATTTATTTACGTATTATGTTATGAGTTATGACAATTCACAACAAACGGTGACTTTGTCAAACACGTCAACACTCGAGATCATTTACAATATGAAAGAGCTAGACAGACTGCGAAAGGATTTAAAATCTATATTATTGCTGGCCATTCGGGTATCTACTATTAATTATGAAAACTGTTGATAAACGACATACGAGAAATTGAATGTGTCTTTCTGTTTTTTTAGGTATTTAATTCACATTTAATTTTCGGGAAATTGCTGAAAACTTCTAATGCTTGTAAAACCTTCGTTTTTAAAAAAACACATATCAAAATAAATTACCTTTATTTCGATATGACAAATTTAGTAGATGTACAAATGGCACACAACTCGCCTAACAATTTCATTTAAACAAACTGGTTGTATGTTTCATAGCTGTAAATCAATGAAAAAATATATTGGACCTTAATATTGCTGATTGATAAATTTTCCATCTATTGTGAACAATTAACTAAATTCTCTTGTGAATGGCTATATTCCCTTTGACGTTTAAGTTTTCTAACTGTTTTGTTTGTGTTTGGATTTTGACAATAAACTATTCACAGTAGATATTAATAGTCAACAAAAAACCTATAGTTTACTAAATTTTTTTGTATTTTTAAAAACAAACTATTCACAATGAGTTAGTATTTACTGAGTGATCAAATTAGTTGATATGGAGACCTGTGTGTAGATATCAAATGAAGAAATATCAATCTCCTGATCAAACGTAGTAGCAAGATGTTCCTACAACAGTTGACAAACGTCAATTATCGTATTGTTAATAATTCACAACCGTTATATACACCATTATTACAGTTGTAAGAGATCAACTGATTTAAAGATGATAATATTTTTCAATCTCATCAAATATTCAAATATTGTTAATTTATTGTGAAAAATTTACGAAATTCTCTTTTAAACGCGCATTCGGTTTGACGTTTAAATGTTCTATTCGTTTAATTTGTGGTTGAATTAGGTTATTTGTCAGTAAAAATTTATAATAATAATTATTATTTGTCAAAAAAGAATTTACTAAACATTTATAAAAAATTATACTTTTAACAATAAACTAAACATTCACAGTTTATAAAAACATGTTGATGATTTTTAACGATAATTTTTACCAACTGACATTAAGTTGACAAACGTCAATTATCGTATTGATAATATTCATAGTCAGTAAACATTTTTATTAGGGTAAATTTGTGAATAATGAACGAAATTCTTATGTGAACAAACATTTTGTTTGACATTTTCATATTCTAATTGTAATTTTATTTGACATTAATTATCGTATTGAAATTTTGACAACCGCAATATGGGAGATAGTGTAATTGCAATATTTTTTTTCAGCTTGAAGTTCGGTTACAGTTTCGCCAATAAATTCATTGTAAACCTATTAAAAGATAAAAACCAAATTCCTAAACAACGCTTAGATGGATCTGCTAGTAAAATTATATATAATGCATCACACTGAATTTTTTTTAATAATAAATAAAAATAATAAAATTTAATAAAAAAATTTACTCACTTGTAAGTCCTGTTGTATCCTCAGCAAATGACAAATATCCTTTATTCATTTCAACAGTACGTTGTCCCTTAGAAGTTGACGACTGCTGTTGATTTGTTGTTGTTGGTGTTGCTGTTGTTGGTGTTAATTTTTTTTGCGATGTACGCAACTGTGAAAATGATGTAAATACCGATGCTGTTACCGATTGAGCAGTCGGTGCTACATTCAGTTGTGAGAAATTCGATTGATTCACTGCAATAGGACCACCGGTTATATTCGAATTTGAATTCGAATTTAAATTAAAAGCATTAATTGGTAACTTTTCAGTTGCATTACGAAAAACTGACGCCGTAACAGATTTAGGACGTTTTTCTTCGATCAATTTCAATGGATTTGTAACCGATGAAGTTTTAACACGTCCAAATAATAAATCAGGACGATGTTGCGAATTACGAAATGTAGTTACTGACAATGGCACAAATTTAGATTGATCAGAAGTTATAATTGTTTTATTGAGAGATTTTGTAGTATTAATGTTAATATTATTGTTAATTAAATTTTCATGTTTTAAATTGTTTTGTAATTTGGCGCCGGCGAAGGTTGATGTTTTCTCGTCGACGTCTACGCATATCTTTGTCGATAATTTAGGCACAATAATATCTGTTGTGTCAAGATCGATTTTTTCAATTTGATGTTCTTTTTCTTGTTGTTGTTGTTTTATGAGTTCTTGATTTTGTTGAATTATGATGGGTTTGGGTTTGTTGTCAATTAATTCAATTGGTTGTGAGTCAATGCAAGTTTGTGGTTTAGGCGATGTGCTAGTTTTAACATTCAAATCGATTTTTTCTAGCTGTTGACTTGCTTCGTATTGAGCAAGTGAATAAATCTCATTGTTGTTCTCAAGATTACTGTAATTAATTTGACATTTTGCAAATAAGTAAACCGGCACTCTTTGATTATGAATGAGTTTTGTTCAATTAATATTAAATAAATTAAATTTTATGTAATAATAAATTCATTCAAAACCAAAGAAACACAATTTTTATCGGTTGTCGTTGCACACTTTTCCCAATTTTTATTAATTTTTTTATTTTTTTATTTGACACTTTAAAAGTTTTTTTTTTGCAGAAAAAGCACGTGATTCTCGTTGAATTTACAATAAAATGAGAGAATACAAATACCACTTTAACTCTAAGAAAAAGAAAGGAGCGCGATGAAAGTGACAATTAAAAAAAATGACGATGACGTTTATTGTGTGATTGAGTGCAATTGCATATGAGACGCGCGACAAATAAAAATGCAATAAATCCACTCAAATCAAGCTCAAGTTGCACAGCTTTTTCTCATTTTTTGTTGTTGTGTATATTCACTGTAAAGTGCAATTTTGTTTTGCAGCTCTTCTCTCTGTGTACATATTAGTGCACGAGAGCAACCACACGTGTGTTGGTTTACTTAATTTTTTTTTTTCATCCAAACACAAAAACTAGTTGTGTTTTTGTGATTTTTATTAAAATTAACGCGGTAAAATAAAAACATTCACTTCTATAAAAATAATTTAATAATTTACTTAAAAAATGTTAATAAGTTAAATTTATATAAATAAATAAATTGTCAGCAGAAATCGTGATTATTTTTTCCCTCATCTATCATTATTAAATATCAATTTGTCTCAATAGATATATAGATACATCTTACGGATATGCGACTCATATCGAGTCTTTGGTGTGAAAAAATGGTGTATGATAGCCTCACTAATTGGAATTCATTTATAGCTAGTTTTTCAAGTTGAAGTTTTCTGAATCTTTAATTAGAAAATTGTTTATTTACTGTAGAATTTTTTTTTATATATAAACAACAACGTACTATTTTCATTGAATGTGATTAGTTAAATAGCATTTACCTTATAATCATAGTTGCAGACCATATTTGTCATCGGAATTGGCGTCTCTATGACGAGACTTTTAAACGTTATAGGTAGATGGACAATTGAATTTGGTACTATAAATTGATGCACAAATAAAATCGAACGGATTTTATATCAACCGAAGATACGAAAGTAGATATAGAAAGATATTGGAATCAGTTAGAAATTAAAAGTAAAACTTGTTTGTGACTCAATACATAAGAATTAAAAAAAAACGTTTTGAAGAAAACATGGTATTATACTTTCCTTGCAATTTAATTACAATTAGTTTAATTAAAGTTAGTTTCCAACTTGCAAGACTTTATTAACTAGTAGAGGGTGGCACACAAATTAAATGCAAGATTTGAATTTGGCACCATTTGTGAGGTGAATTGTTGCCAAATAAAAATGCAATCTGACAGATGAAGATGTTCATGACTCATTTATTGGATTTGTAGTTTTAGGCCGTTTTTGTCTACGTCGTCGGCTATAATGTATAATCCATTCATATAATAATACTAAATACTCTTTTACAGCATTTAAGAAAAAATAATTTGATGAAAAATGCAAATGTTTAATCAATTTGGCAATTGGTAGGTTCAAAGATTAAAAAGGAAAAAAATTGTTTTTACCAAATGGAAAGTTTTCCATAAAAATTAAAATAGAACATAAATTTGACAAAACATTATTATTATCAATCATTTGATTAAATTTAAACAAAGAAAAATTAGTGTCACCTTTTAAATCAAAAGTCCAAAACAAATATTAAATCTAACTGGGGGTTTATATATTGATGAGATAAAAGTCCGAAATATTATGACATCATTATGAATACCTAAGTATACTATTAACGATGAAATTTTAAGATTGCTTTACAATCTTTAAATTTCACAGGTAAAAGTTCGCAAGTCCAATATTCATATACCGGAAAGAACAAAATAAATACAAAAATTCCGCTTTAAATTTCACAGGTATAAAATTCTAAAAGAAATAAGTGCAACGATATCAGTTTTGATTTTTGACATTTTCTTGAGACTGTTATACATTTGAACTTTATAATTATTCGGTCAGTTTTATTGCTGAGTACTTAGCGTACTTTACTCTTACAGTTAGTCTTAGAGATATAGGGAAATAGTTGTTATAAATGCCAAAAAAAAAAACAATGACTCTACACGGTAGCATACCGAAAGAAGTTAGAAACTTTGCATATCCAAACTTGCACCCACCCCAAATCTTATGGTGAGCAAGGCAGGGGGGTTTCGGGGGGCAGCAACTTTACTTGTTTTGTTCCGAAAATGGGGTCGTTTGCCAGGCAAACCGTTGACATCTTAACTGAAATATATGCCGTGTTTCGGCGTCAAGTAATTAGCCAGCTCAGTAAAATTTTACATGTTAATTCCAACAAAAACCGAAAGTGTGTATAAATAAGTCAGCAATCAAAAGTGAAAATAAAGTGGATATGAATGATTTAACTGTTGAAGTGTAGATGGCGCTGCAATTAGAATGGAGAAAAATATTCGTCCATTAAATTTTTGGTCGCACTGCTATGGGCAGTGTTGGAAGGTGAATTCAAGTTCTTTGTAGTGTGTCTGTCACTGTCTCCCAATATTTAAAATAAATATTTGTATACACATTTTTTTTGAGTTAAGGAAGTAAAACGTTGGTGTCGTTTTTTAGCCAAACTGTGAACATCTGTTTAGAAATATAGTGCTGACGAACTAATTTGACATTTCCTATATCCAACAGCATGCGAAGCATTTAAATCGGTTCAGTGATTGCTGAAATACGGATTAAGATTGGTCTTTTAAAAAGTTTAACTTCCGATAAAATATTAAATTTTAATTTTAACCTTTCCGGTTCGGATTTATGGTAAATTTAATTTTTTTTTGATGCTTGTCTCTGATAATCATGTTTTTCTCTACACCATAAGCAACGCCATCTGTACGTCATCATTTCCAAAACTAAAAATTAGTAAAAAGTGAACATACATAGCTACAGAAAAATTAAGATGTGTCCAAAAAATCTCAGAAAAATATAATTAAAATTATAGATTTCCGGTTTGGATTTTAGATAAGCTTAACAGAGCTTATTACTTATATATTTTCAGAATCCAAAACCATAGAACCAAAAAGCTTTTACCAACAATAATAAACCAACTGGCTTTTATTATGGAGAGGATTGTTGCCATTTTGAAACATTGAAGAAATTTATAAATTAACAAAAAATTAATAATAAGAAAGTACCTAGGTAAGGAAAAAAACGAAAAAGTTTTCTTTAGTTTTTGGTTTTGATTGCAAACTGAGGAAATAGTAAATGCTTAATAAATCCCTCAAAAAATCGATTACGAATATCTCAAGTAGCCAAAAGTTTCTTGGGACCTGGACACTTCGACTTGAGTGACGACACTATGAATTAATTCCTAAATGTGTGATCACGTTTTAGGGTGTTAAGTGAAAGAATTATAATTTCATTTCCAACAAGATAGGTAGAATAGAATTCAAACGAAAGCTTGTTAAGGCTTGTTTGCTCCATCACCGACTCTTACCAGTCAGCAAGTCAATTTATGCACATTTAGTTACTTTTTAGGAGCCCAGGGTAAATACATCGGACAGGGTAGAGGCATCAAGACCCAGTTTTTTGGGATCAAGGCAGATACTTTTGCCATATAAACTAATTAAAAAGGCTTAATTTTCTATGTCATGAAAAGATTCAACAGTTTTTATTATTCCTTTTTTCTTAAATATTTGTCCGTATCTTTTTATTTTTGCAACTCATACTTTTTCGATAATTTTTATTTTTTTGATAGCGTAAAAACGTGGACGCTTCTGAACCTATTGCTTTTCAAGTGTTAACTTTTAAGTTAGTTTTAGTTAGTTTTTAGTAGTTATCTTGCCAGGGGAAATACGGCAGGGGAGATACGTTTTTGTGACAAATTGAAATTTTTTTAACTAAATAAGTTATATTTTGTCAAAATTTACATCACACTTCATACACATACAGGATTGTTGAAATTATTTAGTAAATATTTAGAGACACAATCACCTGACTAAACCACTGAACCTACACTTTTGAGTCGCACCAACATTACAAATGAAAGCGATATAACAGATCGTGTGTGAAGTAGAAAATTAACGATGATACGCGTCTATAAATATGGCCGCCTCTACCCTGGCCTCTCCAATTCACGTTTTCAGTTAAAAACTCAGTCATTACACACTTTATTTATTGCTGTTGCAAAATAAAATTTTATTTAGCATAACCCCAAATAAGAATACAAATAGAAATTAATATTTCTATTTGTATTGAAGGAATCAAATCCGCTTAAGTATTGTTATTTAAGGTTATGCTAAATAAAATTTCATTTTGCAACAGCAATAAACAAAGTGTGTAGTGACTGAGTTTTTAACTGAAAACGTAAATTGGACAGGCCAGGGTAGACTTTTTCAGGCTTAAAAATTAAATTTCAGAAAAATTTACCTCATACTGGCAATTACTGATATATGCTTTTTATAGAATACAATAAGATCTTATTGCAAAAAAAAAAAAAATCTTGATATAAAAAAATAATATTATAATGATTGCAGCACATTACATCTTAGAATAGAATCACCCATATATAGTTTTAAGAAAATCATTGACCAAGAACGTTTCAGAAATGTTTATTAATCTTCCAGACCTAAGACAAACTATGAAAAATATATATATTGTAAATGTGTCTGAAATGTTTCTTTGGCCTGTGGTCGCACCTTAAGAAAAATACTAAAACCTACAATTTTGTTGAAATATTTATTTTTTAAGCAGACATCATGAATTATTTATATTTATATCCCATCTTTCCCTGTTCTAAGTCTATACATTTAAATATTATTAAATAAAAAAATAAAAATCCCAAGATTTCAAAATATTCCATTAAATTATTTTAAAGTCATTAAACAAATGTGCAAACAAAACCTTTTTGCAAAAAGTACACAAAATACGTTGTTGTTGGCAGTTCCTAAACGCCACCGCTGCATTTACGCAATTAAAGATTAAACATTCAACAACTTTTTGTTGTTGTAGTTGATGTATTAGATTTTTTTTGCAAACAAATAGATTCGATGATTAACAATTTTGTATTTGAGTTTTTTTGAGCATGTTTGTGTACAAAACTAAATAAGTAGAAACATCACGCGATACAAAACAAAATTGTGGTTTATTCATCCCTCATCCAGTAAAAATAAACACATTTTTTTTCTTCTTACCCCTATGAATCTGTAGGTCTATAGATACAAATTTGTTATTCTACAAAGCCGAATGTATAGTGCATGTCGTGTGTGACTTTTATAATCCACAACTTAATAAAGCTCGACATTCAGATTCAAAAGATGACAGCACACACATACATATGTATGTCCACAAATGATTATTCGCGTTGTTTATTGAATAAGTATGCGTGAATGAAAGGGTTTAATAGAAAAATATGCAAAATTAAATGAAAAAATCAAAGTGTTTCTATCAGATATAAAAACAGAACGAAATGAGGATGAGGTATTATGTGAGCTGTATAGGATTATGTAATAAACGATATACAAGAGAAAAAAAAAATCAAAATATACTTTATTTACATATTTTTGTGCTTTTGCCAAAGAAGAACAAAACAAAACACAAAAACATTTCCATATTTTTTAATACTTTTGGCAAGCATGTATGTAAGCTTGTAAGCTTTAGTCGTATTTATTTGAGAACGACAGGAGAACTAAGTCGTTAAATGCTCAACGAGAAACATCTATCTTATAATTAGTAAACAAAAAACAATGTCAATAAAAATCCAAATTTCACTATTTTTTTATTTTTGCAAATTCTTATCATTTTTGGACATTTGAGATTTGCATGGTTGTTACATAAACAAGAAAACTGCGAATTTTTGTTTTTTCATTAAATTAAAAAAACAACTTTTAGTTTGTTGTGCTAGATTAAGCAAACAAAAAAAAAAAACACCGGCAGCCGTTGATGGATGTCGACGATTTTATTGGTAGGCTTTTAAAGATAAGAACTACGAGTAGTGAGACATTGTTTTATCAAACTATTTTTTTCAAATTTAATTTGTTATCAAATGTGTGCGTGCTAAATGTCTGGTTTTATATGATTTGAATAATTGATTGATCATACAAAAAAAGTATGTTATTTAAAACAAATTATAAACTCTTAACAGGAAAAATTAGACAAAGCACAATATAAGTTGTACTTATACCTACTACCTACTATTAAAAAAAAATCATATGTTAAATGCAGGAAGATAAATTAAATCGTCTTAGATAGCGGCGAATTACTTTTGTGGAAATACCACAATATTCACTATATCGAAGAAATTTTCATAAACATAAGAATACCAAAAAAGATATCATCATCAAGAAATTTTATATTTGGATTGTTTAGGATGAGTTCGTTCATGTGGGTCGTTGGAAGAAAACCACATCGTAAGTATTACCGACGTAAATCCACATTTAATTCGAATAAATAGTAGAAAAGTAACAAGTGCAACATCAAGGAACATTTTTCCTAATAAATAGCAGAATAACTTTCATTACTCCCATTATTTACATTTTCCCACACTCGCTACTTAGCTCGTGTTGGAGGGTATCACCGAGTTAAGAGACGAGCTGAACACACCAATCGTCAACTATGTTGGCAGCACCATTGCCGCTAATTGATGAATTAGGAAGAAATTGATGCCTCGGTTAGACAATTCGGCCTTCCAATAGAAACTTAATTTCTGAAGAGAATAACAAAGAATTGTAACTAAATTTGAATTACAATTAAACATTTTTTTTTTTTTTGGAAACACATATCAACAAAATTCAAGCCCAGAAATATTCCGGAAACAAATAACGAGAAAGTGATTGAACACTTTTTTTTTCTTGTGAATTGAAACAAAATTAAGCAGAATCAAGGTATCAGATAAAATTTTAATACAGAAGTTTAAACCTGTAAAGTTTAATGAAATATACACTCCAAACCTTAAGCATCGGTTCATTCTCTATTGGGTTTTTATTGGGTTTTCGCAGTCTCATTCTTACACTCTGGGTTCGTATTAGGGTTTTATTCGGTGAACCCTTATTTACCATAGAGAGAAAAACAACAAATTTCATAAAAGAAGAAAAAAATTAAAATGAACTGAATGAGAAATTCGCAAGCATTGTATATCTATAAATTTCTATAGTACAATCATGGAGCAGCGCCATCTAAAGAAATTTGTGAACCGCACATTTGGAGGTTGTTACCCTAAAAATAGTAGTCAACAAAACAAATTAACAATATTTAATGTATTTTATTGGCTCTAAAATCCATATTTCCTTGACAAGAGTCGTAAACAAAACAAAAATCATATATGTTTAGGACTGTTGTCAGGGTAACAGAATAGGCAATTAGTAAATGCATGAACCTCAAAAATGTGTTATTCACAAGTTTCTTAAGATGGCCAGGCGGAGATTATTCAGCATAAAAATACTATAGAAATGCTCTAATTACTTTGTGACTTGAGTTCAGTTTCTATGGGGTTCTTTTTCGGTATCACTCTTTTTAATTCATACCTATAATAATCTTAAATTAGTATTCCAATTAATTGCTCTTTTATTCATTCGTTATTTCTTCTTTACAAAGTATTTTTCTAGAACTCAAGTTAGTTTTCTCATTCTTCTTAAAAAAATCTTAAATGCTTTCAAAATTGTCATTTTTTCAATCGGTGTTATTTTGTTTCTTTAATACTTCTTTAATCTATCTTTACAAGGTAAAATTGGAATTTTTAATTTTTTTATACTTCTTTAAGCCTTCCTAAAAATTGTGTTATTAATATAGATATATGATGTGATATTTGAATCATATTTGCGGTCTTCTGGACAAATATTTTTATAGATCAGATTGGCTCAGTAAGTAGCGCACAGGATGGTCATGGGAAAGAACTAGGTGAAGAACCGGTGAAAACAGAAAGTATATTCAAAAACTTCAAATTTGATTTTTTAAAACAATGTAAACTAATATTATAATTACAAGAAAAAGCTAAATATAATATAAAAATAAAATAAAAATAAATAAATACATATAAACAAAACAAGAAAGATTTTTTGATTTCAATAAATATCATTTCTTAAAGAAGGAGCAAAGAAGGAGTAAAGAAGCTTTAAAGAAGAATATTATTCCATAAGAACTTACATCTTTATTAAAGAAGAATTTATGTTACGCTTTAGAATTCTTAAATCCTTCTTTATGTAATTTGGCGCTATTTGTGCAATATATTTTAATGTTTCTATCTGGTGCGGAGACGTGGATATTGTCAAGATTGGACGAAGAAGTTTTTGTTCACTTTGAGCAAAAAATGTTTCGATTTACGGTAATGAGTAAAAAGTTCGACTGGTTGGCTCTAGTGGTTGGCTCTAGTGTTTGTAGAATGAAATGTAATTACCCAGAATATGTTTTGTTAATTATTAATTTTGTATGAATCATGTAGAGCAAATGGATAATAACGTATACAGTCCAGTCCGTACGATTTTCGAAGCCACACCAGAAGGAATTTGCCGCTTTGGTGGCATCCAATTCAAGTCTTTTGACTGCTTTTGTCTAAACGATTGTTTTATAAAGGTTTGAAATTAACTGGGATTTTTTTTTTTAGTTTAAGTATTCAGATGAAGTCAAAGTACTCAAAAATAACTAGAATTTTGACTTGCTCATTATTTAATCAGTTGATTTTCAAATTTCTTTCTGCTTCCTTTAAATTTTATGATTTAAATAAAAGTTGAAAGCATTTAAAAGCTTACTAAGTTTTTTTTTTTTTACTTTCTAAAAAACGCCGTATTAACAATTTTTTTTAATGCAAATTATAAAATTTTCAATAAAAATAATTAAGTCGGTTTGCTTTTTTTACATGGTTTTAGACGACAGCAAAATTATAGATGTTGTCAAAGTAATTAACCCTGTTTTCTTAATTAAGCACCTTTTCTACAGAAGTCAAAGATAAAATGATTGGTAAACTATAGGCGTGTTTTATTGGTTAGTATTTAGTCACTTTAGCAAAATTGTGATAAGAAAAGTGGCGATAAATTGGTCAGTAATTAAAGTGAAGATAAAACCTTGGAATGCCTGGAAATTTTTGGCGCGAAATATAATGTCAAAATATTTTTTGCTTAAAGGTTGTTGGCACCTATGACATCATAAGACATGGACTCCATTTACAATGATTATTAATGTTTGTGTTCATTTTCCTTTAGGGCTGCGTTTTGCGGAAAAAGTAAGAAGATTTCAATTTACGAAAGTTGCAAAAAAGTTTTGATGATTTTGAACTTTTCGCTTAAAAACAAATAAAAATTGGTTAAAGCAGATTTTTTAAATAAAATTATATAATTTGGAATTTAATTTGGTAATATTCGGTTTTTATTTGTTTGTAGTGAAAGGTGGGTTACAAGTTGACTAACTCGGCATATAAAAATAGCCATACTTTGCAGACACATCCATAAAATTATTTAAAACTTCGGCTTGGCATATAGTCAAGAATACCAACTTTAAAATAAAATAAAAAAAGTGGATACAAACGTGAATACATAGTTTTATTGGTTCTTTCCAGAGCTGACTAACTAAAAATTACCAACAAAACGACGACATTAGTCAATTTTTGTAACTATGATTAATTAATAAATTTTGCATTTATTGCGAATAAATAATTTAAAAAATTCTCTCATAAACGGAAGGAAAAGGATCAAAATGTAGGTGAAACATTGCTAACCAAACCTTATTGATTGCATAAACAAAAATAAAAGCGAAAATTTTGTTATGTTTTCACAAAACATAGGTAACCATCAAATAATTTTGTGAAATTATTCTCGAATTTATTTGTCAACAGAGATTTTCCAATCGATCGAAAATTTGATAAATAACAAAATTTTTGATAAATAGGTATTGTATCAAGTTTGGCACCTAATCAAAATAGTTCACACACAAATATGAGCTGCATTCACAGTTTATCAAATATTTTGACAATTGACAACTGCACAAAATTTGTTGACAAAATTCAATGATCGTATTGATAGTTAACTTTGACTAACGTAAGAGAGACTAACAATTTGGAATATAGATGTATTTTTGACACCTATAATATTAAGTCTGTCAATACGTACAAGGATTCACAAAAGATTTTAAATCTGTACAATTTTGTTGTATTACATCAGTTGGGTTTCTATCTATCACATATATCGTTTGTTCTGACATTATAGACGGCACCAATATTACTTTATCAGAAAACTATAAAAAAAACAATACATTTAAACAACCCTGTATGCTTTGTTACTTCTTATTTGATTTTTTTCAATCACTTTTTTGAAATAAAAAAAGAACATCTGCAATTAATACCAACGAAAAAAATATCTATTTTTTGGCTTAAACATACTTTAAGATCCAAGCAAAAAATATTAAATTGAAAAATGAATAAAAGAAACCTTATCTTTTTTTTAAATAGGTATTTTTAGATACTTTTGCATTTTTGCACAAAAATAAAATTCTTATCTCGCTTAACTACACACATAATTATGAAGTCGGCAAAAATAAGTAAAGAATGTTTTATCAAATTAAACAAAAATTATCTGATTGTTCAATAAGTTATACCTAATCTATTGTGTATCCAAATTTAATAACAGTCTTCTTAACATACAAAATCAAAAAAGTCTTTCCTTAATAAATAACAACCTGCCAACCCACTTAACATATTATCTACTCAAAAAAAAAAGTCAAAGTAACTAACCTAAAAGCAATAAAAAGCCTGTAATCAATCAAATTTATATGTTATTCCTTTATTTGTATAGTGTGAGAGAAAAGTCCTTTAATTCCCATGGGCCTCTAATTTTTTTATTTCTTCTTCTTCTGATATAACCATCGACATGGCAATACTATTCATTACACACCCTCTATGTCTATGTTGTCCTTCCCCCTGTGCCAATCTTTCCCTTTTACATCAAGCCACCCAAATAGGCACATATACCCTACTAACATAGTTTTCTAGATTCTCTACCTCGTCCTCTGATCTCTGTTTCTGCTCTGCTTTGATCCACACTGCTGTTGCTGCTGATTCTGTTGCTATTCACATTGTGTTCACTGTAGTTTACCTCCACATATTCATTTTTTATTAGATGCTATTTTGTTGATGATGTATCTTGTATCTTTTTTTTTTTCATCAGTTGTTTTAAATTAATGCACCACACACATATTTACACTCACTGAACTACATAATGCGGGAGGCAGAAGGATAGGACAACAAGTACAACAGCCTGCTTCTTTCATTGAATAATTTATAAAAAAAAAAATATTTAAATAATAAGAGACTTAAACGAAATGAAAACGAAAAAAAAATTAAAGAAGATCGACGAAAGCACAAAAACACAAAACGAAAATTGTGTAATAAGATTTTTTTTCAACTGAACCAAAAAAGTGAAAATATTATTGTATAACAATTTGCATACAAAAAATATATATTTTTTTTAATTATCACATTGTTTTTTTTTTATTTATTAAAGATGTATTTTCTCATTTTATTGCATTTTTTTATTTTAATTTTGAAATCACGGAACTTATTTAGAATAGATTTTTCTCGACACCTTTTTTTTATTGAATTTTCTTAAGAAAAAAAAACTTATTCGTTTTTTTTTTCATATAAACTGAATAATTTTAAAAAAATTGTGAAAAGTGTGCATTTCATCTATAAATTTTTAAATCACCTTTTTGAATCAACACTGCATAATATTTAACATTTTTATCATTTTGTTAAATCATTATTAATTAATTTTCAACTAAAATTTTTTGTTGAATAATCACACACTAGAGGTTTTTTTTTATTTCTCTTTATATTTTTTTTTTTTAATTTGAAAATCTTCTTGTTATGTGGGTACAAAGAAGAGGAAAAACAATTTTGCATAAAAAAAACTCAAGATACTATTTTAATTTTTTTTTAAATTAACTTCAACTGTTGAATAATTTAAAACAATTTTTTTTCTGGAGCAATTAAGTAACCCGAGACTATTTAGGGAGCATTTAAAAAAAAAAATAAAATAAACGGAGCACTAAAGTATTGTATGCAGTCACTCTAATCAGCAGAGAAAAATGAAAAAATTATAAAATCAACAACGTGCGAACCGAGAGAACGCGGCTAACAGAATCAGAAGATTATTTTCGAGTGCGAGTGTTCATTGCGATATATACTCGAAGAAGTTAATTTCACTCGAATTTCTCTTATAGTTTATTTTTGTTGTTGGGTTTGTGTTAATAAATTGTGAAAAGCTTTCTATTTGAGTAAATTCATAAGTTGCGCATGGTTTCTAATATTTTTATTGAAACAGATGTTATTTTGAGTAGAATATTAGCACAATAACATAACCTCTTTGTTTCCCTCATATTTTTTGCAAAAACAATTTTTAACTCGGGCGATGGCGAGTCTCGAATTACGGTGATGTCTGTTATGTGATTGACTGTGTATTGAAGTAAAATAGCGACGCAGTAAATGTAAACAAAACTATTTCCATTTTTTTTTTTTGTAAATTAATTTTATGGGAAGAGAGTTGGATTGAGTTTGAGTACAGTGCATTTTTTTATATATTTTGTACTCAAATTCTGCAGTGAGTTCAGGTGACTGATTTAAGTGGGTTTTGATTTCTTTTAAATTGAAGAGAAGGTAATTTAATTTATAACTCAATACTATGTTAGTGTAGGTAATGAATGATTAGATAAAATAATACTGAAAAAAAGGTATTTGTTTAATGATTGGTTTGGCTAACGTAAAATTGGGTTTCTTGAAATTTAAGGAACAGTGTAAAACTTTTTTGTATTTTTTTAAAACTAATAGATCATTTTATCATTTTGGTTTAATATTATGGGTTGATAAGATTGTTGGTTAGTGATAAATGTAGTTGAAATTATAAACAAAATTATCAATTACCTAAATCTATAGTTTCTGACAATAAAATTGAATTAAACAAAATTATAGAGTTTATTGAACTGACGACATTAGATTATTAAGAGAGTAGTTAAACACGAGGGTAAATACCTACATAAAACACATGGTGCGGTAAAATCTTGCACGATCGAAATCTTATTATTCAAAAATGAGCGACCTATATTAGTCGAAAAAAATAGAGTTTCGCCCGGGTGCTAGTTATTGGGCTCATCAGATGACGTTTACATAAAAATACTCAACTTGTCATTCCGCAATTTTAATGTGCTATAGGCGATTAAATGCTGCTGTAATTGTGAAACTGCAGGAGTCAAATCCGTTACTAATAGCGCTGGAAAAAAAATCAAAACAAACAATTTTTTTCTAAAAAAACTGAAAACCTGCATCAAAAACTAGTGTTCATATATGTTATTTTTTTTTTTACTTGCGATTATAGGTACTTTAAGGCAAGTTATGCATTCGTGGAAAAAAAAAATTTTGAGATAACAATCAAAAATGACATTACGATGATAGCGAAGTTGAAAAAAGTGGGTCCGGAAATTCTGTCTGTCTGTCTGTCTGTCTTTATGTATCAGCACCTACAGCCTAAACGGAAGTTTCGATTTACTTCAAATTTGCTTTGTAGGGTTAACACACAATTCCTTTTTAGCTCAAAAAATAACGGTACCTGCCATATAACGGTTTTGGAAAAGCTTAATTTTCTCGAAAACAGCTCCAAAGATTTTCTTCAAAAAAATTACAGATGGTATCCAATTGTCTTTCGTTAATTTGCAAAAAAAAAAATGTTTTGCAAGCTTATTGACGGTACCTCCCATTGAACCGTTATTTTCTTCTTGAGCTATCTCGTGAACGGGTTAATTGATTTTAATTAAAAAAAATTGCTTAGAAAAACCTAGATAACTTTATAAAACTTCGATACCAACATTTTGCAAAAATGCTTAGTTTTAATTTTAATTATTTTTTTAATTTATTTTTTTGTAAATTCAATATTTGAAAAACGTTTTAAAAAAAAAATTATAAATGCACAATTGGCGTTTTTTAAATTCGTTTAAATTCGTTTAAATTCGTAAAGAAAAAGTTTTATAAAAATTATTAAGTAAACATCGATTTATTTAATAGTCGCTCTAACGATTTTGAACCTGATTTTGAACCCAGAACCCATGCAACCCAGTCGTGCACCACAAGAGCAAGTTCGTGCGACTCAGTCGTGCACTTTATTTTTGTAAACAACAAGATTTCATATGGCACAAGTTTTTTTCGAAAACATGTCAAAAATCAGTTAGGATACAATTGTACAAAAAACAATTTAAAATAATTCTAATTAATTTTGTTTACATTTAAAACATATGCCGTAATAAAATATTTTTTTTTTCAGAAAACAAATATTTCGTTGTTGATAAAATCATTGGAATGTTAAACAAAAAATTAACGTATTACGAGTTTTTTTTAACTAGGTTTTCGATGTGTTCTGATCATGAATTCGAGTATTCAAAGAATTCAAAAAATCACAAAAATTGTTTCCTCAAATCCAACTCCTACCAATGTTTAGAAAAGAAAGAAAAATATAAAATTAATTTGTGAAAGAAACTTTCTCATTTTTCATTTCCTTTCGAATTTTGAAAAATGCTCTCACTTAAAATTTTAAAAATTGTCTTATAACATTTAGCCATCTGATCACCGATTTTTTTTAATAATTGACTTTTGTGCAATTCTCGACGGCATTTATAAACGGGGAAAAAATGATTGCGATCTATTTGAGGTCAGATGATTGGTGATTGTAAATTTTGAAGTTGAACTCTCGAACTGAAATCGATGAATGCAATCTTTTTATTAAAGCAATTTATTATAAATTGTTTACTGTACCAAATAGGTTTAAAAACAGAAATTGTTTTAATAAAAAAAATATGCTTCAGATAAAAAAATAAATAAAAATATTTAACAGAAAAAGAGATAGAATTTTTTTGATGAATTGATGAATTAGTTTTTGAATACTCACATAAACTAAAACGAAAAAAAAAACACTTTTCTAATAAAAGAATTAAAAAAATGACATTCTGCGAAGTCAAAACAAATCTTTAGAACTATTTTTCATTAAATTTAAAAAATTAAATAAAGAGGGCATGCCCTCTTAAAAATTCAAAACAATTTATTTATTTTTAAATATTGTCACGGGGATACTGTCACGTAGTGTTAAACGTTTCTATGGTTGTAAATTACATTGAGGCACTGAGTTTGTTTTTTTAAATTTGTTTTTCAAAATTTTCCTCGACACGTGGAATTTATTTTTTTTAATTTTAGATTATTTTATGAGACATTTTTTCCAATAAAAAAAAAAGAAATCGATATAAAAAGATATAGCTAGTCAGTATTGAACACATGTTTCAGATTCTATTAGATTTCTGTATAATTTTTGTGTACACAAACAACAGAAACAGGAAGTAAAATAATTTGTCCTTGCCATTTGTTTTACAATATTCTCAAAAATGCAGAGATGGAAGTTAATTATTTATTCTGATTTTTGATTGCATCGTCAATATAACAAAAATTGATTAGTTATTGAACTTGCAACAACTACAATAGCGTATTATTAAAATTTGGAAATAAGCCATTAATATTGCGAATAGTCCAGGCAAATTAAAGCATATATTTCACTGCCAGAATACGAATTTTCAGGAACTTCGCATTTTTTTTTGTTTATATCACGGATTTTGAGCTCATTTACATAGACTAGTAGTTGTAATTAATTGTTAATCTAAAAATGTACCTAAGTAAGTAATTAAATTGAAAGTAATTGAATAAGAGATGAAAATTAATTTCTTTTTAGAGCGAATATTGTACAAACCTTAAAAAGAAAGGTATATTCCAATGACAACTTAAATAGAAATCACTTAATTATATTTTAGTCATTTTGAATAATAAATGCTTCGGGAACAATCGTTAACAATACATAATTTTAAATACTTCTAATTCTAATTGAAAATTCTGTTTTTGAGTTTATTAGATTACATTATTATTTTTAACTACTTCAATTACTTTTTTCAATTGAATTAAAAATAATTAATCCTAATTATTAATTATTATTTGATGTTTTTATTTTTACTTACAATTAATTGTTATTGAATAAATTAAAGTTTAAAATGACTTTTGATTGTAATTAAAACGCTGTTACAAAACAAAAATCCTTTAACATAGTTTAATCATTTAGATGGAAATTTGTTATTCTCATTGGAGAAGTAAAATAGATATGGCCTTCACAAAGCAATGCAATCATTTATCCCATAAAAAAGGCAAGACAAATCCTTTCTAACGCATCACATCCAACTCGCTTAAATCGACAATAAAATCCTTTCTATCCAAAAAAAAAAAAAAAAAAACAACACATCCTGGCCAAACTGTGTATTTTGAAATGAAAACCGAATTTATGTCTGTCTGCCTCAGAGTCTGAACATCCCAACTGACTGTGAATGTGGCATTAACTTAATCACCTCTGTGGCAGATTCAAATTTATTGATTATATCGTAACATTTGTGTTGCGCAATGTTAAACCTCTTGTTGTGTCAACCCAAAGTTGTGTAACTAATACATATACATAGTTTAGTTGTATCCTTTTTTTTTTGTTGAAGAAGAAGGTGTATCGTTCTTATGGAAATACGACGACGTTAACCACGAAGGTTTTGATTTGTCTTCGCAAGCAAGTAAGCGAAAGGATTTAAGGATATTTTTTTAAGTCGTTCTACTGAATAAAAGTATCTTTAAAGTTTTCCATTTCACTGAATGAAATAAAAAAGTCATGTCATGTGAAATTTTGAAATTCTAAAAAAAATAAAATAGAATTAAGATAAAACGACCAGTACACCTACGCAGGTATTTATTGTGTCTCCAAAGAATCAATTTTTTTTATTTCATTCTTTGTCACATGATTTTGTTTAGATCCCCGTGAAGTTTCGAATGTTTTTTATTTTAGAAATACAAATTAAATATTTTTTATTATATAAAGATACAAATATACATATACTTATACAGATTATTAATTGTTTGTGTTGCGCAATCGTTGTACATGAGTTGGTAAAACGTCTAAAATAATTCCGTAATTTAGTGGAAATAAAATTGAAAAAAAAAAACCACAAAGGAAAAACAAACATTTCTTTTTTTTACTCAATGAGATAATACGGTGAATTGGTGTCGATTGGGCGACCTAGAAGTTGGAATAATGCAAAAAAAAAAGTTAATATTATAAAACAAATACAACTGAAGGTAAAAAAATACTTCTATTCTTATTTTATTGACAAAAAATAAATACTTAGTGAAACTGTTTCAAAGCATTACAAATTTTACTTTTTCTGAACTCACTGAAAAGCATCTCCCAACTTTTCGATCTGAAATTTGAGATTTTTTTTTAGCAAAGCTTAAACATGGCGGGCAAAATATGTATCACCCTATTGGCGGATGCTTAAACATTTGCAAATGGCGTCAACTGTCAGTTTTGTTTTAATGATGTCAATGATGATGTTAACGTCAAAGTCATGATGGGACATTCTAATTATACAACTCAAGATCCCGGAATATTTGTGATTTTTTTTTGTACGTAATAAATTGTCATTAATTTTGAAGATTCCTGGTTGTCTTAAACAAATAATACAAACACCAAGACTTTCAGCCGGTCGTTTTGAAGAGGCTGAATAGAGGCGTTTTTTCGGAATGCCTTATGGTCTTTCCGACATATTTCCGAATATCGACGCAGTGGCGAAGATGTTGCGGCCGTCTACTTCTATCAGATAACTTGAGGCGCAATTGACAGACCGTGAATTGTATCTTAGCTAAATTCACGCTCTGCTGAACCTTAAAGTACAAAGTTGACTAATTTCGGGTAAATTCCATAATGATTGACGAATCTATCGGGCCTCAATTTTTCAAAAAAGACGTAGTTTTTTGCTTAAAATATGATAATTTAAGACTTCTGGGGATATGTTGCAAGAACCATTCTCCTAGAACTTTCGCCAATTAATTGAACTATCAATTATTTAATTGAACTATCTAGACCTAATTTGGCAAGTAACAGTTTGTCACAAAGTCTGGTTGAATTATTTAATTGAACTAGACTTTGTGACAAACTGTAACTACATTATGATAAATTACATACAAGTCCCAATTGAACTATAGTGAACTAAATGAACTAGAGGAACGCACTAGTTCACCAAATACTTGTAAATCAAGTTGATTTTTTTTTTTTTTTAATGAACTAATATTGGGACCAGCCAAGTGGTTTTCATAAAACTGACAATTTTCAAATCAAAAAGAAAATATTCTTTCTAAATATACATACATATCTATTAAATAAGTATTGAAAAAATTAACTCCTATTCTACTTTAATTCAGAATTAAATAAAATTGATAAATTACTGAAATTATAATTTGATTAGTTAAATATTCATAGAATCCTTGGGGGATGTCTCGTTTAGAATTCATCTAATTTTCCAACTTTGATATTTCACCATAAATGTTAAGATGTACGTGATCAGAATGATGCAAGAAAAAATATTATTCATATAGGCTTTTGAATGTTGTGATATTCAGCTTGAATATTTACATAATATGAAATAAGTGGTGGATAAATGGAAATAGGATTTTCGCAATTGTTTATATGAATTGGCATTATTTGAATTATTACAGGTTTACTGGATTGAATTCAGTGAAGAGATAGGATACCATATTTCGTAAAATTTATACCATGTAATCTTAAAGAAGAGTTTAGAGGTTAGAATGAAATTATACTTCAAGATGAATCTGTAGTTTTTGGGTTGGAATTTTTCACATAATCACTGGCATTATAAAACTCTTTTTGAAAGGAGTAAAGTGATTTTAAACAAACTAATTAAAATATATGACTGTAAAAAAAAAAACTTGAAAATGGGAATTACTGTTGAAACTTACGTTTCAAAATATTGTTTAAAAAGTTACGTTTATCATAAAATATTAGGTATAAATAATTAATTGTATATTGTTTTAGCATCATTTTTATTGGCAGCACTCTCTCAGAATGCAATGTTGAACGATTTCCGCTGTAGCTGCTGTTGGTCTATTCTATGGTTTCGACAATAATCTAATCTTTTTTAATGGTAATCAGAATTCACTACAGACAAATGCAAATTGCACAATTTATTAAAAAGATCATATTAAAACAAAACTAATTTTCAAAGACTTGCTGATTCACTTGAAAATTTACTAGAAGGTCATTCAAATTGTGAAGCAGAACAAAATAATATTAAGCAATTGCTCGAGCAAAAAAAAAATACTGCAATGCACTTATCACATTTGCTGAGCACAGATTTACAAGAATCATTTTTATTTACACCTATCACTTTATCAAATGAAACAATAACAGTTTAATACCATAAGCAACTATATTTCATTGAATTTAAAATTGATCAAATGTTAAATTTAATTTCTATCTCTAACGGTACAACAACACGCCGACTACGAAATGCTAAAACGGTAAAATTGCCGTTTAAAGAAGTAGAAATGCTCGGGATATTCGTTCACCAAAGTTAATGGGGCATATTCATAGTTTTTTTTAAACTACAGTTTTGCTTAGCCTTGGTTTAAGAAATGTAATTTAGATAGGATAAACTCGAGTTTTTCTTAAAAACAACTAAGACAATGTCTATGAATATGCCCCAATTAGTTTAAGCTCAACTTGTGGTTAACAACAGACTTTTTGACAATAAGCTAGAGTATTGTATAAGGGACTTTTGAAAGTTTCCCAGGGTATACAATAGCAGCACCTAAATGAGAAGAAGTGCCCGGCATCATAGTCGAAACAGTTAGTGGTTAAAAACTAAAAAAATAGGAAAAGTGATAACGCCAGAAACAGGAAGGAAGTCCCCATAGAGATTTCCTTATCATGCTTGAAGATTAAAAAGTCATCTTGATTCTTTTGATATTTATTTCTCTTCTTGACTATCTACGTAAAAGTAAAGTGACGGACCCGAAAATGAATCAGCTATTATTCTTTCCTGATGTTGAAGTAAATATACATAGGTGGAAGACCATATACATATATTTGCAACACTGACTTGATTATGAATGGATGTTTTGGGTATTACATAAAAAATAAATTAATAGAAAATGTAGGTATACTGTCCATTAGCTGTTCTACAGAAGCCTACCATAGCAACAATGTTATTCATCTAAAACATATTCCTTAAAAATATTTTAAATAACAAATGAAGTAACATAACTGCGTTTTATTACGTAAAAACCAATCAACATCAAAATTAAGCAAGCCTTACCAACAAAGCAAACAACATTACAAAATAAATAAAAATACATTTGCAGATATCATCGAAAGGAAGGAAATTCCTACACCAAACTTTTACTGCATCATTGCAGATTTATACAAAAATTCAAAAGATACACATGCAATTAGTATTTCAATGGTGTAATTCACTTCACTCGTCATAAGAATCATTAATTCCCAATATACTTAAATAATACATGTTTAACAAAATCAATGGAAAAAAATTGCCAAACAAAAATGTTGAATCATTACTCATTAAAAAAAAAAAAAGTTCAAACCAAAAAGAGCACACGTCTCACTTGTGTGTGACCTGCGAAACATCACGTCTCGAGTTAACCATTTACAATATTTTCCCCACTTCGTTTCATCTATAGCCAAAAAATATACAGAAAGAAATCAGAATTGGAAACGCATATGTATCGCATGTTTTTTATTTTTTTTTTTATTTTATTTTGTATCTTTACTTTAATTCTTTCACCGGCTTTTTTTTTCCAGACACTCCCAAGTCTCAATGAAGAAAAAAAAAACAGAAAAAGAAACACATTCAAAAAGTGAATTGTTTGCAAAAAGTACCGGCATGACTGGTTTTCTAATTTTGCACACAAAACAAAATTATGAAATAAAGTTCCATATAAACGGGATACAGAAATAACTCAAAAAGTGGTCTCAAACTCTTAAAACCCAATCAGCCGGTACCATGCCAACTTGCCAACCGATACGATCCGGTCTCTGTATCTATAGCAACACGCAACACGTAGACGTAAGAACTTAAATTTCTACTGTGAAACTTTAAAAGACATGCCTCCAAAAAGATTTGACTGTTCTCTTAAAAGTATCTGGACTGGACTTCTTTTAGATGAATTCTCTTCTTTTTTTTGGTTGATCATGACAACGTGACTGGCGATGGCGAATGCTTCTTCAACGTTTCGTTGAGATACTATAATATAGATGCAGATACATGGACCTAACATGCATTTATGGAATGACTGCATTTTAGTCGCGTTGGCCTCGTTTTTTTTTTTTTTTTTTCATTTTGCCGAATTTTAATTGTCTGGAAAAGTTAAGCACCCAACTGGGTTGCAAGTTCTTACTTTAAGGACTGTTTGAAAAACTGTTCTTTAAAAAAAAAAAAAAAACCTGCAATAAACATTGAAAAGAAAATTGGTATGCCCATTTTCACCAATAAATAAAAATGTTTTCATATAAAAAGAATGTTGATCTTGTAGATGAAATTATAATTACGGTTGCATGAAAAGCGTTTTTAGATCCATGAATTCTGCAAATCCATTAATTGCCCTTTTAATATCGTAAAAATGATCCACTGTTGGCAATTTCTCAAATTGGTAGCTTTATTATGTATGTTGGCACCATAAGTTCATTGACATTGGCAAAAAGATTTTCCGTTATTTTACAAGATCGTTCAAAAGATGTATCTGATGCAGAATTTTTTTTATTATTTATGAGTGCAATCAAGCAATAATGAAAAAATAATTAAAATGCTTTCCAATTTACTTTTTGTGATTGGCTTGGAATGTACTGGATAATGGATATATCCACAATTTGTCAAGTGGACAGAGACAAAATAAGAGTTCAATTATGCAGCCGAATATCAATCTTATTTGGTATTTTGTACTTGATGTTAATAACGATACTAGTTAGAAGTTCCATCTCAACCGAGTTCTTTATAGGGCAAAACGTGGTGACAAAATTTGTTAGGTCATATAAAGTGCATTATTGGAACGTACAAAAGTTAATAGATTCTTCTATCGTCAACATAAATTTGAAGATAAAACTCTTAGACAGTATAGAATTTCAAAATCAGTAACAGTTTAAATTTTAAATAAATAATAGAGGACCCAGGGGGCTCCCTTGTGGCATCCTTATAGTTGCAATAGCTTGAAGGAACTCACATCTTAACTAATAGCATAATTGAAAGCATAATTCAATCCATGCAATCAACATAGTTGTGAGGTTAAATATTTGAAGTTTAAAATGAACAATATTGCAGTAAGATAAGTACTAGTTAAGAAACCCCTGTTGTTCGGGCCCAAACAAAGGATTACAATAAAAAACCATGTTGTCTTAAACTAAACTGTCGAATTATATTGGTTGGATGAGAGGTTTCTAATGGACATTATATCTAAAAGAGTATTTTCATAGAAGGTTCAAGTTGTAACAAGCGATTTGAACAACGGGAACGAAGGCTCTTTCGGTTTCGTCCACTGATCCAACGCAACACAACGTACAAAAGAATGCAACTTGAACATAGACAGCTGGATGAAAGTTTGTTTACAAGTTCTTCGTCCAGATGCGAGGGTTCATATCCCAAATAATGTCATAACCTCAAAAGTTCTTTTATAGTTACTGTGCGCTTTACTAGAAGTGGAAATCCTATGAGTTCATCTTTCATACCGACAAAAATCTTCGAAAATATTGCAAATCGGTATTTTGTCAAATTAAGGAAAATAAGTTAGCTTCTCATCCTGTCTTTTCAACACACATGGGAGCTTATAAATGGATATATTAAAAAATTGGATTTTCATTCTTGATTCTAACGATTTGAGATTTAGGTGCGAAATTCATTCCGATAAAAAAACAAAGTGAATACCATGACTCACAGGTCACAGGTATACTGATGTGGAAACAAAACTTTCCAATTTTCTAGTTTCAATATTTCACAACAGTAAAAGTAAATCGCTGGCAGTTATGTTGGAACACCCGTAAAATTGGCTACTAGCAGTATAGCAGTCCATGTATATTAAATCAGTAGTCCGAATTTTCGAACTGTCAGATTTCGATATGAAAGTTAACAATATTTACATGCTTTACGGAGTAAATTTGGAATACTAAAATAAAAAGACTGAGAAAGGAGATTTAGTCAGTACACACAAAAATGTCAAAAAAAAAAAACACAACAAATTCTTCTATTATTTACTAGATAGCGTTAGTTTCTATGTGTTTCTATGGAAATTTTTTTACAGTAAATTTTAATTTTGAACACTGATTGCGCTGACTGTAAGTGTGCCTACACTATAGAGGAGCAATGCGCACATAGCGAATATCGGGAGTTCAGATGTTTACACATAAAAGAAAAAAAATTACATCGAATGCAATTCAATATCACAGAAGATTTTTTTCGCGAAAAAAATACCTCGGTAGGACAACTTTTTAGTATTAATTTGTTTAAATATAAAAATGTTTTTTAAGTGCAGAAGATAAATTAAGCATGCTTATAGATAATAATTTTGTTAGCATAATCTTTTGAACAAATATTATTTAAGTATAGATAAGATAAATAAAATGGGCGTGAAAGTTAATTAACTATTATTGCATCAGCAAGCCTAAAATACGTCGTTGATTCAAATATAATCTTAAATCGAAAATCCAGATAGAAAAAAAATCTGCTGAACAATTGTGTACCTCATTAAAAAGTATCAAAAACAGAGTGACAAGCATAAAATAAATAATAATCTCTTTAAAGAAAGATTTTCTTATTTGATATTAAACTTAATCTTTTATATTATCGATTTGATATAATTATTACGTACTAAATTACTCACACTTTAATGCGTTTTCGTCGTCATTTAAATGGATTTTCAATTGCCGAATTAACTGGAAAAATGTTTGAACTTTATTTTCAAACACACATTATATGTTTTGATTGAATCATGGAACTCTAAAGAATCTGATTTCCAAATCCACGAAGATACGATAGGGGCGTGCGAAAACATTATTTAAAAAAATATTAATGTACTTTCCAGTTGTCAAAACGAAATAATATGTAATTAATTACTGATCAGTGGAGAACTTCGTTATAAATTTCCAAGATGGATTATTCAATAGGCCTTTCAAGGTAAAATAAAATGCAAACATGAAGAGAATAATATGGTATCCATTCGGAATTCGATATGAAAGTCAATGTTTATTTAGGTATATTTATGTATTATAGTCCACTCAATAGCTATCGTTCCATTCTTCTTTAAACAAACTTTAATATAATGATATTATCTGTGTTTAACCTGAGGACAAGCCACAGAGTTCATTGGCATTGAATTTTTTTTTTAATTTCATATTTGTTTTCCTTTATTTATTTTCCATCATAATTTTGTTTTCCTTTGGCTTCTTTACCAACAGAACACTGTATTCACATCAATTAAAAAACAATTCAAAAAAATTAAGAAAACAAATAGAGAGTGGGACTGGAGTGCTATTAAAAACTTCAAGTTGGAAAGAAATACTTTTGATTATCGGGAATCTTTTTTCCCACGTAATCTTTCCAATATTCGAAAAATCGGTATTGAGAACCTTATGCAATAAGGGAAAAATTCCGAGAGAAAAATGTCTCCATAAATTTATCGATAGGGATGGTTGTTATTGGAATACCATACCTAGAATTCAAAAAAGTCTTTCTAGGATTCTAGTAAATTATCATAAAGAAAGAAAAATTAAAAAACAAATTGTTCTGGATTGAGAACTATGTGTAAATAAGCTCCTACACAATATCACAGTTGGCAGAGTAGGTCAGTTCAATCTCAGACTGGGAGACATTTCTTCCATAAAAATAGCCAGTTAGTGTGATGTTGATTTAGTACAATGTTATAGAAAAATGGATTAAGCCGAGAGAAGCACCATATACGTTTCTAAACAGTTTGAAATACCGGAAATTCAAAGCAAAATCTCTCGGCTTCAGAGATTCAGATAATTCATTTTTTTACCGGAAACTTAAACTTTTTCAAAAATTCAGACGATCAGCGTCAATTTATTTGTGTTTCAGAAGTGTTTTCAAATTAAAATATTTTATTTATTTGAAACATTTATTCAACCAACGATTCTGAAGCAATATCCTTAAAGTTTACTAATTTTGTTGTTCTTTAAAAAAAAAATTCAACCGATATTCTTATTCGTTTTTAAAGTAATGATTTTCGCAACGAAAAAAATCATAGGATTTGAACCTAGAACTCAAAAACTGTTTTATCAGATTGATGAATAATCATATATGAGCACACACCATGAAGTCATGGATTTAATGCATGTCATTATTTTTAATTAATCAAAGACGCACGCAATTGTTTAAAATTATTTTATATCTAAAATTTCAATGATTAAGAATATTTTTTGGGTAATTTTCAACTTCCTGACGTCATGGATGATTGATAATAAATTTTATACCAAAGTGTGTGCTATTATCTTATCTTACCGTGATTTGTTGGAATTCAGTTAAACTATATGACTATTTATTTATATATACTTTATTGCTAACAAAATATCATAATAAAAGGAAATAAGTAAGTTTAGTCGAAATATCAAATCGAAACAAATTGAGTAAAGCAATCGGAAAAATGTAAATCTTTAATTCACAATTACTTTAGGTCACTTAATGATTGGTATCATTAGTTGATGATGCAAAGTAGCTAGGTTTTTTCACTCAAAATGCCTTCGAATAAAACCGGCAATCCTCAATCGAAAAACCGAGAACAAAACTAGAGTTCCAGAGCAATGAATGGCTACTGTCGAAAGACTAAGTGGATGGGGGGTATAATTTAGTTAAACATCAAGTTAATCATGAATAAATTAGAATCTACCTTTATAATCATATTATTCGTTCCATTGCCTCAAAGAACTACTGATCAAAATTTGTTCATTTTAAAATTGAAAGATCAACTTCCAAGGTATAGCTGGCCGAATAATTCTAATTAAACTTCTTATTTTAATAAATAAATTACAACTAAAAGAGATTAGTAATTGAAATAGCAATTTCAATTGAAACATTTAAAAATAAAGTAAGATTGAAGAAAAGTTAATTTTTAATTAATTTTGCAATTGATTTTTTTTTAATTGTAATTCATTACATATATGTATTAATTACGTTACAGATTAATTACATTAATAACCAAAGAAATAACATAAAACCAAATATAGTGTATAATGTTTTTGGCTTCAAGTAGTAGATGTAACGCAAATTAAATGAGGATGTTTAGAAAGTATTTGATATTTGTTGAAATTATTTAAAATTTTAATCTAAGAGTGCCAAGCAAGTTCATTAATGCATTGGAAAAGCTATACCAGCAATTATTTGCTTAAGTGTTTGAAGGGAAGGTCAAATCAGAAAAAATGGAAAAGAACGGTGGTCTTAAGGAAGGTTGAAATCTTAGCCCGTTGCTTTTTGCGCTTTATGTGGAAGAACTGATACAGTGGTTACCTTGTGGGGTTGAAATTGGTGCAGCCACAATTAAAGACATTATGTACGCAGATGATATTGGTATACTGGCAGAGCCTGTAACCTCATTGCAACTGATGATAAACAGGCTAGTAGAACACTGTAAAACATAGAGTTTAGAAGTTAACATTGACAAATCAAAGGTTATGATTTTCCAGAACGGAAGCGGTAGAGCTTCAAGAGCAGAACAATAGAAGTTTGGTGGAAGAGACCTAGAAGTAGTGAAGCAGTACACCTATTTAGGTATGGATCTTAATATGGAAAAACATTTTAAATCGAAAAGTGACAAATTGGCAAAAAGATTTTTTAAAATAAAAATATTGCTTCATATTAGTCTTCACTGCAACAGTACAATCGGTTTTATTCTATGGAGCACAAGTTTGGGGGAACTACAAATTTGAGGCAGTGGAAAACATACTTTGTTTTTTTCTTAGAAAAATTTTCTCTAAGTACACCAAAATATATGTTCTATTTAGAAAGCGGGTTGTCAACTCTTTTCATCTCAACCATAAAGCTGAATGCTGATTACCTAATTAGAATAACTAATATGAAACCAACAAGGCTTGCAAAGTTGGTGTGGCAGTATGCAGTGCAATACCAGAAAAGTTGGTACCAGGATTGGAAAAAGCTGGCAGCGGACTGTGGTGTTACCTTTTATACAGCTAATAGATGAGAACGAAAGATATGCTTTCAAAGAACGAGCGATAGCATCAACAGAGAAATCTTTTTACGCAAAAGTTACATACAATCTCCACGAACTGAACTACTTCACCCCGAATTTCTCAGTGGATTCCATCAGCACTATTTTCAAAGTTAGAATGGAGATGCTGCGACTCAACTTTGTTCCTCATCGCAGTGATTTGGCAGTGTTTTGCAGTCTTTGCAACTTGAAGAACAAAATAAGATGTTGGCCACTTTATAGGAGTTTGAACAATTTTACGGGAAATAAGAAGAGCTCTTTTCGGTACAAAAACATTACAAAAAAATGAAGTTCTAAATATTCTTAATGGTGAAAATTGGATGAAGTTAGTGACATACTGTAAAGAAGCTACATTATACCGAGCTAAAATAACAAATTAAAGTTTCTTAAAATTTGTTTTTCAACTAAATTAAGAGTAGATACAAAAAATTTAAGCGTTTCGCACAATTGTTTTCGTTTTAGCTAAACTCAAAGCCTTATCATATCATATTTTTTCCTTACTAAACATCAAAAGTCGTTTAACCGAAGTAAACTTTAATTGTCTTTTTTATTTTATATTTGTTTGTTTAATTTTATCTTAATCTGAATAATGTTTGAGCTAAAAATAAAGCCATTCCCGGCAGACGACATCATATGTCATGTAAATATTTATTATGTAAAATTGTAAAAAAAAAACTGAATATGTATACCTATACTTAATATCGAATGAATAAATCTTATCTATCTAATCTATCTATCATATTTTTAAATTAAAAAAAAAAAGTTCACAATTACTTTTGTGACAATTACTTTTTTGTAAATTAATTTAAATTAGTAAGTGATATATATTCAATTAGAAAAAAATACTAATTGATTATTTCGAATTAAAAGAATATAGATAAATATTGTAAATATACTTTTTGTTGTAATACATAGATAATTCAAATTACTAATTAAATACTTATTTGATTTCCAAATAAAAATGGCGATTTTGGACATTTTAAAATTTTCTTGATTGTATTTAATAGCTAATTATAAAATAATAATCAAATCAGCAACGAAAATTATAAAAGTAACAATATTGTTGTATTTTTTCCATATATTCTTAGGGGAAACTTAAAGCCGCACATAAATTTATATAAGAAAATAAATTTACTTTCAACAAAATATCAAATTTTTTTATTAATAAAAAAAAACCTTACAGCCAATCTACCGATTAATCATAAATTCTTTGAATAAAACTCGTATTGCATCATTTTAGTTTGCAAAAAATATTTTACGATTTAATAGAAAGTTTAGCGATCGTTTACCCCAATATATATACATATAAAAAAAAACTACTCAAACGAGCCCACATTAATTAATGACTCTTAAGTGTTCCACCCATTTGCATTAAAACCTAAAAATTATCAAATAAAAGAAACAACTCTACTCGAAACTCTTACGTGAATCAACACACGAAGCAAACATAAGTCGGTCGGTTGGTTAATTTATGACACAGCAACAGCCATCACACGCAGTCAACAAAAATTCTTATCAATCATTTTATTGCAAAAACCAAGGGGTTTCCTCAAGAATTACACACACTTTGGATTGGATTGGAACTTCCAGTTCCATAGACACTTTCTTAGACCAAAAGCACGTAGTCACTTTTTCAACTAGTTTGCCATTCTTTCATCATTCCAACGTAAAATGATGACGAAGACCAAAAAGCAACGATAACTGAAAATGTGGGTTGGGTTCTTCTTGGTTGTTTGCCAGCGTCATCGTCTCTTGGAATAAAATTTATTTCATCATAACTCTTTTTCGCAGAGTCATCAATTCAACTTAACTATCATGAGTGAAAAGTGATTTTTCGAGTGTGGTAGGTTTATTTATAATGAAGTTATGTATCTATGGAATATACGGAATTTCATGGAGCAAGAGTTAATTGCAAAATTAACTTGCAAATACATCAGTACCTACTTGTATCAATTTGGAAATTTCACAGCAACAAAATATTGTTAAATGAAATTGCGAAATGCATTCTTATGATAAATACGTTTGGAATTGAAAATTGGTACTGAAATATCTTATGTTCAAGTAATTTCTTAAACGATTATATCTGACTGACTTAACATCGATATATTACAGTTAATAATAAGAAATGACAGAGTTACTAATTTTTGTTTTTTTATTTTTATTATATTTATTATTATTATTAATACTATCATCTTTTGATCTTTTGCTCTAACGAAATTTAAAAAAAAGTGATGACTTCAGGATAATGGTGTAATAGCACACTATTCACAAATAGAAAAAAAAAACGAGGGTTGCGGCAAGAGGGGTTCGAACACAACATGATTGGGAGACACAGATTAAAATATTTGAATTCGCCAACAGATACTTCAAGTTTTAAGGAACGAATATTTGTCGCATCAGCAACGCCATCTGTACTTCATTATTTTAAACATAGAACTTTTTATTAATTTTTAATTACTAACTTATTTATCCACACTTTTGGTTTTTGTTGGGTTTTACATGTAATTTTTTTCTGAGCTGGCTAAACACTTGACGCCGAAACACGCCTACTATATTATCCCGAAAAATAACAACAACATGGATGCACCCTGTGTCAAAACGGCCCATCCCATCCATGATCGATTCGAACCCTTTTTGCCGCAACATTCCAATTTTTCTTTCTCTTTATGTCAATATGTGTGTGGAAATATGACGACTCGACAGTTCGGTCCTTATATTCGAAAATGTAAAGTTCACTCATATTTGTCTGACTAAAAAAAAATCGTGCGTATTGTCAAGAGAAGCAAACGTTTGGTTAAGTTCTGACATTAGCTTCGATTTGCTTTCGTCAATTATACTTGGCCCTTATAACGGGTGATTTTTTAAGAGGCTTAGAACTTTTAAAAAAAAAAAAACACAAAAAATTCGAAAAAATGAATAAAATATTTATTTGAATTGATAGTTTGAACCTTGCAATTTAATGTTTAAAGATAATTTCATGCAAATGTTGACCGCGGCTGCGTCTCAGGTAGCCCATCCGCTGAGTCCAATTTTGGCATACTCTTTCACACATATCGGCCGGTATCTCACGAATGAATGCATGGATGTTGGCTTCCAGTGCGTCAATCGAAGCGGGCTTGTCCCTATAGACATTAGCCTTGACATACCCCCACAAAAAATAGTCTAATGGTGTCAAATCGCACGATCTAGGCGGCTAATTGACCGGCCCGAAACGTGAAATTAACTGTTCACCAAACTCGCCTCGCAATTGCGCCATTGTTTCGCGTGCTGTGTGGCATGTGGCACCGTCTTGTTGAAACCACATATCATGCAAGTCAAGAACTTCCATTTCGGGCAAAAAAAAGCTTGTTATCATCGCTCGGTAGCGTTCACCATTGACAGTAACGCTGCGATTCGCATCATCTTTGAAGAAATATGGCCCAATAATGCCGCCGGCCCATAAACCGCACCAAACAGTGGCTTTTTCGGGATGCATTGGTAGCTGTTGCAATGCTTCTGGCTGATCTTCACTCCAAATGCGGCAATTTTGCTTATTTACGTACCCATTCAACCAAAAATGAGCCTCATCGCTGAACACAATTTTTCGATAAAAAAGCATTTCGAACATTTCGAACCGAGCACGAATTTTGATAGTAAAATTCAATAATTTGCAAGCGTTCTTCATTTGTAAGACGATCCATGGTTAAATTGCAAACCAAACTGAAGCTGTTTGACAGTGACACAAGGTACTAAGCACACGTCAGCTGTCAAAACCAGTGTTGCCAAAACCAAACCAGCTAAAAAATCACCCGTTATTAGCATAAGAAACAGAGTAAAAAGATCTTAAATATTTGTTCATAAAAACAGCTTTGCTATATTTCGTTTAGTTTCATTAACTTTCGCAAGCATAAAAGAGAGCGAATAAATGTCTCCTTAAATAGAACTATAATGTTAGCATAAAATACTGTCAAAATTAAACGAACTGCTTCGTCATATTTATACAAACATGATGAATGCATATAATGAACATGTGAAACATGTGAAAATCAATTCTATTTAGTTTCATTTAATTATGTTAAAAATGCATAATTTATTGATAATTTTATTGTTAAATTAATTTAATGCAAATTCGTAGCCTTTTTTTTAATGCAATTATTTTTTTTTTCAGATTGTAAAATGCCGCAGCTGTCAAATTTACATATTTTGAGCAGTTCAGATCGCACGGCACATACGTAGCTAATGTTTAACGAAACTCAACGAAATGCACATAAGTCATCTATAGCCAACGCCACATGACTGTTTGTATTCGCTCACTAACAGGCTTTTTTGACAGTAGCTTATGCTTACTCATGCATGCGCATTATAGCTGGGCCTTTACGTGTCATATTTAATTAGTAATAGTGTGTCGTTGATTTGAGAATTGGCTACGTCTTGTTAAGCTCGCCGATGAATTATGGGCGCAATTCGCTACACCGTGGCTCTTTAAGAAATATTTATTGCCAACTTGATTTTATACTATATTTCTACAATTTCAATATATTTTATTTTTGCAATCGAATATTATCACACAAGAGAAAAAGAGAAAGAAAATTCATAAATGTATATTCTGTACTAGCTTTTAAATGTTGGCTGAGTTGATTAGAACGATTTCAAGCAATATTACTAGACATGACATTGGATTCATAAAATATATTTATTTTAGAAATGCGTGGTCTCCAAAAAAAAAAGTTTCATTATTTTATCCAATAATTTATTGCTTAGTTTTTTGACACTAGCCCACTAAAACTTATTATGGTTCGACCTTAAGTATTTTTTTTTTTTTTTGTTATAAAATAAACACATTTGTCCCACTGTATAATTGAGACTATTATCACATTAGATACTATTATGACTAAAATAAAAACAATAATAAAAAAAATATATCTACAAAACAACTGCGCAAATAATATCTGTAATTTTTTTTTGTATGTGAACTTGTAGTTGATGTGACGTAAAATATACAAAATATAGAATTACGTTATTTAAGGATGTATTTGTGTGCTGAAAACAAAAAAAGGGGCTCGCCAGAGAGTGATATGACTCAGTATAATTAGGTTTATAAGTGGGTATATAATAAATATGGTGACTGACAGTAATGGTTGAAGGTAAAATAAAAAAAAAAAAATTCCAACGCTTGAATTGCAATCGTAATTAAATAGCTCACCAACTACAGCTAGCCAAGCGCACTCAAGTGCAAGAAAATTTTATAATTTGAATTCAAATTAAATTCGAAACTATACTCTATGTATAATGTATCTCTCATAGTGGCAGACAAAAAATAAACGGATACATCCAACAAATAATAAGTTCCAACTTATGGCCATCTATAGTAAAGAAGGGGTAACTAAAAAAAAAAAAAAAATCTATTGCGCTTTTTCTCTGATGGAATTGAGATTGAGTGGTATAATTGTGTTAATTAGAATATTCAGTTTTTGTAAATGTTTCCGTGTGATAAGTAGGTGTTTTTCTTTTTGTATTGCTTGTTCCTTGTTCTCTTCAATTAAAAATACCTAATTTACTTGGCAATGCAAATTGGTTTTGGTAGGTACTTGCTAAAAAAAATTTACGTTTTTTTATTGGATTGTGTTTTCTATAGCGAACACTCTGTGGTGGGTGTGGATGTTATAACTATAAGTAAGAGGTTTTAATAAGCTTAAGACGTCAGAGGAAAATTTCTGTAATTTGTAGATTATTTGCATATTTGGATGTCTTATGAATTGACGACTTAAGTTTGGTTGAAGAAAGCTGAAGTAAGACTTTCCAAGTAGAAAAGGAATGAATACTAAAGTATTTTTTTTCTATATTTACGATTTAAAAATCACATAAAATGTTGTAATTGAAATGAATAAGATGAATTTAGGTGATGGTGATGTTCTCTGGAACTGGAAAACATGCGATATCCTCAAATTTAACTGGATCCGTTTTCTACTTCTCTCTTCTTACAATCAACAGTGAACACTTAATACTTCAGTTTCGTGGAGCAAAGTTCGGACATGTTCATGTTAAAAGTGATATTTGCTTTTTTTTGCAAACATTTCTTGGCAGCGTTACTAACCGAAAAGGCAATTCCATGAACTGGTAAAAGGCTCTTTTCAGTGGGTACCGTATACGAAGATTTTTATCATCTCGAATTATTCATGCTGCTTTTATAAAAGCTGTCTAGAAGCTGACTAATGAGATATTGACTTTACAAGCATCCAGGCTAATCTTCCATTTACGTAGTTGGTTTTGCCAATTTTCATCGTAAGTCCATGAGTTTTCGCTTCCCTTAATAACGCCAAGCTCAAGTATTCCGTCTATTTCGACATGCAGAACGGAGTAACGTACAAATAATCGACAATAAAATATGCTGACTGTTTAAAATGTCAATTTATATCAATTTTTTTTTTCCGATATTTAAATGTCGAAAAAAAAATGTACGGACCAGCAAAATGTCGAAATTTTAAAAATTTTACATGAAAAATGTTGAATTCCTTAACAAAAAAGTCGGCAAAAATGACGACAAATCAACTTTCATTAAAAATATTTTTTGTAGACCAGGAAAATGTCGTTATTTTAAAAGCTCGACTTCAGAAAATATCAAACTCATTAACAAAGAATCGGTAAAAATGACAACAAGTACAAGACAAGTCGACAAGCTCGAGCTCGTTAACAACAATCTCTAAAGAAACCATTAAATGATCAAAATGTCAACCGCTAAAAGATCGAACGTTAAAATATCGATCACAGTCGGTCTTTTGAACGACCGACATTTTTCTTTTCGACAATTTGAAAATCGATTTTTTGAAATCGACATTTTCAAAAGCAACTGAAAGGGGTTACGTCTGAACGGGGTTACGTCGGCATCGATTTGTATTTTTTTTTTTTTCGAACGAAAAGGTGGACAATTTTTTTTCTACCACCAACATCGCGAAATTTAAAAATCTCGATCCAAAAAATGTCGGATTCCTTAACAAAAAATCGGAAAAAAAGTCGACAGACAATTACAAGATAAGTCGACAAGCGCGCGCTTGTTGACATCATTTCCTGAACCATAATATGATCAAAGTATCGACTGCTTAAAGATCGACTGCTAGAATGTAGACGGTTAAAATATCGACTGTCAAATCATTGATTACAGTCGGTCTTTTGAAGAATCGACAATTTGAAAATCAATTTTCTGAAATCGACGTTTTTAAAAGCAACTGAACGGGGTTACGTCGATTTATATCGACGTTAAAATGTCGACAATTGTTTTTAACTATCACCGAAATCTTGACATTTACTGGCAAGTACTAAATTATTTAGGCTGGCATCATGTTACTGCATAGTGCCAAACTCATGTCAAACGACAATTTCGCAAACACTCTTTATATGATGCAGAAGTATTGAAATTTTTCTTGTTAAAAGAAAATATATTTCGAACGATGTACGGTCATTCAATCTTCGTTTAAAGTAATATTAAAATAAACCACAATGAAACAACAAAACAAATTCATACATTCAAGTGTTCCTGAGTCAAAAGTCATCAAGTTTGAAGATTCCACATTTAAATGCTTCAATTCATGAGGGCACACTTGTGCACACTCTAAGTATCTCAAAACATTTGCTAATGACGTTGATGGTAATGATGATGACAATAATAGAGATAATAATCGATTGAATCACAAAGTTAATTGGATTTTCAATAAAATACAATACTCACACGTACGTAGTGTTTCGACAACATTTAAGGTAAATATAAGTTCTATTTGATTGAGATAAACGTTTTTTCTTTTAGAAAATACAATGTGTATCTTTTTTTTATTTAACAAATAAAAAAAAAATACAAATAAAATCTCAATATAATGACCATTATCAGAAAAATAAAAAAAAAAAACTGTCAATGTATCTAATTCAAATAAATTCGATCAATCGATTTAGATCATTAACGTTGGCCCAACACCAACCATGAGGCTGAACTACTTCGTATATTCTAACATACATACATAGATACACAAATACCAACATTTTTGTTTTTCATTTTAACAATAAATTTTGTACTAAATAGTAAGTTTACGATTACAATATAGATAATGCATCGTGTTTGTCTGACTTGAAACAAATTGACTCAGTGAATGCGGTACTGCTGACCTGATTATATCAATTAAGTAAATTACAAATACAATTTTATAGGCATTTTGCATTGCGTGTGAGAAATGTTGCAATGACCGAAAAAAATGTGTAAACATTTTAAAATTATAAACGTTATGGCTGTTAAATTGTTTGCTTATTTTAATTTTAAACGAATTCAATTCCAAATTGATTTCAAAATTACACAATCAACAAAAATCAGGATATAAAAGGAATAGTTTAATACAAACTGTAAATAATTTGAGAAGTATTTTACTTTAATAAATTGAATTATATTTTATGGAATAAAAATATTCGGCAATTTCCATAGCTTCAATATAAGAAATCCCGAATTCCTAGGTAGCAAATTTCACAAGAGGTTAATAAATTGAATATTGAGATTTTCTCTTATAAAATTTGGATTTTTATGGATTTCTCGGTGCCGTGAACGAACCTAATACGAACTAACGCCATAATGGTGTAAGTTCACTTTCAAATGCGAATTAGAGCCATAATCCCATTATGGCTTAAATTCAATCTTGAAATTAAATTAAGACCATTTGGTGTATGTTCGTTTTAGAAAGTGATCTTGATTCTCATTTGAAAATTAACTCAAGACGCATAAACAACATTATGGAAAGGTACAAAATCTTGAATGACAAAATCTCGAATTGCAAACATTTCGAATACCTAGTGCAAATTGAAAATTTTCAATTTCGGTTCAAAACTAAATACATAAGTAGTAAATCCAAAAGATACTTTGCATACACCCAAAATCGCACCCACCCCAAATCCTATAACAGGCCCAGGCACTGTTTATACGCCATAAACTGAAGCTACTTGTTTTAGTACAATAGTAGTTTTGCATTCGAGATTTGTAAAGTGAAATATGTAAGTTCATAAATTCAGAATCGAATTTGAATAACCGCACCATAATGGAGTTAGTTCACATTTCAGTGATGGCTTTAGTTCAAATTTGAAAAATTTCTTCCGACCAAATTTTACAGATGAGTTGGTGCATGCTCCCTACCAGCACATCTAATGCTGCTTTGAACAATTCAACTGGTAAGCCGTCTGCACCAGCAGCTTTATTTGATTTAAGTTTGGCAATCGCTAGCCGCACTTCATTCAGGTCGGGTGGACGGAAATGTAGGCCATCATCGTCCGTGTTAGATACTTCTGATGGCTTGTTGACAATGTCTCCACTGGTCATCTGCACTTGCTGCTGGTTGGGGGCTTGTTGAGAGGTTGGTAGAAACGTGGTCAGCAAAGGTTCTTGCTGTCTCTTGCGATTTTAGCTTTGCGATATCAAACCTTCTCACAGCATCAGCTCGGCGCCATGAAAATCCGCATTCGAGATACTATCATGTAGTGGTCAGAGTCTATGTTTGCCCCACGGAATGTTCGAACATCCAGGATACTGGAACCATTTCTGGCGTCTATCGCGATGTGATCAATTTGGTTGATGGTCTTTTGATCTCTGCTTCGCCAAGTTCCTTTGTGTATATCAAGGGGCGGGAAATGGGTGATCCATATGATGACGTTTCGCTCCACCGCGAAGTCTACCATTCTGTATCCGTTGACGGAAGTGTCAACGTGCAGGCTGTGTCCTCCGACGGTTAAACCAAAAACTGATTAAATCATTTTGTCAAATTGAGGGCTATAATGAAAGCAGAAGATCTAAAAGCTTTCCATCAATTCAAGCTGTGTAGCGTTGGCGTAGGTATAGTAACATTTTGTTGCATTCACATAGCTTTTCTACAATATGCCATCGAATTTGTTAACGAAAATTCAGTAATCAAGGTCAGTCATGTCAAACATAGAACTTCGTCGACGCTTCAAGTGCTTTGTAGTTCTATGCTTAACTTTCGTTGCTATATTCAATTAACAGAATGATCAGTAATAAAAACTGACATTCTATAATATAACAACAATAATAACATTAATTGTCTGGTATGTTACCAATCTTCCAACCTCTCCCCCTTTGATATGTGCTACGAATTGTAGTCTATCAAATAAAGGTTAGGAGAAAACGGAGGCGGAACAAAACAGCATACTTAAAGGCGCTTAGAAAAATTTTGAAGCTCCAAATGCGTTTGAAAAACAAACAAACATAACATCTCGACCTGTGTCGTCAGTGGTCATAAGCGGTGGAATGCGTTGTGCATACGACTTCGAAGACTGAGCAAATCTGATAATGCGTGGGTTCGAATCTCATCATGTGCATTTGAAAAAGTTTTTCATAACAAAATTGGATTAAAGCTCGGCACCACTAATAAGGAGACTGATGATAGGAATTGGCACTCCTTGAAATAGCTATATCTCCAGCCAAAAATGGAAAAACGAATAATAAAATTCGTAAAAAACGAGTAAATAAAATTCGTTTAAAAATTGGTGGTAGCGCCTTTAAGTTGTTGTTGTTGTTCAAAACATTCAATGAAAAATTAACAGAATGGTCAGTAATAAAAACTGACATTCTATAATACGAATAGTACAATATAACAACAATAATTTCGTTGTTATAGTTATAAATGCGATTAAAGAAGACTCTCAATTTTTCGATCTAATATTTCAGAAATTTAAACTTTAATAAACGCCAAAGTGACTACAAGTAAAGTTTACTATAACATCGTCTTGGGTAAATAATTTCGTAATTATTTTGACACTTTCTCAACTGGAACTAATATTTTCAAACCTTTAAGTTGTATGATATTAATACTTACAACCTTATTATGGGCTAACCAAAACAGTATAATATATTAATTGATCCGATTATTATTTAACAAAAAGTAATTGGATAGCGTGTTAGATTATGATGTATAAATAAAACACAGTTGATTGTGTTTTTTGAAAAGTATGCATTGATAAACAGAGGTATAACTTTACTCTCACCACCTATAAAATGATGTGAAAAAACACGAACATTACTCTCGACATCCAATAACAACGACAGTAAGTTTTTGTTGTTGTTGTTAAATCGATTATCAAAACAGGCAAACAAATACAACTTTTGTAATAAATTTTTATGTTAAATATCCTTAATATTTATTGAGAAATTCCAAAACTTTGGAATAAAAGTGATAAGTGTAATGATAATGACATGTAATTGTCATTATTTGGTTTTATGATGCATTTCAATAAATGATAAAGTACATAAGAGTTTTCAGGTGTATTTGAGAATTTATGCCAGATCAACAATGCAAGTCACACAATTAAATGTCCATGTTTATTTGGACTCAAACTTATCAATTTTAGTTGGTAAGCATGCCGCGAGGTACTGATATATAAGTACGTATACCAAGTAATTTGAATAAATATTCATGAATAAAATTCAATTTATTTAATCAAAGCAAATAAAAATATAAAAGTCACCGTTGGATTTAAAACTATCCGTAGTAAAGTAAAATTTTCCATACAAACATACCACTGCGGATAAATGCCTATAAAAACAGAAGTCAAATCTCACTTCTGATATATTTTCGACGTTCAATTACATTTTTAGATGTTGGTATGGTACGAATAATTCTTTTCTTTATCTCGAAGGGATGTTCGTAAAATTGAAGCGGCTTTCAGAGATTGATCTTGTTTTATGTTCGATATTGAAAAATATTGAAATCTCGAAAGGAAAATTAAAGGTTTTTGGAAAATTTATACATAGACTAACTTAAATTTTGACTTGGTTTAATATTCATGGGATTTTAGTTGAACATAACATTTTCCATTTAAGGCCAAAGATGTGCTCTTTATGCATTTTTCATGTGTACTTAAACGAAGAAAACTTCAAGATTAAATCTCACGTACTCGAATACCATTTAAAGAGTCTCTTTTCAAACCTAAAATAAAAATTAGTTTATTGTTTTTGCTCAGTTTTGGTATTTGTCACTTTGTAGTTTGACATATTTGTACAAATCTAATGTTGACGTTTGCGAAATATTCAGTTGAAATGATATCAGCAAGTAATAAATTAGGAACATTGTAGATTGACATATATGTATGTGCAAATCCAATTTCGAATTGCGTGTTCCGTGGCGTAGTGGATAGAGTGTATTGCCAGAGATATGGATTCAAACTTCAAACTCGCACGTACAACTAAGAAAAAAAGGTTTTACGGATACTATCTCTTACGAGAAAGTGACATTTCTCTTAAGCTTTGCGCGAACCGAAACGGTGCGGTGGCTATTGCGATACCACTGATCGCGCTATAAGTAAACGGCGCGCCGGTTCGGTTCGGGCGACGCTTTAGTCCTTCGGACTCGTTGAAAAAATGTAGGTACTCCGAATCCTGTGAAACAAACAACGCACACATTAGTTAATATTAAGTGTAAGTCACTAATCATTGGTTCTTCGGAGCTGCCGGTACCAATAAAGATATTTAGTTTTAATTTTGACATTTGAAGAGTATTCAGTTCAAACTGCAATAAGCACGTTATAAACTTGAGACTTACACTTCTGATAGATTCTAACAAATTCAATTTTGACATTTGCAGAATATTAAGTGCTAACTGTCAGATATTTTTTCGTTTGACAGATTTTCACAAATCAAATTTTGACATCTGTATAAGTATTCCAGCACCAACTGCCATCAGAGGCAATAAATTTGACATATTTTAGTTTTTAAAGAGAGAAGATGTTCAGATTGGACGTACTCACGCGACGCATTTTGACTTCTATATGTTTTGTCCCTTTCCCACTTCGTTGCGTCCGGATTTTTAGATTTTTAAAAATTCTCTTGGATGCATTTTGACATTTGCTGCTCTGACAGTTGTAATATTTTATTTTTTAGCTTTTTGCACTAACATTTTGAAAGTTTTCACAAAATTTCAACTAAGCATAAGCCTAAAAAGAATATTGTAAACATCTAGGCTCATTTCACATATTTTGTTTTTTTTTGTTCCGTGTGGTTTCGTGAATCTACTTTGTGTCTGAACACGGCGTACTGGACGTACGTCAAAATGCATCGGATGAGTGAGTCCAATGTGAATCTAATTTTGACATTTGCAATGCATTTAGTATGAGCTGTCATCGGAAAGCGATTAATAATTAGTTGATACTGTTTGGATGGAGAGAAATAGAGCAGAAATTAAAAAAACTATTTTCAGAAACTCCAATGGAAAAAAAATAAGTAAAATCTCAGCACAGAATCAACAGCATGTAAATAGTCTGTTGTCAAAATTGAAATCTTATGTATTTTTTTATTATTTTGAATCTTCATACTAATCAGAAACAATCACGTTATGAAATTTCAAAAGCGTATTCTTTTTTTTTTTTTAATTTATATAAAAAGGTTTTTGACAAGATTGTATCAATATGACTAACAATTATAAGCATAAATGAAAGTCAATATGTATGTCGGGCTTTTTATGAATCCGAGCAATGTTCAAATCAGTATATCAATTTATCATAAATTCGTCTGCTGCCAAAAGTCATATTTAATAAATAATGCAAACCAATGACTTGAAACAAAAAAAAAACGCTCAACCGAAACAATGAATTAATTGATTTATTTTTCGGTCACTGTAATTTAATTCATTACTTACTCTTTTTACTGCCATTTGTCACGCAAAGTCTAACCATGATAAAAATTAGACTATGCATTTTTGTCAGACAAAATTTTGTTTGCTCTGAGACCACCTTTGGGATAATGTTGTTGTGTTTGTTTTATATGAAGGTGATTAATTTCAAATGGTCAATCAATGTTATAACAGTAAAACAATAATTAATTTTCATAAGCCTTTTGATTAAATTTAATTTGAAGAATTGTGCTTTTCTATCACGCAACTTTCGTAATAATTTTTTTACTATAATGACTTTTTATATCATAATTATATATGATTTTAACAAAATGGTATTCTAATTAAATATTCTATATAAAATTATTTACTTCTAAGTCGCTCATTGAATTGCAATTAGAAAAAGCGGCTCAACAGAGTGAACTGAATATAAAAATTATGAATAATCCTTTTCAGAAAATATCTTGACTTGAGTTAAAAAGAATCTTTTTTTTTTTTATTGTGTATCTAATTTGAAAAGAATTTCATATTCAACCAACATCCATTCTCACTGTCATCATCATCGTCATCATTATCAATGGATAAAAGTCCACATATTATTCCTTCAAGGATACACGATAGAAAAAGGTAGGGCTACAAAAATAGGCACTGATACACACAGAATGTATCTAATGCGGATATGGGTCTACGCACGTTTTTCATTACGTGCTTGAGAAATACTCAATTCTTCTTCAAGGAACTTTTATGGATTTTTGTTTCTTTCTTTTTTTTTTCGTATAATGTTAAAGATAAGGCAACAAATAAACTAGGAGCAGGAATATCAGGAACATGTCAATTAAGTTACAGGATTTTTTTTTACGTATATAGCAGGAAATAAAGGCGATCGTGCGTGGGAATTAGTGTGAACCATTTTGTTTTTAACAAACGAGAGTATTTTGTTGTAATAAAATGAAATATATATTAATTTTAGTGGATACTATTAAAGTTCACATTTTATGACTTGGCTATGAACAAATTAAAAAAGAAAATAACACACATGTGGAAATTTTTTTCTTTTTGACGATAAGATAATAAAAAAGTTTACATTTTTTCAAAATGTCTTGTTTATTATATTTGGCGACTTACAAAAAATTCGCCACGTGTAACTCAATAAAAAATTAATTTATCGGACAATAAAACATTTCCTCCATCATCAAATCCTACCCACATCTTTGACGCTTGAATAATTTTGCTAGCATCACACAGTGGTTCAAGAATTAACAAAAATTAGATTTTAAGAATGATGTTAACTTTTAAGGATTTTGACAATAAAGAAACTGTTGAAGTATTGTGGAGATGTTTTTTGTCGCCAAGTCAATCATCAGATGCTCGTCTAATCTCTTTTATTTTCGAAAAACACGTTACTTTAATTTTTGAAGCCTTTGGGTTCCATATTAGTTCTATAGCGAGTATGTTTATACTTTTACCCAAGTTAATAAGATATTTCAAAGAAATAGTCAAAAGTCTCTTAAGCTTCAGAGAACGATATATAGAACATAAACATACTTTTGACAGCAGGTTTTGATACATAGGACGCCATCTTGGACTATATTACGGAAGAACCTTGGAATAAAGTGGAAATGGTAGTTAATGGCAGCACTTGTCCAAATCATGAACTGGAAGAACCGATTTCGGTTCATCACGTCAAATGATACTACGCAATGGTCTGAGAATAGCAGGTTTCACCGGAAAAAAAACACTTGGCAAATGCCAAAGTGAAGCGAAACGATCCAAGTGTCCTATTAATTTCGAAGTTGATAAGTCTCCTTCGGATCCTTCGGAGGAAGAGTACTCAAACCCCACTGTCCCCAAACAGATTAAAGCGTTATAGTGGGATAATTGAGGTATTGTCTCAACAGAAAAAGAATAAAAAGAAGAAGAAAACGTTTTATTGACACTTGGAAATACATATATTCATTTTAGAACCATCGCGTCAGTCAGTAAAGTTGAATATTGTCGATTGTATGGTAGTTTTTTGAGTCAAATTTTAAATGGCCAATGAAAGTCTAGCCGTGCGTATATGTAGCTGGCAAACATTAGTGCCCGTAGGTATACTTCTGTAGAATTTTTGCATTTCCTGTCGAATTGTGTTTTTAGCTACCAGCTTAACGTCGACGTTCTATGTTTTTTTTGTTATGTTCTTGTCCAAACAGATCAAAGGAATTTAAGATTGAAAGGAATTATGTTGGCAGATTTTGTAGATTTTTTCCGCCTCTTCATACAACTTGAACCACTGTGCGTCGTCGTATCGGCATTATCACGATAAATTACCTCCAAGTTATATTAAAACTATTTTTTTCATACTGATATAATTTAATCAAAGTTGCATTAAATATACATTCTGGCGCTAAATCTAATACCATGATATGTATGTGATTCAAAAAAGAACGAATTCATATTTTATTTCAAAAATAAAATATCAGGCATGTTATTTAAAAAAACACATATTTAAAAAAAAAATGGAACACTGCCAAGGTGAAATTAAAACACAAAACAGATTTCGAAGACATATTTTAATCTCTTATTAAGTTGATGCTTAGTAATAGAAAAAAAAATGTATTCTATTTTATGTGTGCAAGCAAATTAAAGGCTATTTTTTTAAAAGATGTCTACGAAAGTGCTACATGATTGACAGCTTGTAAACAAATTGTTATCATGTGATTTCAAATTGGAAAACACAGATTTATTGTGGAAAAGTTTTTTTTTTTTAATTTGCTTGCGAAAAATTTAATGAAACTCGATTTAAAAGTAATAAAATGATCTTTCATACTTTGTAGAATGACAGATATGCATGACATTAATTTCGATATTTACAGATTATTCAAGAAGAACTGTGATTCGAAAACTATACATTGCTCTTTGAAAATTTGTAATTTGAAAAATTTAGGATCAGTCTTTTCAGCTCTGGTTAAATTAAATATTTGGTTATTTCAGCTGGTAACCATAGAAACACAAACAGAATCTATGGTTAACAACTGAAATAACCAATGGTTACAAACTATCTTTTTGACGTAAGTGTAATCTTTCGTGTTTAGACTCAAAGTAATTTGAACACAGATTATTCACGGAACACGAAACATCTATCAAATTATGCTCACTATTTAATTCATAAGTTCATGCTTAATTGAAATTCTCAATCGAAATTGATCAAATTTGTAAAATCTCTCAAAATATTGTTTCAAATGGCGATTTCATACAGAATCTGATCCCATCAATTAACCGTCTCTTTCATACATCGAAATGGGAAGGAGACAACACACATAGACGTGAAAATAAAGCGGTTGACTGTGTCCCATTTGATCATCACATGTTGTCATAGGTGCTATTATCAATAAGAAATAAATTATTTGACAATTTTATAGTTTGACAGATACTATGTACGAATTTAGTATTGACGTTTGCGGAATATGTATATTTAGAAAAAAACTATCATCTTTCAAATATTTTAGTTTGAAACATTTGCATGAGCTTACTTTGATGTTTTGTGGAATACTCCGTTATAAGCTGTCATCACAAAGTAATAAATTGATCTTTGACATTTTATAGTTTGACAGGTATGAAAAAAAAATCACACTAGACGTTTTTCTTTTTTAGCTCTGATCACAGCACGGAGTAGCGCCTGTGGCCTGAGCTTGTCGAGTGAGCTCTGAGCAGAATACGCTCCGAGCGCTCTGATTTATTTATGAAATACACTTGAGCTAAAAAAGAAAAACAGATGTATTTCTGACAGCTCAGTGCTCTGCTGAAAGATAAAAAAGTAAAACGCCTACTATTGCAGAATAACTGTCATTGAAAAGTGATATATTTTTTTTGAAGCTTTTGAATTGTAAGCATATCACTTACTTATATAAAAATAAAAGGAGAAGACTATTTTCAAAAATATCAATGGAATAATTAAAGTCAATAATAAAGTTACCCATTATTTTACTTTTTGAAAATTTCTTTTAAAGTTCCACAATTATTGTTTCCTATTAAAATTTTCATAATTTTAAAATGAAAGTCAGGAACATTAAAATTAAAGCATCCATTAAAATAGGGAGAAAACCAAAAAGCAATAAACAAAACAGGATCAGCAAAAAAAAAAAATCCACGTGTTTCCAATAAATTTACCATCAAAAAGGAGAACCCAAAAAAAAAATCCTCCTTCTACAAGTACAATGTATACTTACTTTCATTTTATAAATCATCAGAAAAGACGTAACAAAATAATACAGTCTTCCTTCCTTCCTTTTCTTACTTTCATTTTCTCTATCTGTAAAAGATTCAGAAAAACACAACAAAAAAACAAGGGAAGTCTACTCAGCCAGAAGAACAACCCGCATAGACATTCTGGAGGCAATTCCTCAAAACTTTGCCTATACGAAATTCCATTCCTCATTCGTCACTCCATTTTCTCTTTTTTTTTCCTTTTTTAGTCCTTTCTTTTTTTCACATAGGACTATGCTATTTAAAGTTTTATTAAAGAAAATGTCCTGTTTGTTGAGCTAAGCAAAAGCTCTCACTCACTTTCACTTTGAGTGTAGGAGTGGGAATTTGTAATCATATAACATGTAAGAAAGAGAATCACATTCCATTGCTGCTGTTTCTGTGCATCTATCTGTGTAGGCCGTGGGAAAATTAAAGTTCTTATGTATCGGAATGAGAATACATTCTCAAGGCCTACAGATGTTACTTACACAAAAATGTTTGAGGTGGTGAGAGTACAATATTGTTGGTATACAAAGTCTGTTGGGTTTTGAGCATGCGGCCTTGACGAGACCTTGAACTCTACAGGGAAAAGTCTTGCATGTTTGGGAATAGGCTTTCAGTATAGGTATGCTTTGGTATGCGTATAAGCGAATAATAATTTTTAGATGGTATTGAAACACTTTCCAATAAACACGCAATGGTTTCACTTTCATTTTAAAGTAAACGATATGGAGGCAAACAACAATTGGAAAAAAAAACAAAACGGAAGTTGCCAGAAGTGAATTTCATATTTAATTTCATTGGAAATGAATAATTTAAACTAAGAAATAATTTTTTTCGGAAATATTATTTTATAAAACAACTTATTGGATTAAGTTAATTGTCGATCCGTGTTAGATTTATCATTTCGATTACTTCAACAACATTTTTGGCACATAATTTTCTAAATTCGGATGTGTCGAATTAACATGAGATTGTAAATTGACGACCGACTCTTACAAACAAAAGAAGTCTGATGACTGGCGTTGGCAGCCATGAAATAGCTATCTCCTGTCAAAAATAGTGTTGGTATCCACATGTTATTGTTGTCTAATTCACCCACTATACTATACTATAATACTATTTTTACTATGTGTCTGTAAGGCACAATGCATTTTAAATGCAACAGGTGTTTCACGACACTAGTTAGAAGGAGTAGAAAGATAGAAAAGATTTGTTTTGAAACAATGCAATGGTTAGAGAGCTAGTTGATTTTTATTTTTCATTGCATACCTCATGGGCGACGTCGTCCAGCATAAGCTGGAAGGTATGCTGAAAGAAAAAAATGCTTTGTACCCGAGTGAGAATTGAACTGGTAACCTCTGGGTTAACAGCCAAGCACTCCATTCATTGTACCATTGCCGCCCACATCCACTTCTCAATAAAATATAATTTTCTACGTAAAAACATACGTACTACTTTAGTCGGAAAGCTACTTGTGAGTTAGCCGGCACTGACAGCTATATACCACCTCCTTCTTCGTTTTATTAAACTATTTCCGGTTTAGAAACCATTTTATAACTAAATAAGTTTCACAGAAATTATGTATCACAGTTGGGGATCTTAAAAAATGTATATATCTTTATATAGACAACAGAGGATCAGCTGCACAGATGGAAAACAAAATTGTTGGTCTCCAACATATGTCAAGTTCCAGGGAATTGATGTACAAGCGACTTGGCTATAGTCGAAAAAACAAATATTAAAACCAGCACCGTGAAACATCAATAATTCCTGCCTAAATAAATAAGTTGTCGTGTAAATCTGACGTCCACGTCACTGAATGATTTGAAAAAAGTGATAATTTTTGTGATTGTCACAGGCTGATTGAGTAATTAACATAATTGTTATAACTTAAGTCCGATGACTAGCTTAGAAGTTATACTTAACCTACATCCCCTTGATAGCAAAGATTAAACGAAAAATTACTATTGCCAATCGCTGTCTCTTCGAGCTCAGAAGGCATTTAGTTAGAAAGGAATTCTCTCATAGAACCTAAATCATTCCAGTCATGCTGTATGGGGCAGAAGCATGGATTTTTGGATTGTGTGGAGAATTCAAGGGCGATCTCTGCGAGCTTTACATCAGCGACATTAATTTAATCAAAAAGCTGAAAATACATCACAACTGAGACACCTGGAGGGTATGGACGCCAACGCTCTAGCCTTCGAATCCAATCGTGATGCAGATGAACACAAGTGGAAAACGACCTCATCCAACTGGCTGTACGTAATTTGAGGCTAAAAATTGAAGGTTCGAACAGAGTTGGCTGAAGAAACATGTTGGGCTCTAAACCCCATCTAAAGTAAGATAAGTACTTCCTCTTGACCTCTGTACTGTACCAATGCCAGAATCCGCAGCAGAATTCGCTCTCAGAATAAGACAATTTAAATTTAGGAGGTCCTACACTCCTGACTCAATTTATTATACTTCACAGTAACAACAGTGTATTAGCATGCAGAAAAGAGTCAAAAGTGGCATGAATACCACAGAAATAAAATTCAACCTTGTGTTAAAAGTTTTCAAAAAGTGATTAATGATCTCGCAACACAATAAAACTTTGATCGGCCCAATGAAACAAAAATCCGATGAAATAGCAAGAAAAGGCTCCAGATTAGGTAACATAAAAGCAGTAGATATAGACGTTACTAGAAATTTCAACTAGCCCTGATATGCTAAGAAAGCACCTTAAAATACTACGTTTAACTGAAAACGACTTGTACAGAGGATTGATGCAAGATAAATAATAAACATAAAGACATGAACCACTTCTTGTCGTTTCTTTTGGCTCTACAACCTAAAAAGGAGTAAACTGGGGAAACGATATATTGTAATCATCAAAAAACTATCACAGTTTCAGTCACTTAACAATGTGATAGTTTTTTGATGATTTTAATATATAAAAAAATTAGTATCATGCTGAAATTTATTTTTTTTTATTATATAAAATTTGATCTGGCAATGAAGTAGTTCCAAAAAATCGTAAAAATAGTAGCTTTCAATTGTCCTACCCTCACAAATATCTCGTTTTAGCGAAACACGCTGTGAGTATAAAAGCTTTTCACCAAAACATACATATATGAACACATATTTTCAAAGGGAGAATATGTATATGTATATAAATACCTCCATCCAAGTTTTGACATCTTCTCTCATTTCAATATGTTTTAATTCGAGAAGGATATTTTTAGCAACAACTGCAAACGAAGGACCTTTGCTTCGAGTTCGTGCGTATGCATTCAATTCTTAAGTTATTTATAGAAATTAAGGTTCGTCATGTTGTTTTCTTTTTCTGTGTGTTAGACTTGATGGTATTATATGACACAATTCTAAGGGGGGCTGGTCTGGTCTCTCTTACTTTGCTGACGATGTTCATTTGTGTTCGAATAAATCAGAAAATCAATCATGGTTTGTGGTGAAATTCACAATTCCATATCTGGCAATTTGCAGAAATTCAACAGACTTTTTGCTTTCACTTTTCTTTTAAAGGAGTGAAAGTCTAAAACGGAGAAAAATGGTAGAATAGAAAATCTAAAAAAAATTCGTTACGACAAAAATGGAATGGAAAACATTTGCCTCTTTTATGGCCTTCGGCCTTTTTATTTTGGAAAGTGAAAGTTAGATTTTTAGGAATTTCTCACCCCCTAAAGGTGTTTTGCCATACCACCTGCTCACCTTAAAGTGTCTGAATATATCCACAGCATTTCTTATCTCCACAACAATGTTTAAATATTGATTTTAGTATATATAAAAAGACTAAGGCAGTTAATCTTGAAAGAAGAAACCCTTTAGGGAGATATTATCGGACTTGTGTCTATGGTCAGGGTGACAATTACATTTTATCTATTTATTTATTCTACAAAGGTGTAGATTGTGAATTCCAAACTGAAAGATGGCACACCAGATCAGGCGTAGATGAGCCTATCCTGGTATAGGTTTTGGATTTATATAAATTCTTCTTCGTCATAAGTGGACTACTTTTCTTTAGAAAATCCAACAAAAAAAAGGGAGGTTTTTATTGCTTTCCTAAAATTAAGGATGTTGGGTGTGGATTGTTTGGATTTCTTTAAGTCACGTACGAAATCCCTTTCTTCAAGAAATAATAATCAGTCAGCCAATCTTTATTGTAAAAATAAGAAACAATATCGTGACTAATTTTAGAGCACAAAAATGTAATACGCATTTGATCCTTTGATTTTATTGAGCCTTGCCTAAAAAAAACGACATCACTTTGAATACATTTCGTGGGGGCATTTCAGCTCTCCACCTATACCCTCATATAAAAATATGACACCAAACCGCACTCAAAAAATTTCAAAACAAAAAAAAAAGTCTACGCGGCTATAAAATTACCAATTTCAACGAAAATTTTATGCATGAAAAATGAGATTACATCGTAAATAAAGAGTAAAAGTGTCCTCGAATTTTGGTCAGTCAAAGGACCATAATACCCAATTATATCGGATTATTCTTCGTTATTCCTTTTATATTATATTTTTGAATTTATTTGATAAAAACCAAACGCCAGCGATTATATTGAAAAACACGTAGACACAGAGAGATAGAGATGCAATGACAAAGCACACATTTCCATTTTTTTTATTTTTTAAAGGATTTCCTTTTATTTATATTTTTATGGAACTCACTTAACGTTTTATTTTTTTATTTCATTCAATTAAAATTTTAATAGGATTTCTTATTTTTATTGTCGCGTTTTAGATTTATTTCGAATTCAATTAAAATTGATAAAAACATTTATAAGTATCTTTAGCAATTATTATTGATACTTATTATTTCGATACATTTCGCATAATAATATACAGAATATATACACGCACATGAATCATGTTAACAGGATTCTATTTGGCTATCAACTAAATTGAATAAAGTTTCCTTTAAGGATACAACATCGGATGAAAGCTTACTACCCAGCTGCTGAGTATGAGTACTGGAGGACAGGATTTTGATTGTAGGCTGTGGTAGAAATGTTTTTATTAAGCGACAACACGCATACACGCAAATGGTAGACTATACAGTCAGAGATGGATAATTAGGTAGTAGTTGAGTTTTTTACTGTATTTTTTATTAAGAGTAGGTATAATACAACTTCTAAAATGGATTGTATCAGGTCAAAGTCGGATATGCATTTTTCTAACTTTTTGTCAACTCTGGAGTGCCGCAAGGAAGTCAACTGGTGTCCCATTCTTTTTACCGTCATACAACTATAACACTACTGTTGGTTTTTTTTCCGTGCGCGCCGCGTTTTTGTATTTGAAATATGGTACTACTGAACTGTCAGACAGAATGAAATGAAAGAAAAAACAATTCATAAAAGAAGTATTTTCAAAGAGAAAAACACACATAAAACTTAAACGGAAAATGTAGAAGAAAATGTGGTAATAACAAATCGAAAAACTTTAATTTTAAAACATATTTCATGTTATAGTTCATGGCTAATTGGCATTATTACAGATGTTATTGCAATTTTGTTATTTTGCAGCAACAACAATGAACACAAGATCAAATTGGGTTTGTTCGTAGAATAGATATGTTTTTGCACATATATTATGAATCCATTCGAGGGTACACTCTTTTTAAATTCCATTGGAGTTTCCGGAACACAGTTTTTTAATGTCTGTTTCATATTTAGTGGAACAAAAAATTAAGCATATACTTTAAAACAAACTGTATTTTTGTATTAACGATTTATATATATGTAGCTTTGCGATGACAGTTCGCACTAAACAGGTAATTTGCAAATTTCAAGATTTCAGATCTTTCAAACTACAAAATGTCAAATATATTGCTTCTGATGACTCTGCAAATGTCCAAATTGGAAATGTAAAGGTCTGTTGAACAATTGTGGTTAAGCCTTAGTTATAATATTTGCATATTTGGCCCTAAAAATCTGTTAAAAGAAATAGTGTCAAACATTTATTGCTTGCTGATGACATTTAGTTCGCACTGAATATTCCGCAAATCCTAATCTGTCCAACCACAAAGTGAAAACGCTCAAAACTGAGCAAAACCTTTAAACAAAAAGAACTTAAATTTCAGATTTGACAAGATACTGTTAACTTTTTGTTTACTCGAGGAATATGAAAATTGCAACAAAAGCACATTTTTGGATAGAACTGGCAAAAATGTAATGTCCTCCTATATATAAACTTTCCAAAAACATTTGATTTTCCTTAAAAATTTTGATAACTTGTTTAGAGATTTGGGTATGTTTGTAAGCAATTGAACATAAAACAAGATCACACTTTAAAATTCATTACAACTTTACGAACATACCCCTATCGAGATAAATGAATTTATCATTCGTACCAACAATAACAAATTTTTGATAGATACTCGAATGAAAGTCGAAAATTTATTATTGGCAGTGAGATTTGACTTCTTCTTTTATCGGTAGTGATACTCAGTGAGATTTTTGTATGGAAAATCAAACTTCACTACGGATGGATTTTCAAAAAAAAACACGGCTATTATTACATTTTTAAATAGTCGCATACTTAACAAAAAACAGTTAAGTTTTCTATGTTTTTTTTTCTGCAACACAATTAGAAATAAAGATTCAGCTATTCTTACTCAGAAGCAAATGTTTTGTTTGATTAAGTAAATTTTGCTTCAAAACTTCAAATTCAATACATTTTTTTCTGCTTGAGCAAAAATCATAAAATTTTGATCTTGCTTTGAGCAAACACACAACGTATGCATTTGCTGATTTCACTAATACACTCTCCCATGAATGATGTGATTTTGAAATGAGTATATGCCTCATTAGCAGTCGACGACGCCGAGAAATAGAAAGCCATATATGCCTTGTTGAGTAGTAGAGCGTTAAAAAACCAGTTAACCAATACATTTTTACTCATGACATTTTATTATTACTGGGCATTTAGGATTTTTGAAAAGTTTAATTCTCGTGACTTTATAATAACATCTCCCACTGTACTTTTAAATATAAAATAACTTCACCCTCAACACCAAGCGAGTACAGCTTTTGTAGTGCGTAGTATAAACAAAAAAATACACAAAAACAAAATCAGCTGGTTTGACAAGACTTGAAAAAAGCCCATCGCAGTTGTTCCTTGGCCTTGCTTACATAACGGTTGTGACAGTGTAAAGAGGTAGACACTTCAAATATTGTTGTAGGTATAGTAAAGCTTTTCTTGATTATTTTAGTTAGTAGGTATATGCCCACAGGAATATGTGCGGTATGCAATAAACTGCGTTTCAGAATATTCATTTGAAACAAAACTCACAGACTGAAATACAAAATTTGGGCATTCGAGGGCCTGCGGACTGCTATTTAAGACCTATTAAGCGAATTGGAAAAATAGCTTTATTTTTTAAGGAGCTTAGTTTGAGTTTGCCTTACAATTGGGAAGATAAGAAAAAATGTCCTTGGGCGAGCATTTTATTATTGAAAATTTGTTTCCACTATGCGGGGGATGGAGTATCGTTAAAACTTTATTTTTGTATAGCGACACAGCAGCTTGAGCAAAGCAGTTGATTGTGGATTCAATACAAAGATGACACTTGAATATTCATTTATCAGATAACCAGTTACTTAATCGAAATTTGTTTTGTTTTTTATGATTATTTATGATACCATAAGTTAAATTTATTTATTCGAAGGAGCTGTTGTAAATATAAGGAATTAGTTCTTTTCTTTTTTTCTAAATAAGAAAAAAATTATATTCTCTGACATTTATGAATCATGAAGTAACAGAACGACAAAAGAATTTCCAAAATATTTGGGGAATTTTTATTTGAATTTCCCTATTATGACCTCAGAATAATTTAACGTAAAATTTGACAAATACAAATTAAATGTTTTTTTTTTTTTAAAGGTATCTTTATTGAAGTAGAATTTTGCACACAAATATCACACTTACTGCCAATAAATGCAAAAGTCAAATCTCACAACGGAAAGATTCAAATTTCATTCTTCTATCGAATATAATTGATGTTGTTGTATTTTTAGATGTTGGTACCAATTATATTTGCATGTTACTCGAAGGGTATGTTCGTAAAGTTGTATAATGGGTTTCAGAGTGTAATCTTGTTTTATGTTTGATTGCCAAAGAACATAGATCTCGAATTAAATATCTAAAATCAAATAGAAACACATATACGAACTCAATTTTTAACGCTTGTGGAATATTTTTGACACTTTAACATCTTTGCTTGCTTGATTTGCTCCTTTTGCATTTTTCATGTCTCTTTAAATAAAAATTGCCCTTATTGCGAGTGTCGTTTGACTTTCGATGTGATAAAATTCGAAAGCATCGATAAATTTTCGTTTTGGTATTGTGTTACTTGATCGACAGAAATATCTGTGAAAAAGGAATACGCTTATTGTGAATAAATCTTATATTTTGGGCATTGGGATAGTGTCACATAATTTTGTAGAGAAAATAAAATTCGTTGTACGCAGTCGATCAGAAAAATGTGAACCACAACAATCGATAGTTAATACGATTTTTTTTTTTTATTTAATTGTTTGCTTAGTTTTGCTCTTTTTCATTATGTGCTTTGACTTATATGCCCGTCTCTCATTTTGACATTTCCCGAGAAATCAATACAAACTTCCATCGGTTAGTAATACATTTTGTCCTTTCTAGTCTGACAGATTTATACAAACTTAAGTATTTGAAGCTAACTGTCATCAAATGCAATAAATTTGTCATTTTGTAACTTGACAAATTCTTAAGAATTTAATTTATACAAACTGTCGTCAGAGTTTTAATTTTGTGGGTAAACACATTCTAACATATCCAATTTTGACTTTTGTGGAGTATTTAAAGTAAACTGTCATCAGAAGCAATATATTTGATATTTAATAGACAAATTGTCTTTCTAAAGCTTATATAGTGGATATACCCAAAAAAAGAAGGCGGTAGTTAGCTCCTCAATTTCTGGCACTGGACGCCGAATGAACGCTAACTGGGAAAGGAACGCTAATTGGACAACGAACGCTTACTACCATCAAATACTAGGCAATTTAATAATTGGATCTATCGACATGACAGATGAGCATATATCTTCATTTGATTTTTGGACCACAAACAGTTAAGGCAAGATTGCAAATATCATTATGGATTTCAATAAACTATCTCGATATCAAATACCTGTGTGTCTTACACATTGCCGCAAAACTGTCAAAAATATCGATACGGTTACCAACTGTTTATTATAATTTCTTTTTTAAAACAGAAAAATATTCAGTGTTCTTTTTTTTTACAACGTCTGTCTTGTTTTTAACAAAAATAAATAATAAGTTGTATAACTGCATTAAAAGTTCATTTTCATACCTAAAAAAAATGAAAACATGAAAACCGAAAAACATTAAGCGACAACACTTCTTTTTTTAACGTAAAGAAGACAACAAGCTGTAAAAGCATTAATCCTGAAAAAATAAAATGAAAAAAAAGCAAAAACCAAAGAAAATATCATAAAAATTTCCTTTTAATGGAGAATGGCAGCAGCTCTGGTCAGATATTAATTCACAGATGAGGGTTGTTTGCTGATAGCACATTGCCGCATGCCAATGCTTCTCGCAGCCGGAAAGCAGATCGGTCATGGTGGCATTTATGTGTTTCAATTGAAACTAACCATTTACATGCCATTCTGGGTGTCTGTTCGTTTTCAGTAGCAATCTTTTGAGTGGATTGAAACTGCGACAGGCGCCACTGTTGTTGGAAAAAGGTCTGTGGTGCAAAAGCAAATACCAAATGAACTAACTCATCATGTATGAACTCCCTGAAATTCTGCGGACTTATATGAGATTACCAACTGTGCCGGGGCTACCTAGAAATGTTACAGATGCTGAATTCAATGAACTAACTCTACCTTAGAAGATATGGTTGGCCCCCTTTTGTCCACTGAAAAATCACGACAACACGCCAGATTTTCACGTCAATCTATTGTAACCGCTAAATTTGTTCTTATCAAAGACTGACCCACCCAGATATCGAAAATAAAGGTATCATTAAGGCGTGCCAGTATATTGAATGAGAAGTTTGATTAAAAAAAACTTGATAAAAAGTTCTTCTTCATTATAATAATATTTTTATGAATTAATATAAAATAATCAATGAAACAATAAAGAAAGCCAAACTTCTATACACCCCCATCTCAAAAAAAGTAATTTGTAATCAAATTTTATTACAAAAATCTACCACAATCTGCGATAATTTTCTATTTATAGTTCCACTACACCTACATTCTATACTTCTTTGGGTATTCCTTTCACATAGTATTATCACTTCGGTCATCGGATTCTTCTTCAGGATATTATTGACTTTTCAATGGTTTCCCATTGCATTTGTTTCGATTTTTATTTGTTGGTGGTAGGAAATGTAATGATATATCTTTAATAGGAAGAAGCTTTTATCAAGGATTTGGATTTCTTCCTTATTGGATTGTTACCTTCTTATAAAATTGAAATAAGGCACATCCTGAATGTGTTTTTTTTTTTTTTCTGGGCAAAGATAAAATGGCAAACAATTTTATTAGATTTGAGAGTTTATGACTTTTTCGAAAATAAGCTTTCGATAGGATGAAGTTTTTATGAATTCTACTTTTTTAATATAAGTGTGATATTTGTTGTTTTATTGTTATTAACACAAAAGATGACACAGTATTTTTTTAATGGAAAATAAATAAAAAACGAACTTGGATTATAAAATCTAACGTTTTCTTTCCAAGCTAACATTATATGAAAAAAAAACACTATCGCTGAATATTTTGATTTCAGTTTTATTAGTTTTATAAAACATTCTGGATGGTTTTGTTTCTCTATCCACAGAAATAGAAAAACGATTTTATGTCATGTCGTTTGAATAGAAATGATTTATTTTATTTCTGTTGCTTTGGTAAGCACATTTTTGACAAATTTCATTCAACTTCATCGAATTCACTACCTCTAGCAAAAAAAATAAAAAAGAACCAACCAATTTACTGCCACAGGAAATTTATTTCCCAGATCGTAAAATTTGTGCCAGCAATTGCATTTTTTTTTTGGTTAGTCCGGAAGTGGACACCTTTCAGCCATTTTATGTAGGAGTTTTTGTTAACTGCATAAATTACTGAAAGGTTTTGTTTATTGCTTTATATGGGCTAATTTCGGAAACTGTATTATTCTTACATGTGTTGTTCATTTAACTCAATACCAAACGAGTATTCTAATGATAAAAAAAAGAAAAGCATTTTGGGTGTCGGGTAGAAGGAATATTTAAACAAAAGGCAATTAAACTTTTTTATGGACTAACAAGTACGCTAAAATAAAAGGTATTAAAATATTTGGTATCGCAGTTAACGTTTATGAAAACGTAGATATACTTAAAGGAAATACCAATAAGAAAATAAGTCAGTAATGAGAATGGAGAAGTTTAACCTATCGCGCAATATTAAGGTATAAAAACTTACAGTTTATAAAAAAAAAAAACAGAAACCCCAAGGAAAAAAAATCAGGATAAGATTGGAGAATACATTAAACTGCCAAGAAGCTTACAGGTCTGCACTTTGATTATATAGTACGAACGTACTACTGGATAAGAATTTAAAATAAATATTGCAGTTGTCTAAATACAATAATGCAAGAGAAAGTGTTCACCAGATATCGATCGATTTTGTATATCTACGTTTTCATAAACGTTAACTGCTTATCTCATAAGATAAGGGCATAATTTTGGTATTATGCCCTTATCTTATGAGTTAAAAAGAAAAAATCCCGAAAACCCAAAAGACCGAAAGGCTAAAATCCCGAATTAAAATTGAAATTCTGTTTCCGAAATTGTCATTTTTTTAAATAAATTTATTGAACATAAAATTCTATATTAAAATCATTGGTGCAGGGAAATTACTTTACTGGGAAATAACTTCACAAAAGATTAGTCAGAAATAACCACTTTGAGTGTGAAATAACTATTTTGTGGGAAATTATTTCACTCTTGTGTATGAAGTTACACTTTTCAACCAAAATGCACACAATATTGCATACCCAAACTTGCACCCACCCAAACTCGCACCCATCCCAAATAACATACTGGCCCAGGCAGAGGGGTTGCAGGGGGCAGCATGCAGCCCCTTAAGAATCTCAAATGTTGGGGGCACAAATGGGTCACCATCAGGTACAGTGAATCAAGAAAAATGTGAAACAAAACAAAAAGTTAAGTTAAAACCTAAAAAGGAAATATTTTTAATCGGTTTAAGCGATGTTTCCTCACTTTTATATTTTAATCCCTCCAGATTTTTTACAAACTTGTATATGCTTGAGGTAAGTTAATATTGTAAAAAATCCCATTCAAGAAATTGATTTCTGAACGCTCGTACAAAGATTTTTTTTAAACGTTTACTTCTTTCAACATTTAACGTTTTTTCACATATTTTCGTTTTCTTTCAAAAGTAAAGAAAACCCAAAGACCGAAAAAGTTTTCCCGAAATCCCGAAATTATTTATTTTATATAATTTTTTGGGATTGTGGGAAAACTTTTTCGGTGTTTTGGGTTTTCGGTCTTTTGGTTTTCGACGAAGGTAGTCATTGGAGCACATACTTCAATTTCTTTGATAAAAGTAACTTACACTAATAGATATTAACATTGGTGGTATTTTATCGTTTTACGACAGAAGGCAGTATTGAGTAAAATATTAAATGCGTTTGCTTCTTCCTCATCAGATAATACTATCAAGATTAGAAGCTACCACTTCAGTTCTTTATCCGAAGAACAGGTTTGCGAGTTCGGAAAAGAATACAAAAAGATAGCGTCAGCCAAACAGTTCATAGGATTAAAGATTTCAAACAGGAAAGAGAGTCGAAGAAAAAACGGCACCCTTGGATACACTAATATATTAAATAATAAATAAACTTATCAATACCAAATCCAAGCATTTCAAGTAAATAGAAGTTTTTTTTTCAAATGTTATCAAATGATTTCGAATATCAAATTTTGAAAACCTGATGTAAAGATTTTTACCACTTTTCGGTAAAACCTAATGCTATGAAAACTGTACTGCTGCTCTTTAACAAGATTTGGTTCTTCAAGACACTAATTTCATTAATTGTTCAATAGTGTTCAATAACATTCGAAAAGAGGCAATTAAGTGCAATCATTTTATAGTTTTCTAAATGCTTAAAGTTGTTCTACATCCACAGCAAAAGAAAGCAGTACAACATATCGGGGTTAACAGATTCTTGAAGATATTTGAGTAAGTAGTCAAAATATTGTTCACGATCTCATAATTCTTAACACCTTCTACAAACTCATAAAACACGTTGGATTAGAATAAAAAAAAAAAGTAACAAATCAAAAGAGTTGGCGAATTAATTGATCTTTCAATTTGAGTTGGTAGTTGGTTGGTCATATAGTCAACGAGTTTGTTCCATCATTACGACTATTGCCTTAGGCTATCAACAAATTCTTTTGTGTGTTCTACCGAATTCGAGGGGAACCAAATACCGAATGCAAAATTTGAACATTAGATGCACCTTGTACAGGCAAATGATACTCTTATTGCCTCGGAGTGCCCCTACGAAAAAAAACTTAGATATACTAGACAGAATTTCAACCCAAACTTTCGGCACACTGACCACTATACTGCGAAGAGTACAAAACTATATTCTGTTCAAATATAATGTGATTATAGGTTCACATTATATTTTTCATTTAAAAAAAAACACTTTTAATATTTAGATAATTGATTTAGTTTCTAATAGAAAGGATTTCGAGTCAAGAAGGAAATAAGTCCCTTTTCAAAGTGCACAACTCAAAGACAACGACTAAAAATATAATTTATTTATACTGAAACTATTTTACATCCCAATAATTTTGTGATGACAATTATAATTATAAATTATAACTGCAAATATTTGCACGCACAATTACTTCAATTACTTCGAACGCAATGTTGCGTGTTTTAATTAAATATTTTATCACAATGAATGATAACTTTGTGTCGACAATTTAATTGGTCGTTATTTTAAGCGAATCTTGCATGTTGAATTATAATGAATTGTTTAAAATATGGGGGAGTATTTTGGAACTAAAAACGTTTGTTGTCAACTACAATTTTAATTGCGAATATAACACCAACATAAACGGAAGGAAAAAAATGTTTTTATAGAAAATTAGTTTCAGCTTCATTTTTGTTTTTATTTTTGAAGTTCGACTTTGAAGTTCCGAAAATCACCGAGTAATTGTTGAGAAACAAATGTATCCACAAGATGTCGCTTTTTCGTTAAGATATGGGCTACATACAGTAAACGACCGTTCACTTGTGAAATTACGGCTTATCAGTCGATCGATGCTTTCAATGCAAGATATGAATATAAACGTCGAGTGGCTTAAATGCCATATTTCCAATGGTGATTAGATCATGCGATGCACTTTGGCTTTCGTTTTAAAACCTGAAGTTAATGTCAACAAGTCAACGAGCAACCACTCCTTGAAGGAGTCAATTAAGGAGAAGAAATTCAGCAAAAATTTATTGAAAATAATAGGGCAACATTTTAACAAATGACTGCGTATGAGCAAGCAAGACCGTATAGAAGCCATTTGCATCATTGGAATTTTGAAAACTAATGTTTTTTCTCAAAATCACTTCTTGCGTGACACAGACAAAAACTTCTGTCTATGTTCGAGTTAACTGATTCGAAACTAGATTCTTAAAAACGGTAACCACTACCTCATCCATCAATTTTGATATCTTACACGTTTATTTTAATGGAGAATGATTGCTCATGGAGCAACTTGAACTAGTAATAATAATAAATGCCGGTTGCGTAAGATTTAAGTTGCAATTGCATAAGTTTTTGACATTTGTTGTATTGTAGTGGCAAATCTGCAGGAGACTTAAATATAAATTAAAAGTTTGAAATAAGTTTCACAATTTTAACCATTCCTCTTAAGCCCTGTAGAACTAGCACACCAAACAATGAAGCTGAAGATCGCTGCATTTCAGTATGAAGTTATGAAGTTCGCAAGATAGGAGATCACGAGGGTCCGAACGTAACATATGCTGCAGCTGACTTTATCAAGCCTTGGAAGATCAATTTAACTGATGATGTAAAAGATGAAGAAGAAGACAAGGAAGATGAAACTGAAGATAACCATTCGCCGAGTCGGCCGAATACGTAGAATGGCCGAGTGTAGGAGCAAAGTGTCGCCGACAAGTAAAGTTCCTGTTTGTCACGTCCGTTAGTCCGAAATGTAATAAAAAACTCACTCTCAATCGTAAAGTCAACCTGAAAAGTCGAGTCAAGTCAAGTTCAAGTTATTATTAATCGGTTTTTCCCATGCTTTTTTTTTTAAATATTTAAACTTTAACTTAATTTGTATTTATTTATTTTATCATTATCAATAAATTGAATTCAAACGCGTTGTTGTTTGTTATTTAACCACATTTCTTTTTTTTTTCAATGTTTTTCACTTTGACTTGATTGAAAAACTGGCTAGTAAAACAGAGTATTGGCTTTTAAAAAAAATATAATACTTAATTGTAGGTGTTACCGTTATTTTTTAATGATTTTTTTTTGCATTTCTAGTATTTTTTTCATTAAATTGCCTCTCCCACCCAAACGGGGGGAGATAGACTCCCCCACCCATAGGAAAAAAATGTTTTTATTTGACCCTCTACAAACATCCGTTATCAATTGTCGGCACCAAAGTTATCGTACTCGTGCCTTGCGTTTAATGCACATCGCCCAATTTAAAAAAACAAAAAGTTAATTTAACAATTAAAAAAAAAAAAATAAAAAACATCGTACCTTACATGTACTCTGTGTGTGTGTACCATTCACTGATCCGAAGTTATAGGGGTCCAAACTTTTTGTTCTTTTTTTTAAGTTTTTTACGTTAAATCGCTTGATAAAAAAAAGAAGAAAAATAAATGAGGAACATCGGCCTTAGAGTAAGGTATGCTCTACACAGTACCATTTTTATTTTGTTTAAAGGACCGTTAGTTTGGCCTATCTGCATTCCTAAAAAAAAGTTATTTTTCAAAGCTTAAAAACTCTTTTTAAAAAAATATAACGGGATAAAATTTAAAAAAAGGAATGGACATCGTCCCTGAACAAATTTGTGCTTAACATTTTGATGTTTGAAATTTTCCAATATCATTGATAGTTTTTGAGGTCTGCAACAACAATAAAAGAAAAAAGAACCTCGGATGCAGCGATCTTCAGCTTCATACCAAACAAAAGTATTAATTGCTATTGCTCTCGAGTGTGGATGTTTTGTCAGTGCAACTGATTTTAAACCGATTGCAATATGAACCCTTTGTGTTTTTTTTACAAAATTGAACTGGAGTCATGAAAAGTAATATTTGGTAGTAGGTTTTGCAGTCATATATCCTAGGATAGTATTTGGGTGTAAGTGACGATAGTAATAGATACCGATACTGACATACCTAAAGGTTATTTGGTCGGTAGGTACACTTAAGATAATGAAAACCACCACACTTAGCTGAATTTCAAGATGACGATCACAATAACAAATGACCAATCATCACATAAACGAAACACAGGAGTGTTGTAAGTGTCTGCGGCTGCGAAGTTATTTTGAGGAAATAGTGGATTAATGGTACATACTGATTACCCGAGACTCTGACATCTATAATGAAATCAATCTTCTGCCGTTGAAGAAATTAGTATTTTTAGCAGAATTTGAGGCACAACACGAACGTTATATTTTCTATTAATTGTATTAGATATTACAAAAAAGTTTTTTTTTCTAATTTTTACTCATTCGAAAATTGTTTTACAAACATCTAATCATTTTAAATTTTCAAAAAAAACTGACAGTCTTAAAAAAAAAACTTTCAATAATGGAAAACATCTATACCATCAAACCACCCCACAAAGCCTTAATAATCGCCGAGACTTTCGAAAAGAAATCAACCTTCCGACCAGCTTTGAAGATTTATCAGACATTGATAAAAAATCCAGAAATATCGCTTCGTGTCAAAATAAATCTTGGCAATGTGAACTTCAAAATGCAAAACTTTCCCTTGGCCATTAAATACTATAAAATGGCATTAGATCAAGTTGGACAAAACAAAAAGGTTATCTATTCTAAAATCATGCACAACATCGGTCTTGCATTGGTTCAGCAGAAAATCTATTCAGAGGCTGCATTTGTGTTCGATTACATTGTCAAGGACAATCCAGATTTCAAGGTTTATTGTCATTTGATTTTGTGTTGGGTTGCTTTACGAAAGCGTTCGAAAATTCGTCATTGTTTTGCAGCGATTTTCTCTCTTCCAAAAATCAGTGAAGTCGAAGAAATCGCAAAATTAGTTTTTTTTATTTGTCCACTTCTTGAAGAAAAAGCCGAAGATGGATTCAATTGGTGTCTGGATATTATTCGAATTACAAACTTTGCATGGATTGCAGATAATCTTGAAGTTGCTTGGATGGTCAAACTTATGAGAGAGGGAAATCTGATAGAAACTTTCACTTGTCTTGAAAAATTCGAACTCAATGTCAAAAAATTGACAGAAAATTCAAAAATTAATTTAAGTTTTATTTATTTGTATTTGAAGAAGTACAAAGAAGTTGAAATTTTACTTGAAGGTTGTACGAAACCCATGGCATACAATAATTATGGGGTCTTGAAATTTCTACAGAAAGACTACGAATCAGCTCAAAAAGCATTCAAGACATCTGCTGAATCGGCAGAAAAACTCTACGAAACAATTTACAATCAAGCTTTGATAGAAAAAGAAATGGGTAATTTGAAAAAGTCTCAGGAGCTATTTGAGACTTTGCAAAAGAAACATTTATTTTCGTGCAGTTTAATGGTAAAATATCAGATGATGATTGTTTCTGAAGAAAGTAAATCTATTTTTAACAATTTAATGTCAACTTTGGAGATTTTTGGACTATCTTATGTCAATGATCCGAATATTTTACGAAGAATTGCAGAATTTTATAAAAAACTCTCGAATTACAAAATGGCAGCGTGGTATTTTGAAGAAGCTTTTGTTCTTAATCCGTTGTCGTAGTTGCGTTTCACAATGCTTTGATTAAAAATTAATAAATACATAAATGAATTAGTATTCAAAAAGTCTTTATTTTAAAACGTATTCTCATAAAACCTCTTAAAATCGGTCGACTGATTTGAAACCTTCAAAATGGTTTCAAACAGGTTTATGTTAAAAAAAAAACTGAAACTCGTAAGATAGCATCATTTGTCAAAATCGCACGCAACGTTGCAACTAAAATCGTTCGCGACCGGAAATCGGGGTAGCAAAGTTGAAACAAGTTGCAAAACAATTTTACTAAGATTGATCAGTGGACTCGTATTTTACTGTATTAGACACAATTACTAGTTTCAAAACGGTTTCAAGGGGTTGCACAAACTGTCGCTAACCAGTCGACTCGTGTGCGGACTCGACTGGGGCTTAAAATTCACACTCAGTTGTGCCAAAGAAAAATAATGACGTGGGTCAGTTGTCAGTTCTATTTTTTGCAGTGGCTTGAAAGCTAAAGTGTTTGCTGTATTTGGCGCCGCAAAAGATGTTACCAACACGTCAACTGGCATCTTGATCTTCATAGGCGTCAGGCTAGAATCAAAGCAATTTCACCAACTACCACGAAGTAAATTCAACCAAGTTACTGTTGAATAGGTGTCCTTGAACTGGCAAACACTCTAGAGAAAAAGGGACCATAATTTTTTCAAATGCATCAATGATCAGTGTTTAGGACACCTAGAATTTGTTCTGGGTCGAGGAATATGTCGAATTACATTTCGAAGAATATAACAGCTGTTTTGCTTGATTTTCCCTTCTCACATAGGTACTCGTGGGAACAATTGATGGACTAACAAAAACTAAGATGAACGACGTGCAAGAACCGGAAACGAATTTCTTGACCGATGCAGACGAAAAAGTGGAGTTTCCTTATCGGATTGAAGCAAACACATCCATATCTATGTATGATATCTAAGGAGACTAAAAGAAAATGAGACAATTGAAAGACTGTGTAGAGTAGGGGTTGGGAGAAGTTGATGAATTGATCAAAGTCTGCTAGACAAGTGGGAACTGGTGAGCAGCTTTCGGTTGATGTTATTTAGAGTTATGATTTACAAAAATGCTTCTCAATGTCTTTCCCTTATTAGAGAGTTGGGTCTTTTAAAAGAATCGGACTCAAATGACTACTTTAAGGAACACCAGAATTCATAGTCAAACTTTTTGAAGTAAATCAATTGAAATTCACAGTAACGATCTAACGAGTATATATATTTGAGCAAAGATAACATCTTTACTTATATAAACCGAAGCTTCCTCATTTTTGTTGGGTTAAAATTTGGTGCGAAAATTTGCCTCACAAAAAAAAAATACTTAATTAGAATGACTGCGCTGCAACGCAATCCAATCAAATATTTGTAGACAACATTAAATAAGAACAAGCCATCAAAGTTGGCTAACAATTTAGATACAATTATTCAAGTAAAAACTTATGTCCCTATTATAAGACAACTCAACTTTTTATTCTTATATTTGGTATTATCTATTGATTAGAACTAGTTAACTGTCAAAAGGCACCCAGTTGTCATTCGTCAGCTGACAAATAACAAAATGATCGTATTTTCAGTTGTCTCTTCGTATTATGGAAGAGAGTTGAGTTATATTTGAGTTGTCTTAAACATCGAAACCTAACATACTGATGTGTTATAGTTTTGTTGCTGAAAAATATTTGATCAAAAATACTATCGAGGAAAAACACTTTATTTTTATACGTATAATGTATATTATTATATCATTACTGAAAAATATATGAAAAAGAAAACAATCAACAATATTCTATTGTGTTTGCTATTTTTAACCACAAAATTACCTTGTTTGGTTTTAGCTCATGTATTTTTTAGGCAGATATGTAGACAAAATAATAAAGCATTAACAGATGTGGTATTTCAGCTTAACAGCGAAGAAAATCATTCATAAGGTTGTTAAATATAATATTGGCTCTTTAAAATTGCAATTAATTAGAGCTATCTTGATGACAACTCGACCAAATTGAGCTATCATCCATAAACTGTTTAACAAAAATTTTTTTTATTTGTTTTTATTAATAATGTTTGTTTTATTTTCGTTTTTCACTCGGTTTAATCAATTCACGTTTTATGCTCAACAGCTGATGCTGATTTTGACAGATTCGACAACTAAAAGACCGCAACATTTTTTTTCAAATGCACGACTGAATTTAGTTGTCTTATGTAATAGGAATATTTTTTTTGATTGTGTAGTGGCTTTTAGTTGTCTTGATGACAACTCAACAAAGTTGAGATGTCTTCCATATAATTGGGGCATTAATAAAGTAAAGAAATGTGTATAAAATAGGAAACAACTTCTTTGTTTTCAAGCAATCAGTTTGTTTTTCAACTAAAAATATAAACAGATAATAGGAATCAATTGATGCAATTACATTAATTGTATTTTCTTAAAAATAAAAAATATGTTGTTATCTGATAACCCCTAACATTAAACCACAAAATAATTACATTAATATAAATTATATCATTTTTAGAAAAAAATCTCTCTCGACATAGATTTTGTTTCGAAATTCAATTCGTTCATATCAGTAAATCCAACAAAATCAAGACAAAATAATAACGTAAGTTTCTTCAATCTATCACAAATTTAATATAACCCAACCGTGCATACAATGTGATAGGTCATGGCTTAAGTACGGAGGAAATAAATAATCGTACAAAAAAATATCTCGTAGATGCGAAATAATTATCAAGCGTCGTCGCCACAATGACTGCACTAAAGTGCCTTTGAATGCACAATCTGCTTTCCTATTTCAAATGTTTTTTTTTTTTTTTTTCAATGCAATGTTAATTTACCTGCAAATTGCAACTCTGTATCTAGAAAATTTTGCTGTGTTACGTAAATTTAGACGGCAATCGTTTGAGATACATTTCTTCAAAACAAAGCAGTTCCTTTGTTTTTTTTTTTGTTTTTATTTCGAGTGTTTTTGTGTGTTTGCTTGTTTATGTATGGCGCCTAAAAATAGATTTTCTTTTTATAAGGAAGTATGTAGATTGGTTATGCAAATAATGAATATTCTGTCTAAAGAGGCAACACATTTATTAAAAATCTTCACCACAGATGACTAACGAAAATGACACATCAAGTAGATATTTATGAAAATATACACATAAGTAAAAATATAAAATTGTGTATTACGTTTATTTGGCCCAAAAGTATACTATACATCTTACATACAACATCACAGCCTTGACTTTAAAACAATTCAGCTTTTGAGATCACACTTGCTTCGCCTTGAGCTGCTTTATCGTGCTTATTTCGAGCATATAGTGCGCTTTAGTTTTTGTTCTTCTTTTTTTTTCGTTGTAATTGTTTTTCAAAAATAAATCGAAAATTATTTTTAAGATCCCTTTATGCAAACCACCCACCACTAAAAGATTCTTCTATATTTACATGCAACGAGTTGTAACATTTTACTTGCAATACAGGTCAAGTGTATTCAAGGCTATTAAGACAAAATATTTTATAACTATGAAATAAATGGCGCACAATGTAAAAAGTTTAGTGAAAGGAAAACGTCTTAAGAAAAACTTAAAAAATTACTTTCTGTTTTTTTTTTTTGGTTACAATATTAGTCTTTAAAAGTTTAGTATCTTTTTTTCTTTCATTCATGTATCGTTACCTGTTTTAACTTTTTTAATGCCTCTTAGGGTGTTTGAAGTTTTAAATTCTTTATTCCTGCTTATTTGGTTTTATTCCTGTGAAAAATGACAGATGGTGTCGTGTAGCTTAAGAGTGACGTTAAAATCTGAATGATGGATTTTCTCAATAAATGTTCTAGAGAAAAACTTTTTTTTTATAACAAAAAAATAAAATATTAAAAAGTTGAATTGAGGCTTATCTATACTAGCCGGAGGGGTTGCTGCTAAGTTGACTTCAGGTATTTTAGTTAACTTGCTGTATCATCTTTTATATTGCCTAAGGAAATTTCTTATTTAAAATTGGATAGGTTTTGTAACCCTTTCTGGTGATTTTAAATTCAAAAAGGAACGATTCAATAGAAAAAAACCTTAAGATACCTGTGACTTATATTTCTAAGCAATACCAGCAAAAAACTGGATAAACAAATCAATGGGAACATGATAACGTTTTTGTAAGGAGGGAATCTTAGGCAGTTGTTAAGTTTAGATATTAGTCGATTAATATTAATTTTCAAAAATTCCTCAGGTGCCGATGTTATCGTGATTCATTCAAAAAATAATGTGCTATCCTAATTTCTCAACAGTACCACTGCGACCATTTATTTGATAGGACCGAAAAAGAGCCTTATATTTGGCAATAATTTTTGGAAAATTAGATTTAATATCGTCCATCACAACTCGAATTAAAAGGTTATATCTAATCCATCGAAGAAGAGACTCATCGCACGTATTTTCAATACCAGCGCTTCATACGAAAGTCTATCAAATGCTTTTGATATATCAAGTGCAATAACCATTGGTTTCACCAAACTGGTGTAAGGCTGGATAATCGATGTTTTCGTTCCACTCGAAAAGTGTCCAGAAGAATAGAAATAAAATGCACAACTGTGACGCACTAACTTGCTATTGTAGCAAACTATGGGACTGCAAAAAATTGAATTTATTAAATTCTGAAGAAAGTCGAAAAATATCAAAAAATAACTTAATCGCGAGATTAAGTTGTAGGATAGCTATCATTAAACGGTTGTTTAGCGAAAAAACTGTGAATGTCATTTTTTGTTACATAGCTAGTTGAATTTCCATACCAAATTTAAATATAATCGGTGCAGCCGTTATCAAATTATATCAACATTTGTAAAAACCTTTAACACCAAATCTCCGTTACATGCATTTTTAACTAAAAAACTGAAATGCAGTTATATTCTGACTACTACAAATATAACGTATACTAAGTTTTATCAAAATCCTTGTATGTATAAAACTATTAGAGGTTCTACTAGCTGATTTAAATGGATTTCCTCAAGTCCAATACTATAAAAAGTTCGAGTGTAATCTTTTACCAATTTTTATGCATACTACCATTGAGTTTTTACACATAGAGAAATCATGTATAAGTTTTAAATACTGCTCGCAGGATGTTGTTTCTATCGACTTGTTTTTTTTTTTTTTTTTTTGTGTACAATTGTAGCAATTATTCTTCAGATAAAAGGCAAGAGAAATAAAGAAAAACAAATACAAATGTATGCAGAAGAATTTCGTTCGGTTCGGTTTGAGTGTTTTTCGTTACAGGGAATTAGGGCAATAATAATTACTCGATATGCTCATTTAGCGACATCTAATTCGGTGAGTTTAAAACTATCTTTTTATAAACTCAATGACAATACTCATGATCATATGGTTTTGGAAGTATGTATGTATGTACATACTTTCTTTTTCTATAAAAAACTTTGAACAATAAATGGCAATTAATGTAATAAATTTAAAATTTGTATTTTAATAGTATAAAGTAGATCTTGGAAAGAGTATCGTTATTCATTTATTATTTTTACAAAATATTACACGCATTTTTGTTCTAATTCAAAAAAAAAATTGTGTATTTCTGCTGACAATTTATTTATTTAAATTTAAGTATTGACCTCACTTCAAAATAATGCATAATGTTTTTTCAAAAATAACAAATAAATTTAATTATGATACTTTATTGCTAAAAGCTTTGGCTTTGCAAGATAAATATATGCATACATAATGTATGTCTATATTTGTTTCTATTTCACGATTGCAAATGTTTGATCTTTCTAAAATGAAAAAATAATATTGATAAATTATTATTTTCCATTAATTTCGAGATTAATTTAAAAAACAATGATTTTATAAATTGTTCATTCCTTGTAAAAACAGTTATTACACTAATAAATACATTACATAATATGTAATTACAAAAATAACTTACCCGCTCTGAAAAAAAAATATAATTATTATTGTTATTTATTTTATTTTGTAATAAAAAAACAAATCCAGTCTGTATGACTGGATTTCCACTAGGCCTCGCGTCGCATGCATTTTTTTCAATTTCCCTTTCCATTTTTCATCCCGTGAGGCTCACGCTATTTCACAAAGACTCTTAACGCAAGCGACAGTTCTCTTTTATTTATTATATTCGGGTAGGCGATACAGGACGAGTCAAATTTTTCCATTTTTATTATTATTAATTTATCAATGTTAATTTTTATTATCAAATTATTATCAAAGACATGGAACAAAATTACTTAAATAATTTCTTCGCCCATACACATTCACAGAATAATAAATAAATCGCATATAATGTCTTCTCCTCGCGAGCAACTAAAACAAATGAAGGAAACATGAAAAAACGAATACGAACAGAAACGTCAAAAAATCGCACCTAACACACATCACAACCACAATCTGAACAACAATCAGTGCTGTTTTTTTCTGTGGGCAAATTATGTCATGTCGTTTAATTTCATTCTTCAACAACTAAAAAAAACAAGCGTCCCTTTCCCCCATTTCTTCTATCAAAAGATACAGAAGTACATTCAAAATGAAAGAGAATGACAAACACCTGAAGAAATTGCACATATACAACAAAAATTCTGCAAAAAGCAGCTCACATATACGAAACGTCAAAATTCATGCCCAAATTTCCAACAGCGCTTATATGTCTTGTCGAAAAAATGGATTTTTACGACATGTCGCCTGATTGGGCATGGATTTTTCAAACTCCATTGGTTGTTCTCATGGCGTGTTCAAAATTAGAGCAGCGTTCATGCCCAGTGGAGCCAGTGTGTAAAATTCGGCACGCAACTCACCGGGAAGTTTATTTTGCATCCTCTTTACTCTGTTTTGTTTTCTCTTTCGCACTTCATTGTCGCACGCCTCGCGAGGCCTAGTGGAAATTGGGGTTGTCTACCCAACTAATTTAACAAGAAAAAATCTTTTGGAGTTTAAGACTCAAAAACAATAACTTAAACAAGAAAATACCTTTTGAAATTTAAGAATCAAAAACGCATATAACGAACGACTAAAATTCATAAACTAACTGATTACTAGAAAATTTATAAAAGTATAATAAAATTCAAAAATTTATATATTAATAATAAAGCACTTCGACTGACGAAGTATTGTCGAATAAATGTTATGTTTTGTTGTTGGAGCAAACTAGAGAGCAGTAGACGGATGAGTGTCTTGTTTCCTAATCAGGTTATTTTTCGAGTTCAGAATATGAAGAGTTTCCAAAGTATACCTTTTTGAAGTTTGTCTTTCAGATTAAAGGATTTTTACTCCTTCAAAATCGGGATTGTGGATTTTCTCAATGCTGTGTGTAGCAAGAGCTGTTTTTTCAGAGCTGTTTGATTTTAAATCTGACTTATGATTGGCCATTCGTTTTTTTTTTTTATTTTCGATTGCCCAAAAACTAATCGAAATTTCGAAACAAATTACGTCATGATTTTAATGAAAATCAAAGGTTTCTGGAAATTTTATATATAGAGGAATATAAAATCTGCCATTTTCATCCAAAAATGTGTTCTTCTTGATTTTTTAATATTTTCCCGAATACAAAAAAGTGTAAACAGTCTCCTCAGTTCTGAGATTTGTTACTTTAGTTAGATTCGCACGATTTTTTTTTTTTGCATTTGGTAAGCATTTAGGGCGAACTGTCATTAGCAAGTTATAGCTTTGATACTTTCACAAATTCTTACAAATTAAGTTCTGACATTTGTAAAATAATTAGTACTGTCATCAGAAAGTTATATCACAGAACTTTTACCGAATCTGTCAAACCAAAGCCTATCTGCTTTGAAACCAGGCCCATATGAAATATGAGAATATGAGCTGTTTAGAAGGCCTATTGACACTTTCTAGTTTGACAGATATGTACAAATTGAATTTTGACATTTGTTGAATATTCAGTCGTCAGCAAGTAATAAATTTGAAACTTACTCTTTTGACAGATTCTTAAGAAAATGAATAACTTCACAGTTTCACAGATAGGAAATTGACCCTTAGTAGCTTAGTTGAGGTCTTAATGTGGTGAAAAGATATTTCCACAACTATTTTACGTTTCAATTTCTGGATAAAAGATATTAAAGCCTCCGAAAATTAATGTATGTAAAAGTATGGTCCACCACAACAAATAAGTATCTAGATTTCGAACAAAATATATATGCATTGTTCGGGTAGTTAGGAATATTCCCATAAAAGTTTTTTAAAGCCTAAAACCATATAAAAAGCTATAAATTGTATTACAACCACAAAATTTCTAAAAGCCTTTAAAACCTTTATGGGGATAAGTTAACATTCTTGACCATGGATAGTAGATTGACGTGATTTACGCCAAAATGTATAAAAATTATTGCATAAACACGGGATTTTAATGGAACCAAATGTTGTTGGTTAGAAGGTATCATACAATATAACCATAATATCGTTGACCATAATTCCAATCATTCCATCCATTAGAATAATAAGTCGAAATATTTATGTATATATGTATAGCATTCCCATTCTTTTGGCAAAAACGAAATCCCATAAAACAATAACAAAACCTTAAATTCCTTTGCTATACATTCATTCTCAGAAAAAGGTGTTAAATATTTTAAGATGGCATAACACGAGGGATCTTGAATAAAAATACAAAAACAGTGTGAATTGAATTGAGAGCGAAGGTTTTCTTAAATGGAATTTTTCACCGCCATCATTCTCAATTACATTTTTCACATAAAATAAATAAAAACATGAAGATGAAATATCTACCTTAATAGCTCTTATATTTAAAGCCACTTTGGCTTGGTGTTTATGCCGAAGAATAAGAGATATGTGGATTCACGTTATGCATCGTAATATACACGCTTTTCATAAGGATTTCCTCTACGGAAGCACTTCAAGATTGATTTGAAAATACGGAAGTACTCGAAGTAAATTTTATTAAAGAACCAAAAAAAAAAAATTTAATTCGTGGTGAAATGGGACAAACGAAATTCAAAATAGAAACAGAAATGTAATTCTCGTAAGAATCTGTAATCAAATACTAGTCGGATGAGAAGGTTTTAATTTTGGTATTGAAATGGGATTTTAAAGGGCAGGTAAGGAAATAGAAAAGTAAAAGTAACTAAGGGAATTGTTAAGCTATTAAAAGGTCTCGTTTTTGTTTAAGTGTATATCTAAAGGATAAAATATTTTTTCTTTACTTTTAAAACCTTATAGCCAATGCCCTTACATGACAAAAAGATCTTTGTATAGGAATTTGAATGCGAATATTGAGAAATAAGACATCTTTGGTTTGAACGCGAATATGGAGAAATAAGACATCTTTGGTATAACGATTGAAAATCAACTTGCAGCACATCATGTCGGGTAGCGGGCTAAAGTTTGCCGAAAAAAACATATAGATGGTGATTAGCACGAGATTCCCATATTTTGAAATCCGCAAAGACATGGCGGTCACTGAGTAATGTGCAATCAAATCGATCACTTAGTAGTTGAAGAAAGATAATCCACTAAAATGATGATTTGATGTACGTACTTTCAGAAAACCCAACATCAACTCTGACCATTAGTTATCTGGAGCTTTGTATATACGAATAACCACCAATGAAGCTCTTATAGGACATCAACTGCGGAAAAAAAAATATAACATTGAGGAATTCAAACTGACCGACAAAGACAATCGAGTATCACTTATAGCTTGCGAAAAACCTCAGGACTGTTCAATTCAATTCAGGACATGGCAGCAATATCAACAAGATATAGCAATTGCACTGTACTATACGTTTCGGGGTTCTCACAGCCCCCTTCGAGGAAGGCTGGAGAGGCATGTTGAATGTGGCCGTAGTCCATCCTGGGCTGTAAGCGCCATCTAAAGTAAATTTAGTAATCGGTCCTTGTGAATGGCCAAAAACCTATCCCTATCGAACAAAAGCTCCTTTGATGTTTTCAAGTAGACTAAAGTGATATTTTTTCATCACTTCACAACTTCACAGCACACTTCCCAACTTTTGCAGAATCGATCACCTGTCTGTGTTGGAAAATAAAGCAACATTTGGCAAAAAATATTTATCGAAGAACTATTCATAAGCATATAAGCTCAGTAAAAAAAAAAACTTAAAATGGACAGCACCACGCAGAATAGAACGATTAGATACCAACGTCCCAGGGAAAGGGAAACCAAATATAATTTTCGTAACTGCAAACGGCAGGCTAAAGATCGATATAGAATTTTAGAGTCAGCTTAAAAAGATGTCCCATAATTGAAACAAAATTTGAATTTTGTGCCATTTAATAGTACAGTGTTGCCAACGGAAAAAAAATGTAACAATGTGACAGCTGACAGTATGGGGTTAATAAAAGAGGAGCGCTATACGATAGAACTTTATTCAACTACTGCATGATGATATCTTGTGATATAATACCATTGTCCTTTTTTCTGTGTGGTAAGTAACGGGCTATGCAAGCAAGAAATTGGGAGGTGTACTATTGAAATTCAGCCACATTTATACGAAACGGTGAAAATTTCAATAAAAGAGTACTTTCCAGCAAAGCTATGGCGGCTATTTATCCGATGTGCTATTAATAACCCCAATGTTCTGGCAGGTCCAAAAAACCACGGCATTTAGTGACTTACACTCTGAACCAATTAATTTGTGAGCATTGTTAGTTCTATGAGATTGGAGGGGATTTTTTTTCTTCGAATCCGGACGACTAAGGTGAGATGCACTTTTCATGACAATAATACTCTTAGATGGTTTGTCACTTCCTCGCAAGAGGTTGTGCCCCCGAAAAAATATTAGGTATATTCAGGGATCGAACCCGGACCTCCGCCGGAGTGATAGTCCGACCCATTAACCACAACGCCACAGGGCACTACTAATTTGTGACAAAGACATTACACTTTCTTATATTCAGCGCCAATAAATTACTTTCACACCAGTCAAAAATTGAATTCAAACCATTTTGAAAATTTTGAATGTTAGTTTCACTCTTGAACAGACAGAAACAGTTTTGTTTTATATCCATAAATTAAAGAAAGAGCATGTTTAAGAAGAAATAGAATTTCATATAAATATATTAAAAAGAAACGGCCCTAGATGGATACCTTAGGGTACTCCCGGAAAGACATTTGTTAGTTTTGAAATTACAATAGTAAAATAGCTAGACAACCATCTCAAAAGCAAGCTATAAATTCCGAAAGACTGAATTTAAGAAAGAATGCTTTATACTGTTTTAATTTGATAAAATAAAAGCATTGATTATTAATATAAAATCGCCAGTTTCAGGAGACAAATAAAGATTGAAAACAAAGAAAGGAATCCTTTCAGGACCCAAGTTTTAAACTTATTTTTATTAAACAATTAAACAATTTAAGCAAAAAAAGAAATAATGATCGACACAAATATATTGAAAATTTTGTTTGCAAAAATTGCACATGAACTTTGAAAATCATTAGAAGTCTAATTTTGGGATGCAAACACAACATTGAAATTTTTATTAAGTATACAATATTGATTGTGCAGATATTTGTTCAAAAATAATGTTCTTATCAGAATTATTATTATTATTTTTTTTTTTTTTTTTGGAGAAAAACAAAAACATGACTTTTAAATTCGTTGAAATTTCAAATTTAATCAAAATACATGACATTGTATTGAGTAATTTTCCTAGAATTAAATTTAAATTGCTTATAATGACATTTCAGTATTCTAATGAAACGCTAAGAACGAAGAAAAATCACTTCACAATTTACACCTTATAGTATAAACCTGTTCTAATAAATTTAAAAGAATTTAACATAAAAGTCACACAATCTATTATAATCAGTGGGTGTTGTGTACATTCTTCCAAAGGTTTTTATAGTTTTTTAATTGCTTAATTCAAACTATTAAAAAAAAATAATTCTATTGGAATGAACAATTTATTTAGATTCTTTTGAAATGAGGCGCATTACTCAATAATATTAACTAAGATACTTTAAATATAGACAAAAAAAAATAAAAACATTTTATCACTTACCTTATAACATAGTTAACACAAACTACACTTTGTGGTTTTTGTTTGTCATAAACAATTGTGGCTTGTGTCACAATCCAACAATAACCACCACATTTTCCCAAGAAGCGGTAACGACATGTCTCGCCTTGTCCCTTACTGAGTGCTGTAAACAAAAATAGAAATAAAAATTAATTTAATTTTAATCAGAAAATCTCAATTTACAATAATTATTTTTTTTTTTATTAATGTTGGCAAAAAACTCAACGAATTTGAAACCATAATGTAAATGGATGCGGTTGAGATAAGTATCGGATTTCATTTGAGGTATCAGGGATAGGGCGCCAGAAAACAGAAACAAAAATGAAATAAGAGGTAGAAATGAGTCGCATATACGTACTTGTAACAGATAGGAAACTTCAAAGTTATTACTAATCGCAGAAATGTTTGGTTAAATTTGTCTAACATGATTTATTTATACAGTAGAGGAAATTCCCATAAAAACACATGGTTTTCTTCATTTCGTTCCCTGTTGTATGAAATTTATTATTAATTTGTATCCACATAGTTAAATAACTTAATTTGAACTAAATCAAATAAGCACTAAATAAATAACTTAATTTTAAACTAAATCAAATAAAATTTATGGACAAAAATGAAACTAAAGCAAAATTAAAGGGGAAATTCCCATAAAAACACGAAAATATCCTTGAAATTAGTTGAAAAGTTTAATGAAACTGCAAAATCTGAATAAAATGGAAAATTTTATTATTTGTAGATCCACCATTTCATATTAGAAATATTAGTAATGGCCTTGGCATCGAGTCAACAAAAGGTTCTTCAAGCCTGCGTTCAGTTTTACGCATTCGAAGCACTTGGAAGTTGTCAAATTGGTTTCTGCTACCCCTACCGCAGTTGCAAGTCATTCTCGCCTTATTTTTTAGACGATTGTCAAGCCAGTAAGACTTTAACCAATCTGTACCGTCAAAATATTTTTTTTTTTTTACTACTAAATAGAATTTTTCTCTATTATTGGGTGTCTAATGAGCTGTTTTCAAAGATTGATTTATTGGATCTTTTTGAAGACAATGTTTGGGGTGGCTTTTAAAATGTATAATGTTTTTTGAAAATATTAAATAATATGTAAAAAATAATTTCAATTTCAACTAAATAGAAGACTTAGCATTAAATTTAGTGGACTTGTTGAATTATTGATTTAAATTTGCTTTTTATGGCCTTTAGTCCATGAAAAAATGGCGTTTCGTGCGGATGCTCACTTTGCACTCATCAGTTGACGACGAGTGAACACCTTGTCAATACGCAAATTTCCGTTTGTTTCAGTTCAACTTACGTGTCTCCTCGAAATAGGCAAGTTAAGTGTGGCCTTAATTTTAAACGAAAACACGTTATTTCTGACTACTTAGTCGGATATCAGTCGAACTTGATACGCTGTAATTTTTTGTATTCTTCCCATAGTGAACAATTTTTCCATAATTTTTACCTAATCTTAGCAAGTTATGAATAACTGTATGAAATCAGCCAAAAAACAAATTAACGTTTTTGGAACGAGGATTTGAAATGAATCCAAACATTTCCAATATGAAAGTATTCTTATGAATCTTAAACAAAAAAAAAAAAAAAAACATTGAAAGATATTTTCGCTAGATAGTTTTAATTGTTATTTTTCATTCCAACATGTTGATATATTTTCAACAGGTTCCATCAATATTAAATTTAAGAAAAACAAAAGCGCTAGGCAATCGTAAATTATTCTAACTTTATGTTCAAAAAAACATCGTAAAATCCTAATTTTTTACAACATGAAATTACTCTTTTTTTTTTGTTTTGAATTAAAGAAACGTCATGAATTGTTCATTAATTTAAATGTTTATGAACACTTAACTTAGGGTTATAACTAAATGGTGTAAAATGTTTAAATTTTTTATGTAAATTCCTAGACGTAAAATGTAAGGATTCTTGTATATGAGACCAACAGTAAAAAGATGAAGGAGATACAGTCGTAAAGCTTTATTGTTTAATTTATGGAACACAAAAGAAACATTTTTATAAAATTAAACATTAAATTTTTGTATCGCATATTATTAAAAAGCAATTTGTTTTTAAACAAAAACATGTTCTGCTGGCCGTCAATTGCCGTTTTCTTATGACAATCATAGCTGTTACCCGGTGCCGCAGAAAAAAAAGGGAGAAAATTTTTTTTTTAAAGAGTTATTATAATCGTATTGGGCCAAAATATTGTCAAAAGCTTTATTTTATTATTCAATTATTTAAATATTAAGGTTATTTTGAGTCAGAGTTATCAATCTCACACAACGCCACTTATTGGGAAATGAAAATAGCCTCAGATATTCCTTTCAACATCAGTAGTGAAAGAATATTAAATATGGGTCCATCTGTTTATCGTCGTCGTGTCGGTCTATAAATAAGAATTTTCTACCCTATATAGAGCATAATTTAAATATCGTAAAGAACTTCCTACAACATATGCTGTATTTTATTATCCCCTTAGATCTGATCCGGATTAAATTTGCGTCGCAAAATACACACAAACAACAGAAACACAAGATCCAGCTTTGTTTCTAGATCTTGCAAAATTCCAACCCGTTCCGGAACAGAGGGGATAATAAAATACGGCTATTATTTGTCAGTGAACGACCCGTCATAATCCTTCCAGTATAGTTTCTGATCGTTTTATATATACGAGCTATACAACATTAGCTATCGGCCAGTGAAAGTCCCGTAGAATTCAGACCAGCCGTATAATAAAATTCTTTTAATGCATAAATTAGTATATTACATGGTAAATTATACAATAAGTGAACTTTGTAAAACAAGTTCATTTTATAGTAAATACTTATATAATTTTTGACGGAAATGCTGCTGTGTCTCCAAAACACAGCTTAAAACAGTTATAAAACATTATTTTGGGTTTTGCTAGAAGATGAATTCAACTATTTTGCAGTGTGTTTGTCATCCATGGTTGGTTCGAACGTCTCTTGCCGCAACCCACGAAATTTTGTTTTTCTATTTGTGAATACGTGTAAATAAAGGCTATGGAATTTTGGCAGCAAATTTTGAAATGAAATGTCAAGTTATTTCATAGCGGTCAGACATTGCAAAAGGCGAAAAAATAATAAATCACAAGTCAGAATAGCGAATGTCAAAATGAATTCATGAGAATTTAAAAAAAAATCTAAAAATACTGGTTGAATGCCCGATTCTTTCTTACAACGAAGTGGGAAGGAGACAAAACACATAGACGTCAAAATACGTCGGTTGAGTGAGTCCAATGTGAATACCATCAATGGTGGATATTTCATTTTCTTTTAATGGAACATAAAAATATAAAATGACCAATATTTAGACGAAAAGAATAAAACATACGGCAGCATACCGTTCATTTAAGAAGCATTTTAAAGTTTTTCATTCGACAGTCATAATCACAACGAACATTTTTACTTGCGATTATAGGTACTATAGGGCAAGTCTTCGATTCGTGCAAAAAAAAAGTTTTGAAATATCAATCAAAAATAACATTACGATGATAGAGAAGACGAAAAAAGTGGGTCCGGCAATTTTGTCTTTCGGTCTGTCGGTCTTTCGGTCTGTCGGTCTATCTGTCTGTCTCGGCACCTACAGCATAAACGGGTAGGTCGATTTACATCAAATTTGGTAGGTATGGTTTTTAGGGTAATACGTCTAAAGCTTTTTTTTTGGAGTTCGCTCTTAGTCAAAAAATAACGGTACGTGCCATATAACGGTTATCGAAAACCTCATTTTTCTCGAAAAAGGATCTAACAATTTCAACCAAATTTCACATGTGTAATAAAGTGTAGAAGGTCTATCAAAAAGTGGAAACCAAACCTTCAAGAAAATTCGTTAAACGGTAGGTACCTGCCATATAACAGTATTTTTAAATTTCGGTTTTCTCGACAACGGCTGAAGCGATTTGAACGAAATTAAATACTGAACTTGTCGTAGCTATTCTAAATAGCATGGCATCAAAAAAAATTTTAAATTTTCATTTGTAAAAAACCGTTGACGGATTTTTATGAAATTTACTTTTAAGGTGTAATAAATTAAGTTTAAAAGACCTGCAATTTCAATTCTTTTTAGAAAAAAATTTTCGAAAAATTATTTTGAAAAAATATTTTGAAAAAATATTTTGAAAAAATATTTTAAAAAATCGATTTTTTCGAAAATCGGTCTAACGATTTAAAAAAAAAATTCATATACTCACATTTATAAAAGAACATTTTTTGCATTCTTTGATTTTGGTTAAAATCTTTGTAAGATATGATTTTCAAACTTTTGAACAAATTTCATACGATTTTTTCGTATTATTCCGTTTGTACTTTAAACTCTCAGGTTACTTGCCTCGAGAGCAAGTTTGTGCGACCCAGTCGTGCCCTTTATTTAATTATTATATTCGAACTTTCGAATTGTTCAAACATTAAACTGCATTTTGACACAATGTGGTTTAACATGTATCAAATAAAATGACGTTCCCGAATATTAAGCCCGACCTGTCCTGCTGTCATATTTGCACTGCGCCTATTTAAACCTATTCGCAAATAAGAATACAAATTATCGAGAGGTGCGGCAAGAAAGAACCTCCTCTTGCCGCAACTTTCGATTATCTGTAGTCGACAGGGAGTATGGAAGACCACAGCAGTGCAAACAAATGTCAGAAACGAATATTTTTCTACAAAACATTTTTTTTGTTCAGTTCTTTTTATTTTTTGAGCAACAAAATAAGCAAACACAATTTTTCAAATAAACTATTGAAAACAATCTTGCATCGTCGCTTAAGTTCGCCGAAGTAAAACCCGATATTCTTTTTTAAATCAAATTATAAATTATTCCAACCGCACACAACTTCCATTAATTCATTGTTTTTATTTCAAATGTAACCATTAGATCGAAGTTTTATTTCTCCATTTTTTTTATTCTACTTCAGCGATAATTGAAAATTTAAATTTTCCTCCGCATACCAAAACACATACAAGTCGTTGACATTTTTTTTTTTATTTGTCGATTTCTATTACGGAGAGAGCCTTAAATTTGCATTTCCAAATGAAATATTCGTTTAAAGGAATCCAACTAATGGTAATTCTGCTGATGCGAAATTAAACTTTTTTTCGTTGCTCAATTTATTACTAAAAGTGGATTTTCTTCTTCAATATGGCCGCTCCCAGTCAGGATCAGCCGAGAATATAATATATATAAAAATAGAGTACTCAAACATCCGTGTATCTATATATTTGAAAAGAAACTTCGTTAACATGACCCAGGAACAGGCAAAAGAACAAGACATTTCCCGCCATTAAACATTTTGGCTCATAAAACGTATCCACACATTCGTATAGTAATCCCTAATCCGACAGAGTATCTGGGAATTAAGAAGTCTAACAAATAGAAAAATCAGTATCTGTTCAACGGACGTGAAATTGTTGGCAATAGATAAATTACACACAGTCAAACAAATTAAAGGAAGAGAGTAAGAAAGAAATGTGTAATGCACACATGTGATAGGTGACTGTAAGGATATCCTTCTTAAGCGCCAAGGATTTATTCTTAACATTTAATCTGACTGAAATGGTTCTTTCGCGATAGTTATTTCGCATTTCTTTTTATTTGAGATACTTTTTTTTTTGTTGCTAGGATTCAATAAATTTTTTGCAGTGGTATCTTTTTTTATTATTTTACCTTTAAGTGCGACGGAAGTGGCATACATTTTACAAAGGGTGTCCTAAAATTCAAACAAGAATTAATTTTGATAGAAAATGTTGTTTTTTAATTCAAAACTGTATTTTTCGTATTTATTCATAAATTTTACAGTATAGGGTTCTGTATAGAACATGTCCACTGCAGCTTTTTCTGGCACATAAAAACCCTTAAAGTGTTAAATTGCATAACATGGGCAGTCTTATTGTGCGACTATCGGTATTTTCAAAACATCGTTTATTTTGAGGTTTAGATAAATTATCAAAATGATGTACCCAAAGACGACAATTTTGACGTTTAAAGAAGTTATCAAAATGAAGTACCTAATTGCTAAAGATGATTTTATGTATCATGATCTCTACGAAACTGATCAACAAAGTAAACATACTGTTTTTTTCAACATTACCTTTAACTGTCAGCTGTCACTCTTTTACTTGTTTTTTGTTTTCGTTTGAAGCACTTTTCCACACGAAATTCATACATTGCGTGTATTTTGGAACACCCTTTGTAACATAAACGGCTTTTTATGGATAATAAAAGAGATAGAAATAATTCTTTCCTTGGTGATTTACTTACTCAAAGCTTACTGTCGGTAAGACTATTTCAATTACCTTTTCAAGTGATACTAGATATTTATGTTCCCATGGATAAGTTTCATAGCACACTTTTGCTGATCTTTTTAAGCCTTCTCTATCAAGTACATGAGCACACATAAACTATGTATTTTCTCACCAGAAAATAAGAAGGATTTAGGACTCCCAGAAACACCAAATTATGTATTGAGCCTTTAAATGAAAATAAATGTGAATCGAAGAAGAAGCTTGACACTCGTGGTTGGATATGGAATCACAGTTTATTTTTTTAAAACATATTTATATTATTTAATTTATAATTTGTTTTTAAAACTTATTTCAATTAACTTTTAAATATGATACAAGCTTAATAATATAATTGAATTCCACTGAGTTTCACTGTAGAAATCCTGTGGAAAGATTTACTGGAGAAATACTGAGACAGCAGGCTTCACTGGAGAAATCTTGAGACAGGAGACTTCACTGTAAATCCTGAGTCACCAGGCTTGACTGTAGAAATCCTGAGGCACCAGGTTTAACTGCAGAAATTCTGAGACAGCACGCTTGGCTGTAGAAATTCTGAGTCAGGCCGGTTTTACTGGAGAAATCAAGCTTCACTGAAAAAAAAACTTGAGACAGCAGTCTTCACTGCAGGAATTCTGAGACAGGCTTCAGTGGATAAATCCTAAAACAGCGGCTTCACAGTAGAAATCTTTAGACGGCAGGCTTTATTGCCAAAATTCTAAAACAGCAGGTTTCGCTCGAGAAATCATGAGGCACTACACATTTTCCTCTGATTGGACCTCGAACTCTTGTCAGCAAATTTGTTAATAGCTCAATGCGGTCTTTTAAATTTGACACAACATTTCATTTCTTCCTATTTATTCTCTGTCTGCTCTTTGGTATCATATGATTGTATTCATAAGCTAAGCATGTACCAATAGATACCAAAAAAAAAAACTCTTTCTAATTGAATTTAAATTCCTTAAAATAAATATATATTCAAACAATAACTAGCAATCTGTCACATGAATAGCCAACTCTAAAGTCAACTAAAACTATTCCTGGGTCTCTTCTATAATCCTGCAAATTTTCCAGTGAGATGAATTTCTAAACATATACATATAAACGAGTATAGGATTGTTGTATCGTTGCAAATGCAAAACAGTTCAACAGAAGGAAGGAGTAGTATTTTCTGCACAAAGGACAAGATAATACCAAATAGCACGAGTCATGTATTCGTTATGAGATATAATAAAGACAACTGGTTTCGGTATCCACAAAACTAAAGCAAACATTTACTCAAGATGTTTATTTTGAGTTCGTCCTGTTTTTTTTTTTTTTTTTTGTCGTCCACAAATCGACCACGAAACTTTGTCTATTTCTATTCCTACACTCTATTTTGGCCAGGAAGGAAAAAGGAGTTCTTCCTTCCGCTGACGAAGTCATGCACCACAACAACGATGCCATCACTTTAACGTTTTAAGGAGTCAGGGGTCAATGGACATGGAGTGGTGGGTATATCCTGTGCGCGTATTCATAGGTATAGGTACACTTTTCCAGTTGGTTTGCCCTTTATTCAAGGACGATACCGGCATCTTTCAAGTTTAAGCTTTTTGTTTTATTAGATAACAAGAATTTATGAATATACCAATGAATTCAAGGATGCACTCCTTTCCCGGGGAAATCCTTTTTGTCTTATAGCTATAAAGAATAATAACTCAAATATAGATTCGCTAAGGTTGATATAGTATTCTTACCTCGCTTACAAATCACACATCGTTTGATTTTGGCAAATCCTTTAAATCCCACACAAGATTATACCTCCAGACAGTCAGACAGACAGACAGGAAGATGTACTGTTTAGATGGTCGAATATAAAGAGAAATCGACATCCTAAGGAAGGACATAAACGAATAATATAAATCAAGGATTTGTTTGGCATCCTTGAGATGAAGGAGTGCACCCAGAATGATAGTAAGTAGATTGTTTCGTTTTTATTTTGTTTGTTTGTTGGTTTGTGAAAGGGTTATTCAGATGAACAATGAAATAAAAGGACATGGAGTGTGTAACACACTTAAGCGATATCTGTCATCTTTTTTCTATAAAACTTCGTCATTGTATATAAACAAAATTGGATTTCTCATGCATCTTTGCATTTTATTGCAAATTGCATTTCAAGTAACTTTTTTTTGTAGGTGGATATGTAAATTTTCCAGAAGATTATAGATTTCCAGGTGAACAGAGAACGACTTACTTGTGATTGATGTAAGTGAGCATTATCATAACCAAAAACCGTTAAGAGTCTTTATTGAATAAAAGAAATCACATTGTTTTATGGAAATTAAGTAAACTCCTTTGAATTTCAACGTTATTCTTTTTTTTTTCAAATGACATTCTTGGGGGGAATCACAATACTCACTCAACCATATTATAGTGAGTTGTGATAAGTATTGTTTCATCATAAACGTTTATGAATCCAGATCCTGAATGAGGCTGTGGCAAACTTTCGGGAGGTGTGTAGTTTTGTGTTCTTTATTTTGTCGTAGCTATTGATATAGTTTTTGTTTTTCTCATTTGAAAGGAAGGAGTTGATTTTATGAAAATGTGTTTGAACGTGATTCGAATGGTAAGAATGTTTAAGGACTAAATTGGGAAATAGATGCGAAAAAAAGAATTTATAACTGTGATTTCCACGTAAATGGTTTTTATTATGTTTAAATAGCAAAAGAAGTTGGACATTGGGGTTAAGAAGAAAGTCTTGTTTTTGTTCTATTAGGAAGTTTTGGCATAAATCTGTCGAGTTAAAAAAAATGATACGTTTGCATGCTGAAATTTACCAGAATGTCAGGGTTGTAAGAGAATCCAATCTATTGCGAATGTAGTCCTTAAAAACCATTGATTAAATTCATTAAAAAGATTGTATTCGTTGACTTCACTTTGAAACATGAACTTCAATCATTCAATCAATCATTTGAGATTGCATCAATTGTTTTTCTTTCTTTGCATTATTTTGCAGTCTTAGCAAGGAATGCAAATAAAGTAAAAGAATGCAAAAGAAGGTAAAAAATACATGCAAATGGCAGCCGTGGTACCATCAACCATAGGTGTACTTAACCAGCGTCTTGCAAAAGTATAACAACTACAGGTTACATTGTTTTTGGTTGAAGCAACGAAAGGGACAGGGTTTCTACAGTATTAATAGTTTTTAGTTTTAGCAGATGAGCTGGTGAATTTTAATGCATTTTTTAATTTAATTGTAATATTTTTAATTATATATTTTGGAACGTTTATGATTTTAACGTAATTTTATTTTGTTTTTTAAAGGTCTATCGAGATTAGTAGAGTTATAGAGTTCGAGTTGTTGAAATAATACATTCTGCAATTTTCTCATAAATTATTGGTAGAAAATTATTGTTTCGCATTTCGAATAACGAATAGATATAAGATTAACTGAGAGAATAATTCCCAGCCGGATTCTTTTTCTTGACTTTCGTTCTTTGTAATTTTTCTTAAAAATATTTAATTGTAAATTATGTGATAAGTTCGTCAAGTTTTGGGATAACTCCAATAACTTGGTGAATTCCGTGGATGTGAGAGAAAGTTTCGTAACACTGTCCATTACATGTTCAAGTACTTTTCAAGTACAAGTCTATTTTGAGTACCTGAATCGCGAATCAAATTTTAACGTAGGTGACAATCTTTAATTTAATTATGACCCTAGTGTTATATATACATAATTACGAGTTGGTATGTGATTGAAATATTTAAAATAGAATTGTACTTGAAAAGTACGTGAACATGTACTGGAAAGTATTACAGTATCCAGTAAAAATACTCAATTGGCAGTAGTAATTGTAAAAGTACTTGTACTCTTTTAAATTACTTTTTTTCTATTTTTTTTTTTGTCCACATTATTTTTGGCTTAGCAGTTCTTTGATAATATCAATTTTTTTCAAAATCGGTGCAGCCGATTTTGTTAGCAGTGTAATAAAAAACGGCTCTATGGCAGGTACCGTTAATAAGCCGATTCCGAAAAATAATTTCTTATGAAAGACATCACCTTGAGCAACAAATCACTCGTATAATTTTTTTTTCAAAATTGATCGTTTTTTTTTTTTTTTGAGAAAATTAGAATTATCGGTTTTGTGAAAAAAAAATTTTTTTTTTTTTCAAAAATAACTTTTTTCAAATTTTTTTGTGCAGTATTATTTTGGCTTAGCAATTATTTAATAATATCAAATTTCTTTAAAATCGGTGCAGCCGTTCAAAAGATAGTCGGAGTAACAAAAAACGGTTCTATTGCAGTTAATTAGCTGATTCTGAAAAAAATTCAGACGAAAGACATTTCCATTTGGTAACAAATCACTCACAAAAAATTTTATCGAAATTGATCGTATTTTTTCCTAGAAAATTGGAATTATCGGTTTTTACCAAACAAAAACTTTTTCAAAAATTACTTTTTTCCAAATTTTTTTTTTGCAATTTTATTTCAGTTTAGAAATAGTTTTCGAATATTATACGAAATCAGGGCACAAAAATCGTGCTCAACTTGCAAGCACGATTGCAAGTAACCAGTCCGAAATTAGTTCTAAACTAAATTTGTTTTATTTATCGACTATATATATGTATTGCATTATTTCAGTCGATCAAAGTAAAATATTTACGTTTCAAACATTGTTTCCCTGGGAATTTATATTTGTAAAGCGTTTAACAATACTTTAATTTCAAGGATTTACCCACATTCTGAAAATTTTAAGCTTCACTCCATTTTAGCATATCGTTATAATTCAGATTTATTTTCTAAAAAGGTCAATGTGTTTTTAAAGAGGGTTATTGGACACCTATCAATTCGTGCTGTTCAAATAATATCAAAACTAACATCCATTCCAGATTCAAAAAAAAAAAAAACACAACTATTACCCGCACAACTTCTAAACCACGAAATGCATTAATTAAATAAAATCCTTCTCAAGCTTCCCTGCACAAATTCATCCAACCAAATAAAACACAAAACTTTCCTCGGACAAAGTTTTTTTACCATTAAAGCCAGCAGCACCAACTCGAATGATGTAAAATTCCACTCGTTAAGTTAGTTCATTTGCACACTGTGGCGTATACGTAACATTTTTTTTTTTTTTTTTTTGTTTTTCAACCCAAAAATTCACAGGGAGTTAGCAACCAAATCAACATCCTTAACAAATGAGGCATGTAATAGGACCTTTCTTACACCGTTTTTCTTTTCTTATAAAAGTGCTTTTACGTTCAAGGTGGCGTAAGTCGAATATTTTTTATTTTATTTTTGTTTTTGCTTGAGAAGATTAATAAGGGAAAACGTAATCCGGGTGCCACAATGTTTCAAAAAAGAAACAAAACAACCTAGCGCATACCTCCTGGTAAATCATTCACTCATCCCCACAAATGAGTTTCATCATTTGGATTAGATTGACTTAATTAAAGTTTGCATTAATGTTTATAATTAAGTCGATGAAGGTAGAAGGTGTATATGCGATGCGATGATGAAAACGAGAAGAAGAACTTTTGGTTTTAAGTGAGACCGCCTGCAGCTTCGACTGTGTTATTTATTGTTTTGAATTTTCATGTAATTTTTGATAATGCAATTAAGAGTATAATGACAAAAGTACTTTAATTATACAATTTTGAGAGTTGTTGGTACTCGAGGAAAAACGATAGTTAGTGTAATGAGGTTTATGGCTTAGTTTATTACTCACAGATTTATGTTGAATGACTTTGTGCAGAGAGAGGTTGGGTTAGAATATTTTAGCAGTATCATATTTTGAATTTGAAGAAAGAATTCACGTCTCGAAAATGAGGCGAAGATACTTGGCGAGCATTATAGAAGAAAGTATTTCTCGAAATAAAAAGAAATGCTGATACTGATATCAGAAATGCAAGTGTTAGGTAGGGTATGCCAAAAAAAAACAATTGTAAATGTACGATTTGTGATATTTGCAGATGCAGTACCAAGCAATCGTAAAAAAAGTAATGACAATTTTCTGCAAAATAATGGCGTAATGTTAGGCTTAATTTCACACCGAATTGTAACTTAAGGGGAGTGCAGTTGGACTTTATGCAATACTCGAGATCTATTGAGGACCAGTGCCGATAATTTGGTTTTTGAGCAAACAGATGATATCGCCATCTCCGGAAATCTAGTTGATTTCGCCATTTTTTTGAAGTACTGCATACGGTGAATGAACGCTGCTCTACACTCTAGAAGTCTAGATCTAGACCATGATGGATACTGAATTTCTCCTTCGCCTTTTTCAAACGTGACTTGCCCACAGCACCTAGATTTATACAGCCTTTTTCAAAACAGAAACTGATTCTGTAATTTAAATCGAATTGTATGGAGTTTCATTAAAAATGTACAGAAATGTTTTTTTTTTTTTCAGTTAAAGATCTGCTGTGGGTATAGATAGCCTATATCGGATTAAATAGCCGTGCTAAATACTAAGGCTTAATCTAAGTGAATATAATTTCAGGGAATTCAATCGCTGTTGATTAAAAGCGAATTTTTTAAATTCTTAGAATGTTTTTTTCCAAGTAGAGAAGCATGAAATAAAAATGGACTTTGGAACTTACAACCAAATCCAATATAGATGGTGGCTAAAAAATTGATATACATATAGGTATCTACCGGTCTTTTCAAAAGCTCTGAAAATACTCTTGAAGGCTCAATCAAAATACCAAATAAGAACAGTAAATTCTAACCAAAAGTCCTAGCAGTAAAAAAAGCGACCAGAGAAATATTTAGCTTAAAAAGTGTTAAAATTTGTGATACTTGCAAGTTTCACGTTAAAAAAGCGTTAGTAACTCCATGTTGAAATTCTTAGCAACATCAAATTCCTAGTGACAAGGTCTCCATTTTTGATACATGCGCGAACTGGAAAAAAAATGAAAGCTCAGAGTATCTTTAATGTGTACTGTGCAAAAAACCAACAAGATCGGCTGATTTTAATGTCGGTAGAAAAGGCGAAGTTCACGTGATTTAACTATTTCACAAGGGAATTACCTTCACCACTAGTTGGAAGAAATTTCACTTTATTTTTGGTTAAGTAGGTAAGTTCCTACAACGAGTGAGATATAGAAGAAGAAGGGAGTATCAATAATATAAGCTTTTGTTTCTCAACGTTAACCTTAATTTCAATCGTTTACTGCGGTTTTATATGTCACTTTATATGTAAGTTCAAAACTGTACAAACTACAGTAAAATTGATAACAAGGATTTTTGTTTTGGTCTCGCACCAGAACCTTCATATTTCTCATGTAACATTCGCACTAATTTAAGATGAAATAATTTCTTATCCTTAGTGGTAATTCACTTCACAAAAAAAAAGTTAAAGTATAGAAGTGAAGAAGTGAAGTTAATGCTCATGTGATGTAAGTTCTGGTGAAGTTAGTTCCCTGCACCGATAAGGTACCGCCAAGAACTTGTTAATATCAAAGAATGCAATAACAAATATGAACATGACCACTTTCTTTCCTTCTATTATCTTGTTGTACTTGCCTCCAAAAAAAAATTAAATTCTTGGGAAATCATCAAAAAGCTATCCGATTGTTTAGTGACAAATCTTTACAAAGTTTGAGAGTAATAGAATCATAAACGAAACTATTAAGTTATACAATCGTGGTTCAAGTTTTTAAAAAAATACTAATTTCTACTACTAATACCATGCTAATACGCCAAAATTGGTTGGTTGAAAGCTTGAACCACGACTGTACTACTGGCTTTCAAAAATAACAATCGGTTATGACATAAGTCAGTTTAAGCTGTGTTAGCTTTTCTCCGAAAACCTAAACCTAACTATACTGATGAAAGAGGTCAATTGGAAACTTACTAACTTATTATGTTGGCTATGAGTGAGGTTATTTAGGGGCTTACATACATTTCATCTCTAGTCTGTTTGATCCGTACCTTGCTGTCTTTAATTTTGTACCAATTTAGCTAAGATCTTAATCGACCTAATGGAACCTGTATTAATTTTTTTTTTCTAACGTAAGATACTCTACGGTTTCCGGAGCGTCGATGTTCATTCGCTCTCTACATCTACATGTCCTACTTCTTGACTTCCTTTATCAAATTTTATCTGACCATTCTACACACAGACAGACAGAACCATACAAAGAATGTAATTGTTTCCTGTTGAATAATTTCTGAGAGCTTTCATCCGATTGAGAAAGAGTCCATGCTTCTGCACCATACCATAGGATGATGAGTTCTATGTCATGCAAAAAGTTAATCTTTTTAGAAAAAGATTTTTTAATATCAACAACCCCAATAAATATAACTCTAACTTCAAAAAGAAAAAAACTATATCCAACAATTAAGAAAAAAACAAAAACTTAAATTTCCAAAGCAATTAATTCAAACAGTTACTTTTAACATGAAAATCAAAGGAAACTTTTTGCCTTCCTAATAAACGTGTTCAATGTCAATGAAAACTCGTGCACTTCTCCTGTCAATATAGTACAACATGTACTTTACTTTCTTTTATTTGTTTTGACAGCAACACCTTTTTAATTGTTGTTCACAAGGATTTATCCAAACGAAAGAAGTTTTCAACTAATTGTCTGTGAGAAAATGTCTGTTCGGATTGTTAAAGTTTTCTTCCAATCGGTTATCCACAAAAAAAGAAACAGAATTTCTTTCATCTCCTTCAAACACTTATTTAGTGTTGTTCAACAAAAAAAAAAAAACTTATTTAGTTTGCCAATTTCTTTAAGAACACTCATGGAAGAAATTTTTATAGAAATCGTGTGTGTTGTACAGTCAAACACGAAAAAGACAAATTGACTATGAGTGGAGATGGAGTGGATATTTTTACGAGATCGTAAAAAGTCCACCAGACACGCCATTAAAATTTACTTTCCCTGATGGAAAACTATTGATTTTTTTTATTTTTTATATAGTTTTACATATTTTGGTCATAAATTTACTTTGAATAAATTAATAATATTTTTATTTTTTTTTTTTTTTTTGAACAAACACATAAAAAACTTTTTGAATGGTTAACAATATTCTTTTGTCATTTCAAAAAAACAACATGCAAACTGTCAATTATTATTGTTCCTCTTGTGTCAAAAATAAAAAAAAAAACAACACCGTTAATAAACCGTAAATTTAGAAACTTCAGAAGGTTTTCTTTATCGCTGACCATTAAAAAACGATTAGGTAAAGGATGCGTTAATTAGACCCTTTCAACGTTACTGGTTTATGTTAGTAACCAACAACAGCCAAAGAACATTTTGACGAATCTTCAAAAAGGACAGACACGACACAAAACCAGAGGGTGTTTTTTTCTTCCCAGAGGAAACACGTAAGTGCTTTAATATTTAAGTAGTACTGAAGGGGAATAAAATACAGAAGAGTAGGTGTCTAAGTTCACTTCTAACAAATAAAGGTAGGAATGTACTTTTTCTGTTGAAAGGATGTAACGGCTTTGTGTGTAACAAAAAGCTAAGGACATGATTTTGGTGAATCTAAGAAAATGAAGTTCTGCCATTTCTATGGTATTAGATTGTGTATTGTCGTCTTACGTAGGCATAGATATAGATATACAAAAGGTCTAAATTACATTGCGATGTTTTGTGTGCAAAATAAAAGGAACAATTTTGTTTTGTATTAAAATATTTTCACACTCTTTAACAGTGAACATATATGTATGTAAGGAATAAAAACACATAACAAAATAATGGAAAAAGTGTTGACAAGTTAAGGCAGGCGTTAATGTCAGAAGATTTAATGTGCTCCTATAAAATAGACGTCAAGATGGAAATGTGGGCGAAAGGTTATGTTTTAAAATTTTGACTTTGAAAAGAATTCTAGACTTTTAGAATAAAGCGCAGTAATATTGCTTTCAAAGTTTAGTACTCTTTTTTATTAAATACCAATTATTTTTAAAGTGTTAAGATATTCGATTAATAAATATAATAAATATGAAAAATTATTTAATATTTTTATTAATATTATTTTTAACTTTAAGTAGTATAAATATATTTATATTTTATTTATTTTTAGAATGTAGATTAATTCCTACTTAGTTAATAATTTTGGGTTTTATTTTATAACCGTGTTTCGGCGTCAAGTTATTAGCCACCTCAATAAAATTTAACATGTTAATCGCAACAAAAACCAAAAGTGTGATTAAATAAGTCAACAATCAGTATTGAACATAAAGTTGATATAAATGGTTTAACTGTTGAAGTGTAGATGGCGCTGCAAGTGAGTTGGAGAAACATATTCGTCTCTTTATACTTGGTCGTACTACTATAAGCCGTGTTCGAAGATGAATTTAAGTACTTTGCAGTGTGTCTGTCACCCAATATTTATTATAGTTATTTTTAGGCCCTATTTTTTCGAGTTCCGAAAAATAATCTCACTCGGATCTCGTGGATCCGCGCTCCCCAGATATACTAACACCAGAAATATAGTAATGACGACTTTGTTTGACATTTTCTCTATCCAACAGCATGTAAACCGTGTTAATCGGTTCAGTGATTGCTAAAATACAGACGGGTTAAAAACGGTCCTTTAAAAGGGTCAACTTTAAAATTTGAATTTTAACATTTCCGGTTCGGATTTGTTTTGGTGCTTGTCTCTGATAAAAATATTTTTCTCAACACCATTAGCAACGCCATCTGTAAGTCATCATTTCCAAAACTAAACATGGGTTTTAAATGAACATAGCCGTTTTATTGTAGAACCTGATGACATTCTCAGTTCTTGGTCGTTTTCCATAGCCCTGCAGCTCCGGATTTGATAAAGGAACTGACTTGAAATGGATCGCTAAATTAGAAGTTGGATTCAACAGAAAAGGAGTGTTTCGGTTCATAAGAATTACATATATCATTACACTATGATACCATGAAGTAGAAATACCTAAGTCGTTCCTAAGTTTTTGTCTCCAGCTTTTGGCAAAACGCGCATAAAGGATGAATTGAATGAAGACAAACAATAAATAAATAAAAGGGTAGTCCCTGGGTAATGTGGCTGAAGAGCACCGTGTCGCGTATTAAAAGCGATCAACCAACGACAACAAAGGCATGTCAACATCAAAAACATGAGAAAAACGTTTGGAAAATTTCTAAAAAAAAAATTCGAAATATAAGAAGTTATTTGTACAAGATATGCGATATGACACCATAGTTTTTCATAATAACGATCCTTTGTTAATCATGAATGACCATAGTAGCGATTTAATGTAACAGATGTGTCGAAATTTCATAGAAGCCAGTTGAAACTGGAACATTGGAATTATTACAGAATGAAGCTTCGAGGTGCAAGCGCTATCAGATGATTTGTAAATAGCAGCAACATAAGGAGGAAGGATTTCTCGCAACATCGTAATAAACTCATAGATTTCGCATCAATTTTGGTCACATCAAACATATGGTTCTTTCGCGAAAATGGAAATGGATATTTGAGGTATGTTTAGGTTTGACAAAAGAAGAGATCGTTGGGTTTTCAAAAGATAATATTCTACGCGGTTGATAAAATTTCCAATGCTTATCATATTATGATGCTACATCAGTTTCAAATATGAAAAAAAGAGTTTCCGGGAAACGAATATAAAAAGCTGATGGTGCTTTCGACTTTACGATTAGAAATTGTACACAGAAGATCAATGACAAAAATAAGGAAGAGAGTCAGAGATAAAACAGAGCTAGATTTCAGAGTTGAAAACATCTTGAATTGAATGTTCCAAGAGGTAATTTCTAATTCAACCAAAAAAAGATTGAACAAAACCACATTTTGAATTAAAAAAAAACTTGGGAATTAGATCTTCAAACGCTCTTAAAATATCAAGCGGAATAATTGTACATATCTTTAAAACGATTGGTTATATTTGTTCGGTGACATAAGTCATCAAACTAACCTATTGCTATACAAAGCTTTCGTTCTTTCAAAGGTGATAGTTTTCTATCGATTTCATAACGCAAGGTAAAGAAGATTCGCCTATCTGAAGGACGGGCTGTACAAATGCTGTTTTTCAATCACAGTGCAGTGCAGTAGATTTGCCAGCATAGATGCACACTCCTCCCGAACTTGGAGATTTTCACCAAAGTTCATAAGCAATGATCCAGAACAACTCTTTGTAAAGAACGACAGAACTTCTAAATGAACCTTTTCCCAGGATATACATTACAATGTTCGTCATCATATTCGAAGAAGTCACTGCGGCGATAAAAAAAACTCCAAAAAGAAAAACCTCGATTGGACCAGAAAACAAAGCAGACAGCGGGCCTCGTACTCTCAGGATTTGGATCATAACTTATCAGCGGTGACCAAACACCTAATCAGTACAGAAAACGTTAGCTTTTTCCTATTTATAAGAGAAATTGCGATAATTAGGTACCGTTCAATTAAGCTGATGTCAACCACCATAAATATAGTTGATCAATGAATAAATCCAGCACAGAAGTCACGAAAGCATTCACAATCGATGTTATTGTACGCCAGGAAACATCTTGAGTCGGTTATACTTTCGATATATTGCAGTTCTTGATTACCTACTCGAAAATAATTTGACGTCTTTGAAAGTAAAGTACTAAGTGTGATGAAGTCATCATAATTGAAGATCCTTCATACTTTGCAACTAGATCAGTCTCCAATTCAATTGGCCTTTTTATTGGTCGTCCAGGAGAGTCCAGAACTCTTCTTCGATAAATTTAATTTTCTACGCATCGCATTTTGATGTAATTGTTTTGCAATAAATATTGTTTGAAAACTTGCTAAAATGAATATAAATAATATTCATAATCATAATATTCTTGGGAATGTTCAGCGTTATTTGTAGTTGAAAGTCAATTGTTCATAATAAATATGTTCAACGAATTTTGGAAGGGCACAGAAAAAAAAGAGACGTTTCTGTTCTAAACTGTTCGGACTCAAGTTTTTATAAAAGAAACCCCGACATTTCGATTTCTGGCGGAAAGAAATTATTCAAGAAACTAATTACTTGAATAGCATCGCCTTTTCTAATCGACAATGTGATTTGTTTGCTGTTAAAACTGGCATTGGTTGAGAGCTTCTTCGCTTCCGAACAGTTCTAAGTAGCTTCGTTCAACACAGATTGTTTCGTGCTCATATGATGTTTACACATAAAACCATGCGAAACGTCAAACTGAAAAAAGCAGTGTTGACTGTTTTTTTTTTTTTTTGCGTCCAGTATCAGATAGCTCTCCCGGATTACCAACCAAAAAGACAATATGTAGCATATTTTTTGTTGACGATCGCGTAAACGTAGAGTTAATGAAAAGGCTGGAAATCTCTGTCATTTTCTGTGAGTGCCCTTTACGCTAAAATAAGGCTTTTAAAAGCAGACACAAAGTTTGATCGAATTAGATGTAACAAGGTCCGAGAAAAAAAAAACAAATAAGTATAGCTGTTTCTGTCATTTACAAAGGAGAAACGCTCAGAAACCCTAAAATTGCGAAGAAGAAGAGGCAGGATTATCAATCCCTTAAAAAAAAAATTGGCCTCAGATATAGAACTCAAGTAACAAATCAATATGCAACAATTCAAAAGCGGAAATCTATTGGACTCTTCGAAGAGAACCCTTTCCAAAATCTTTGTTGATCCCCTTGGAAACAAGAGAAATATTTAATTCAGAAAATTATTTCAGAAAATGCTTTGTTATAAGGGTAACTTTCCAAGAAAAGAAGAAGAGTTTTCTTTTCGAAGATACCTTTAAAAAAAAATTGATTTCTCGAAATCTAATGCATAAAATGCACTTTCAAAACAAAAACCCCATTTTATTCAGTGAACTTACATTGTTCGTAATTCCCAACAAAATTCTTTGTTATGCCAACAAATTCAGATGGAAGACAATTTTCATTTCTCACCGAAGTGGAAAATTTTCATTAAATTATAAAATTGGTGGAATATTTCCAAAGGAAAAATACATATAAAACAAAATACTGAACAAAGTATCTAGCGTGAAAAAGATATTTTTTTTTTCATTTCATTTCACTTTGCTTTATCAGGACAAAAAAAATATCTTAAATGAATGCAATTGCAATTTGCCGTCTGAGACTTTAAGCTTTTTTGATGTGAACTGAAGTTTCAACCAACTACTATCATCATCAACTATTATATTCCTGATGCACATATACATTCGTATTTACATTTTGAACAAAAGTAAAAGCAAAAAAAAAATGTCAATTCAGAGGGAAATGCATGATTTGGTGCAGAATCGTAGGACATTACAATTCAAAAGATAGAATGTGTTCTTGTGGCAAAATGCGAGCTTGCGTGAAATGACGAACAAAAATTTACTTTCTATGGATGCAATTTATTTTGCTCGCTACATTAGGTTGTCAAATGTGTATTTTCACATGGAATAATAATAGTTTTTGGAAGAACAAAAGATAACTTTGGTTCGTTAAGGCACAGTCATCTGTTCAATGAAGGAAGGCTATATGGGGAAACACGAGAAAGTTATCTTATTCACGAGAAAAAAATAAATTTAAATAAATTTAGTGGCACTGACAGCTTCGAAGAACCAAACCACGACCTAGTGACTAACACTGTCAACCAATCCTTTTCTGTGCGTTATTAGTTCTACAGGATTAGAGGGGACCTACAATTTTACGTCAAATTCGAACGACTAAGATAAGATGCACTTTTCATGAGAATGATATTCTTGGAGGGTTTGTCACTTCCTCGCAAAAGGCTTCCCCTGAAAAAAACAAGGTGGGCTCGAACCTAGACCTCCGGCGTGATATTCCCACACACTTACCACTACGCCACGAGGCACTACGAGATTCACGACAAAGAATCGGTTATAAAAAAGAGAGACAAAAGTGCGCACACATTTTCTCTTTCATCAAAACGATCGGGGAGGAGTCTCGAACCATCGTAAGCGCTTTCGGCGTAGTTAGTAAAGAGACTACCTTCCAAGGCAATTGGGACATATTCGGAATTAAGGTTTTAAAGAAGCGGACAAACCGACACTGATTATTAGGATAGGGAACTGACCTTACAAGCTAGACCAACAGCCTCTAATATGCGCTTTTTAACAACACTGCAGACACATTATCAATAAACAACAAGTTTCGTATATGTTCGTATAATAGAACCCCTTACAGACCTACGATATGTTTGGTCACAACTACCAGCGATCTTTTAGTTTGGCTTCGTCATCGGATGAAGACTACGGAAATCAAGTGATCGTAAGATATAGGACACTTCCGATCTTTTGATCACGATGCCAAATAATGATAAGCTTCTACGAGCTTATCGAGAAAACTTATTGTACAAGTGTTCTAAGTTCGTCATACATATCTTTGAAGATCTCCAAATATGGTGAGGAAAGCATCTATGATGGAACCAGCTTTTACGATACTTCTTCCGACAACAGACAAAAGTGACTGATTTTTGGGAGAATTTAACGAAAGCAAGCGTAAGATCTTCTCGGATGAGAAGTTACTTGAGTGCTTTGAGAGAAAGATTCTTCGAGTGATTTTTGGTCCTGTAACGAGCTATACGGGCTATACAGCGATATAAACTCGGTCAAGAAGCTGAAAATACAGCGGCTTAGATGGCCGGGTCACGTGGAGTGTATAGACACCAACGCACCTGCCCGACGAGTCTTCGAGTCCAATCCGGATGTTGTACGAAGCATTGGAAGACCACCCAATAGATGGCACACACAAGTGGAAAACGACCTCAGCTAACTTGCGGTGCGAAATTGGAAGCGGCTAGCTAGGAACAGAGCTGGCTGGAGAGACCTGTTGTTTGATTCTAAAGTCCATCCTGGACTGTGAGGGCCATCTTAAGTAAGTAAGTAAGTGAGCGTAAGATCTTCGTTTAAGAATTTACAAAGCCTTATGAAGTTAACAGATTCAATCAACAATCAACCAGATGATTATATTGCGATCGATGGTAATACAATCGAACAACATTTTGGTCCAAGATCTTTATCCTAATATAGGTTTGGTAATCTAAGTAAAACTCATTGGAACGTTATGTTATGATTTGAAGCGAATTATTGGCTTATTTTTTTTTTTTTTTTATACACTATCAGATCTATTTTCAAATGGAGCTTAAAGCAAGCATCAACATATGAAAGAAAGATTTGCCAACACATATAATGTGTCCCACTGGCTCATCACTTAGTGCAAGTGTTAGTTGTTAGTAAGCACAAAGGTACAAAAACAAAAACACATGCACATAAATACAACATAAATACATTATTACAATACAACACAGAAACAATTATGATCGTGGAGCACTGGTTCTAAAGAGAGTTTTTAAAATATTTTTATTTAAATTAAAGTCTATAAGGCTCTCATTCAAGTTATAAAACTTACTCATCCGTGTGAGAGGCTCATGCATGCCATAATTAGTTCTGTGGAGTTCAATATGCAAAAGTTCAGATCTTCGTAGGTGGTAAGACCCTCCGCGGTAGTTTAAGCCAATAGAAGCTAACAGGTCCGAAGCATCAATTTGTCCGCTGATAAGTTGATGAAGAAAAATTAAATCATTATTTACCCTTCGTTGGTGTAAAGATTGAATCTGCAAAAGCTGTATCCGATGTTCATAAGGTGGCAGATTATAAGGATCGGCCCAAGGAAGGCCTTTAAGAGCAAAGCGAATAAACTTGTGCTGCACTGATTCAATACGGTTCTTATGGATTTCATAAAAAGGAGTCCATACTTGTGAGGCATATTCAAGATGAGGCCTTACGTAGCAGTTGTACAATGAGAGAGTGACGTACGGATCGTTAAATTCTTTTGCCCACCGTTTTATGAATCCAAGCATAGAGTTCGCTTTATTTACAATAAAATTAATATGTTCAGAAAATTCTAGATTAGCACTAAAATTTACACCTAAGTCTTTGAAACTAACCACGCGACAGATTTTATTTTGAGATATACAATATTCAAAGAAACTTGAAGATCTTTTCTTTGAGAAGGTCATTGTTTGGCATTTTTTAGGGTTAAGAGTTAACCCGTTTTTATAACACCATTCACTGAAACTATTGACATCAGCCTGCAGAAGATTGTGGTCATTAGGAGATTTGATTGTTTTAAAAATTTTCATATCATCTGCAAATATGAGAATCTCACTAAAGCGTATACAAGATGAAACGTCATTTATAGCAAGAATGAATAAGAATGGGCCCAAATGACTTCCCTGGGGTACGCCTGAATGGGCAAAGAAAGTATTTGAAAGGGAGTTTCTAAATTTGACCTGGTAAGATCTATTTTCAAGGTACGATTTGATCCACGAAATAAAAAGAGTAGGGAAACCATACGCTTGGAGTTTAAAAACAATAATGTCATGGCTGAGTTGGTCAAATGCTTTAGAAAAATCTGTGTATATGCAATCAACTTCATTACCTTTTTCTAATGCATTTGAACAATTATGCAAGAAGGTAAGAAGGTTTGTAACAGTAGACCTTTTCTGCACAAAGCCATGTTGCTGTTTACAAATAATGTTTTTACCAAAAAATGAAAGGCTTTCACATACAACTTGTTCAAAAAGCTTCGGAACACATGACAATTTAGAAATGGGTCTATAGTTATTAATGTCGAATTTATCACCCTTTTTAAAAACAGGAGTGAGAAATGATTTCTTCCAGAAGGACGGAAATTTTCCAGCTTTTAGAGAAAGCTCAAACAAAAATTGCAAGGGTTGCACTAATACATCACTACATTTTTTCAGAACAATTGGGGGTAAACCGTCAGGGCCATAAGAGTAATCGTCATTTAAGGATGACAAAAAATGCAAAACTCTATCTTGTTTCACAGGAATATTGTTAAAATTAACTTGCGGGTAGCTTTTCACGTCTTTAAAAAAATCTATATCAACACTTCTATGAGTATCAACAAATGAGTTACGAAAATTATTTGCAAACGCGTTGCAAATATCACTGGGATTTTGTACGGAAGTGTTCTCATATAAAAAAACTTGCTGGGAAGCCATCCGAATTTTTTTTCGAGTTAACAAAATGCCAAAAACTTTTAGGGTCCTGTTTTAAAGAAGCCCCCATTTCGCTAACGTAATTGGTGTACAACAATTATAAAAGTATGTTATAAAAGTATGTCATGCATATAAACACCAGGTGCAGAAATTATTTCGTGAATCTCAAATGTCATAATGAGTATTGCAGCAGCTTCGCTCTTTAGTTTTTGTGTCTAGAAATCTTGCTTTGATTGACTGAAGATTTAAAAATTCTAGGTTACTATAGTTAAAAAAAATCCTGAAGACCGTTCTTTTGCAAAGGGAAGCTTTAAGAAGGTGTATATGTGGAGGCAATGAACATGCTATAGCTTGTTATCAATCGCATATAATCCACCAAGCGTACATAACCTAGCTTAACAAAGAAATCTTTCGAAAATAGTCACAACACAATATTATGCAATTGTCAGCAGAACGAAAAAGTCATTTTTAAGTAAATCTTTTAACTCAATCTGATTCCTCCATACAATCAACTATAGTAACCAACAAAAAACTAAAACTAAATTGCATCTATAAAGACGAAAAATTATTTATTTTTCACTTCGTTGCTTCTTCTATGAAAAACCGAGTAGAAAATCTTCACACAAGACATTGAAACTATTATGCGTTTATTTGCCTCAAATTTCTTCCATACGATGTCGGTGTTCATTCTCCTATAGCTAACTATATAGGTGCTGCCACCTATCAACCTGAATTGAAACTCACCATAATAGGATTAAGGCAAACATGTTTAAACACATCGCGAGCACTTTTCTACTTGACTAACAAAATGTAAAAAGAGCCGTCAATTCGTGGTATTCAAGTCAAGACCATCGGGAGACAGCTATATTGAGTAAGTCAGGGAGCAAATCCCAGTCAGGCATCTAAATCCTTCTTTCGTTCCTTCCTTTCAAATAAGAAATAGTATCGTAAAAAAAAATAGGAGAAAAAACCATCCGCCAAATGAAAAGACTGCCATTTGGCCAGGATATACGGGCATATATACCTTCCTTTCGCATCTTAGATATTTGATAATAGTTTGATGTGATGATGGTTTCTGTCTTTTTTTTCTAGTTCGTCCTGAAAAGAGCATGACGACGATGATGGTGGCAATGGGTGCATTCACCTATACGACATGTGTGTGCATGGGGCTTGTGTGATGTAAGGAGCCAGGATTTCAATTTTTTTTTTTTTTTTCATTCTTTTGTTATTATTAAATGACAGAATGATATCTGCAAATGAAATGTATATACTCTCGAAAGGATTCTTTTGACATTTTCATTGCACTGCTGGAATGGAGGGAGGCATGTAGTTTTCCATATTGAGGATGACGTTATGGCAATACCATACCACCCATCATCTTCTCAATTTTATGCTGATAGACATATCATTTCAACTGTGTGGAAAAATTTTACAGATAACCAAACTCAGTTTGTCTAAATGAGTTGAATATTTTTTTTACGATTGAATAAATTGAATCGAGATGCAAGATTTGGTGCAACTTTTAAACAATGTATTTTCATAAAATAGAATAAGGACAATGGGAAGTTTTGACTGTTATCAAGTTTGATGGAAGAATCAGTTTTGTGAGGATGCAAATGTGAATGCTCAACTTGTCAATGCGCGTAGGTCTGCAAGGGGTATTCTAACTAAGAACCTCAACAAGTACTAAGCAGCTTAACTTGTTAGTTGATAACCTAACCTGGGGGCCTACTCTGTAATCCGATTGGAAAGTTAAATCTGTTCGAAAGTTGTTTCCGATTCGAATTTGAATTGGTACTCTGTAAGACTTTAGAATCGAACAAAAATGTTGTTGAGCAACTCTTGCACTTTCGGATAAATGTTTCGAGATCGTGCTTTTATGTCAAAAATGAAGAGGTGGAAAAATATCGATAGCCTACGCCATCGATTATTATTGATAGTTGTTTTAAACTATCGATAACTATCAATAACTATCGATAACTATCGATATATTTCTATAGTTTAATGTTTGTTTTTTTGCTCAAGGTAAGCTACCACCAAGTGACTTAAAAAAAGTGATCAAATATGAGAAACGTATGACAGAAAATAGATTACACAAATATGAGTGTTTTTACACATTCGATAACACATGACTTGTGGCAGTATGCACTACAACGTAATAGAAGTGTAATTTAATTAAAAAAGTCTTTTTGATCCTTATTAATCGGTTTGCTTACTAATAATGATTATTCCTTCCATATAAAGGGTGTTTTTTGTCGAGGTATAGAACTTTAAGTTGGCATTACTTTTCAAGACGGCGACCGATTTAACAGCTGTCAAGTGATTTATTCTCAGTTTGGTTTGGCAATTCATCATAAATAGACTCACGCCTGAACAACGCTTGCAAATTGTGCAATTTTATTTCGAAAATAATGGTTCTGTGCGGAATACGTATCGCGCACTTCGTCCATTAGCGATGTTTAGCGATGAAGCGCACTTCTGGTTGAATGGCTACGTCAACAAACAAAACTGCCGCATTTGGAGTGAAGCATATCCTTAAGTGTATTTCGAAACACCGTTACATCCAGAAAAACTGACTGTTTGGTGCGCTTTATGGGCTGGTGGAATCATTGGTCCGTACTTCTTCAATAACGATGATGGCCACAACGTTACAGTCAATGGTGATCGGTATAGAGCCATGATTACTAACTTTTTCATTCCTGAATTGAACAATCATGATGTCCAGGAGCTGTGCGGTTCAAACAAGATGGCGCAACATGTCACACAGCTCCTGCCACAATCGATTTATTGAAAGACACGTTTGATGAGCGCCTAATTTCTCGTTTTGGACCTGTGAATTGGCCTTCAAGATCTTGTAATTTAACACCGCTAGACTATTTTCTGTGGGGTCATGTAAAGTCATTGGTCTATGCGGATAAGCCACAAACGCTTGACCATTTCAAAGACAACATTCGCCGTGTTATCTTTCGATATACGGCCACAAATGTTGGAAAAAGTCATCGAAAATTGGACGTCCAGATTGGACTACATCCGAGCCAGCCGTGGCAGTCATATACCAGAAATCATATTTAAAATGTAAAGCCACAAGATAATCTTTCGAATAAATAAAAAATCATGTCAATCGAATATTCCATCGTTGTTTTATTGCAATTTAAAGTTCTATACCTCTAAAAAAAACACCCTTTATAAGAACCATTTAAAAGCCGACTGCATTAAAATATAATTAAAAACAACGGCATATCGTTTCTGATGCTACGTGGCTTATCATAAAACGGGAGTTCCCACTTACCTACATACATCATTCACACCTGATTAACTCAATTTTTGAAATATTTTGGTCGAAACAAACAGTTGTTTATCATATCAACTACTTATTCCAAAATATTATAAAAATAAATAGCTATCGATAATGGTTGAAACTATCGACTACAAATCGATAATAGGTTTGGTGGTATTTTTTTTTTGTAATTATGGATATGGATTCAAAAGCTTTGTGGTTTGACGGAGAAGATGATTGTACGCAAGAAAAAATACAAAGAAAAACGAAGACGATTGTACGCAAGAAAAAATACAAAGAAAAACGATCCGAGATAAGTCAAACATCATGAGCTTAAGAGACATTTTTAAATATCCTTTAGATAGATCCGGATGCGAACACATAAATTCAACAATAATTTCAAATTGATTCTGCTTGGTGTTTATATTTTTGTTTGAGTTTAAACTTTAAAGTGAGAGATTAAAAGACGATGTAACTTGTTCAGAGGCCAACAAGAACTGACTCTTTATTTCTAAATTTACCTGTTAGAACAATAAGCAGTTGCATGTACATGATCATGATCATAAGATAGTTGGAATATTTAATACATAATGTAATGAAATCATACGATATTATATAATAAATATACTTACATAAAGTCATGTTGCAAATCATGATATTTATAGAGTTGATATATTTGATACATAATACGGTGATAATAAAAACGATAGTGCAAATATAGCCATGAATATTACACTGAGAGTAATTACACAAATTAAAGCCTACAAATCTAAATATGATTTCTCTAATATTTTTGTTATAAAGTTTGTAAAAATAACACAATTTTATTTTTATCTTACAAAAAATTACATTTCTCCGTTTTAACAATCCTTCTCGCAAGGTAATTAGCTTTCGAACAAATTTTTCGAATACCGAAAGCAATTATCAACGAAAATAGAGTTACCAAGTACGAAATTTCGGATTTTCGAACAAATGTATCTTAGCGAAAGATACATTTCAGATTTTCGGAAATTGCTACCGATTTTCGGAATGCTGAGTACCAAATATCCGCTTTCGAAAGATTTAACTTTCGAATCGGATTACAGAGTAACCCCAGTGATCCTTAAAGCACATCCTCAATCAACTACATGTATTTTGCTAACACTTTTTAAAGCGCCACTGAAGATCAACAGAAGAACAAACTATGTTTAAAAGCTCAGGAAAGAACGTAAGAAGGGTACATAGAAACTGGAAATGAATGGTTTTGTTTGAGCTTTCGGAAATATTTTGTCACTTTCGATAGCCCCATGAAGCTCAATTTTTATTTTGAAACTTCAGATATTTCGAGAAGCATGTTTTTTTTAATAACATATATTGAAAGAGAATATTTTCTTAAGATTAAGTTACAAGTAAGAAGTTTCCTGATGAATTTGACCAGGAAGACCAAATAACTGATGTTCTATGGATTGACCATTACAATTTAAATTTTATTCAAATGGTTTACATCTCATAATGTATTAGTGAAGTTTAGTAAGTCAAAAAATAGCACCAAGTTATATTTACAAAAATAAATATGTAATTAATATAATCATTTTTACACACAAAGAAAAGCCATCGTCTTTACCTTTATAAGTATAAAATATATCCTGGACATTATTAATCCATTCTACGTTATCACGCAAAATCCATTCATCATCATAAGTCATCGCATGTTATTCGCCAAATGAAATATACATTTGTCAAGGATTAAATTATCTTTCCTCGTACCGTTGTTTGTAGTGTCTAGAAGGACCTAAACTATTTACTGTACAATTCTATCTTATCTTTGAAAATGCTTCTAAGGATCACATCGCAAATAAATAAATACATCCATGTTAGTATATTTCATTTGCTACCATAGTCTATGACAGCAATCCGAGGGTCTCGACTGTAGTTTGAATTGAATTAATGAAACAAAATGAATGAAGAACGACTTGGTCCTTGCATTATTTATATATATATATATATTTATATTACGTTACGTTGTGTACATGTACTAATGCCGTATTGCTTATACATAGTGAAATGAAAAATGCATTCACGTTTTGAGGAAGAAAGGGGGTGTAAAGGGATGAGATTTTGTATTTTAATAAAGTGTAAATGAAGACGGCGTGCTTGGATGTTGATATTATTTTTATTTTTAAACTTTCTTTCAAATTGGTAAGTATTGGTTTCAAAAAAAAAAAAAAAAATTCATTGTCAAGTTCGTTGAATGTTCCTAAATATTGTTGTTTATTTCATCAAACCCGAGCAGATAAAAAAGAATGAAAAAAATATTTGGAAGCAACATTTAATACGGGTTGACATTGTAATCTTCAAAAAGTATATGTATATATCACATACTTTAAAATGATCCCGCATCATTATGGCGGAAATTAATTAAGAATTTTGTGCAAATATCTCGAACAGACTTTTAAGCTTAACGTATTATAAATAGATGTTGAAAAGGGTGTTGTGGGGGCGATAAATCAAAGATTAACTGCAATCCGTAATTTTATCCTGAGCTCATAGAGCGCACTCCGAGCAAGATGCACATGTAGAGCGCTCGAAGCTGAAAAAGAAACACAGATCTATTTTTGAAAGCTAAGTGAACTGTCAGGTTACTTATCTACTTTTTTAGACTAATTTTATAACTCTATTTTTATATAACAAAAATTAAATAAAATTAATAACAAAAAAAAATATCTGCTACTTACTTCACAGCTTCTGTTTAATTTTGCAAGTTCTTATAAATTTTATTTGTCGCGTCTACGATTTTTTTGTGGCATTTAAGTATTTTGAATATTTCAAAGCCATATTAAACATAATGAAGGAGAACAGCATTTGCAATATTAAAAAAAATACTTTTAGAGATATAAATAAACAAATAAATAAACAAATAAATAAATAAATAAATAGAATTCTCCTGCATAATAAGCGAAAAGTTTTGCATGTAACCAAAAATTGTTAAAATTGTTTAAGAAAAAATAAATTTATTGACTTTGTGTCATTGTCATTGTGATTGTGATTGTGATTTTGATTGTGTATTGTGTCATTGAGTCATTACATCATCGTGTCATTGTGTCATCGTGTCATTGTATCATTGTGTCACCGTGTCATTGTAACATTGTGTCATTTTTCATTGTGTCATCGTGTCATTGTCATTTTCGTTGTCATTTTCATTGTCATTGTCATTGTCATTGTCATTGTCACTGTCATTGTCATTGTCATTGTCATTGTCATTGTCGTTGTCATTGTCATTGTCATTGTCATTGTCATTGTCATTGTCATTGTCATTGTCATTGTCATTGTCATTGTCATTGTCATTGTCATTGTCATTGTCATTGTCATTGTCATTGTCATTGTCATTGTCATTGTCATTGTCATTGTCATTGTCATCGTCATTGTCATTGTCATTGTCATTGTCATTGTCATTGTCATTGTCATTGTCATTGTCATTGTCATTGTCATTGTCATTGTCATTGTCATTGTCATTGTCATTGTCATTGTCATTGTCATTGTCATTGTCATTGTCATTGTCATTGTCATTGTCATTGTCATTGTCATTGTCATTGTCATTGTCATTGTCATTGTCATTGTCATTGTCATTGTCATTGTCATTGTCATTGTCATTGTCATTGTCATTGTCATTGTCACTGTCACTGTCATTGTCATTGTCATTGTCATTGTCATTGTCATTGTCATTGTCATTGTCATTGTCATTGTCATTGTCATTGTCATTGTCATTGTCATTGTCATTGTCATTGTCATTGTCATTGTCATTGTCATTGTTACGCTTCTGCACTCGTAAATCTCAACAACAACGTGAATGATTCTCAACCGAAATTAAATTTCTCATCTGAAAGGATACGTAAACAAACAGTGTATTCTTTCCGAATCATTGGCGAAGAGTCATTACATCCTCTTTAACTCACTGAGCGATGCTCTTTTTACGCCGGAGCATTCACGGTAACTCTGACTTATAAGCGCTACAGAACACTAATCAATAAGTGTACATATATCCAATAGAACTCAATGCAAATCCCGGGCAACAATACTTGTTTTAATGATTTGCAATGTATTTTCTTTGGGTTCTTTCAATTTAAAATATGAAAACGGCATCATTCGACACACTTGTACACTTTATTTCTTAAATTCACAAAAGTCATTTCAACACTGTAAATAAGGAAAAAAATATGAAAAATGAAGTCTTGACTTTGGTCCCTCAAGAAAACACCCTGCGAGAAACAAAATATGTATATAGGGAGAGAAAAATATTTTCATTAGAAAAAGGTTTACCAAGTTCATACCTATGAACTCAATGTTGTAGTGTAAAATTCCCACCTAATTAATGGCAAAATGCTTTTAGCATTCTCTTTGTGTGTGCATATAGTTCTGTGAACTCTAAAAAATAGTTGCATTTCCGAAGGCAAAATACAAAACAAGTAAGTTGTTTTTATTGTTGGTGTGAGAGAAAAATTTGAAAATATTAACCATAAATCTTTCTTGAATATTGCTCGTCCTTTACGCTACTGCACACATAAAAAGGACAAAATAAATAAAAATTTAATCTTCTACTTAACATCTTCTGTTGCATATGTTGCAAGTTTACGAGCTCTTTAAAACCAAACAATTCAAGAATGTTTGCAATATGAACATACACACACAACAACTTAAAATTCATCGCAAGCCATGCATGTCCTGCCGCATATGTGCAATTCAACAGTAGTGTAAGCAGCTTTTATCTATGAAAACCACCGAAAATTGCACAAAAGATACTTAAATAGATGAAAGAGATTTTTATTCAACATACATTGTGTCTTGGAGAAGGAGAGATTACGTGCTTCAGATCTTTGTCACGTTGCACTAAAGTCACAATTGTTCAACACAACACACTCACGCTATAAAATGATCGCATTCAATCGGTTTATATCCAGGATGTGCATCTTTTATCGGTTCGCACACAAGTCGCGCAAGGAAATTGACTTAATCATAAAATTCAATCATTCTATTGACCTTTTTACTTTTTTTTGGCAAATCGAGGACACCCTTAACCGGTGTTATTGGTCCACAGTGTGCAATTGAAAGTATCGTAAAAATTAACGAGTCTTCGAGGTTTCTAAAAATATACGTACTCAAATATTTTGCTGTGTTTGCAGTAGAATCGGTTTTTAGAAAAAAAAAAAACTTTCTTTTGTCTGTCGTTTTGGAATTGCATTTTTGTCTTTAAATAATACTGATAGGGACGAAAAGATGTAAAAATCTAATGAACTCAAAGTGTTGATGCACTAAATGAAGGGAGAGAAAGAGATGTCATCTTCGTTTTAAGTGAATAAAGACGTTGTAAAAACTTACGATGAATATTAAGTGTTTTCGGTTGAATATTGAAAGAAGGGGAGGAATCTCTTTAAGACATCATAAGGCATGAATAACTTCTTTGGACGTAGAAGACATCTATGACTCCTTAAAGTAAAGCTTTTTCTAGTTAAACTTTTTTTTGCTGTTAAACTTAGCACACACTATTTGCTATGAGAAACATTTTTATATTGTATTTTCAACTTAATAGTGATCGGTTTTTAAGATAGGATTTTTTTATTTAGGTATGGGAGTAATTTTGTATTTTTGTGCAAATATTCTGTTCATATTTTAACGGAGGAAATTTGTCCTGCTTGATTGAATATACGCCAGAATACGCTTGGCTCTTTTTTCAAGTAAATTTTCTCTTTTCACACAATACAAGGGTTCAGAAACGATGAGGGGCAGTTGAACTCTGTTTTTGCTAGAGTAAGTATATGCTCTTTTATTTCCAGAATACCCTATTTATCCAGATTGTTTTGGAGAAATAGAAAAAAATCCAGGACAAGTTTGGACCTTATGACAGATGAACGCACAAACCATTTTATCAAGCAGTTTTAGATTCAGTCTTTAAGGTTTTGACGTTTCCAGAATATTGATTGTGAAATGTCATTAGCAAAAAATATATTTGACATTTTGAAGTTTGAAAGGTGTGTTCAAATCTAATTTTGACATTTGCGGAATATTCAGTGTGTACTGTCATCATCACCAAGTAACAAATCTGACACTTTGTAGTTTGACAGATTTTTACAGATCAAATTTTTACGTTTTCAGTATATTAGTTGCAAATTGTCACAAGGAAGAAATATATTTTATTTGTTTTGAAGTTTGACATATTTGAACAAATCCAATTTTGACATTTGCAAAGTATTCAGTGCGAACTCTAATCACCAAGTTATAAGTTTGAAACTTTGTAGTTTGACAGATTTGTACATATCTAATTTTGACATTTGACATTTAATTGCGATTTATTGATCTTTCTTCTCCATCTAACTAGTGTAGTGAAACGCCTGTTGCATTTAAAAAAGTCTGTGCCTTACAGACACACAGTTATAGTGTAGAATTTTCTTCAAAAAACGAATCATCTGAAGTTCAGCCATCAGACCAACTAAATTGTTTAGTGCGAAAATTCTCGACTAAATTTTTGATTAAAATGTGAGCTAAATGTCAACTAACTTTTGAAAGGATCTGGTCAATCAAAGCTCGTCCACTCCACTAACTTTTAGGCGACGCATTGAACGTACCCAATTTTGACATTCTATGTAGTTTGAACGTAATCTTTTTACATTCTATGTAGTTTTAATGAGTATGTCTGAATCTAATTTTGACATATCAATCGTTTATACTTTCTGGTTTGAAGCTTTGAAGGATATGCTTACTTTTTGGTTCCTAAAAATATGGAGTGGAAAGTAAATTTTATTTTAAAAAAATTCGAATATTTTTGACCTAAAATTTTTGGTACTTGTCTGTGCTTAAGCAATAAAACATAAGTTAGTGTTGATATCTTGATAATATGACGTTAGTGCTTGTGATGTTAGCACATCACGGTACTCACACTTATTTTATTGAGGTTTTTTTCATTTTACAAATATTTTATTTTGCCCGATGACATTTCATTTTTTCAGCGAACTCTAGCGGCCAAAAAGTCTAAGTTTTATTTTTATTGTTTGCATTTGCATATGTTTCTTCTTTACACGTTTTTATCTGAATGAAATAATCATGTTCTGAAGACTAGTGACATTGCATGACAGTTTTCAAGCAACGGCAGTGGTGCCGTTTATATATTTACCAGGGATCTAACCTTATTTTGTTATTATAGTTTACATTACCAGATCAATTAATTTTTGAAGGTAGTAGCCTATCTTCAAGCTTTGAGGTTTTGTTTCGATTTTGACTGTGAAGCTATATTCATGGGAACCAGCAAAATTGAAATAAGTATTCAACATCTTTAAAAAACACATAGAACTATAAGTGATAAAAAAACGTTTGAATTATATCCCGTCCTCGACATTGTTTGACTATAGATCACATAAGGATATTCTTAATCAAGAGAAGCAAACTAATTGCATTAAACAGAATTTTGCACTATTAAAAACAAAAACTTCCACCATGAAAATTATAATATTCTTTATTAGTGAAATTCAGACCAAAGACACAATAGATATTTGATGCATATCATTTAAATCTTATTGTTAAATAACAATGATTTCAAATCGAAGAAGAAGCAATAACCTTGAATAGGTGTCTCTTTTCCAAACAAAAGCTCCATAAAACATGTAAGTATCTTAAATATTTTTATCAAAAGTTCAATCAATTGAAGCTTATTTGAATATCGACATGGATTTCTTCAGAGACAATTTGGCATTCTAACCAAAGCACTTATTTACAGTCGGTAATCTAATCAAAAACCCAGATAGATATAAAAAGGATTAAAGTTGAGTTTTTGTTTTGTCTTTTTTCCGAGGGGAGGATACACCACAAACAAAAATATATCGTCTTACCCTACCAAACATAAATTCCAATTTCATTGGCTTCACACAATGATAATAGCTTAACATCGAAGTGATAACAAAAAATATTTATCAAGACTATTAAAGTAATATCAGCTTTTCCTAAACTTCCATCGAGTCCAAAGTCATTGAATTTTCCCTCCAACCACGTTTGAAATAAGGATACAAATATTTAAGCCTGTGGCTGTTGAAAATTCCAAAACCACACCACATACCAGGAGCACCCATAGTTATTCAGGACATAATTAAAACGCATTGGTAGTGTAGATTCAGCATAACTATATTCCATTCCTCCATCTGAATGTAATAAATTATGGCTGTGCCACACGATACCATCATCCGATTGACTGCATTTTTATAAAACACTCGTTCTGAGAAAAAAAAAGGAGAACAACATTTTCAAAATACAAATCGTAAAAGTTTCCTTACTTACAACTTATAAAGTACCTCCTCCTTTTCTGGTTAAACCAAAGAACAATAAATTCACACGGAAAAGAAAGGAAAACAAAAAGCTAAGGGTGATGTGATGGTGGCTTATATAAGGATTCTTTGGAAACACGAACGAGCTTTTCTTTGCGAGCAAATCAGAATTATAGAAAAAGATATTTGTTGCATCCTGCTGAGGCATTCAACTTTCAACTTTTTCTAGCAACAACTGTAGATATCCTGTTTGTTTGGTGCATTTGACTTAAGTCGAAGGATTTTGTATTGCGGTGGGTAAATATACGTACATATACATGTTTGGCTTTAAACACAGCAGTAATGTAATTTAGAATTGGGAGCAGGGTAGTTTGAGTACAGAAGACGTGCACATGGACATTATTTTGTTTGGTTTTATAGCCCAACAAAAAGCAAAGCTGGGAAATTAAATTAAGTAATATTCTAATATATGTGGGAGAAGATTCAAGACAGAAGGCTGCTGAATTGCAGGTATAAATGCAGATAAGAAAATTAAACGAATTTTGTCTTCTTGAATTTTTAAGAAAAGGATTAAAATATAATATATTTTCTATATATATCTTCTGTTAACTTTCCGGGCAGCATCTTCGTAACATGATTATCGATAACCTTCTCCTTTGAGCTTAATTTTTCCCCGAAACCGTGTTTTCATGTTGGGTCGACCAAGTACGGTGAATTCAGTAGAAATTTTTAGTACAGTGTGTTTGTGATGATCTTTTAAAACATTTAATTATTGACGCACGCCGTACAAAACATCTTCATACATACTTTTGCGATCTGGGACTCTGCTAACACTTTCTAATCACTTTGGTACTTAAACTTGAGTCTTAACATAAAAAAAGGAGTTAGTTAAAATGATAGGGTTCCGTGCTGGAAGGAAGATATCGTAATTTTCATAACAGATGTTTATGGACATACTCGATATTAAGTAAAGTAACAAATCAAACGGCAGTGCAAGATCGAGCAAAGACAAAAAAAAAAAAAAAAAAAAAAAAAAACAGTTAAAAGCTTAAGCCGATGTGTGACTGTTGGATAAAAGCTATAACATTGTTAAAATTTAACAGTGAGATTTGGAAAAATTCAGTACAATCTAAAAACTCAACACAATTTAACTCTTCAGACCCCGAAAAAATAACAGTGTGTTCAAAAAAACAGTACTTGTTTGTGAAGTTTTGTGAGATCTTAGGGCACTGTAAGTTTGTGGTTCAATAATTATCAAAATAAAATTGATAGTTGCTGTCATGGTTTTGACAGCTTGGGTCACCAAGAGTTCCGTTGCCGGCCGATTTGGCAGAAAAATCATACTTTTCAAAGATGTAATTTTATTATGAAGTAAAAAGTGAAAGGGAAATAACCAAACTAAACAGAAATAGAAGATGTTAGGAATAACGTTTCTTATGACAATGACAGAAACTGTCAGTTTATAGATCTAGAAGCCATCTACATTTGTGAGTTATGTATGAATATTTTTTTCCTTTATGTGATGGACGCTCAAAAAACCGCCGATTTTCATCTTTAATGAAAATCGGTGGTTTTCCGGGCGTCCTTCGCTAACTGATAACGACATAAGGCTTTTAGCAGCTCTCATCGGCAAGCTTATCGCAGATCGCTCCATACTCTGGAAGCTCTCCAAAATAATATCCGGCAAAATCCGCGTACTTGACCGATATCGTCTTCAAAAAATAATGGAAACAAAATTAAAGTTCAATAGTTTTACCGATACAATACAAACTAGTTTATAAGACGACGATTAAGGCAAAATCCCAGTGGCTGATGAAGATTTTGAAAAATCACTTTACCTACAATCTTTATAACGGCGATGACAACCGAATTATGTCGTCAAAAAAAAAACGATTGAACAATTCTACCTGGACGACACATTAGGAAAATATTTGTATCTACATAAAATAATATTGTTAATTTGTAATTAAGAATCAGTTGAATATTCTGAAATAAATAAATAAAAACTGTCCCTTTTAAAAAATTAAGAACAGTATATATTATATTAATACATTCTAAAGGACGCTAAAACAAAACTCAAATTCAACGACTTTCTAGAGTTATTTTCAAGACAAAATGAATAAAATTCATTCTGTCAATTGCCTTCAACATTTCACTTCACTTAAATATTAAAACAGAAATGCATTCATTCATTTATACCAATGTAGATGTACATCCTGTGAAAACGTACCACAACCCCTCTTAACGTTTTACACACGAGAATGCAAGGTATTCGCGCGCGGCAACCAACAACATGGTCTTCTTCAACTTAACGTTTCACACAAAAATAATGACTCAACGTTAGTTTACTGGAAAAGCGGTCTGAAATTTTCTAGCTCTATGGAGAAAGACTCTATAGTAGGGTTTTATTACGAAAGCAGAGATCCTATCCGAGCTGTCAAAATAAACGAAGATAGAAATATTTAGCTCCTGGGGAGTTGAATTGTTATGTTTCTCTGAGAAAATGCTTAACGCTATTTATATGTATGTATACGTATCCGAGTTTGTCGACCGAAGTCTATGTATATATATACTTCTATATATAGCAACATTGAAATTATGCATAATAAAGTCAACTTCTAACCCGTCCCCCGCAGACAGACAGGACTTTCCCACGTAACTCTCATTTGCTGAAGCTTATACCCGGCAATGACGAGTGCATCGACTTGTGAGGCTGATTACTGTGCGCCACTATTTGGCATTTTTCGTCATTGCAGGGTTGATAATACGAAGATAATTTCGTCGCTCGTTTTAGCACTTTCCTCCATCTCTCCACCATCACCATCACTTTTGCAGACTTCAAAACGAGGTATTTTGTATATTATCCTTTCCTTACTTATTCATGGCACGAGACCGGGAATATCAACTTTATGCATTTTCATTGGATTAACGAAGTGCTCGAGACTTCGTCGGTTTTTATGTAGAAATATGTGTAAAGATGGTTGTGTATAATGTCAGTCAGAGATAACTAGTTGAGGTGTTTTATAAATATATATATTTTTTTTTTTTTTTGGCTTTTACAATGTTTTAACTTTTATTGCACAACTTCAAATTACGATAGGATTCCTTTTTTTACATGGAATTGGTGAAGTAAGGTTTGCATTCATTCTTTTTAAGAGAAAAAATGTAATATATCCTCAAATGTTTACAGAAGAATTTCCGCGACAGCTGAAATCAATCTTTCAAAAACAAATTTCAAAATCCTAATCAATCAATTCCACGAAAAATAACTTTTAAAGAAAATAACGACAAATATTTCCTTTAAAAAAAAAATCAAGACAAGGTAAGAACATATTTTTTAGATCAATGTCAGAAAAAAAAAACAAGTATACGCAATGTATGCCCACTTGAAAAAAAAATATATCAACCACATTTTTGTTTTGTTAAAAAAAATTTGCTTTAAAAATAAATAAGTGCAATTAGAGGTTTCGTTTAGGCGAAAAGTTATTTGTTTATTAATTTTGTAAACAACTTATAATAGCTGTTTAATGTAAGAATAAACAAAAAAGTGTATTTTAAAATTATGAGGTAAACAAAATTAAATATAAATGGTCAATTTTTTTTTTTTTTTTTTTGTAAACTGAATTTACAGTGGAATGAAATGTACAATATTAAGGATTATTTTAAGAAATTACCGTTTTGATTATATTTTTCGCGAAACTTTAGGTTTATATCAGGACGCTCTCCTTGAGTCGCATCTGGATGTCATATATGGGTAATTCTATTGTAAGAGGTTATGTGTACGGCAAACATTATAATATTATATTTTTATATTAAGAGTTGTAACCCTTTGCAAAAATTCACAGTATCTTAATGTATTTTATAAATAGCATTATCAATAAATGCCCATATGAAGTAAATTTTTCTAAAATTAAATTTTTAAGCCTTAAAAATTCTCTACCCTGGCCTGTCCCCTTAATGTTTTTAGTAAAAACTCAGTCACTACACACTTTCTTTATTCCTGTTGCAAAATAAAATTTTATTAAGCAAAACCTCAAATAAATATACTTTAGCAGAGTAAAGAGAAATTCAAAAAAAAATTGTTAATTTTCAATAATTTTATAACTTTATTTTCGTCCCCTCCTTTTGAGCGTATCTAGCATACCCTGGCAAATTTGATTCCGTCAATACAAATAGAAGTATTAGGCGGCCATATTTAAAACAGTGCTCAAAGACGCGTATCATCGTTATATCGCTATTATTTGTAAGTTGGTGCGCTTCATTGGTTTGGTCAGGTAAACATTTTAAATTCATTTAAGTTAACACGTGAAAAGCGATAGATTCAGAAGCGTCCACGAGAGAGATTACGCGAGAGATTACGCTATTAAAAAATTGAAAATTATCGAAAAAAATATGAGCTGCAAAATAAATTTAAATTTTCAGGTAAAAATCTTATCTAGATCGACTGCCAGGTGAGAATTATTGAAGACCGTCTCAAGACGGTTTGTCTCTTAAAAATTACTTTGATAGTATTATTTATGAAATTTTGTTTACTAAGAGAAAACAAGAAAATAATTATAAAGTGTTTTATTTTGTATGGTAATAGTCCCAAAAACAAAGTTTGTTAGCTGTACAGCAATATGAATGTTAGTACATTTGGAACAAACAGCGTTGTGTTGTGACTTTGATTTTTACAGGGGTTACAATTTTTCTTTCTCGGCGTTCTAACAACCCAAATCGGAAAATGATTATCGTCAATAGCTCTTTTCAAAAAATTTGGATGTATTCCAGTATTAGTAGTAGTAGTAGGTAGTTTCAAGTTACAAAAAATACAAATAATATTGTGTTTAAGCAGGCTCCAGGTCAATAAACACAATGGGGCATATTCATAGTTGTTTTTAAACTAAAGTTTTGCTTAGCCTTAGTTTAAGCAATGTAATTTTGATAGGATAAACTCGAGTTTTTCTTAAAAACAACTTAGACAGTGTCTATGAATACGCCCCAATATTATTTGTTACAAAAAATATACAAATGGATTTTTTTTTCGAATTCTGTCACTGAATCTGAATCTGAATAAATCCAACAAAATTTCCTGGTGCGTTTTGAGATATCCGTGAAAAACTTTGGTATCAAAATCATTTTTGATTACCAAAGCTTGCTTGTTTGTAAATTATCTGGCAGTACGTCTATGTCAACGTAAAAAGCTTTTATATAAATATTTGTATGTTGTAAATTGCCCAACTTTAGTTTTAAATGAAAATAAAATGAAAACGAATTATTTAAAACTTATTTTAAAGCATTTTTAATAAACGTTATGAATATTTGCAAACTCAGTTTCAAATGTTGACAATTTCAATTTAATCATAAAAATTCTGTTCAACGAGACGCCCTTAGGTCCGAACCCAGAGGCCAGAACTTGAAATAACAACAACATATTTCTCACACTTTTACAAATTTATTCTAACTCTTCGCGTACACTGAAACCGATATGTACAAATATAAAATAAAACAATCACATATGTATATATGTACAATTTTCTTTAAATATAATACCATCTGAACACAGAATCGTATTCCAAAATTTTGAGTTTTCACGTCAGTGTATGACGTGTTTGCATCCCGATGATAAGTTATGTTCGAGTCTCCGTCTTGTAATATTAAATTCAATGACCTCAACAAATCGAAAATATCTGACATAATGGGAAATACTACTTGGGTCCATTTTATGAATTTCACAAATAATTCACTTTGTTTTTGAATTTCTAAAAACTGAATTACTTTATCTCGAAGTTTAATACTAAGCCAAAATATTTCCTTTCGAGGCTAAGCGCACTTCCGTATGAAATAACTGCGTCATATGTTTTGTGTCTAAATCTTCAGAAAGGAGCAAATTTAATGCACTCCTGGCGCGCAACTCCCTTTGCATGGGGGGACCCACTTTGAAAACCAATGCGTTGGAGGGTTAAGGTTAAGTCTTGCACTGTTTAATCAGCAGTTATTGGTCAATCAGTATTTCACATTTGCATAATAAGCGATCCAACTAAGTACTTTGACTGTCATTTCAAGTTCATTAAACAAGTGAATACAACAAGAAGTTGCATAATAGGAGCACCGAACTTAGGGCTTCCGAAAGGATTCGAGTAATTTGTAGTTCGGGTTCCAAATCATGCAACCATTTTTCAACTTTTGATTTGTATGTAGTGGGGAGGCGAACAGTGGTCGACTGAATTACAATTAGATTGAAATTATAGTTTATTCTTGGCAGTAATTAAGCAAAATTCGCAAAGGCCAGTTGCTTGAACGCACTTCAACTGTTTTGCCTGCAATTGTATAGCGATGCAAACATTTTCATGCAAGGAGAAGCTGCAGCGTAAAAATAACCATTAGGTCTTCGTTAATTTATAATTCAAGCTATTAATTTCACACCTTGCACGTGTATTATATAGAATAGGCGTACAGGGGTGGACTAAAATATAATTAGTTTTAAACTGTGGTCACTTGCAACTATATAAGATTCGTTGGTTGTAAAATAACTTAAGTGACACTCTATATTTTGAAGATATTTTTTGGAAAATAAAATAAAATTTTGTTTTGACAATAACCGATATAGTTTTTGCTTGTCATCTTGTAAAATGTTCACTTTTTATGGTGGTTCAACAAAAAACTGATAAACACATGCGTGTTCATATCATACCAAATGATAATTGAAAATAACAAAATTATTTTTGCTTAAGCGCTTAACGTAAAACATTGCACGTATTTAAATGGAGCCATTCACACTAAATATAAGATCAGATAAATCATTTTACACAATGCATCAAATAAGGCGCTATCAAAAAAAAACGTTTTATTTTGCTTTATTCGTTCGGAAACTATATAAAAGTATTTTTGTTTTATTTGTTTTTTTTTGTCCAATTTTCATGCCAACTTTTAACATCTGTGTAGAATTTATTCAACTGAAACTTTTATCGGCTAAGGCCCGCTTAACTGAAATTTTTGTTTTAGTTATCCGAGGTTCGCTTTAGTGAAAATTTGTTTCAGTTATCCGAGGTCCGCTTAAGTGAAAACCGCGGTTAATGAAACTTAAAATCATTTTTTTTTTTTTTTTTCATTTCTCTTAAGCCGGTTTGACTGTATCTACATCTGAGGCGTTATTTTAATCAAAACAATATTGTTATAAAAGGAGAATACAGAAATAATATAAGTCAGAAACACTAAAAATGTTGTTGATAATGGATCATAAGACCATACAACAAAAATGTTTTGTTTATCTTTCATTCCAGTAGGTAAACAAGAGAACATATAAGAATATTTATTTCAAAATATCTAGACTTTGCTATGTAAATTAGGTTTTTTAAAAATTAATTTCAAACAAAAAATATGATTTAAAAAGCTAACTCCTTATAATCATAAAATACAACGTCATAAAAACTGAACCTTAAAAAAGTCCGAACGTTCTATCATACTCCCTTGTTTTAGGACCACTCAAAATATAGCTCAAAGAAGCTTCATGTAATAAAACTAGAAATAAACAAAAAAAAAATATATTCCATGTCATATCCCCAATGTAACAATAAAACTTTGCTAGCACAATCACTTCAAATGCAGCAGTGGCATAAGAAATAAAATTTCTTAAATGGCTTTCTTTCTTGAAGCTATTAAACTTTTCTCTCACGGTCAAAAAAGCATTTCTGTCCAAAGAGGACAGCAAACTGGTAACAAAGCTTCGCAATGCAATGAAGTCGGACACACACAGGATGTCTTTATTACATCAACAGTAGTTCATGTCCGTCGTCATCCTCGTTGTCCGCAAGTGTAGACCGCATAAAATCTTTCCTTAAGAATGATGTGAATGCATCTTGAAGAAGTTGTTAAAATTCTACATTGCCAAAGAATTAACTTGAAATAATATTTTTTTACGGTCAATTGATCATAAAAAAGTTATAGTATTGCAAGCTACCATTCTAGAACTTAAAAAGGGGATTAAATTTTCGAAAAAGTTAAAAGACAAACCGGACAATTTGAAAAGATTAATGACACAAAATTCAGTTAACTTTCGAATTTATTTATTTTTTTAGTTTGCACACCCCAAAGGGTGATGGCCAAAAGTTAAACCACATCAGGTAATTATAGGACATTTGTTCCGACACAAGTGGATACATTTGATATCCCATTTCTGATTTTAGCAAGGGATGGTTATAAATGTTTATTACATCAATTTGACCCTTCCAATACAAATTTAATTAAACGGACGAAGAAACATTGTTTAATCTAAAGAGGACATTTCAACGGCACTTTTCTATACATCTTTTGGATTAAATGAATACAATTAAGGCAGGATGTTGTTGGAGGCAGTTCCTTGATTGCTTTTTTTTCTACTTGGGTCTATGATTTTTTTTTTTTTTTTTTAATCATTCAATCGAGAAGTAAAACATCAAGACACATTTGAAAAGGTCACAGTTTGTTATTTAATTTTATCATAAATAGAAACCTGAAAAATTAAAAAGCAAAACGTATAAATTCTGCACGACATTGCAGAAATTAAATGTATCTTACCAGAACAAAATTTTGTGAATTCAATCTTTTTCTGACAACAGGATAAAAAGCTTAACGATTAAAAGCGAGAAAGATTTAAACAAATTGGGAGAAGATGAAGTGCAAATGACATATTGTTGAATATTCAAACACTTGTTATGTATGTTCAATTTAATGTTTAAATCGCAGCAATTATTTGTTTTTTCTTACTATTATTTCTGAATAAATCTATCATTCGATTTCTGTAACTTAAACAACAAATATGTTTTTCTTTTATTGTTGGCCCAGGAAAAATAAAAAGGCTGCGATAAACAAGCACAATAACAATATGCAACTTCATACGAATAATCGATTACATTTAAATGGAAAGAATTGGGCAACATAAAAATTTCAAATGAACGTCATTTTGAGATCGAAGTCTTAATTGCCACTTTGAAAGAAAACAACGACCACAGGCATTAATTCCTTCCCAAAATGGCAATTAAATCCGAGGGTGTTATTTCCCAACAGTTGAGATTTGGAAGGGGGGACATGCTGCCCCCCTGCAACCTCCTTGCCTAGACCACTATAGGATTTAGAGTGGATGCAAGTAGGTACTGCGGGTCCTAATGTTTTTTTGTAGAGGGTCTTACTGCCACTTTGAAAAGGAATTAATGAACGCGGGTGGATTTTCTTTTTAAAGTGGGAATTAAGTCCCACGGGCCTTATTTCCGCGGCCCTTATTTCACTCCACCGATATAGACTAGTCACCACATGACTTGCAACAAATATTGGATCAAAAACTACGAATCGATTGATGTAAACGTTCTTATCGGCGATAGAAGTAAAATCAAGGCGGTAGTTAAGGGAAGTGTTTCAATTTCAGCTTATGACGGAGTAAATTGGGTGGCAAAGGACATACTTGGGTTGTTTTGCGCGTTCCAGACTTAAGGACTAACTTGTTTTCTCTTGGAAAAGTAGTCACGAAGGGCTACAAAATATAAGGACTATCAGATATTTGTAAAATGTTGATTCGAAAGGTCATACGCAAGCTATAGCACTAAGAAAAGGAAACATCTATATTATGGAAGTCAAAGTGGAAGCTCCAACTGCCTTATTAAGGCATACATTGTCGTTTTGGCATGAAATTTTCGCACACCAAAACTTGGCGACGTGTAAGAAAATATTGAGCAAGCATAAAATCCAAGAAGCCATCGATAGCGAAACAGAGCCAAGCTTAAACAACTTAGAGAATGAACCGGAGTGTGAAATAAACGAGACGTAAAATGTAAAACGAAGTGGTCGACAAATAAGCGTTTCGATGATTATGAAATGGGGTGTATGCTAATAACTCAAGAAATAATACAACCAAGCTATGAAGAAGCTGTAAGTACTTAGCAATGAATATCGTGCAAGAAAAGAATAAAATAAAATTGACCAAAAAGAGTATTTGCAAAAACTACTCAAAAAATACAAAATAGAGAATCGCAAACCCGTTGCAACACCAATCAAAACAAAACTTCGATAGCTAAAGAACCGTCTAAGGACTTAGGCTTAATACACAGATGCAGACAGTAAATAGGATTTATCTTTTTCAGTAAGTTACCTCAGCAGATATCAATCATCGGGCAACGACCAGCTTTGGCAGGCTATGACGAAAGTTCTGCGGTATATCCAAGGTTCGTTGGATTTCAAACTGGTTTTTAAGCGTCAAGCATCTGAAACACTAGTTGGCTACGCTGATTTGAGATATGTTATGGTTTTATATGATTGCACCGTTTCTTGGTCATCATCAAAGCAACAGTGTGTGGCGCTCTTTTCCACCGAAGCGGAATATGTGGATTTAGTGTTGGGGGTAGCAGAATCTTGTTGGATCAAAAATTTGTTACATAAGATTTGTCTAAATGATAATGAGCCAATAGTTGTGTATGAAGATAATCAATCCGCAATTTTTGTATCCTTAAACATCATCCATGATCTATGAATATGCCACATTGAAACTATTTATCAAGTTGCAGACGGAAGTTAAAGTAGCATTATTTTCATAAGTTTTGTAATATCTATCATTAATCTTAAAATTCAAATAAGTAATTTTAAGAATGTGTAAACCTTAAGAATGTGTAAACGGTGCGATCGTTAGGAGAAACTTGGCCAACATTCTAAACGACCGAAGTTTCCAAAAAAACAAACAAAGACTTGGATTATTATCTTGCGGATTGCTAACTTCGCAACGGAAGTTGGTGTAATTTGTAATCTGTGATTTGGGCAATCTAAATAAATCTAAATATCTGCAGAAGCCACATAAACGAAAAAGAAAAACCTGTCAATCTCACAATTTTACAAAAACTGCATACTTTCAAACTATCGTAAGGATCTGGAAAATGTAGATACTTAAATTATCTTATGCTTCGTCAAATTGGTTTCAAGAAAAAAAAATCTTTTGTTCTACGTGTGTCGGTTTCTCGAAGTGAAAGCCATTACCTCAATCATCAGTAATGCACTATTTCAAGGACCAACTATAAACTTTTATTTAAATTGCAACTCGCAATCAACTGAGACCATTCAGGTCACCTTTTAACTTGTTATTCGTAAAAATATCAAGTAAAGGTCTCAATATGTTAAGAACTATAAAATCTATTTTTAATATCCAACTTGAAAATGAATTTTTTCATTTGTTTAGAAATAAACTCATAAGCCGCTGAAGAAATTCGTAAAAGCTATTGCTTGTTAGATATACAGATTTAATGTTACCTTTAACGGTCGTTTGCCAAATAGAAACACATGCTCCTTAAAGTAATGGGACATAACTAAGTACTATAAACTATCCTAGGATTACTAAAAGATGAAGAAATGTTTACACAAACAATCTGATGCTCTTTTCATTTTCATAATATTATAAAATATGATAGGTTCTTTAAAAACTTGTGACAAATTACCTTAACAATCAGACCAAATCACATTAACTTAAAAAGCCACAACAAAAAAGAAAATACGCGACATTAACTCCATAATCCTTGAAATATAGAGACGACCCTTAATAACTGCTTCCTCTTTTGGCTAAAATATAAAAATGCCCGCATATGCATAAGCATGTCGGACATTACCCACATTCGATTTTCCTTAAACCTGACCCAACTAAGTTACTTCGATATACATATGTACACAATTCATTGTCAATTTAAGGGTGTGCATAATGCCAAAGTAATAAAACTGTCTACGAAGAACGCCACCTCATTTTTGTCATCCTTGAGTTTTTTTAAACATTATTTTATTTTGTTCTTGAGGCGTTCTTTCACAGAAAAAGGGGGAATATGTTTTTGCCCTTCTAGTAAAATACTTTCTTTTTGTCACCTACTGGTTTTACGGATGAAGAACTAGACAACAAGCAATAGGGAAAATCCTTGCAACTAAAAGTGTTACCGTCATTACGTTTATTGGTTGGACATTGTCATTTCTAGTTGGTATCTCATTTCCAGGAATGAAAACGACATCTTTTTCCTTTTGGATGAAGGTAAACTTTTCATTATTTTCCTTTTTTTTTTATACTGTCCCTTGCAAGCTAATTAATACGGTAATGCAATTATCCACGAACTTATTATGTGCGATTAGACCAAAATCAGGGACAAGAACAGAACTAAAGGAAATGGACAGTAAGTTTAATATTGCATTTTCAAAAAGTTGAAATGAAGTTTGCGTGGATAAGAGAATTAAAGCTAAAATTCGTTTTTGTTAATGAGTTATAGTTTTGTTTTAATTTGCAATTTAATTTAATATTTTATTATTCAAAACAACGAAGTTTGTTGTAAGAGAAAAGTTCTCTCGATGAGGGATCTATTAAAAAAGTACTTGTATGCACTGAATATAAGGTCTGGAACGCTAAAAAAAACTCAACTAGTTTTCTCTACAGTTCAATCTATCTTAAACATGTAATAGTTTCTAAAAGCAACAAAAATTACATTTTAGTTTTTAAAAGATTGTCAAATTGAATACTAATGGTCAACAGAAGGTGAAGAGCTTAAATAATTGTTTACTCATGTATTTTGCAAAAACCTTAAAAACGAGAACCCACAGACATAAGAACAATCATTGATTTAAAGACGCAGTTGATTTGAACTTGCAGGAAATAATTTTCTCAAAATAAGCCAAACTCAGTATTAGGAAACTTGTTAGTCCTGAAAAGATAATTTCTTCAAAATAAATAAAAGCTGTGACAAGATACACTCTGTTTCGGTTACACCAGAACCCTAAATGATTTTTTCTAAGCAAATAAAATCTACTATTTTTACTATTGAATTAAATTCTAAGCATAGGTATAGAAAGATATCGGAAAGATATCGTAAAAGGAAATAAAAACGCAACTAGCAAGAAATCTTTCACTTAAGTTAGATCACAAGCTCCCACTAATGTGGGAATGTGCTTCAAAGTGATCAAATAAATTGTTTTATCAAGCCTTTTAAAAAATAATTTCAAACATACGGCAAACTTTATTTTTGTGTATACAAATACAATACTAACTTTCGTCTTGTATTTGTTTACACAAAAATATAGTTTGCCGTCATAATTTGTATTTTTCAGAACTCCGCTATTAAAAATCATCCAAGTTCGAGACCCGAATCAGCAATTAATAGATACAAAACTAAAATTTGTCGGTAGCAATTGCAAACATTATGGAACATTATTTTTTCCTCGTTTTATACATATTTTATAAGCAACACCTTTTTCTTTTCAGCATACCTACCAGCTTATGAAGGACGTCGCCCATGAGGTATGCAATAAAAAATAAAAATCAACTAGCTCTCTATCCATTGTACCAAAAACAATTCCCTATCTTTCTACTCCTTCTAACTAGTGGCTTGCAACACCTGTTGCATTCAAAAGTCAATGTGCCTTACAGACACATAGTTAAAATATTATTATAATTATTATCCCCAAGAAGTATTCCGGAATCGCAACTGTAGAGGGTTTCCAGGCTATAAGACAATCTTTCTTATAGCTAAGAAGTTCATAGTCGATAAAGTTAGCGCGGTTGGGAAAATTTGATTCGTGTCTAGATGACGCAGCGGATATGAGAATACTGTGCATTCAATAGACAACCACGAGATATTCTATAGGTGTCCTTAAGGTAGCAGGAAATTCCGAAAATCTACTTACAAATGACATTGGAAATGTAAGAAAAAGTCGAACAAATGTAAAAGCAAGGATGCATCTTGAGTAATTTGCACTACTTTTGACCATCAGCTTGATGATAAACTGTCGGACACAAAATTGAATCAGTCATTCCTTGCTGACGTATGAACCATAACAAGTAAAGATTATACATCCTCGGAACTAACACTTGATGTAAAGACTAAAGAGTTATGTTGCCCATTCTCTTGATTTACACAGAATCTATTTCAGACAATTATTTGAATGGAACAGTGCATGAGAATGAATTTAAATCTCAAGGGCGAAAAGTTTCCATACACCGTATGTCTGATCAATAGAAGAATATTGTGTGGAGTGGATCAGCTTTATCGAATTAAAAACAAGAAAATCTGAGAAAAAACTTCCGTCGAAAACTTACTACCGTAAACAAAATACAGCAATTCGAATTTCATGTTCACAGGAGAGACGATAAAACGTTCAGTTGCAATCGCTACAAACATATTGGAAGAACAAAATACAACTGATGAAGCAGTGAAATAAGAAAGCTGTGGATCTTTTCGATGTCAATAACATCGTCGATGTTGTTGGTGAATGATGATGTTCAAGATAATTACAACAGTTTCAGAATAAAACAAAACTTTGACGATCAAATATCCGCACAGACTTTCAATTTTTTTACTGTGGTAAACAGAGAAATGTGTTTCTGAACATATTTTTTTTTTTTTTTTTTTATTCTTTATTCTGTCAGTGATTTTAGGTACTATCGAATGAGTGTGTAGAACAAGATTTATCTTCACGAGCTACCTGGCGATACCTGGTCAAAACACTAAAAATACACCAGCTGAAATAACTTGGAAACGTGGGGCGTATGGATATGAACATCAATCTAATAATGATGATCTCCGTAGCCAGAAGAAGACCGCCAGATACAGATGACAAACAAATAGAAACAATCAACTAACTAACACCAACTAAATACATAACTGTGCGAAACCGTAAAAAAAAGCACCACTCAGCTCTGCTAAATGGATTGCAATTTTACTCTATGCAATGGAAAAAGTGGATCAAGTGAAAGATTTATAGCACGCGTAAACGAAAAAATAAAAATTAACAATGAAACCCAAAAGGCGTTTTTTGTGCACTTTTTGGCCCAGGTTTATAAGGCATATTACAACACTTAACATAGAGTGTTCTGTTAAGTACACTTTTGATCATCAAACATAAGTTAATTAAACTCAGCTTATGCAAAGATTTCTATAACAGCGACAGTCTTATCGAACTTCATAACTTTAAAGCGCTTTCCTGGCGTGCCGGAGCTATTAAATGGTCTTTACTAACTGGTTTTATATTTAATCTATGATTGAATATCAGAGATTACACTCAAGACAATTTGGAAACAAATATAAATAGAATGTAACGATTATTTTAATGCTGATAGATATTTGTTTTTTTTTTTTACTACAAGGAACTGAAATTGAATTCTTGTCAACTTTAACTCAGCCGCATTTGCTTTTTGCTATAAACTTATCCTATGACTTACCGCATTTGAAGGTTCCAATGAGACTTTCTGAATCACCTCCGTGATGACATTCATATAATGATTTGTCTAATAAATCATCTGGCTTATAGCCAAATAAATCATCCATTCTAAAAAAATAAAAGGAAGAATTGGTATATATATAACTATAATTAATTGTTTAACTATTTTACTAACTTGTCATCAACATAGGTGAACTTCATATCCAACGAATGCTTTGTTAAAAATGTTGTACTTCCTAACGGTACTTCAATGTTTGATGGATGTGGAATTGGGCGCCCTACTGCGATGAGAACAGAATCGCCTTTGGAATTTACCACTAAATGTCCAGTTATGTGTATTACCTGTGAACAATAAAAGAAATGTATTGTTTACAAAATAGAAAAGATACCAATGTTTTTGTATAATATTTGCGCATGGTTGTTATTGTTAAACACAGTACTTGCTTTTAGGATTGTTTAGGATTTAACTACTGAGGCATATTGGTTTAAAAGTTCTAAATATCATAATCGAGGGAACAAATTGAACTCAGTAGCACATAACACATTCGAGCAGTGCTCCTTAGGATTTGCACCTACTTAAAAATTTGTCTGAAGTTTGGCTCTAGATTGAAAAGAAATGAAGGCATGAACCTGAAATGACAAATTAACTAAACGATGGACACTTAATCTTTAAAGATCAGGAGAGCTGCGAACTGCTTGGATTATAGGAATCGGTTGTTGATCTATGCAACGATTTTCTCTTGTATTGGGAATTTTTATAGTTGGTATTGGTCACAGATCAAATTGAAATATACCTATAGGAAAGAGAAATGCAAACACAATAATTACTACAGAAGCAGTTGAAATAATTTTTAGTACTCGATTTAAATAACTGTCTTTGATTGTTTTTTTGATCTTGATCTTTTGATGATATGGTTTCATTGAAACACGCATTTTCTAGTGAGAGTACGACTTAGAATGTTCCTGAATTGAACTCCACATGTTGTTATGGTGTACTATAGAATGAGCCAAGTCTAGTCAAACAAGACCAAGGTGAGCCCAGACACGATAACACTTTAATGCTTTACAGATTCGGGGGGAAAAGAAATTATCAAGTACAGAGTTTCAATGTTCGAAGAGCTGGAAGAAAAAATGATCAAGATAAGGCAACTGAAGGTCTTGTACTTGTGCTTCTAAAAAATTAAATTGTTAAACAAGGTTTTGGCTTTTTCGAAGTCTAGTGATGTCTCTGAATCTGGTGATGGATGGAATAGTGTGGAATATTGTCAATTGCTTATGCTTCCAGAATTTGATGTGAGCAAGCGAAAGATAAATTTGTTTAAATAACCAGAATCTCCTTAAGAACATCACAACGGTTGGAAAGTCTAGAACCAGGACTTTGAAGAATGCTATAGTCATATAGTGTTCTGGACACATCGCGAATCCACTGAGATTAGACGTTATTGGCATGTTTAGGTCTTATGTCTAATAGTATTTATCTCACAAACACCTTATCACTTAGAGAGAATGAAACTTACTATTTGGTAGCCAGTTTCATGAAAACCGCGAGTAAAATATTCCAAACGTGATACAAAAAAAGTTGTCGCCTGGCAACAAGTTATTCAATCTGGATAAAGCAAAACCCGAAATATTAATTTCTAAGATGAAAAATCAACAAATTTGATAATGTTAAGTGTAGAGTACAAATTACGTGAAATTCTCTATAACAGACTTGCCTACAGAAAACAAATTTACTGCTAGGAACTATAAAAAATTAAAAAGGCACTTCGAATGGGACACAAAGTTGGTGGAGTGATATATCCAAAGAGGTGATAGCTAGGCAAAAAACGTCTTTCAATACTTGTTCAATGTACCATTCTCATAATACAGATGAAAAACCACTCCTGAAAGTCTACAAAAAGAAGCAAAGACATTTGGAGAAATATGCGATATGTTGACATAAACAAAGGCGCAAATATCTGCAAAATTTCTTCTTAACGAACGGAGGAATACTGAGGAGATTTGTTCATCAAAATTCATCAAACATTTTAAGTCTGGGTTTGTTTTTGTTAGAATAGAAGAGAATCAAATGATAAAACAAAGCGATTATTTAAATGGTTTGTGTATTGTGTTTGATGATTTTAAAAAGCCATACGAACAATCATGAAATCTGATATGAATTGCTGCAATGCGACGATCTGGAAATCTATGTAAGGACAAGTAACTAAAAAAGAGATAAGATGCCCCGGTGGAGTTGATTTAAGCTTTATTGAAATAGAAGTAAGAAGATCCGAAAAAGGCTTCACTTCAAAAATAACACCGAGCAAAATAACAAAATACAGCACTACCAACTCAGATGTACAAAGGATAGACCATTCGATCCCTGTCAAAAAAGCATTATATACGAAACGTTAAGATTTAAACGCGAAGAAAGATAGGTAGGCGTATAAACCATTACAACCAACAATTGCAACCAGCATTCAGTTCTTGAATATGTAATTGGAATAAAGGTGAACCAAAATCAAATCAGTTATTGACGACAGAGCAATCATGAGTGAAGATTCTACACTCATGTGTATCCTTCCCAATGAACATTGTTTGTTTGGACGTTCTGAAGAAAATTGGGTACCACATAAGCGAAAAAAAAAGTAATACTTATGCTGTCATTTGCTGATTTACAGCTACACAGTTTTATTTCTGATATCAACATAAGGTGGATGAAGTAGCTATAGAACAGTAGAACTCCGTCATTTACTTAGAACTGCAGTTCTTTTTTCAGTTCCTAAATAGGGTTCACAATGTGGGACTTTGTACCAGAAGTAAAATATTGTATCTGTTTTAACTAAGATTTCTTTCCCGAAGTCATGGAAAGCATCATGCCAGCAAAAAACACACAAGTTTGATAAGATCAAAGGAATCCTTCACATAAAAAATATATTTACAGAACGCATCCAAAAGGCAATATTTTACGAATTTCTAATTTCTACAATTGCGAAGAATGTGCGAAAGTAAGAAAAGGAGGAAATGGAATACCGAATTCGCAAGCAGAAATGATAAAATGCATCTGCCAAGAGTTGATATATTATCACTTCAGTTTCAGATATAAATAATTGCTATAATTTTTCAACGTTCCAAGACTTCTACTTCTGACACCATCAAAATGTGGGCAGTACGGCCATGTGATATAATCACTGAATTCGGGAAAAAGATAATCAGTTCGATTATAAATCTCATCTTTGATACTATGAGAAATGATCCAATGCCTTGCAAATAAGATCAAACTAGCTTTTCGCAATGTATTGATTGTTACGATATGCGAGTATTTAATGATTCTAAATATTAAATTAAAGTTCTTTAACGTACCGTGTTGTGGTACGGCTATCTAATGGTTATTAACATTGTTTTTTTTTTAATACAAGTTTAATAGATAACAACCAAATCTCATATTAATTGAGTGCCTGGTTAATATAGCAAGAAGTTCCAAAGTCATATGAACGACAAACCAGCTGTAGCTGTAGTACAAGTTCACCCACATTGAACTTTAGCGTGCGCTGCTTGCTACTTTCTGACATTTAAAGAAAAAAACAAAAACAAAAAAAAAAAACAAAGCGAAATGTATGAAAGAAAATTGATGTTGTGTCGTACTGTCGTACTCCGTTCTGAACTAGCTTGCTACTTTTATGAGCTACATTTTGACAATGGCTTTGACAGCGCTAAAGGCTACAGCTACAGGCTACACCATTCTGTTCAGCCAGTAAAATATAAATCTATGTCCTTGTTCTCTCATTTATACCGGCCTCTTAATCTAAGCTCTTGGAAGAAACAGAAGTATTGATACAAGCATTAGGTTGTCCTCAGAGAATTCTAAACCCTACAAACGTTACGATTCAATTATGTAAAGTGGGAATTTTCTTACAATAGTTAAAGATAAACGTATTGGTAGAATGCAACAAAAATTAAACAATTGATTTATAAAGCCCTGTTCTGTGAACAACTATGAAAAATTAAACCTTTTAACTGAACGTCAGAGTTTGATAACATTATTTTTTTTTTAGAAACGTCAAAGCATGGCTAAAAAACAAATACTAAATACACAAAACTGTAAAGTTTTTTTCATTATTTTAAAATACCCTTCCCCACACCTCACCTTATAAGAAGCACTCTTAATATTGACACTACGTCCACGACTTGTCAGTGTACACTTTAATCTTATAAACAAATCACGATGATCTGTTGTAATTCCCTCTTCAATGAGGTTTTCATCTTTAACTTTCTCAGACAAACCAATTTTCTTAATATTGAGTGCTTCTTTTAGCTCATCATGATCGCACTGATGGCTATACTCCCAAATTTGTTGGCCCAACATATCAATCTGAAAGAAAGAAAAAAAATGTCAAAACATCACTAGATTTACTGCATCTATTCATTTGTATACCTTTGAAATGCCCAAATATTCATTGATGTTCTCAGAAACATATGTAACGTCTCCATCATTTGATAAGATAATTATAAATCCATCCAAAGCTTGGGACAACACTTTGTTTATTTCATCTGCCTTCCACAAATCAATAATTTTTGGTTCTATTTCATCGACTTTTTGAGAATCAACTTTATCATTGATGCTTTTGTTTCTGGTTTCTGATGGTTTTTCAGATGGATCTTCTGAAATATCTTTTATTTTTGGAACTGCAAATGAATAACGTATTAAATACTGAATGTGGTTTTTGTTTACAGATATACTTACACAAATGAAGCATATCGCGTATTTTTAAATAGGCAATAGCCACACGCATAACTGATGCCTTATCCAATTGATCGACATTATCCTTTGGCAAAGGAAGGACTTGTGCTAATTCAGTGAAAATTTCTGTTTCACGTGATCGCCTGCAACGGGCTGCATCACGAGATTTTTCTTTACGTTTCTCGTTGCTCCTAAAATAATGAAAGAAATGCAAATTAATTAGTTGTGGTTTGAATTGATGGTTTTTTTTTTATTAAAACAAAACAATTTTTTTTTTTAACTATTTAAATTGAGAATGTTGTTTTGTAGGTAAGTCTATTGTAGAAGTTTAGTAGATTCCAGGTCCTAACGACCTCCACTTACTAGATTACACTTACGATGGCATAATCGTGGAATTTATCAAGGTAGAGAAAGTAATGATAGGTTACCTCGAGAAAAAAGATTCTTCAAGTGACCCCTAGGCTGGTTGAAGAAGACAAACTATTTTGGTTTTCATTTGCATATGACAATATCATGTGTGAGCAAAAGAGCCTATTATATTGAAAAATAATTTATACGACGAAAACGAACTAATTGAAACGATATTCAATGTCAGAAATCTGAAGTTGATATGAATAGTTAACTGTTGAAGTATAGATGGCGCTGCAAGTGAGTTGGAGAATATTATTCGTCCCTTAATACTTGGTCGCACTGCTATGGGCAGTGTTCGAAGTACTGTAGGTCAAAAAAAGAAGGAACAAGTTTAAAGGTAAAAATCAAAGGAAATAAATCGTCCATCAATGGACGATCAATGTCTAAGCATTAATATGACAAAACTAATCACACATTGGGGTAATATACATCAAGCCATTTCAAGAAATCGAACAGTTTTTTCGGATACCTTCGATAGGCTGATGTAGTTCATGCAATTTTCCTAGGGCTCGAAACTGACAAACAAAAATAGTTTTTCCTACAAAACTTCACTTTCTCCTCTAAAGACTCGGTTCGTATTCCCTTATCGGGGGCCTGAGGTTGTGAATCAGGGTGGGTGCGGCGGACAGCACTAGCACTAGCACAAGTTGTAAATTAATTTAGTATTTAAATTTTTGAAAACAAGAACTACTTGGGAATCAAACTGGTTGTCCCAAAGAAATTTTTGATTATATCTGATTTTTATAAATAACAATTTTCGTCGTATTGCAGGTACGTAGGTTGTTTTACTAATATTAAAACAAATTACTCATATTCAATTCATGTTTAACAAAATGTCTACTAACATTGAAAGATAACTTTGGCACAAGCAAATTTATTCCCAACATTAAAGCCCCATCAACGTTAAGTAAAAATAACCTGACAGTAACCAGAAATAATCTTCTTTAATTCATGCATTTTATTATCAAAGACATTAAGATTATGAAATTAACGTTAATAAAATCTCATATTTAATTGCATACCATGATTTTAAAAATATCAACCTTAAGGCAATTCGATATACTACTTTATTACAATGTATTTCATTTTTTTAAATATTTGGTGTCGTTAAGATTATCATTTGTAATTATAGACTTTCTCTTGCGAGTTTCTTTTGATTTTGATTTTTCTTTTAAATGATAATAATTTATGATCAATTGTTCGACCTTTTTTAGTTTTTATAAACGCCCATATCAATAAGACATTATTTATTTTAGCACACCAATGGTTGTATACGTGCAGTAAAGCTCGTCTGTGATGTCTTCTGAACTATTATATGAGTCCCTTCCTTGCGTAAACGTCCTCAATTGATAGCAATTATTCAATTCGCGCGGATTTTTTTTTTTTTATTTGTTGCCATTTTATTGTTGTGATTACAGATTCGCAGTCAGACGAGACGGATATAGCTTGGGGCTACGGGAATATTTATTATTTTGAATGGCTTTATAATATTTAACAGTCAAGGACAAAACTATAGAGACACTTTAGAATATTTTTATATTTAATCAAGAAATTCTGTGGTAGGTAATGCTACAATACGGTTAACCGCTCATTAAGTAGTTTATAAAATATATTAAGGTTGTTTGCAACTGATATACTAACAAACATTAAGTAATGCTATTTTGAAAAATATTTGAAGAAAACATGACAGGCATGAGATTTAAATGGCAATTTTGCATTTAAAAACTACTTCAGAAAAAAAAACATTTATGTAGAAATAACTTTTTATTTAAATGCATTAAAATTTTAGGTGTTTTAAATAATTTAAAATTATTTTCTCATGTGAAGCAATTTCAGCCGTGGTTATGTTTATCATAGCGATGTTAGCGAAACGGCAACGTTTGGAAATTACAAACATTACAATACAACCCAAATTTTGAATGTTTTTTTTTTTTTCCTTTTTTTTTTATTTAAGAGCACCATCATTTTTATCGAAGAAAAATATGAACCTTCGGTACATCACGTTCACTTTGGAGTCTTTTGAAGCACATGTGCATTTGTTGATTTCAAATAATGCACACACAAAATTCCTTCATAATAAAGGGTATTTTTTTAGAGGTATAGAACTTTAAATTGCAATAAAACAACGATGGAATATTCGATTGACATGATTTTTTATTTATTCGAAAGATAATGTTGTGGCATTACATTTTAAATATGATTTCTGGCATATGACTGCCACGGTTGGTTCGGATGAAGTCCAATCTGGACGTCCAATTTTCGATGACTTTTTCCAACATTTGTGGCCGTATATCGGCAATAACACGGCGAATGTTGTCTTCCAAATGGTCAAGCATTTGTGGCTTATCCGCATAGACTATTGACTTTACATAACCCCACAGAAAATAGTCTAGCGGTGTTAAATCACAAGATCTTGTAGGCCAATTCACAGGTCCAAAACGTGAATTTAGGCGGTCACCAAACGTGTCTTTCAATAAACCGATTGTGGCACGAGCTGTGTGACATGTTGCGCCTTCTTGTTGGAACCACAGCTCCTGGACATCATGATTGTTCAATTCACGAATGAAAAAGTCAGTACAATCATGGCTCTATACCGATCACCATTGACTGTAACGTTGTGGCCATCATCGTTTTTGAAGAAGTACGGACCAATGATTCCCCAGCCCATAAAGCGCACCACACAGTCAGTGTTTCTGAATGTAACGGTGTTTCGACATACACTTGAGGATTAGCTTCACTCAGTTTTGTTTGTTGACATAGCCATTCAACCAGAAGTGCGCTTCATCGCTAAACATCGCTAATGGACGTAGTGCGCGATACGTATTCCGCACAGTACCATTATTTTCGAAATAAAATTGTACAATTTGCAAGCGTTGTTCAGGCGTGAGTCTATTCATGATAAATTGCCGAACCACACTGAGAATAAATTACTTGACAGCTGTTAAATCGGTCGCCGTCTTGAAAAGTAATGCCAACTTAAAGTTCTATACCTCGAAAAAAAAACACCCATTATATATATATATGTAGGTGCATTATAAAATAAGGTGTGCGTGTTAAAAATCTTGAATAAATCAAGAATAAAATTCTAGATATTGAAAATTACATATAATTATAATAATTAAAGTGCAGCAAAACATTTATCTGCAACTGTTTGCATTTCACCCATCAGAAAAGAACCGCGCTTTTCCAACAGCTTAATTAATTGAACAACATCTGATCTAACATTTTGTATACCAATAGATATATTATTTTATTATCTACTCGAAACATTGCATGAAGTCAATGACCGAACCCACGTGCTAGTTAGAATAAACCAGGGCATTCAGTGATGACAGTGTGTTTGGTGGAAAAATTATAGTTGCGGGGTATCTATATAAAGAACTACTACATAAAAATCTAGAAGTCATATGAGCAATGATTCAGTTGACGATCTAGAAAAACATTTTTATATTTTGTGTTACTCTTAAAATAAATTGTTTGTTTTTTTTTTTAATATAATAAGCTCAAAGTCGAAAGAAATTTAAATCGATCATTTGCACTGCAAATAGAGTTAGCTTAACTTGAACAAATTATAATTATAACCCTCTAAAACAATTATTGCATTTTTAAAGAACGCAAAGAAATATATGTATGTACCTAGCCATAAAAAATCCATGCAAAGTCGACAAAATTTGCATGGCAAAAATAGATTGTTTAGAATGACGGGAATTAAGATCTATATGGACTTAAATATACTCTGAATCAATTCATTTGTCTGCGTTGCTAGTCCTTAAGGACTGGAGAGAACCAACAATTTGTCAAATTTTAAATGATACTCTCTGATAAGGCAGAAGAAACAACCCTGCAAAAACTATTTTTATGGATTCAAAACCTTTAACGTTGGCAGTCCGGCACACCAAACTACAACTACTATACATTTACGCGGCAAAGCGGAAGAAAAATTAGTTCGCTGTAAACATAATTATTTGCAGTACGAATTATTTGCAAGAACTATCTTTTTCAGACGAAATTAATTATCTCGTATGGGACCACTATTTTTCCACTTCACCGCTTCACCTTCTTAAGGATCTGTATCTCTGGTACAGGTTAACCTCGGAAAACATCATATATTCTCCGACACATAGTTTGCAAATCGCAACGATAAAGCGTTGGACACTAAATTCAAAGCAAAAAAGCACTGATAACTCAATAAACAGCAAGAGAGCACTGGACTGCACAGGCACACTTATAATTCACAGCGAGAAAACACTGAACAATTGATGCACAACGAGATAACGTTAAATGACCTTTGCACGACCAGTCATTTGACATCAATCTGTAATATAGTGTTTGTAAAAATAAGTCTGTATGCGTGCATTTGTTCGACGAAAAATCAAAACCCTTTCGATTTTGCCTGATGACATATTATATGTGTAGATGACTGACGTCCTCTGACTAACCGTGTAAAAGTCGCTTTAGACACTTGATACACAGAGAGAAAGCACTGAATACTCATTTCCCAGCAAATTAGCACTTGTTTTAAGACCTAGAATCCTACATCGAATTTGGAATCTAAGTCTGTTAAAAAATTCAGAGTTTAGTACACTAAATTGGTACTACTAATAACTTCTGAAGAATTTCTTATGAATATTTAGAAAGCAACACTCAGTGTGAATTCTATGAAATAGAAAACAAAAATTGAGTTTGAATCGGAACATCTATATTTTGCTCAAAATGCTATTTTTGACGTGAGGGCTTCCTGGATTCTTTTTCGATCCGATTCGATCAAACTTTGTCACTTTCCATTCCAGCTACCATTAAATTAATTTAATAAAATCTGATTTTTTGTGACCTTTGTGTCGTTATAGATAAATTATTGATTTTTAGTAGGCTATAGGTCGATAATAATTAAAAGATGGTCTTTATTTCATCGCAACGTTTCGAGTATGTTTATACTCTTCTCATCAGGCAAAAAATTTGTATTGAGAATCAAAGAAAGAAAAATAAAGATGGTTTAAAATTTGATACACATTATTTCACCAATTATTAGAATAAATAAATAAGTATGTAAAGCAAAATGAAAATTAAAACACAAAATTTGAATGAGTTATTAAAAAAAGAAAGGAAATAAGATAGTTCAGTCAAACTAATAAAAATATACCAAAAAAATTGTGTAGTTCCAATTTTTTCAGGAATGTGTAGGGGAGGGTACTCTGTACTTACGATACAAAATCTCCGGTGATAGGGGTGCAGCGGAGGCTTGAGGCGTGGTCAAAATGTATCTTCCCACGGGTACGTCCGCATATCTCGATAGGTACAGCAGAAAATTTTCTACAGTTTGGTACCAAATACCGACATTATTTGTCAAAAACAAACCGTTTTTGAGATATCGTCTCTGGAAAGTGAACAAAAATTCAGTTGTTTTTACGCAAAACTTCTTGTTCTAACTCCTTCCCACATTTTTACTTGCGATTATAGGTACTACATATATATAAAATATAAGGCAAGTTTTGCATTCGTTAAAAAAAAAGTTTTGAGATAACATTAAACATGACATTACGATGATAGGAACACTAAAAAAGTAGGTCCGACAATGCTGTCTGTTTGCCTGTCTGTCAGTCTGGATGTATCGACACCTACAGCCTAAACGATTGGGCCGATTTTCTTCAAACTTGGTACTCTGTATTTTTAGAGTAATTTTTTTTGTATCCTAGGTTTGAAAATAACGGTACCTGCCATATAAGCGTAGCAGATAATTCATCTCGATAACGGGGTAAAGCAGAAAATTTTCTACAGTTTGGTACCAAATACCGACATTATTTGTCAAAAACAAACCGTTTTTGAGATATCGTCTCTGGAAAGTGAACAAAAATTCAGTTGTTTTTACGCAAAACTTCTTGTTCTAACTCCTTCCCACATTTTTACTTGCGATTATAGGTACTACATATATATAAAATATAAGGCAAGTTTTGCATTCGTTAAAAAAAAAGTTTTGAGATAACATCAAACATGACATTACGATGATAGGAACACTAAAAAAGTAGGTCCGACAATGCTGTCTGTTTGCCTGTCTGTCAGTCTGGATGTATCGACACCTACAGCCTAAACGGTTGGGCCGATTTTCTTCAAACTTGGTACTCTGTATTTTTAGAGTAATTTACGTATGGTACCTGCCATATATGCGTAACAGATAATTCAATTTTTCTCGTAAAATATACGACCGATTTTGATAAAATTTTGTCTGACTGATTTTTTCCCAAAAATTAAAGTTTTTGTTAGAAATTTATTTTCAAAATCCGATTTTTCTCGAAAAAAAATACAACGGATTTTGCTAATAATAAAGTTTTTCGTAAATTTTTTTTTTTCAAAATCACCTTGTCAACGGTACTTTTTTTTATAATAAGCGCACACTCAAAGGGATAATACTACCCTTATTATGTAGACACAGTGTGAGCACTAGGAAAGTGAGAGAGGGGTTGAAAGGAGGTGTCGGTGCACATTAGTTTTGAATTCCTGAATATTGCAATGGCTGGGAAAGACATATAAATATAAATTCTATAAAAAACCGATTTTACTCGAAAAAAAAATACGACTGATTTTGATAAGATTTTGTGTTTCTGATTTTTTGCCAATAATGAAGTTTTTCGTTAGATTTTATTTTCAAAATCACGTTATTAATGGTAGGTACCTGCCATATAAACGCTATAGATACTCTATTTTTACTTAAATCGTATGAAGAAAAGTATGAGGGCGGCAGGGGCGAAATTGACTTAAAATGCAAATGAGAAAGGTCTCCAGATGCTTCCTTGATGCAAGCAAACCAACTATACATATAATAAGGATTTATTTAGTTACTAGGGAGGGGAACAAATTTGGGTGAGGTTGTTTTAAACATTAGATTCTGTAGATTCCTTCTCATCTATCCTTGAAGTCGATAAATAGCTGCTGTCTATCGACCTGAATCTGTTCCAGTGTCTGTCAAAATGCGTAAATTAGCTCGATGGTAGTTTCTTGGACAAATTGCACTGATATGAACCGATTGAGTATGAATTGTTTGAGATACTCACACATTACCACAGAGAAGATCTTCTATGCGATGTTAAGGATCTGATTCCTATACAGTTTGCTCAACATATACAGGGTGATTGGTATAAGGTGCACCAAAAAGCTTGAGCGTGTAGGTGGAGTTAAGACAAGAAAAAATCGTATGGGAGGGGGGGTCTATTTCCTCCCGTTTAGGCGGGAGGGGCAATTTTCTAAAACATTGACTTAAATCAGAAAAAAAAATTATTTAAAAACAACGGTGAATGATACAAAGCCTTGTTATATTTTTTTGGAAAGCCAGAAAACTACTCTTTTATTTAATTTTTAAATTAAGTTGTTTAAGTGAACAGTTTTAAAAAAATTAATTTTCAAAGTCAAAATTTTGAAAAAAAAAACTAAAAAAAATTTTTTTTTTCAAAATTTTATGTAATTACCTAATATTTTTATTTTCAAAATTTAATGCTCTTATTAATTTTTAGTCAAAAACAGAAAACCGGATGCCAAAATGTGTCTTAGTTTTTGAGAAATTAAAAAAAAAATTAAAAGTAAAACTAGCAAATAAAGTAAAAAGTTAATTCTATTTTTTTTTTATTATTTGATTAAAATCGGATGATATGTAATAAAAAATAAAAAAGGGATAATCCTCTAATTAATAATTGGCCTGAGCAGGTAAAATCAAAAAAAAAGTGTTTTTCTTGGAAAGAAATACTTCTAGTTTTTCCTAATTTCTCAAAAACTAAGATACATTTTGGCATCCGGTTTTCTGTTTTTGACTAAAAATTAATAAGAGTATTGAATTTTGAAAATAAAAATAATATTTTGAAAAAAATTAGTTTAAATTTTTTTTTCAAAATTTTGAGTTTAAAAATTAATTTTTTAAAAACTGTTCACTTAAACAACTTAATTTAAAAATTAAATAAAAGAGTAGTTTTCTGGCTTTCCAAAAAAATATAACAAGGCTTTGTATCATTCACCGTTGTTTTTAAATAATTTTTTTCTGATTTAAGTCAATGTTTTAGAAAATTGCCCCTCCCGCCTAAACGGGGGGAAATAGACCCCCCTTCCATACGATTTTTTTCTTGTCTTAACTCCACCTACACACTCAAGCTTTTTGGTGCACCTTATACCAATCACCCAGTAGACTTTTGTGAATTAAACACACGAAGCTGAAATTCCATTCGTGGATGTTATAATTCGACAATGTTTTCTTAAAACTCATCTCGTCTGACAAACCATCAGCTCTAGCGGGTCTTCAGTTTTTGAGTTTTTTTAGCTACAGTTCTTTAATTATCATTTCGGGTTCAGGGGAATAATGTAATAACAGCTGTTCATCTTTAACATTTAGAATCCTTCACAAAATTTCTTCCCATATCCTCCTACTAATTCTATTCTACGACTCATTCCAATTTTCATCCGTACCGTGTAACATTTTGTCATGTTTTTAATTTCGCGTTTCTGGTGGGTTTTCTTCATTCTCTTTAGAATCGAGCAGTGGTCTTTTTTTATCTTCTGCTTGTAGAGTTCTTTTCAGTACCGTTTTAAAAACAGCTTGTTTTGGTGCGTAATCTTGTCCCGTCGGCATTCCTCATGATGGAACCAGTGGTGAAACGAAGCATTTCTGTTCTGTCCGTTTTTATGCATTTATGCACTTGGTTTTGGCTGCAGAGAATTAATTAAATTAAAAATGAGTCTTAATTCCCAAAATAAAAGCAAAGTACAACGCGAAATTTCTTTCTTTTTAAAATGGCAAAGCAAACAGCGGGTTTTCATTTATTTATTGGCTTAATACAAGCATTTAAAAACAAAATAGAAGATATAACAAAAAATACTTTCAATAAGTATAAATAAACAATTAAATACAATTTCGAGTTAAAAATAAATTTACATAATTATTAATTGGTAATAAATAATCAATAATATTACAATCAATATAAACAATAAATTAATAAACTTAAACTTATAAGGTGGGGTCTTGAAGATAATAAGACATTAAAGTATAGATTTCTTCTAAGGGAGGAGAAATTAAGGTTAAAGTTGAGGATGTGTGGTACATTGTTGGATAGGCGTAACATTCTTAAGATAGGGTTGAAGTGAGCATAATTAATGCGATGAGTAGGGAGGTGAAAGAAAGGGACAGATCTTAAGTTACGAGGGTTGGTATTGAAGGATATAATTTCTAGAAGTGCCGGAGAGTCAATGGCACCGATAATAAGTTGGTGGACAGCGACTATGTCGGCTACTGTACGGCGTTTTGAAAGTAAATGCAGGTCGACCAACTTCAATCGATCCTCATAGGGTGGTCAGATATAGGGATCAGTCCATGGCAGATTTGGTAGGGCGACCAAACCTGACTAGCATACTCGAGAGTAGGTCTAACGTATATAGTGATATGGTGGCGTAGGGGTTTGAAAATTCCTTAGACCAACGTTTAATAAATCCAAGGCTGGAATTTGCTTTGGCAACAATATGGTCGATATGGATACGAAAATTAAGTTCTTTATCGAATATAATGCCAATGGGAACAGGTACGTTACAAAAGTTGTATGATCGAGGAAGGAGAGGCAGACGTTTACGGGAGAAAGTCAAAGATTGACATTTGCTAATATTCAGCTTCAAAAAGTTCTTATCACGCCAGATAAGAAAAGTATTAAGGTCTAGTTGCAGAAGGAAAGAATCTTGAGAGGAAAGATCTCAGAAGGAAATAATTCTATCCACATCATTAATGGCCAGTACAAAGGGGAGTGGACCGAGATGGCTGCCCTGGGGAACACCGGAGGAGGCAAAGATTGGGTTAGACACCGCATTTCTAAAAACAACCTTGTAGACACGGTTCTCGAGGTAAGATTTAACCTCGATGAACCATTGTGGAAAACCATAGGCTTTAAGTTTAATAATGATTATTTGGTGACTGATCATGTTAAATGCTTTACTGAAATCAGTGATAATAACGTCGACGCCTTTTTCCAATGACAGGAGCGTCATGGAGACAAATTGGGTAAGATTAGTCATAGTGGACCTTCCTTTTAAGAAACCATGTTGAAATGGAGAAATAATTGACTTACAATGGAAATAAAGGGAGTCATATACTATGCTTTTAAAAAGTTTGGGGATAGCAGAGAGTTAAGAGATTGGTCGATAGTTTGAGATTTGGTTTTTAGAATCTTTTTTTAAAAATTGAAAAAATAAATGATTCTTTCCAATATGAGGGGAAAGCTGACTGAGAAAGCGAGAGTTGGAAAAGAGAAGTAAGAGGTTCGTAGAGTGCAATGGCACATTTTCTGAGAAAAATTGCTGGGATGCCATCGGGTCCAGGAGAAAAGTCCTCATTCAGTGAGCTTAATTTGTCACGGACTGTAGGGAACTAATGTTTAAAGAAACCAAAGACGTGTGTGGGCTATTTGTTTAAAACCTTTGGTATTCTAGGTCAGGTTCGTTATTTCCATATTCAGTTGGATTAACTACCTACCTATAGGATATAGATATCACGGGCCATATTTTTGTGGGCCCTTTCAAGCCATGTGTCCTTATTATTCTTGAATGGGGAAATCTCACTATGCAATGCTGTTTCTTCTTAATGAGAATGGTATTTTTTGAAACAGTCCTAGAATAGATTTTTTTATACCAAGTTTGACGTTAAAATCTCCAGGGACGATGTTTACGTATAGTTTATGACATATAGACGAAGTAAAATTTTAATCTGAAGTTGGACATTTTTATTTTGTGATCATAATCATTAAATTATACAGGCAAGTTAAATGTCTTAAAAGCAACTAACTATGACTGTGTATAGATATGAGCCTACGTACTGTACAAATAGATTTACGTCACATACATTTTTATTTATTATTTATATTTTTGGAAACAAAATTCTGTCTAATTTATATTTCTTATTAATTTGTCCACCAACATTATCACACAACAACGTGCACGAAATATTTAACAAATATCAAGTAGGTATACTTTTTAAATTAATATGCGAAAATAGTAGGTATGTAAAAATATTATTTAGTCAACTAATGGAATAGTTTGTTCGATTAGATTTTGGTTTTGGAGTGATAAGACAATGTTGAACGACTAATCAAAAGGTTTATCAGTAATAAATCAAATAATTAAGCGGAAGAGGTAATCATAAATCAATAGAATTTATGAAAAATCATTGAAAATCCCGTTTACGAAAACAATATTTAAAACTTAATTAGACTTAAAAGCTTTAGCAGATATTAAGAAAATGAAATTTGATAAAAAAGTATGAACTAATAAAAGGATAATATGCCTTTGCAATTATGCCCACCCAACAGTTAGAGTGAGACATTAAGGGTGTTTTTTTTTTTTTTGCAAATGATAAATTTCCAAAAAAAAAAAAAAAAAAAAAAAACACATCCGCAGTATAGGTTTGTATTTAAAATTATGGTACTAACCAACAGTCAGACAGAATAAAATAAATAGTCCAATGTATCAAAATTGATACACAGCACTCGATACAAAACTTATTTTGTTTACCTCTCCACGTAGAATTTTTTTTTTTTAAGAACGACTTTTGCTTCACTTCCAATCAGGGTTGCGAGATTATCAATTAAAAAACCACTAAGCCATAAGCCCTTTTTTAATTTGAAAAATATTTAATTCACAAGCTTTTATTGATTTACGAATTGAATTATATTTAATTCACATGATTTAAAAAATATTTAATATTGAATTAAATACTTCTTTAAATCACAAGCTAAAAGGGCTTTTGAATTAAATCTTATTTAATTCGTAAATCAATAAGAGCTTGTTAATTTAATATTTTTAAATTCAAATTCAATAATTAAATTGTGAATTGAAAGGGGGCTTAAGCTAAGAAAGAGCTTAAGCTTTTGCAACCCTACTTCCAATGCATCATATTTGACTGTATATGAAAATACATGGACTCTGAAAACCCGGTACTGAAAAAAACGTGTATCAAAAAAGATACAATAGACTGTGAAGCGAATATCAATATTTTAAAGAGAATTATGGATGTAGAATTCATAGAATAGATATGTATTTCATATTCGTTTTGAATTTACTTAAAGGAACACATTCAATTTGAATCCCATTGAAGTTTCTTAAAATTGATTTCTTTACATTCTGAAAGCAAAAAGTAAGTTTATTCTTGAGCCGACAAAACATCAACTATTAATTTATCATTTTATCACTTTGCGATGACAGTTCACACTAAATATTCTAAAAAATTATATTCCTACATTAATTTTAAACTACAAAATGTCATATGAAATGTCTCTGATGACAATTCATACTGGAATACTCTGCAAATGTCATTGTTGGATTTTTACCAATCTGTCAAAGTGAACAGTTTCAAATTTATTATCTTCTGATGACAGTTCCCCAGAAAACTACCCAAATACCAAAATTGAATTTGTATATATCTTTCAAACAATAAAATGTCAAAAATGTATTGCCTCTGATGACACTTCGCTTACTGAATATTCCGCAAATGTCAAAATTGGATTTTTACAAATCTATCGAAGTAAAATCTCTTTCTCATAAAGTGTCAAAATCAGCAGTTCACAGATGACAGTTGAAAATTTGAAAACAAAATAAGAGCGGATATTTTGATGGAAAAAAAGAGCGCTACTTACCACGCATATGTCAAAAATAGATTTGTAAAAAAAATTCAAAATACAAAGTGCCAAATTTATTACTTGCCGATGACAGTTTTACATTAAATGCTCTGCAAATCACTTTATTTGCTTATTTTTAGCACCATTTTAAGTATTATAATTTTTTTTTTTTTTGTTTTTGTTTTGAACTCAAAATTTGATCTTTAATTCCAAAAATCACTATCCCAATAAAAAGATTTAGCTTTTGCACTTACTTTATCCTATAAAGTACCTACATATTTCAAAAACAATATTATTATTATTCTGCAACATTCTCTATCGTAAATTCATGCAAAAAAAAATCAGAAAACGTCAATTAGCCATATTTGGAGACTGATTTTTATTGAAAAAAAACAGAAGGCTACAAAAATTGAAAACGCTTTTGAATTAAACCAAAGATTTATACACGATTTGAATATCAATTAACACTTGAAGAATCGAATTCAATGTCGCACAATGTGCAACACAATAATTCCTCTTTAAAATAATAATTTATTGTTGGTATCATAAAATGGCAATATTTGCATAATTTAAATTGCAAAAAAAAAAAAAAAAAGCATTTTTGTTGTGATCGATCAATCGTTCGTGTGCATGCGTTTTTAAAAGGTTTTAGATCTGCTTTCGACTTCAACTATGACAATTTGTCTTGGTTAGCTAGCATTGTATTTGTTTTTATTTTATTTTCTGGTTTTTCAACTTTTGTTTTGTTTGAGACTTCCTCAGACGTGAAAACGAAAAGTCAATGCACTAACGTGGGCACAAAGTAACACAAAACTCTCCACTGTCATATTACTATACTTTATGATTGTTATCGTCTTGTCATTTTATTTTTTCCAAACAAATGAGCAACGCGTAGACCCTAATACACGTGGTATTATAATTTGTTTTGATTAACCTTATATGTGAGGTTGAAGAAAAACATCTGTGTTGAGTGCTTTAGAATGAAAACAAAAATTATGTGTCACTTTGGGGGAAATTATAATTTTGTTTCGATGAAGCCATAATTATGGCAAACATAGTTAACTAACTTTGACAGTTTTTTATAGTTCAGCTGTCATTGTAATAGGTCGTTCATAATTGTTAAGATTGAAAAGTATTATAATTCTCATAGAAATCAATCTAAAATTTAAATTGTGTTGATTAATCAAAAAATGTATTTAAAAAAAAAAGTAGAGAGATACACTCATTTTAAGTGCAACAACATCTCTAGGTATTTAATTCAGAAAACTCGTTTTTGTTGAAAAGATAAAACGAACAAAAATATTTGAGTCTATAATTAAACGATAGATATATATAAAAAGGAACGATGTAAAACATGATCGTAGATTCAATTAAATATGTTGAACTTGTACTGTAGACGTACTTACGTGCACGTAATATAAATTTAATTACTTTGATTTTTACAAGGTTATTTATGTAAACAAAAATTTCTTTTTGACAAATTTAAATAAAACTAACTTTCTGGTTACAACAATTCAAAATAGTAGGTAATTTAACAGCCAAAAAAACGAGGCAAATGGGGAAAAGTAATAATCAAATGCTATTTAATCCTAGCAAAAACCAGGATCCAGATTCTGTATGAAAAAACGATCGAACGTTTTCGTCTTTACGAACGATTTTCTGACCAGTTGGTGTGGAAATCGTTCGCACAGTCGAAAACGTTTGATCGTTTTTTTTTTTAATACAGAATCTGATCACAAGTATTTTCACTACCCATGTAAATTTTTTTTGTAAATTTTCTAGGCTACACATTTCAAGTATATATATGTACATTATTGTTACTGATGCTGATGTCTTTCATCTAATTTTTTTTTTTTTTCGAAGAAGCTTATTAACGTTCCTGTCATAGAACCGAATCACGATATGAGTGAGTATGTGAGTAGGTTACTTTCATACGTTAGCGAGCTATCGAATAAGTACTTTGGTATGATGTCTTACGAAGGATCACGTATCAATAATGCCTTATTTACTGTACTAGAATTATTTTAGCACATCCCTATTAAGTGTCATTTCGTGACTTGTGATTGGTCTATCTGTCACAGCTGTTTGTGTTGTTATTATTTTAGTTCTTGTATTTTACAAATAATTTTGCGTTTCTTTTGATTTTTTGGCTAAATGTTTTGCTTTTTGTTATGTATTTTTAATAAAAAGAATTTAATAAATATTGAAATCAATTTAAGTATAATTCTCCTGCATTTTAGTATTCCTCTTGATCTTGTGTTTTCCAGGCGAAGTTTATATCAAAATATTTGTTGCTTGTTAACTTATAATAATAATAATAATGTCTGTAAGGCACGACACAAGTTAAAAGGAGTAGAAAGAATTAGAAAGAAATGTTTTGGTACAATGGATAGAGAGTTATGTTGAAAAGAAAAAAATGCTTTTGTCCCCGAGTGAGAATTGAATTGGCAACCCCTGGGTTAAAAAGTAAGCACACCATCCAATGTATCATTGCCGCCCACATTAAACAAAATATTTGTGAACGAACCAAAATATTTAACACGTAAATAATAAAAGGCACGACTGGGTCGGACAAACTTGCTCTTGTGTAAGATTACTAACCTTTGGCTTAGGATACTAAGCAAGAAACTGTAATAAATAATCGGAAGTAAAAATAGTTTCTATAGCGTTTTTATGGCAGGTACCGTTAATAAAATGATTTTGAGAAAAAAATTCGAACGAAACACTCCGTCATTAGCAACAAATCAGTCACACAAAATTTTATCAAAATTTTTTCGAAAAAAATTGGATTTTCTGTAGCGTTTATATGACTTGTACCGTTAATAAAGTGATTTTGAAAATAAAATTCTAACGTAAAACTTTAACGAAAAAAAATCAAACACACTAAATTTTATCAAAATCGATCGTATATCTTACTAGAAAAATTGGCTTATTTGCCAAGTACCGTTAATATGTAAACTTATTCTGAAAAAATTAAAAACACAACCTTTGTCTACGAAATTTTATAAAAATCGATTGTATTTATATACGAGTTGTACATTTTTTTTTGTCGAAAAACATCACCGTTTTCAAAAAATCAGACATGTTAAATTTTATCTAAATCGATCGTATTTTTTTCGAGAAAAATTGAATTATCTGTTACGTTTATATGGCAGGTACCGTTATTTTCAGACCTAGGATAAAAATCAAAAATACGCCTGGGCAGAGCATATTACTCTAAAAATACAGAGTACTAAGTTTGAAGAAAATCGGCCCAACCGTTTAGGCATGTAGGTGTCGATACATCCAGACTGACAGACGGACAGACAGACAGAATTGTCGGACCTACTCGAGTTCTCTATTATCGTAATGTCATGTTTTTTTTTTTTACGAATACAAAACTTGTCTTATAGTACTCATAATCGCAAGTAAAAAATTGCCATACGTCTGCTTCGCAAAAGGAATGTCAAAAAATAATTCCGATACTCGATAACAAGCTCGATATCTTAAGCGGTAATGCCAATCGAAGATTCCCCGTTTTTTTTTTTACACCAGCTATCGTTAAACAGCTGCACTGATTTCGAAGAAATTTAATATTCTAAAAGATCAGCTAAATCTGACCGATTGGCTTAGAATTTGGTATGTAGGGTTCATTGACCATTCCTTTAAGGAGAAATTGACATTTTTGTTCTAGCCTTAAAAGCAACGGTACCTGCCATATAACCGTAAATGAAAATCCAATTTTTTAATTTTATTCAATCTTATACGATCAATGTTGATAAAATTTCGCGCATGAGTGATTTATTGCCAAAGACAAAGACTTTCATCAGAAAAAAAATTCAGAAAAATCTTTTAAACGGTATCTCCCATAGAACCGTTATTTATAGCGACTATAAAATTATTTTCCGTTTTTGATGATATTTGATATTCAAATAGTCCTACAATATTTCATAAATATTCGAGAAAAAAATTTCGAAAAAAGTATTTTTTTGAAAAAAAAAAAAAATTTAAAATGCAAACATTTGATTTTTTAATTAATTTCCAAGTTGTTAACAAGAAGGTAACTCGCCACAGGAGCAAGTTTGTGCGACCCAGTCGTGCTCTTTATTTTCTACCGACTCGAATATTATCTCGTTAATTTATTCACCGATTTTAATGAAATTTGATATTCATATAGCCCTGCAGGGCCTGATAAATATTTCACAAAATAAATTCTCTTTTTTTTATTAAAAACTGGTCAAATTAAATTCTTAGTCGTCAGCAAGAAGGTAACTTGCCAGAAGAGAAAGTTTGTGCGACGCAGTCGTACTTTTTATTTTTTAAATTAGTAAAACGAATATCCCAGTCGTTAACACAACGGTAACTTGCCACAAGCTCACAAGAACAAGTTAGTGCGACTCAGTCCCATTGGTGCCTTTATTTTTAGCAAAAATGGATCGAAAATATCAATGATCCACTGAAATAGTAGTAATAGTCCTGGATCTTTGTTTTTTATTTTGTAGGGTAAAATGGGAAATATGCTTAAACCAAACAATTTTGGCGACTAGAATTTTCCGACATTTTGAAAATTAAAGGAATTAAATATTAAAACGCGGTAATCAAAAAAAGTAAGAGTTTTGATAAGAATATAACATGATAGAGTCATAAAATAAAGTTAAAAACAAAATGTTGGACTTTACTACACTTTTAAGAGTGCAATAATTTAAAAACAATTTTAAGTTTTATTGAGCTATTAAGAGTGCAATAAAATACATTGGACTTTATTGCATAGTTTCCATTTTTTTTCTTGCCGCTTATAAAATAATTTTATTCAAAAAAATGAGGCATATATGGTAGGGGCATGCTGTACCTCTGCAACCAGCCAGCTAAGGCTAACAATATGATTTGGGGTATATCGGTAAGAAACATACCTAAACTAGCATTCGCCCTCGTGCAGTGAGCCGAAACAGAGGGTTAAATATTGAAATTTTGGATTTTAAAACTCAACAATTGATCAAAACATTTATCAACGATTAATTTAGTGATAATTTTTTACTTTCAAAGGTGTCAGAATTATTCTTGATAATTCAAAATCATATTTATTTAGTTTAAAAATTAAATTTAATATACACCAACTATCAATACTATGAATATTGATAGTTGACAGTTTAACCAAACACCAGTATATACTAGACGCCATCTTCGATTCACCTTTAAAAAAGACATTCATCATCAGTATTACCTGTGTCATGTGAGATTAAAACTTCAAATACCTATGTGTTGTAATTATATAGGTAACATATTTAAGAAAAACAACTGTTTTTATTTAATTCAAATAATTTAAAAATGCGAATAATATGACTGGACGATTTTGCATGTGATTTATTTGAATAAAATGTTGACAACATCTGTTTATTTTCATAAAATTTAGTTAAAATGGTACCTAATGTTCATCGCAACTTTCAAATAAATATTTCAACACGGAAATATTTTGTTTTTTTTTTCTTTATAATTATTACTTATCTTGTCAATTGGTATTTTATTATGTCATGACAGATAAACAATGCAAAAATGCGATATAATTGATGGGAAATGTCAAAATTATTTAATGAATTGTGAAATAATCAAAGTTCACTTGGATACAAAGAAAGAAATATTTATTTATGAAGATCAAAAAACTGCTTGAATAAAATTAAAGTTATTATTATTGTTGTTTACATCAAAATACGAATACATTATAATAATGTAGCTCAAGGTCATTTAATTTAGGAAGATATTATACATATATGTATTATGTAGGTATATGACAAAAGTGGTAATGTTGTTTTTGTGCCGAAATGAGACTAATTTGGAGTCCATATAGAATTAGCATATTACATCTGGAATGATCTATATGTACTTCTTTATTATAAATAGAAACAAATTACAGGTTGGCTCTAAAAAAAACACAACCACGGTGTTGTTTTGCTTTCGGAACTTTAAATATACTTGAATAATCGTTCTATATACGCTCACATCGCTCATAATAAATTATTCAGCGATATATTTAGCTACAGCTGTAATATTCTCCACGTAAAGTAATGTTTCAGTCTGCTAACGCGTAAGTATCCTTAAAAGTATTCTCAAACGCCAGTTATTGTGGAACGGCCCAAGAAATCTGACGCTTTACTTTTTCAAAAATAAAATTGTTCTCAAAAATTACTTTTCTGTTCTTTTATTTTGCAGTATAAACAAAGCAGAATTATTCAATTATCAAGTTTTTCGTCAATTTATCTATTTAGGAGATTTTCGGTATACAAAAACGGTTCTATGGGAAGTACCTACTAAAAACTTTTTTCCGTGATATTCATCACCGTTGGCATTAACATTACTTACTCAGGTATAATTTTATTAACATCGCTTGTATTTTTTTCAAGGAAAATAAATAATCAAATCAAAGAAAAAAGTTATAAAAGTTATAGCAGATGCAGGGGCCTATAACACAAGTACTTGTAGAACAAGTAAAATCCGAAACCTTGTAAGTGGGAAATTATTTAATTTCTTTATTTCTGTAACAGAACGTATCAAGAAATACTTGTCCAACTACAGCTAATTTTGGACAAGTGAATTGAATATTGTCTTACGCTTACAAGTTCACTTTTTCTTACAAAAAGCAGAGAATAAACACGTAATTCTAATAAATTCTCTTATTTTGCTTATTGCTTAATAAAGCAATCTTCGTGTTCTCCGAAATTTTTCTCATTCTCTCTTCGCTGAAAACTTGTCAAACAGTGTGGACAAGTTGAGGGAAATTTATTATTCTGACAAGTTAAACGATTAGCGTTGTGGTACAAAATACGTTTGTCCTTGTTGGACTATTATTGATTTTAGAATCAACTTGGCACGCTCATGTTGTGTTAGGCTCCTGATAGTGATACATTGATGGACAACATAAAAAATGTAATGAAACAAACACAAAATTTTATTCAACCGAATAAAAATTTGTTCACGTGTTCTGTGTTCCTATACAATAACTTCTTATCATTAAGGATTAATCAGAAGAAGGTATAAGGACAGAATAGTTTATAGGGTAATATACGTATAAGTTAAAGATTTTTTGTTTGTTTCTGATGACGTTAAGTTAACTTAACTTAACTAAGACCACAACTTTACAACTTTAATGATTACTAAAGACAAACCAGTGAGTTTGACTTATGGTCGGCAAATTCATAAGAAAATGTCTGAAGACAACTGAATGCTAATGTGATTTACCGAATTCCAAATTTTCTCGAAAACGGCTATGACGATTTTGATAAAACTTTGTAAATAATAATGTATGCAATGCTCTTTATATAACTGCATTTCAAGACTCAAAATAACGGAGATTTGGGGTTAACGATTTTTTACAAATGCAACCATAAGTTGATACCGGCCAATCGATTTTAATTAGGTTTGGTTTGGCATTTAAGTAAAAAAATTAAAACAAAATCACGTCAAAAGTTTTTTGCTAATCAACATAAAAACTAAAATACGATGATACATTTGTCGTTTTTTGGCGGACTTCGTGTCCGTCAAGTTAGCAGTGAATTTGTAGTAAATTTGTAGTGCGACTAAAATTTCTCGCGCAAATATTTTAAAAAATAACCTCTTATAATGCTAACTTCACAGTCAAGTTTGCACCACAGACTCATAAAAAGGATTAAATACAATCGAAAATAAAAAAGGATAACGGAAATAATTGAATAATTGTCGCTTTTTTGTCGTAAATAAGTCATGCCACAAAAAAATTTGTTGCGCTTTTTTTTTTTAAATAAGCCCAAAAAACTATTTTTTCGGTCGAGTAAGGCTTACCAAAAGGATAAAATCTAAAAGAAAATAAAAAAGGATAACGCAAATTATTTAATTTTGTTTTGTCGTTTAATTGTCGCGCAATTAAAAATTTTTTTTTTATTAACACCTGTGCTGAGATTCAGCTAATTCAAACTTTCAGGGAGTGAGTGAGATGAGTCGCATTTCATTGAAAAGCGATTCAGCTAACAAATGCGAGTGTTCCAGTCCAGTGAGTGAAATGATACGTCAGATTACTCGCGTGAGTTGGTGTACATGTAGGTAAATTTATCAGTTTCGATAAGTATGTGTTATTTTCTCAACAAATTGTTTTACATATACTCTTGTTTTAGTAATGAAAATACAAAAACAAGAATTGACTCTCTTTATTGATATATACTTTAAGGAAACGTGCCGTGCCGAAAAATGGTAGAAATATGTTCTAAACATTTAATTTATTTATTAAATCTTAACTAGTGGATATTTAATATACGTAATTTAATATGTATATGCATAATAATGAAACTTATTTTCAATCAAATATTTTGTCACACAAAAAGTGAGGTTATGAATGTTCTTGATATTCTTTGTTTGAAAGCGTTTTGGGTGTTCGAAACTAAATTCGAAATTTCTCATCTTGCGAAAATAACTGAATCGCTTTTCGCAAAGAAGTGAGATGAGAAAGTGAGTGAGGCGAGTCATCTGTTCTTTCCCTTTTGTCATTGGAAATGTTGGATTTGTATTTGTGTGTCCATGCATCTGGGCAATATGGCTTTGAGCATCGGTTTTAGTGATGTTAAAAAACCAAATGATCCCAAAACTAATCTGGAAAAATTTGTTCTTCTGTTTTGTTCTGTTTGACTGACATGTGTCATTTTTTGACAGAAAAGTTCTGTTGTCTATCTCTATTTATATATAGATCATAGCTCATAAAAAAACAGATAATGCTCCATACCACTCCTTGAATCACCAATTTTAAAGACAGCAAATGGTCACTGAACTTTTAAATAGCCAAAGACGTCACTAAATTTCTCTCCTCAAGGTTTATTTCTATTGCCTTTGTCCAATATTTCGTTTTGAATTTTTCTATTTAATCATTATGTACATTGTACATAACATATTATTATTGAATAAAAACTTTGAACTACAATGCAATCGATAATAAAAAAAACAAACTGGTCAAATTCACTTTCGTTAAACCTCACGTAAACGATAAAAAAAATCAAAATCAGAAGATAACATTGTTATCAAACAAATAAACAATTATGTATGTTAATTCCAATCTATCAAACATGATCTGTCTTAAAGAGGCCGTAAGTTGATTCGAATCAACTGTGTAGAAGTTTTTATCATTTGTACGTTTTTGCTGATAAAATTTTTGTCATCAAAGTCAAAAGCCGGGTATGGTGAAAAAAACATAATCAATGATTGACAACTCCAGGGTTGTCGTGTCACTTTTAGTGGCCGCCATAATAGAAGTAGACTGTGGGCAATAAACAGAAGCATTCACTTTAAATTACATTAGCTACCTATATAAACATAAAATTTAATGATACCACCTGTCCTATCACTGGTTAATTAATCCAAGAATAAACAAACGTGCTAGGCTATTGTGTAATCACAGTTACTCACATATCTAGCTGTTTTAAAGGTTTTTTTTTGTAAACTCACATAAAATCCTCGATATCAACAAACTCAGTAAATTGACAGGGCTGTTGATTGTAGTATCCATAGCAATAAGCATATGTCCAGGGTTGGGCGTTTTGACAGGGAGCAAAATTCGCCGCCTCCCTGCAATCAATGTTGTAGTACGGTGCTGCTGTAATTACTTGACGGGCAACTGGAAGAACTCCACCACAACCAAATTGTTGCATTGTCGGCTGTGGTGGTGTTGGTGGTGGTTGTGGGGATGGAAGAAAGTCATGGTGATTTGGCAGCATTGGCAAAGGAGGTGTGTAAGCTACAGGAACTTGTGACAATTGGATAAATGGTGCATTGAAGTTCACACAATGCTCGTTAGGGGACAAGAATTGCGGACTTGCAACTCGTTGATCGACTACCGGCATATTGACAGTACAACTATTCGAATTCGAAAGCATCGCGATTTTCGGATCAAATGGAGAAAATTTTTCGCGATCTTCGTAAAAAACAAGCTCTTGGGTTTGGGGAACGAATCTACAAGTTTCCCAGTCATTACCAACATTGTTGTACATAATTTGTATGTATATCGAAATGAGAAAATATAAATATAGATAATTTTAATTTGTTTTTATTGAACTAAAACACCAACGAAATAAGACATAGACGTCTACAAAACAGTTCCACTTCACCGCCGTTTAAGTTCGAAACTAAAGAGGCCGCAAGTTTTCAACAGCCAAATGAGTATTGGCGACGACTTTAGTGCGATGACGGCAAACCCCTTGTACTTGTATTGATTTCAATTTTTTTTTTTATTTTAATCAAGACTTTGGCTACTTGTTGTGTCCAACTATTATACTCAAGAAGGGATTTATTTTATTGATAGCTGATTTTATATGACAGTAGCACATTTTTTTTTATTTTCTATCGAAGAATAACTAAACCACTCTGTCAATGCTATCTTGTTACATGTCGTCGATAAAACTCACTTCACTTGTGCGGAATGTTTAACGTGTGTCAAGAAAAGCCACCGACGAAGACTTTTTGATAAATTCACAGGTTTCGAAAGAGGAATAATTTTCAAATGAGTCTTATAAACAAAAAATCTGTCTACAAAGGTATAATAAGACGAAAAGATAAGACTGCAAAAATCTTAAGATAAGATATGAATTAAAACATTCTTACAGTTGGAAAATAAATAAATAAGATTTATGATAATAACAATTAAACATTAAGTGTCGGAATTAGAAGTGCAAAATATATTGTAAGTGCGAAAAGCTAATTTTTTAAATAATTCATTATGGATAAGCTCAACAAATTGGACAAATATAAAAAAAACATATTTAATCTCTTTCATAATATACCGGCAGCGATAAACAATTGTTGTTGTAGACAAAGGGACTTTAAATTGAAGTGAAGTATACTGACGTTTAAAATGTTTATAAGTACTTTAAAGAAATCAAACAGAACTACATAATTTACTGATATGAGCTTTTGTTGTAGCTTTTTTTGAGCTTTTTAACAAAAGGATAGGGTAAATTGATAAAAATGGGTTATAATATTAACGAAATATTTTAAACTGCTTTCATCAATAAGAAAAAAAGATTTATGAAAGGAGAAAAATACAAATTAGGTATAATTTACAATTCGCAATTAATAGTCCAGTCATTTTAGGGTTTAACCTAGAAATAATAAGCTGGAAACTCGTATACACCTCCTGATTGGCGTTCTAAAAGTTGTCAATTTTTTTAAACGGCGGCCAAACGACCATAATTTGGACCATTTGACCCAAGTTGATTTATACCCCTATGGGTGCTTAACAAAGCCCCATGACAAAACGAAGGGGACATATAATGGCACACGTGACTTGCACTAGCACGTAGACTATTTTATGTTTTGCTGAGCGTGCAAAACTCTACGCCACCTATCTTAAAAACGGTTAATCGTATGAAAAAAAGTCTGTTACAAAATTTGTTGAAATTTGTATGCTCTGTAACTTTGTAATGGGTGCTCACATCGTTGGAGCCATGAGAACCGAGATTTTACCGAAAAACTGATTTTCGTGACTTTTGACCTTGAATAACTTATGTTGCAGACACGAGATTTTTGTTTACTTTCTAGAAACTTTTAGAACGCCAATTTGAAGGTATATACGAGTTTCCAGGTTGTTATCTCTCAATTCTAGGTTGACCCCTTTTTTACCTTTTTTTTTTAAATGACTGTACTATTAAAATGAATTTTGTTTGACTAATGTTTCGACATATTTCACTCAGGATCACACTCATGCTGGACTAATTTGGATGGATGATTTTGGAATAAATCTTTCAAATAGTTTTCGTCCGATTCGTTAATATATGTACATATATCAAATTTGTGAGACAAAGACATATAAAGGCTGTAAAGAACTTAATATTTCACAAACGTCAAAAGTATCATGGTGTAAATTTGTCAATTGGCAAAATGTAAAATAGCAATTAAATGCTTTCCAGTCACAGTTTTCAATCAATATTCAGTTCAATTGTATAAGACAAACGAAAGAGTTAACTACAGAGAGAATTCAGTCCTTATCGGTGACAGTTAGCAAGCATGTTTCTCATTCATATTTGTCAAATCAGTGTCGAAGAGAAATTTAGTGCTTTTCGTTGACAACTCGCATATCTGTAAACTTTGTGAGTAGATGACGTTACTCAGCAATAAATGTCAAAAATAGCACTGTATGTTATATCTGTCAATCTATACAAAATGTAAAATAACAATTTAGTGCTTTTCAGCGACAGTTTATAATAAATATTCCACACACTTTAAAATTAAGTTCATCCATATCTGTCAAAATATAGATTCAACGAGCAATTTAAAACTTTTCGATGACAGCTACAACTATTTGGCAAATATATCTGTCAAACTAATGTTAAATAGTAATTAAGTGCTTTTCGTTTACATCTCGATCTTAAATACTTTAAGAATGTTTAAAATCCGTATCGGTCAAACTATAAATAAAAATCTATTCCGTTGAAAGATCAAGCAAAATATTTTTACATTTAAAAGAATTAAGTTGTTATATTTTGTTCGATATTACAGAATTTATCTGGCCAACCGATTTTACAACAAGATCACCTTTTAAATGCGCTAAAACGCTACTTAACGATGCTTTTCCTTTGAAGTATTTAAAGCTTAGTTCAAACCAGGGTACAAGAGATTAGAAGTTTTTATTTTTTCGTTCAGATCATAATTTTGAACAGAATTCGAACGATCAGAGCATTCTCCGATCATTTTCTGAACGCGAACATGCTTGTATATCATTTTTACTGGCATTTGATTTCCTGACCTATTGTCGGGTTAACTACTTTACTTTAAAAAATAATGTGGACATAAAACGTGTGTTCTAGTAAATAAGCACATTTTAAAGCCCAGATAATGCATAAAATCTGGAATTTGTCCCCACGAGGTATACTTTTATTCTTATTTTCAAGCATCCCACTTTTGGATTTTTCCATTTTGAAGCCATGTTAACGCTGCTGTCGTTGCATTAGAATCGTAGTGACGGAGTCGGTTTAGGAGCAAAGTAATTGACTATAAGGTGCTATGTCATCCCCTACTTGTGATTCGCATAAAAGCCATTTAACAAAATATAAGGACAAGAATTTATTTCGAATGACATCTCCGCAAATCAGGCTCGTGAAACGATACTCCTCAGTTACAATATTTAAAGTTAAACAATTTAAAATTACAAGAATGGATTTTTGAGTTTAAAAAACCCAAAGCATGACATTAGAAGGCATTGTAAGTGTTGCCATTGCTTTTTTTATATTCTATATTTTCTTCTTTAAATAAAGATCAAATAAAAATTGACATTCATGTCTAAATAAGGAAAAAAAAACTCCTCGTTTTAAGTATGTTTCCTTTTTTATCTCAACTCTAAAACTTTTTGTCGCATATCTTGTGAATCACCCTGTATACATATTCGAAAATCTCGTTATTCAATCATATAACGTAGGTAATATAAGAAGTTAATTTAATTTCTTGACCTAAATAAACAACTTTATATCATCAATAATATAATTGTTATAGATTTTAATTATTTTAAATTAATAGTAGGTAAACAAATATTATACAATCAAAAAAAAACAAAATAAATCAATTAGATGCAAACATCGTAATCAATGTGTCCTCTTATCGGAAAATCATTTGATAGCATTCAGTGTTATTTGATCTGTAAATTTGTACTTTCTTAATGCTTAAGTATACATATTATTATATTTAAATGAACCCTGAAATGAATCATAGTTTAAATAGAAATTAGAATGACATTGTTAAAACAACATCAAAATTGAGACGCAAACAAGTTCATCATAATGTAAACAAGGCAACATTTATTTTTAATGTGCGTATAGCTTTAATTTTAATGGAATCCTGAGTGACATTATAAAAATATGATTTGCAGTCATTTGTCATTGTTAAAGTACGAATTGATATTAATTGAAATGTGCTGGGCAATGACCCAACCTGAATTGGAGGGATAATAATTTAATAGAAGAAAACGCGATTCAATCAAACGGATATAGGGGCAATTTTATACAGTCAAAAAGAGAATTAAAAAAAGATACATTATAAAACATAAAACTTTAAATTTTTAATTTAGGAACCTTCATTGAAAGTGAAATTTATTTATGGGCAAATGTGCATATGAGCTAGATTAAATTAAGAGAAGTTTTTTATTCGGTACGGCATATCAATTCAAAATAAGGAAAGCAAATTTCTATGATGAGCATGTACGAAATTGACGGTTGCCCAGACAATTGGCAAAGTAAGGAAAATATTTGGATTACAAAATGTTTTGTTTGTCACTGTATGTATGGCGTTTCTCTATTATATTGCCAACTTCCACTGCGTTTGTTCATTGGTTGTTCAATCGGTCTACATGGCCCATTCATTGGAGCTTTTAAATACATATCTAATTGTCTACACCGATATCACCCTAAACCTTCTTAGCAAAGCAATTTTCACACATACTGAACCGCAGATCAATTGAAGTATTTTTGGCTCAGAATGACCGAACACTTCCTTATCCAATCTTGACAATGTCTACATCTCCGCACCATATAAGTGGGGGCTTTGTAATTCAATTGCTTTCATAAGGTTGGAGCAGAGCCCAGACAAAGTTGACGGTCGCTTTTAAAGCGAAGATATATATTTTTTTATGCGCATTTGTCACTAGACCTACTAAAGCTGCTTTAGCTCAAGTGCTGACGACATAATGCACATTTTGTCTTGTTTTTCTAATAATATCGAAGTCATCGGCATATACCAACATTTGTATCCACCTTTGGCAGATGTCGCCTTTTAAGCGAGCTTTTAGGTCAACACTCGAGTTTCATGAGACAACATTTTTTTAACTGAATCTTTTGTTGACATCAAAAGTCTTAAAGCTTTTGTTGGGGTAGCCAAAATTACCAAAGCTTATTTTCAGAAATGCTGTCATAAGCAGCTTTGAAGTCGATGGTGTGTATCGATTAAGTGTTCTTGGGTCTTTTCTAGGGTGCAGGGACAGTGCTGTCGTTTTGCAAAGACTGAGGGTAAATTTTGGGGAGCATTTTCGAATACTAAGGATCCCAACAAAAATATAATTATATAATTAACTAGAAAATCTACATTTTTTGAGTTGAATATATTCTTATACAAAACTTTGAAACTTAAGTCTCTTGACAAGAAAGATTAATTAAGAAATAACCTTCATTTCTCTTTTTAAGACCAAAAACTAATAAAGAAATCGAACTATGCTCAGGTGTTTACAAAATAAACTACAATGACTGTGACAAATTCTACATAGGACAGACAGGGAGAAATTTTTATGAACGCTTCAAAGAACATAAACCAAAACAAAATACTAAATCAAATTTTGCACAACATTTAATAGATACTAATCATAATTACACAGACTTCAAATCTAGCTTAACACCAATGCACATAAATAAAAAAGGGACAACTCTAGATGCGTTAGAGGAGTTTGAAATTTATAAAGCTTATAAAAGACTGAACAAAATAATATATTAAACGATAAACTCACAATTAAAAATCAACTTTCAAACTAAACAGAAAAGATAAAAGAAGACAAACACACATCTCATTTAAATTCAACAGCGAAACAAAAAATAAAAAAAAAAAAATAATAATAAACCAAAAAAACGAAAGAGAACAAAACACCTTCTCTTTTTAGCACCTTGTACTTACGCCCGATGATGGACGCACGTCGTCCGAAACGCGTCGCGAAAACAATATATTAATTTTTATAATTTTATTATTTATGTTGTGAAATTTTAATTTGTTTACATAAATATTAAATTTATAATAAAAATAAAAACATCGTTTTAATTTAAAATTAAAATTAAATTTAGTCTTTTTCACTTCATTTCTCGTCTGAATTTTCAGACTCCGACTGATACACTAAATTCGGTAATAGGGTCATCAACAGCACTAAACTTGGAGCTAAATTCTTGGGATCGATACCTTGAACTGCTAGTAATACTTCGTCATCAAATTTGACTCCGAACATTACTTGTTTACATATTTCAATAAAGTACCACGGCACTTACTTTTAACTTTTTTAATATCAGACTCAGACATTTTCGTTTTGTTTATTACTATTGCTGCTTTTGCCCCAATATAAACATCGGGAATGTTCAAAAAAATATTTTCGACGAAGAAATTGATATATGTTAGCCAAATTGATACATGTTCTAGGCAAATTTGACATTCCCATTTTAAATGCACGGGCACGCATACAGAGTCAAATCTCTGCAGTTATGAAAGTTTGTTAGCAAAAGAGGGTGGAGCCTCCTGAGATGATGTTCTATTTATTTATTGTTCTATGTGAGTAGCACAGTAGCACTTTCATTAGCAAAGAAGCAAAATGCTACTATAGGAGCCACATCGACAGCAGTTCGCAGGGAACTAACTTCACGGGAACTAACTTCACATGGGAACTAACTTCACTACTAGTGGGAACTAATTTCACTTTTTGTTGGTGAAGTTAATTCCCACTTTGAGTGTGAAATAACTTAACTTTTTGTTCGGAAATTATTTCACTTTTTTTGGTTACACTTTTCATACGAAATGTAAGAAAACTTGCAACCACCCAAACTCGTACCCACCCCAAATCCTATAGTGGGCCAAGCAGGGGGGTTGCAGGGGGACAACATGACCCCCTTCCGGTCTACCAATCTCAACATTTTGGGGCACCGGAAACTAAAGTCGCCCCATATTTTATCTCATGTAATATAACAATTGTAGATGGGAATTAAATTCACATAATCTTCAGATGAAATTAGTTCTCCCCTTTAGTGGGAATTTATTTCGAGTGAAATTAGTTCCCACTAGTGGTGAAGATAGTTCCCATGTGAACTTAGTTCGCACCTGCACCCTTTTCTAGTGTCTGTGGTAAATCAAATATTCAAATACTTCCCAGGTCTAAAACCACACTGATAAAAACTGGTCAGAATTTCCATACATTATTTAAGACGCTCACATTAAACGGCAGATTTTATTTCAGATATGCGATAACAAGGAGATTAGTTAAACTTTTTCGTTCTCGAAGGATCCGTATACGAGCCATGGGAGGAAAATGCAAGATTTTTATCATGTGACGACCGGAACACAGGCAATTACTTCAACTTATTTGTTTCCTGCAAAATTCATAGCAATCAATATATCACTTGAGACGAACACTTCAGTTCATTACTTCAAATGATACGCAAGTATGATTTTTTAATGCCACTTTTTGTAGAATCACCCAAATACGTCATGCAACTAAAATTTTTTTTTTTTAAATAACCCCGTAAACTCATTTTTCATTCAGGTACCACCCCAGCAAATGGATCAAATATAATCGAAAATTTCTGTTTTTTTTTTTTTTGTCGTGAATTTCTTGTGGAACTAAAAAATGTATCGAGTTATTTTTTTTTAAATAACCGCCCCCAGAAAAACGGTTAAATTTAATCGAAATTTAAAAAGGATAACCGAGATATTTGTGGCTTTTTTTGTCGTAAATACGTCATACAACTAAAAAAATTGTCTCGCGAATTTTTTTTTTTAAATGAACTCTAGTAATGGTAACTTGATAATTAAGGCAGCATTACCAAAGGTTATTTAAAAAAAACATTAGCTCAACACTTACGAACATTTCTGTTTGAGGCTAATACATGGTTTAACGAAAAAATAATTATTAAAATTAAATTAAATTTTGTTTATACTTTCTCATTATATTAAAATGATCCTTTAAACTTTAAAATTTAAATAGAAAATGAGTGCACCTCATATGAATGGGAAGACCAATAACAAAAACATGTGACTTAAATGATTATGTATCTTTTCCTCGAGTGTTGTGTTGGCGTGCCACCTAACATCACAAGCTTCAATTTTTTTTGTCAATTTATTTTTATTTGACATTTTTAAAAAATTATATGTATTCATCAATCGAAATTTTTTGTCTGATGCGGTTGAAATAAAAAGAACCATCTCAAATATTTTTCGTAAAAGTGGGTAGTTTTCTTTGGTAGATTATGTCTAAATAAGACACGTAATGGTTCGACTGACGAGGTATTGTTGAATGAATGTGTTATATTTTGTTGTTAGAGCAAACCAGAGAGCAGAAAATTAATAAAAACATTTCATCCCTTTTCTTTTCTTTGGTTTGCTCTAACACTAAAATATAAAACATTCATTCGACTTATTTCGACAAAAAATTGTTTGAAGATTTAAGGTTTAAGGTAAACATTACTATAACGCCATCGAAAAGCCCTAATTTTTTCAGACTTTTTTTCAGTTTTTCGCTTATATTTCTTAAACTAAGCACATTTTGTGTTCATTTTGACGTTTTGGCATACACGAAATATTTTGCACGGTACTCGGATGTTTATTTGTTTATTAAATTAATTCAATTCGTTTTGTTTATTTGTTTCTGGATTCGAATATTCAAGTGTCGCTGTCTTTAAGTTTCGATTGCATCGTAAAGTTGAATTGAATTCGCGGAAAAAACTGCAACAAATTGGCGCCCAACATGAAGTTTACTTCCAATGATGTTATTGAATAATTTTATAAAAGGGTCCACTACACCCACGTTAACCATTGTCCTTAGTTTGGATTATTATAAGTCGGTTATTATGGCCCCTACCCTGCGTTGCGTTTGTCGATTTTGTAATCGATGATTGACTTTTCTCGATTATCGATTACTCTTAAGAAATCTTAACACATCTAAACAGCTGTCAAATTTCAAAAATTCCCGATAGTAGAAAGGTCTATACACAAATGGTTCATATTCGCTCGACTATGTAACACAATACCAAATATGAAAACCAATCGAAACGATCGAAAAAATTTGATTTGATTGTTAATCGACAACGGCCCATGAGTGTGTTTGTCGTTTTTGATTTGGAACGAAAATTTACAACTTTTAAACTTTCAAGAAATATGAATTTTTTCTCAGCTAGTTTTCACTTAAAAAAAACGGTGTATTAACCTTAATTTTTAACATACAACGGTAACACAATAGAGCCAATGGACACCAATGAAAAAAGGGCCTCAGCGTCTAAAACTAGAGGTAGTTGGAGTCGGCTAGAAGAAGCTTGTTGGTTGAGGCCCTGTGTACACCCTGGACTGTAGCGCCGCCTTAAGTAAGTAAGTAACTAACACATATTTAGTTCAAAATTTCATATTTCCCGCCTTTGGCCAAGCTAAATTTAATAATTTTAAATAATTTATTTTTGTTTTAGCAATGGAATAACAACGTTATAGTTAATCATGTAAATAAGTAAACGATGAGTTTGCGAAGAAACGGATTACCGTACATAATATTTTAAATTCTAAACGAAGAACATAAACACAAACGAACAAAAATAAATAGCGAATTCTCGGCTAATAAACTCACGTGGCGCTGTGTGGTAGATGGTTTATGGTTGTTTTTTTTTTTTTACTAGAAAAAAAAAATGCCAAAAGCAGACGTGTTCAGTGTTCACTCATACGCAATAGTAAAATTGATTTAAATATCGGAGAATAAATGACGAAGAATGCCATGCATTAAAATGAGTGAATCTTTAACGTCATGCGAAAAAATTTTTAAATTAATTTTAAAGATTTTTTCTTCCAAATTGCATTTTGAAAAACGTTTTTAGTTTGGACTTCATTGATATTCATGCCAGCTGCACAGCCCACAAGCAAACGTTATTTTTTAGTTTGTCTCCTTTTTTTTGTAAATTAATTTGGTCTGCTTTCAGCGCAGTTTATTAGTCAGATTCTTATGTGCTTCGAACAACCCGAGTCCGACTATTCGGCGTAGATAGGTACGTCGACGAAGATTTGTTTTTGCTCTTCGTGATATGTTTCGGTATACACTTAAGTACACAATGAATTTAAGAAACCAAGACTATTCAGATAATCCCATGAGTATAAAAAACAAATTTCACCAAAATCGGCTTAGCCTTTAAAAGTAGAGAAAATACGAACAAACTTAAACCGGAATTTGATGTATGGGTGATTCTAGAAAAAAGTGGAATAAAATGCTCATAATTTCGGCAACATTTTTACTTGCGATTATAGGTACTATAAGGCAAGTTATGCATTCGTAAAAAAAAAAGTTCTGAGATAACAATCAAACATGACATTAGAATGAGTGAGACGACGAAAAAAGTAGGTCCGACAATTCTGTCTGTCTGTCTGGATGTATCGACACCTGCAGCTTAAACGGTTGAGCTGATTTTCTTCAAACTTGGTACAAACTATTTTTAGGGAAACATCCCCGGACGTTTTTTTTTTTATTTTTGACGTAGGTATAAAAATAACGGTACCTACTTTATAAGCATAACCGATAACTCCATTTTTCTTGAAAAAATACGACCATATTCGTGAAATTTTATATAAGGGATATGTTGTTCATGCGGTGATGTCCATCATCAAATTTTTTTTCAGAATCAACTTATTAAAGGTGCCTGCCATAGAACCTTTTTTTATTACTCCGACTATCTTTTGAACGGCTGCACCGATTTTAACGAAATTGAATATTCTAAAAAATGCTTAATCTGAATAACACTGCAAAAAAATTGAAAAAAAAAGTAATTATTTAAAGTTTTTTTTTTTGCTAAAAAAAATAGTTCTAATTTTTTCGAAAAAAAAACGATCAATTTCGATAAAATTTTACATGAGCGATTTGTTGCCCTTGGCAATGTTCTTCATTTGAAATTTGTTTTAAGAATCAGCTTATTAACTGTACCTAGCATATAACCGTTTTTTATTACTCCGACTACTTTTTGAACGGCTGCACCGATGTTAACGAAATTTAATATTCTAAAACTACTACTAAATTTCAATAATACTGGAAAAAAAAAATTAAAAATAGCATTACCATCAGGGGTTATTTTTTAAAATAGTCGCACGACAAATTTTTTAGCTGCACGACAAATTTACGACAACTTCACGACAGTTAATCCAATAGTTAAACGTTTGAAATTTTAAAGCGGTAATGCTAACTTGACACACATAGTTTTATTAATTCTGGAGAATAGAATGGAGAATCATAATGTCGAATGTCTTCGTATAATCTAGATTCTAGAAGTATTAAGAATTTAACTTTTTATTTCCATCTTGTTAATTTTTAGTTCATTTGCTAAATCACTGACATAAAAAAACATCGAGAAGAGAACTGGAATATTGTGATAAATGCGAGGAATGAATATTGTTTACCGTCTCCCAATTGACATTTCAATGACAGTTTAAATGTTTCGTGTTTCTCATTTTGTTATTCAAGTAACATTAACAGGTTTCCACAACAGTACCTATATACACTTAACAATTTTCATAGGTCATTTGAGATATAAATATGTTTCCTATCGCAAATGGGAAAAAGAGATACATTTCAGATAAAACGTCCAGACCAATAAATCATTATAAAACTTTAGGAACATTTCAGGCATGTTTTCTCTTTTTCTTAAATGTTGCTGAAATGCTTTAATCTAGACAAACAAATTTGGATATAAAATAAAAATATTGTCCGTTTCATAGGAAAGGGTTTACGAATAATATTTTCACTCTATATTGCAATAGTTTAAAATATGATTAAGCAGCCATTTAATCAAGAAAATTTAATCCTCCTCTAGAGAGGATATTATTTTTCTATAATATAATAATGTTTTCTTTTTCCTAATAATGTATCAATTTATTTTAAAAGCGCATATTCAATTCATCATCATAAACCATCAAAATAAATAAATAAATAAAATAAATAAATAAATAAAATGCGTTTAATACCTAGGTTCGTTTACAGAAATACCACTCGATTTAGTCGAAATAGAATAAATTCAAAGATTAAGAATTTGAAATTACCACTACGGAACACAACCTAAGGGGTGATTATTCAGCATCCTTTATCAATTTGTAGCCTTTGAAATGAAACCCTAAAAAATACCTTATGCAGGTAATGTAAACACTTAGGTACCCTTATAATACAAAGAAACGAATTCCCACAGGTTATGGCACAAATCTGTTTCTGGCATATGAGAGTGAATAAATTAAATACTCTGTTTTTTTTTTTTTTTCAATTCCGAAAAGGGTCACATATAATGTTCTACATTTATTGAATCATACACATTTTCGATTGATGAATCATGAAAAATTTAACGACGTGTATAATAGAATTCTTCAGCACACGTTTTTGTTATTTTTATTTACTTAAAAAAATAGTTGATTTCATAAGGGTATGTTTTTGACACAAGCAAATATTTTAGGGAATTTTAGATTTTGCTTAAAATCTTTCTGATTTTTTTTTTTCTTTGATATCGACTAGCGCATAACTGAAGGGTTTGACAACCAATATTGGTCATTTATATTGTATTCAATCATAACTTATTAGAATCGCAATAAGAAGTTCCTACCTTATTTATTTATATGAGGGATTTGAGTAAAAAAAAAACAAAATTTTTAAATCTCATTCCCTGGTTATACCTATATTATGGATTATTCTTTTTAATTAAACCTACATTATTTTATGAATGAGCGCCGTTTTTGTTTGTTTTGTATTTAACTGAAATAAAAACGTACGGTTTATAAAGCATTGGGGCATTATTCATAGTTGTTTTTAAACTACGGTTTTGATTATCTTGGGTTTAAACAATGTCCGTCAATTATTGTTGTTATATTGTACTATTCGTACTAGAATGTCAGTTTTATTACTTAACCATTCTTTATTCCGTCAATTTTTTATTGAATGTTTTGAGCAACAACAATAACTTAAAGGTGCTGTCACCAATTTTTAAACGAATTTTATTCATTCGTTTTTACGAATTTTAGATATTATTCGTTTTTCAATTTTTGGCTGGAGATATAGCTATTTCAAGGAGTGCCAATTCCTATCATCAGTCTCCTTATAATGGTGCCGAGTTTTAATCCAATTTTATTATGAAAAACTTTTCCACATGCACATCATGATATTTGAACCCACGCATTATCAGATTTGCTCAGTCTTCGAAGTCGTATGCACAACGCATTCCACCGCTTATGACCACTGACGACACAGGTCGAGATGTTATGTTTGTTTTTTTTTTCAAACGCATTTGGAGCTGCAACCTTTTTCTAAGCGTCTTTAAGTATGCTGTTTTGTTCCGCCTCCATTTTCTCCTAACCTTAATTTGATAGACTGCAATTCGTAGCATATATCAAAGGGGGAGAGGTTTGAAGTCAGTTAGAAGTTGGAAGTCCGTCAATTGATCATAACCACTTTGAAATTTCAATAGTTTAACTATCGGATTAATTGTCGTGAATATGTCGTAAATTTGTTGTACATCTAAAAAATATTTCACGCGATTATTTTGGAAAATAACCCCTGGTATGGTAATACTAATTTAACATTCAAGTTAGCACTACCACGCACAATTATTGAACTTATTTAAGGCTTTTTAAATGTTTTTAAATATCCGGGATTTTACCTGTAACTAATGAAAATTAGAACATAAGTTTGGTATCTAATCAATGCAAACTACCAATTAATTTTGAATTTGCTTGAAGATACAAAATGTTATTTAAATTTATATTTAATAACATTATTTGGATCATTTCAAGCTCGAGATAGTTCACTTATTTGGTAACGTATCATTTAAAAAAAATGTTAAACAGAAAATAGAATAAGTTATAAAATTTGATTGATACTGAATTCTCTGTTTCTATATAAATTCTCATATAAAAACACCACAACCAATAAAATGTGTCAGACAGAAAAACACTCTTTTTTTTGATAATAAATCAATTTTATTCGAAATCTGTTTCGAAATCCATTCGCTATCATTTCCTCAACCAGAATAACGAAATGCATTCATGGTAGAGCATTGAAAAGATGGTGAAATGTATCTGTCACGATCGGGATCGAGAAACTTTCAACGCATCTCTAGACTGATTTGACTAACTGCAATCATTGGATGAAATCCAGCTATAGCCCATTGGTTGCGTATCATTAAATTTTATAAAGATACAAAGCCAAGAAGAAAACCCGCATTTTTCATGTTTTTCCATTTGCTTCTTCGGGTTTTCTTCTTTTTTTTTTTCTTCTTCTTCGTCGTCTCGCTCTTGTGTGTCTTTCCACACAGAATCTTTATCATTTCTTTGTGCCTGAATGCTGAAAACACGAGTTCAGGCAAAACGACTGAATGCATGGCCATTTTGATAAATTTATTACTCTCTGTTATTAAAATGTTTTTTTTTTATTTTCAGTGTTCATTTAAATAAGTCGACCTACTTAACGGATTTAACACGCACTACGACTACACTAAGAAAACAAAACCCAAAGGCACATACAACTAAACGCAACAAATAGGAACGAACCATAGAGTACAGTGGGGCAAAACAATTTTATGGTAGAAAAAATTCATTATAATAAGGTGTTTCTAACTAAAAATCTAGTATGCAACTGATTTGGGATGAAATTTAGCGATGGTGTCTTACTGGGTGGAGTGAAATAAGGGCTGCGGAATTAAGGCCCGCGGTTCGTAATTCCTACTTTGAAAGGAAACAGCGCCCCAGACATTAATTCCTTCCTAAAATGGCCATTAAATCCGCAGGCGTTATTCCTCAACAGTTGAGATTTGTAAAAGGGGGCATGTTGCCCCCTGTAACCCCCCTGCCTGACTCACTATAGGATTTGGAGTGGGTGCGAGTTTTGGTAAGTGCAAGTACCGCCGGTCTTAATGCTTTTTTGTGGCGGGCCTTATTGCCACTTTGAAAAGGAATTAATGCCCGCGGGTGTTATTTTTCTTACTAAATGACAAGGAAAATATGTTGGTTCTGTTATTAACAAAATGGAAAATCAACACTTACAAAAACTGAAATGCAAAATTATAGCAACAGCTTAAAAGAATTTTTCAGCATTATTGCGTCGTGGAACTGCATACTACAAATCCAAAGTAAGAGCTAGCAGAGAAGTATTCTTCGGCACCTCGAATGGGTATAAACCAAAAAACCCTGGTACTGTCGAGTGCGGTCTTGACAATAGGAGGCTTGCAAAAAAAACCTCCTGAAACCAACAAACGCCTTTCGCACACTTCTAATTAGGGAATTTTAGAAAAACCAAATGACCCAGGAGCTCAAAGTTTATGACCATACACCGATTTTAACCAACAAAATAATTTTTGACTATAAGCCAAATGTTAAAATACAAAATGTCCCATATGGAACGACGATAATCCCCACCGTCAACGGCAAGCGCAACTGAAAAATAATAACCAATTTTTTGTTGGCTCAAATGGAACGATAAGAACGTCATGCTCGTGGTTCCAGCCGGACGGTTCTATACGAGTAACAAACATCACAATGGATTGAATTGATTGAATTGTAGATTTTTTATCTTTTTTTTATTTTTTTTTCTTTAATAACCTATATCTACATAAGGAAACTTTTGGGTTCTTAAAATATGTATGTCAAAATATTTAAAATGTTTAACAATACCTCGGATATGTTCTGTATGGAGGCTTCATTCAGTTTTTAATTAACTTTCTGCCCAAAAAAAAATTGTTTTGGATCGCTGTGAAACGGCAATTACCCTACTGTTTGGGGCGATCATTAGTAATTTATAAAAAAAAAAAGATTATAATATTTCTTGCAGACAGTACAAAGACAATACTAAATTAATTATTGATACAAATATAAAAAAATCGTCATTTTGCTTAGACAAATATAGTAATTCCTATCAGTTAACCCACAATGATTACCTATATTTTAATGCAGGGTTGGGGGTGGTACGGCTAAAAACTTTTTAAAGCCACTTTGTACCTATATTATATTGTCATGGTCAATTGATATGTGAATGTGTTTTGTGCATTATAAATGTGTTATTGAAATAGAAACAATACACACATGTTGTTGGGCTGATTAATTTATAGTTTACAATGCCCACTCACATGGAAAACTTGTTTCAAATAAAAAGTAAGTTACTTTACTTATACTTACGAAGATAAGGCGATGGAAAATTAATCAATTCCGCTCAATTTTGGCTCGCTAAGTCAATGTACGAATACAAAATATCAATTTCCTTATATTGTGATAAATATGGTGAACAATTTTTTTTTGTACAGGGTGGCTGATGAATCACGGTACTAAAAAAAACGTATTGCAGCCCAACTGGACATCACTCAATTTTGAAGAGCAGTTGTTAACTGGTGTCCATCAATTTATCTCACTTTGTCTATAATGTCCCAAATGATTTTTAAAATTGGGTGACTTCCGATTGGGCTGAAACAAGTTTTAATGGTCAGGTCCTTAATAGTTGTACACGCTGACACTAATCTCGATTTTTTTTTACTCGGAAAAAAATAACCGGCTGTTAATCGAAGTGCATAACTTTTTCCACATTGTCTAATGTCTCTCTAAAAAGGGAATGTCTGTCTAAAAATGGAACCTCCGATTTGGCTAAAATAAGCTTTCGAGATAGGTATTAAATTGGTCTATGCGCTGACACTAAATTACGTCTACTTTTACATATTTAATAAGGCAGGTATATTGGTTTCGTGTAAAAATAAACACGTTTTAATTAAACATGACATTACGAAGATGTAGAAGCCCAAAAAAAGTAGGTTTTGTCATGCTCTAATGATTTTGATAAAATTTAGTGATCGTTTTATTTTCATCAGTAGGTATTATTAATAATGCATTTCAGATTTTTGGCTAGGTATACAAAAACCGCTACCTACAATATATAAGCGTAACCGACAATTTTATTTTCTTAAAAAAAAAAAAATACGATCGATTTCGATAAAATTTTATACGAGTGATTTATTGCCCAAGGTGATGTCATTCATCGGATTTTTTTTTTAGAATCAGCTTATTAGCGGTACCTGCCATAAAACCGTTTTTTTATTACACCGATTATCTTTTGAGCGGCTGCACGGATTTCAACTTAATTTAATATTTCAAAATCAATGCTTAATCTAAATAATAATGCAAACAATTTTTGAATTCGTATTTTATTAATTAATTAATTAATTTTTTTTTATAGATACAATCAATTTTGATAAAATTTCTTATAATATTGAAGTTTTCACGGCGGTGAAGTCTTTCAAATAAATATTTTTTATTCCATACATTTGTTTTTAAATGATTTAAAAAAAAAAATTCAAAATATAATACTGAAATTCTTTTTTTTTCATAAAAAACTTGTCAACTGAATTTTGCAGTCGTCAAAACGAAAATTAATTGCCACAAGAGCAAGTTTGTGCGACCCAGTCGTGCCATTTATTTATATTATTATTATTATTATTATAAAATTCTTTATTATAAAATATAAGATTTTAGTAGAACACTGTTATAAAGAAAATAGAATAATGGCATTTATTTTATTTATATTTTACGACTTTCCGCAAAATTTAATGATTAATTTTTATATAGTCCCACTGTTTGCTACAGATCAAGTTTGTGAGACACAGTAGTGCATTTAATATGTCAAATACATAGGTACTAATATACCTACTATATATGTTTCTCGTGAGAATGAACTTTATAACTTTATAACCATGAGAAATATTCAAAGCACCTCCTCTTGAACAATTTTTGCACACGGGCCCCCGCCTCTTACGAGGAAGTGACAAATCCTCCAAGAGTAACATTGTCATGAAAAAGTGCATCCCACCTAAGTCGTTCGGATTCGACAAAAATTGTAGGTCCCAGCATATAGTCCCGGGGTATTAGTAATTTGTGAAAATTCGTTTAAAGTAGAGGCCGAAAAATGGAACCCAGTGGAACTCCAGAAAGTACTTTAAGAAATGAAGAAATTTTGTTTCCCATAGACATAGAACAACACGTTGTTGATGAACATCTAAATACGAATCCAAGAGTTTGAACGCCAATGAGAATAAACTACGAAGATGAAATATACATAATTGTACATCAAAAATACAAAAGAAAATACACAACTGTTTGTATGACCACAACGAGATCGTAAAACATCTTGTTGTAACATGCAAAATTGCCAGGTAACTAGGTTCTAATAATGAACAAATAAAATCTAGAATATTTAAACTGAAATGAAATAGTTTGGCACATAGGAAGTGAGACATATCCGTATTTTTCATGTCATACCATGACCAGAAGATGGTAAGCCAACGACCCTTTAAATTTATCTTAAATAACTTTATAGCTTTAATTTGTTTCAAATCACATAACATTCTATTTATATTTGCATTCATTCAACAATATTCGTTTTTTGTTCTTTATCATTACTGTTCGAAACCAGTTGAGTGCTTCAAGAGTTCAATAACTTCTTTTTTATACCTAAAGTTTAAGTTTCATAATAAACTCTGCGTTGCAACGGCAAAGAACGTAACGAGAATGTCACATTAAGCGAAAATGTGAAATTATAAAAACAAAACGCATACCTGCATCAATTTTTTCGATTAAAAATCAATTTAAAAACATTTAAATACAACTTAAAGATCAAACCTCAATCCTCTAATAAAATCTTGATAATGATGACTTATAATGATGACTAATATTTATCTGATCTATTTCATAAAAAAAATCGATAGTAAGATAAAACAACTTGTTGTAAGTTTCACGAAAGTTCAAGTGTCGGATTTCTATAGTTTTGTTGTTATGTTAATTATGAGACCTAATAAACAACACACTTTAACTTTGAAAATGTATGTGTATACAATATACCCCTACAATAATTATAATTGGCAGCAATCTGGATTTGCCCCTATGAACTATACATGATGTAGGTATATTACAGGGTGTTCCCAAGTAATTTTGTATTCTTTTCACAAGCGATGTATAAAGTGCCGGTCGTTTTTGAACACATTTTGTGTTAAATTTTGTGGTGTGGTTAGTTGAAACAATTTTGCAGGGCAAGTTGTAACATTTTATAACTAATACTGCTACTTTTTTTTAAAACAAAAATGTTGCAAATCACAAAGATTTGAATGTATGGATTAAGAATAAGATTGAAAAACAGCGATATCTTACAATGAGCGAGTTCGGGTGTGTTTTTTATTTTGGAAGAAGACAATATGGGATGACGTCTTAAGCTACATTCAGATAAGAAAATATCTAATGACCGTCCGGATCAGGGATAACATTAGATTGATTTACACACACATTTCCACATAGGAAAGAGCCGACACACCTGCAAAGAAATCTTATACAAGCAAAACAACCTCAAGTGTCCTGTTTACGACGTAAAAATCATCACTAGTGGACTAGTGGACAACATTAGTGGACACTATATTAAAGTAAATTATTTCCCTTATTGAGTTTAAAACAATAGGTATATTACCTGAAATGTAGTCAAGTTATTTCTCACCTATTTTCAAAATGCTGCTCGTAAAAAAGTACAACAATTTGTCTAAAAAGTGAAATTATTTTCCACTAGTTTTTTCCCATGTGAATTAATTTTTACGGTAAAGGTATTTCTCTGCACCAAAGTCTTCAACAAGTTAAAAATAACATCTACCTCCTATTTACTTTGCGGTGAGTAGAAAGAAACTTTAAAGATATTCTGGAAATCCGATCTTTCCGAAAAGCCAAAATTGACTCCGACTCCGATCTTGTTGCAGACAAGGTATACAAATGCGGAGTGCTAAGACCCCGAGTAGGTATACTAGGAAATGTCGGTTTTGTGTTTAACGTCGAAACGCTGCAATCGCAAGAAGTCATTAGAGCCAACGCAGATTGTAGAAATCATAAAAACGGCCGCAACCAATCTGCAATCCGAGCTTTTTAAAGTCACCGCAGATGATTTGGTAAGGAGTAGGTAACATTTCTGACAAATGTTACATGTTACGATCCTAAAAAAAAACCCTTTTGCTTTCACTATAATATTTGTAGAGTATTGAAGAATCAGTCTCCTTTATAAATTCCATCGACCAAATACTAGCATTACGACACACACTAGAGACTAGACCCTGATTAGGGAAAGAGAGTCGTTTTCGATTCGATATCTACTTTTCGACCCACCTAGAGTTGTTTAATTATTTAATTCGAAGCGAATTCTTTCAATCCTTCCAATTGACAGATGATTTTCACGAAAGTACATAGCTAAAGAGATAAAATCAAAAATAGTTTGTTATACAAAACTTCATTTTCGCCTCCAAAAACGACTCGCTTCGTATTCCCTAGTCGGGGGCCTGTATAAAACCCTTAAACGCCAAGTCGATACACACAAACCTATGGACTTTATAGTTAATAATGAAGTGGTTAACCTTGATTCTGCTATAACTTTCGATAACGAACCTAGTTTGATATCAAACAAGAAGCTAAAAAAGCAATTGAGTAACAAAGTCCTCGCTGAAATAACCAAAATAACACTGTTGAAAACCCTGATTATCCCAGTGTTTTGTTTTGTTTATTGTGCGGAAACGTTTCAATTGTCAAAAGGAAGTGCTTGAGAAAATCCTTCGATCAGTACCTATGTACTGCTCCAAGTTACGATTGGGTTGATGGACATGTTTTGGTTTATGTATTGGTTCACACTAAACTGTAGGCCAGAAGAAGAAATTATAGTTATGTTGGAATTTCTTGAAAAGTAAAAGATATTTTAATTTATGAGGTCGGTTTTTAACGTTACATTAAAGAAAAAACTGTTAGGTATCTAAGAATTTAAAATTTTAAATATTAAAAAAGAGTAATTTGAAAAAAAGAAATTTCAGAAATTTTGTATTTTTTAAAACTACGAAAATAAATTAAAAAACACAATTGATATCTTATCTTTAATTTGATACCTATAAAGGTAAAACAAAATTTGATAAGTATTGCGATAATTTTGTAATTATTATTTTTATTTTTCCCGTCAAAGCAAGGGATAATTACCCTTCGCATTTTATTTTATTAATTAGATATTAGAAAATGTCTAATAAACAATTGTCAAGATAATGACATTTAATTCCGGAACACCCTGTATGAACTGGTAGGTATTGACCATTTATTTTAGCAAACTTATTTCAGCTGTTCCATTCTAAAAATGTAAACAACTGTCATTTTAATAATATAGGTAGACAAAGTTTACAAATGAAAACTTAACAAAGCAATAAACCGTTTTCATTCGAAAATACCATATTCACCAAAAAGTCTGATAATTTCAAAGTTAACCTTCAAAAGAGAAAACCAAGGGGAAACCTAGAAATCGAGTTATTCGGACTTTGTACATTATTCGGTCATGTATTTGTTAATCGATACTATTAGTCAGCTGTGCATTGATATTTCACCAGTGAAGGTAGAAATTGTATAAAACAATAATTACGTAGGTACCTATATTTTAATTCTCTACTTGATAGCGACTTTTTAAACATTATATAGGTAGGTATGGATTGTGGATGTAGTTTTTATATCGTGAACTGGTTGGTTAATTTTTTGATATTAAAAATAAACAATAAAAGTAAAAAAAAAAGTTCTAAATATCTGGAGAGGCTCGATTGCAATGTTTTTTTTGATGACGTTGACTCTTATATCTGAAAAAAAACATAAACAAATGATATTAACTTTCTGTTACGATCAGAGCTGTCGTTTTTGTGCAGAAGTACTTATTTCTTAGTATGTATTTCCTACTAGGTAACTCAATCACTGGAGAATGTTTAATTAAAATCACTCAACAAACAAGTATACCTACCTAATCAATATTCATATCCTATCAGTTTGTGAAGTTCGTTTTGACTATCGTAAGGGAAGAGTATAGATAGGTACATTTATGTAGGTAGGTTTTATGGCCATTGATTTAAAAAAACCTTGAAACATATTTAGTTATTTACAAATTTATATTCATACCAGCATTGTCTCTGAAAAATTTGAAAATAAGTCCAAAATTGGGGCCCCAGGCAAAAAAAAGGGGGCCCCTAGTGACCAAAGCGAAACACTGACATCAGGCACTTTTATACGAAAATAGTACCTAAATTATTTATTGAGCACATTCAAAATTTTAAGTGTTTTTTGTTTTGAACATTAAATATCATTTTCGAGATAAACTAAATTCTCTCAAAAAATGGCTCCAACGATTTTGACAAAACTTTGTGAACTTGCAGTGTTCTTTATGGGTGATTCTCCACTAAAAGCTGCTTTTCTTGTTCCCAGTCGAAATCGATTAATGTATTAAATTAATTAAAAATATTTCTTGGTCTTTAACAGCGTTACCAGCCACCAAGTTACATCCAATTTTAAGTTTTAAATATTTTCAATCAATTTGGCACAAAAATTAAGCATTTACCTACCAAATATTGTAACGTGTCCCCACCTCTTTTCAACACAGAAAAGGTTCTTTTTGTTGTTCATAAATTTAAAAAAATCGTAAGATGGTAAAGTTCCACTTTCAAAAAAATAAGAATGAAGACAATTATACAAAAAAAAAAGTGTAGTCATTTAAAACAACCTAATTGGAAGGTTTTAAACACGTGGCTCCAGATATTTGCATCATTACCGTATATAAAATTAAAACGCTTTCAAATTCGAATTAACGGCCGTCATTTGGTTACATTCAACATAAATGAAATGAATCAATCATGTAGCATAATGTAGATATTAAATTTTAGCACAATAGTAAAATGGCGTCATTTTCGTAGCTAAAAAATATCCTAAAAAAGTCTTAAAATCTAGTGTCCAGACTATTGTATATAAATGTCTGTAGTACAATCATGGAGCAGCGCCATCTAAAGAAACTTGTGAACCGCACATTTGGAGGTTCTTGCATTTGCTAAGTGTCTATTCTGTTACCCTTACATTAGTCGTCAAGAAAACAAAGTAACAATATTTAACGTATTTTATTGGATCTTAAACCCATATTTCCTTGACATGAGTCGTAAACAAAACAAAAATCATATATGCTTACGACTGTTGTCAGCGTAACAAAATAGACAACTAGTAAATGCACGAACCTTAAAATATGTTATTCACAAGTTTCGTAAGATAATTTACAACAACAATTGAATCTGCATAGATTTTTTCTTAAATTTAGATAGATTCAATGCAAAAAAGGGACTTTTAACAGAGAATCACCCTTTTATAATACTTGCATTTCAGGATTTTGGCTTAAAATTCACATATTCGAGATAGAAAAAAGGAAAAACCTATAAATAATAGATTTGACTGTCAATTTAGCATTACCAGCGACATTTTTTTTAGTTGCACGACAAATTTACAACAATTCACGAAAATTTATCGGAAAAACGTTCTAAAAAGCTTTTCGAAAGATGAACTATAGTTTGTGAACGGAGATACATATTGGGAAGTCTAATGAGGACTACCATGATGGCCTGCTTAAAGTAATGAAAGTCAAAAAATGACTCCTTGAAGTAGTAGGTATAAAGCAGAGAGTACGAAAAGCGTGTAGGGTGATGGATCCAGTAGTCGGCTATTTAACTTTTTTTTTACGTTTGACTGTTTTTTAAAACTATTATCCCCAGTTTCACAGTGAACGTTTAAACTTCAGTTCAACTGAACGTTAAACGGAGTTTACATTTTTCGTTTAACTCGTCCGGTTTTACAGTGAAATACGAACTTCAATTCGGTAGAACGTCGTTTAACTAGATTTTATGAAAAGAAGATGACAACATTTTTCATTTTTAACTATCTTTCCTTATCTTTTCTTACTCTCTCTGAGGCAAATAAAACGCGTAAATACAGCAAATATATATTTATTTTTTGACAAACTTGTCTTATTTTTTTTTTTGTTTCGTTTTTTTTTTTTTTGTTTCTCCCATGTTTGCAATAAATATAAAGTTTTCCTCGTCGCTCATCTTTAAAATCTTTTTCACAAATTAATTACATTTTAAAAACACAAAATTTTTTTTATTGAGAAATATTTTCCGAAACAGAAGTATGTAGGTAACGTTGTAGTTAACGTTCGCAAAGTTGGAAACACATTTTTTTGAAATGAAATGTCACTCGGAGAGTGGTTTCAGAAGCTGAACTGAAGTTTTAACGGCAGAAGACGTTCGTTTAACTTATGTCAAATTCCATGGAAATAAAAAGTCGCCTTTTTTCGGACTAAAGTCGTTTTTTTTCGAACTAAAGTTGCTTTTTCTCTGAAAACCATGATCCATGGACAAGAAAAAGTTGATTTTTTTCCCCTCAGATCAACTTTTCTTGAATCTCGATTTGAAAGCAAGATTCACACGTATTTTCACACATACTTTACAAATTTGATTCCTTCTATCAGGAAGCCTTAGTTGTGTAGTTTGGTTTATTTTAAAAGGGATTTAACAAATAAAATAATTTTAAAACAATCTATTGAAAGGGAATTTCGTTATTAATAGTAAAAATTGTGAATAAAGAGCGTTAAAGTGAAATGCTTAGATAGCGTCCATTAAATATACACAATACAATCACAAAAATAAAGCAACTTCGTTGTTTCAAAATCCATGGGAAGAAAAAAAAGTCAACTTTTCCGATCAAATCTGAAAAAATCCAAGGAATTCGACATTAAACTAAAAATTGAACGTTATTCAAGGTTTAAACAAAACTGTGAAACCCAATAAATTGTTGAACTGCAGTTTAAACTAAAAGTGGAGTTTAAACGTCGACTGTGAAACTGGGGTTAATGTTTGAATTCTGAATATTCAATTTGTTTTATCAGGTTATCTAAATTTTGAAAAAATAATTTTTTTAGTGGATTTACCATATAAATTCAACAATTTGCAAATATTTAAAAAAAATGTGTGATTCTAGTGAAGTCGTTCCCCTAAACTCCAGTGGTCGGCCACATGATTCTTCAGTAGTCGGCCCCATTTTTGTGTTCTAAATTTGTCATTCTTTTAACCAACATAAAAGATAGTTGTTGAAGTTTTGAGCCAAAACTGTGTTAAATTTTGCAGGCGGGCACTGTGTTAAATTATATTAAGAATATAAAGAAAAGAGCCCCAACACTTCCAGTATAAATTTTGGAGACCAATTAAGTTTTCAACAATGAAAATTAAGGTCTTCAAGAATGTCTACAGCACAATTCTCTTGCAGATAGTCTTGCGAGTACCTGCTCTTTTATCTACATTACGCGTCATTTAAACAGACATTCTGTTTTGGAAAACCGATTGCGGGTGCCACTTTAAAAAGCCATAGTTGCAAGATAAAGTCGGGGGCCGACTACTGAATTTATTAAAATATACTCAGAAATCTTGTTAAAAATGAAGAGAAACTGAAGTGCGCTTTAGATTTTCATACAAAAACAAGTAAAACAAATAGAAATCATTTTGATCAGTGGTCGGCCATAGGGGCCGACTCAAAAAAAAAACTATAAAAAAAATGCCGTCTATTAAAAAACCGACTAAATTGTTTTCTTTTTTCTTTTATTTCAATGGACTAATATGCAAATCAGCTACGAAACATGGTAGAAAGTTGATGGTCGGGTAAAGTCTCCCGGACATTCCTAATGAATATCTAACCTACCATCAATACATCAAAAAAAAAACTTGTTAGGATTTACAAAAGTGATTGTAATAGAAAAACATAACGCTTAAGTTTTTCAATATTTATGATTTAACAAAAAAGTCGTAATTTGGAACTTACCTTCTCTTTTCCTTTGGCTTTCCGTTGGTTTGTTGCGTTGTTGTTTTTGTTTTTGAGACAGCAACGGTGTCACCAGAGCCCTTATCCGTTGTCATTTTAATATGATTTTGATGACGAAATCCTGTTTAATCCAAAACGAATAACTTTTCCCGATAAATATTTTCAATTTATTTACTTTTCACTTGTTTTTTAAACAATCTAGGTATGTAATATTTCTTTGGACACATGCACTGATTTGACACACACATATAATTAATAGGTTAATAATTCACAATAATAATGATTTTTAGATTAATTTCCAGTTGGTATAAAATTGTAGTATAATTGGGATATTTTTAATGACATAGGTACCTATATTTTGGTTTCCCACTAAACTTATAAATTGAAGTTGAATAGCCAATCATTAGGAAAGCAAGTTAAAATACACAAATTATTTATAACACATTCATTTAATAAAACAAGATTATTTTGTTTTTTTTTAACCACAATAATTATAATTAACGAACAATATAAAACTCCTATTTCTAGGTAATCGCGAACCGAATTATTATCATACACGAAAGTAGGCTATATTTTGAATGCATTTTTGCAGAATGCATAAAATATCCAAAACCGTTCCGCGACGTTCCAATTAAAGTTTTTCTTTTAATTGAAAATTTGACACGAGATTTAATTTTCTAATAAAAAATATTTGTGCTCGAATAAGATTATAACTTTTGTTTTACGACTCCTACAAAAGACACGGGGAGATTACATATTACTTTTACTTTACTCTAGCCGTAGCGGGCTGCAGTCTCTCATTCCAGCAAGTTGATTTTTTAGACGACGAGAAGACATTGTGACTGTCACGGTCTCGCTCTTTTTTTGATAATAAATTATTTTTTGTAGAGGTAGTAGAGGAAGATAATTTTTATTTTATATATAGTTTTCTCACTTGTGTATGAAGTTTGTGTTTGAAGGATAGAATGAGATGGGGATGCTTTAGTTTTCGATAACGGGAATATTAGTTAATTTTATAAGTTCATCTGCTCATCGACATCATGGCGGAAATTTAAGAACGAGATGGCAAATATGATTTGTTTTCTTGTTGTCTTTTTTGTGTTTGACTAGGAAAATGTTATGAAAATAAAGTCCTGTGTTAGATGGTGTGTGGGTAATTTTGAAAGGATTTTTGTTTGCAACAAATAAGGTATTGTTTTAGACAAATTTGACAGTTTCATATCAAAAGCACGGGCAGTTTGTAAAGTTTGTAGGTTAAAGTGGGTGGAGCCTCCTGATGTGATGTTCTATTTATTTATTATTCTAGGAATTAAGATGGCTTCAAACACACCGAAGAAGATTTCGCTAAGGTCATATCGAGTAATTATTAATTTATTATTGCTCTAATTCCCTGTAACGAAAAACACTCACCGAACAAAATGTATTTTATGCATACATTTGTTTTTTTTTTATATCTCTTGCATTTTGTTAACTCAAGAACAATAATTGCTACAACAGTAGAAAAAAACCAAGTCGATAGTAACGAAATTCTACTTACTTTTGAAAAAGATGATTTTTTCATTTCACCATTGAGTTTATACACACATAAAGATGGTTTCAAACTCACCAAAGTAGATGTCGCTAAATGAGCATATCGAGTAATTATTATTTCCCTAGTTCTCTGTAACGAAAAATATTTGAACCCAACCGAACAAAATTCTTCTTCATACATATGTATTTGTTTTTCTTTATTTCTCTTGCCTTTTAACTCACGAATAATTTCTGAAATGAAACAAGTCAATAGTAACGACATCATACGAGCAAAGTTTGAAACATACACATTACACCGATTTTTTCGTCTTTTGTGCAGAAAACAGTTATTTTGGTCTCTTTTTTGTCAACAGTGTTTTTTTTTATCAACAACTTTCTCAAAAATAGACAAATAATTAAATATTATCTAATTATCTAAAGTCTTAAAATAAAAATTGAGAAAATAAAAATTGGGTAGTATTATTGAGCTATATGGTTGCTTTATTATTTCGCCTGAGCCTTACTTCTGTATTTTATTCTTCCCTTTAAAATGAGGAGTGGACGCGCAACCTTGCATGGAGAAATAAATACACGCGTAAACAACAACACAAGATCCACCAATGTTGCTAGATCATGCAAAATTCAAATCTGTTCAAAATTCTAATCCGTTAACATCCGTTAACCAAACCCTTCAACAACTTCTTTTGAAAAAAAAAACTTTCACTTTACTGTCCAATGCATCATGTTTGATACATATTACCGAATATGTATGTGTCTGGTTTTTAACGTCCATGTATCATGTCCCCATTCAGAATTGTTTTTTTACACAAAAATTAAATGGTACTTACTATTATTTTGTTTTCACGCCATGTCCGTTCCATATTGGAAGATTGCAGTTGCAAAATAGCTTTCGTTAAATTAAGTTATGAATTATTTTATAATAAGAATTTACCTATCTTAATAATATTATATCTATACATAATTATCAAGTGTTCAAAATGATTTTTTTTTGTTATTAGACGTGTTATATTTTTGCACTGAATCTGGCTTTCAGAGTCCACAAAGGACTGAATCGCACTTGGACAATTAGGCCTTTTTATACAGTTCACGAGCTTTATTTTCATTAAAAGTGAAGGAAATTGTTTCATTCGCGTACCTTTATGTTCTAGGCTTACGTTATTTTCCCTAGTATATTGAAGTTTAACGCGAAGCACTTTTCGAATGATCGCGATTTTGTCATATCAATTCGCAAGCATTCGCCAACTTTTTTGTTCGCTTCGCAAGCAATTAAAGCACCCTAATTCCGTTGAGAGCCTAGCGACACAAATAATTTATAAAAACTTAAGCAAAAGACCGTGAATTTGAACACGACTGGTTTTCACAGAGCGGCTTAAAAATCGAAAAAAGGAGAATAAGCTCTTGGAAATAACAAATGTGCCCGCTCCTGGCCTTAGACATGGAAAGGTCCAAAATCATAACTTGTTGAGGTAAATACTACGGCATAAAGCATAGAGGTTCCTATCTTTGTTGGTAGAGGAGTTAGTCTGAGTTGGTTTTTGGTAAAAAGGGTATAGTGTCAAAAGTATGTATATAAACTTATTTGTAGTATGTAATTCGAGCTAATCATATACCTAATAGTTTTTTTTTTTTTTTTGTATATTACGAAATATTTCATAATTGCGAAGGAGGAACTAAAAACTTCTGGAAGAAAGGAATATGAAACCATCACGTACATTACAATACCGATGTTTTCTGTGGTTGGTCAACGAAGCTAAATCGCTGAAGTAGTGATTTCCCATCCCATTGGAATTCATAACATAGTCAGAAAATGAACAAGGTCTGGGGTTCTTATTAAAAAAAAAGTCCATTAAATGTTTGTTCTTCAAAGAAACTAATTTTTTTTTTTACGTAGCCTTAAAGATTGTTTTATTACCAAGTTAAAATAAAAGTTTGAAATTAAATATTTGATACTCAAATAAAATAAGAATGTGATTATAAATAGGTATAAATAATGTGAATAAAAAAAAACAATATAGCTTTTATCTATAAATAGTTAATGGCTTATCTCTTATTCTTGAACATCACCAATACCATCCCCTTGAATTGTGAACATAGCTTCGGATTCCGGTAGACATGGTGAATCGTATATTTTACATATTCTTGTCTCACCTCGCCCCTTGCGCAGATACAAGCGCGTCGTAGAAGCATGTGCAATTATATTTCCTCCAATAGGTTTCTTAGGATCGGCAGCAAACATCGATGTACCGCCATCGACCTGAGCAACAACTTGATTGGTGATTACAACAGCAACTCCGTACTTTTGAAAGTAAGAAAATTAAAAATCGAGGCTTTGATAAATAAGTCTTAAAAACCCACCTCATCTGCAAGTCGAAGCAACAGACGAAGAAATCTTCCTAAATGCATTTGTCTGGCTGCTAACTCTCCACGGCCAGCATAGTCTGTTCTATACAAAGCGGTTGCACTATCAATAATCAATAAGGCATATCTGGATTCAGCCATCATAGCTGCAGCCATGTATAGTAGATTCGTCTGGTGATCGGTGTTGTATGCTCGAGCACAAGCAACATTATCTAGAACTTCATCCCTAACTAATTTATAACGTTCAGCCACCGAAGCTAAACGTTCCGGTCTAAAGGTACCTTCTGTGTCGATATATAGGCATTTACCTTCGCCACCGTTTTGACTTACTGGAAGCTGACAAGTTACCGCCAGTGTGTGGCACAATTGAGTTTTACCCGAACGGAACTCACCAAACATTTCTGTGATCGAACCAGTTTCAATGCCTCCACCTAGCAATTTGTCTAGCTCCTTTGATCCGGTGGTCAACATAATAATTTCAGAGCGTTTTTGAAAATACACAGTAGCTGTGGTGAATCCCATGGGTACTAACTTCGATGCTTCAGCGAGGATTTTATCAGCTTTAGCTTCCGAGATACCTTTGATACAGATAAGGGACTTCTTTGGTGCAAATGCTACAGATTCCACTGTATAATAGCCCGCTTCATTGAGTTTCTTTATATCACTACTTGTGATACCATTTCCCTAACAATAAAAATATGTTTTAAACACAATCTTTAACAAACAAAAATTACTTTTAATTTACTTCTAAACATTTGATCAATTGTGGTCCATATTCGTCTTCAACTTCATTATTATCAGCGGTCGTTTGTGCTGCTAAAGAACGCTCCATAATAATAAAATAGAATTAACTTTTATTTCAATTGATATTTCAGGTAAAAACAAAAACACAAAATAAAATACTTTATTTTGAATTACACTTTCAAAAAGACGTCATTTATGTTTGGAAGGCGCATTTCCATTTTCCCATACTTTCGAACTTCGCATTTCCGAAAAGTAAAGCCAAACCATTTATATTTTGACACATACATACACACTATCAGCCTCGGCACCAAGCGGATATTGCTTGCAACCTCCTTTGTAAGAGATTTGTTCGTGTGAAAACCGTATTAACCTGGTCGCTCCATTGCATGCATGTATAGATGAACGGTTGATAGTTTGCCTTCACACTAGTCATGCATGTCTTCAACCACCATAATCGTCAGCAGAATATCAAAATATTTTGAAAACCATCATACCGCTTGACCAGCCGCATGATGAAGCGTTCACACTTTCAAAGCTGAGCTCATCATGCCTGCAGTTAAATGAGAACCCCCTATCAAGTGACATCGGGTTAAGTAATTGGGATCTTGGTCGGATAATGTGCACGTTTTAGATACGTCTGTATTGTATGAGTTTGTGAACGACCTAAACGGGACAGGTGTCAAAAGACACACAAAAACATATTCGTAGTCAGCTGTTTGCCAATCGTCCATTGGCTTCATGAGTATATTTGAAATTTTAGGATATCTTCAGATTCATTTCCCCGCCGCAGCCATATGGTTGATCAGTTTTGTTTTAACATGGAATTGCATGGAATTACAATGCCACAATAATTGTGCACATGAACACAAGCAATGGCGCTTCCTCTTGTATTCTCTTGACTAAACCCTGTATCATAGAATAATAAATAAATAGAACATCATCTCAGGGAGATCCACCCACTTTTACCTACAAACTTTTAAAACTGCAGATATTTAACTCTGTATGCGTGACCGTGCATTTCAAATAGGACTGTCAAATTTGGCTAGAACACACATTCTTATAATTTTGCATCTAGCTGTTCACACTCATTCACGTATAGAAAAGCGAGAGGAGACGGAGGAGTACAAGTTGATGACTTGTGCCTTGTACACACGGTCTTATAAAATAAAATTTTTGGCATTACCTAAACTTTTCGGCATGTTTTCGAAATGTCATCTATCTCTGCTCCACATAACCTGCAAATATATTACATAAAATTGTGTAAAATATACATCTATTTTAATTTTGTTCTAAAGTTGAATTAAAAACAACAATTCGGAGCAAAATAACCATTTACAACAACTATTCATACTTGATTATATTATGTCCGGTTATTATTATTTAGATATAGCATTGTAGGAAATCACAAGTATAACATGACTAAACTTTTTCTTGAATAACTTAACTCCATTTGTAGGAAATTTCAGGACGACAACGAAGATTTGGTTCTCACACCGGCATATTTCAAAGGTAGCATTAATCAATCCTTGCGTAGTGTATTTGGTGAAATCGGTGGCTTGACCGAAGTGGACATTTTCAAATTCGATTCAGAGTCTCGTCGAGCAATTGTTCGTGTTCCACAAGATTACTACGTCAAGACTCGTGCTGCAATCACGTTGATTTCAACATTCCAAGATATTCGTTGTCATTTTCAAGTTAAGAAAGCATCGCCAATTCTACTGCAGCTTCTTTCATCTCACATAGAATTCTAAAACTAAAAATGTCTCTGTGTAAATCTTTTGGCAAAGACAAGGTAATATTCGTTACTAAAGAAGATCATGCTGTTCCCAGCACTGTTGAGTTACCTCCACCTCAGCCTCAACAAGGTCTTATAACTTCCGCTGGAGAAATAAACTGGGGATGCCCGTGTTTGGGTGGAATGGCTACAGGACCGTGTGGGGTTGATTTTCGTGAAGCATTTTCTTGCTTCCATTATAGGTAAATTGAGAGTTTAGATTCTTTAAATAAGATTAAAAACTAATCAACTTGGTATTCTTACAGCGAAGCAGATCCTAAAGGATCAGACTGTTATGATGCATTTAAGACAATGCAGGATTGCTTTACAAAATATCCTGCAGTTTATAATAAAGGTGGTGGTGCTGATGATGCTGACGACAATGATATGGATTTAGGTGCCATTGAAGGAATAGGCGAACCAGCTGAAAATCCTTCACAAACCAAAGTTGAAAAAAAAGAAAACTAAAATTATTTTCATTAGGTTAAGTTATTTTGTTTTAAAAGTTAACAGAATTAAAATGTATTAAGTAGTTATTTTTATTTCTAATTGTTTCGTTACGTTTTTTTTTATATATAAAAAGAACAAAAAAGAAATGCGACAGTTTGAGATTGATTTGCGTTGCTTTATCAAAGGTTACATGATAAAAGCTTAAACTAATGTTCTAAGCTTTCTTATTTGTCATTTGCACTTTCAATGGTGTATTTTACTTTTTTTCTAGTTGCATAGGAATTAAAATTAAGTGTATGATTTACATTGGATCCCGATCTGCCCCATTTTTGTCAGTACATCTGCAATTTCGATGACGTATATGTCAGTGTCCTGGGACCCATTGAAGCGTGGCTTATATTTGATGAAATGGTTCTAATTACCTAAAATACTACGACCACTTCGGCTTGAAAAACGCTACACACATCTGGAAGTTATATCGATTTATTTATGGGAGGGTTGTCTGAGAAGATAGCTGACTTTACCTGGCTTCTTTTTTAGAATTATTCGTAAACGCATAATCTCTGTTTATGAACGCGCCGGGTAAAAAGAACGTTTCAAGGGTCACAACTGGCGTCGTTTTTATGACACTAGTTGTACCAATACACGCAAAAAATTCTACGAAATCCCATCTGTTCTTTCAAATTATAGCTGCAATATTTTTAAATGCTTCTGATGCGTGAGAAGCCGTCATCTCATAATATATTGATGGTAAAAGGGTCTGGCACAGCTTTCCTGGTTTGCAGTTTTTCCCCGCCGCCGCATGGACTTTTTCGACTGTAATTAAGAGCGGAAATTTAAAATACAGTTGTGTCAATGTTGGCATATCGAAGATCCTGAAAGTTTGCATGAGAAGCCGGTGCAACTATTTCTCCTAACTCCACACATATTCTCACCATACTCTCTGCTTTAAGTTGAATACACTTCTTCTACACTTAGTCAACAAAAACTCCAAAATCTTCGACAATGAGCATAATATAATGTCTAATATAGTATTCACATGGCATGCTCACACCGATTGGGAATGTAAGAATTTGTCTTCAATGTTTTCGAACAAAAACTAACAATATTATTAATGCAGATCCATGGATCTTCCACGTATCAGTTTTACTGAACAAGTAAAGTCGTTTTCTTTTATTGATAGATCCAATAACAATAATTTAATATTTAAAAAATATTTTGTTTCTTTTATTTCAAAAGAGTTCTCTAATTTTATGTTTATTATTTTTATTGTTTGTGTAAAGCGAATATACATTTAATACTATATGTACTTCCATATATATTCTATTCTCAATAAAGTTTTATTATAATATATTATGTTAATCACCATTAGGCATTTAACAAACTTATGTTTTAACATTTTTTTTAAGTGAATCGAAATTGAAGCTAACAATAAAATTCATTAAAAAACCCAAAGGATTAATTTCGTTTTGATAAAATATAAGGAAAAAAATAAAGAAGACCATGAATTGCAATACGGAGAGTCTCCACGTTAAATAGATCGTACTTAAATGTAAGAAGAAGAGACAAACAAAGACAATGAATACTCTTTTATATTGTATTTTAATTTACAAAATTTTACTCTTTTGTATTTTTAGACAAACCCTATGCTGTTCCTATTGCGATACCCGATGCAGTTTCTTTTAAATCATCCATAGATGTGGCATCACCTTCGATGCCCTGATCTACGCTTTCCTTTTTTGATTTACTTTCTTTTCCAGCAGTTGGTTTCTTTTCATCATTCTCTTTTATGTTTGCCTCTTTATCGGTCAGAATGTTCTGGTAGGATTTTTCAGTTATCAAAAATCGATTTGATTCTGAAATGTGCTTTGTGACTCTGCGGAATTCATCAACCATTTCACAGAATTGCTCCCAGAAATGCTGATCCTCCTTGAAGATGAACATTTTTTTAAAGTTCTGATAAATAATGGCTGCTCTTTCGCGTATTTTTTCGGCTTTTTTGTTGAAATCTTTCTCTTCATCAGTGGAAAGATTCCATTGTTTAAGATTGCCAACATACTTACGAAGTCGTCGAATCGTATCTACACAATCGGCGTTACGCTTTAACATCAACTGATTAAGTTCAAGGTCCTTGTATTGATCTAATAGGGATAGACACCGATCTGTGTTGGCCCGCTTAAGACCAAGACATTCGCGCAAATCTTGTGAGAGCCGGATAAAGTCTCGCTCCATGAATAGAGCGTCTTCTTGGTCAATCATTTCGGCAGTAAAACGTTCGGCTTCATCACGATGAACTCTTGAACGGTGCGGATTCTGAACGATGCGATCTTTAATGGCATCAACCTTTACTAGGCCAAGTTCGATTTTCTCCTTAAGTAAGTAGCAATCTTTTCGCATGTTTTCTTCCCATTGTTTTTTAACAGCTTCATCAGCAAAACCTTCAGGTTTTAAATAGTCTAGTTTAATACCTACACATTTGCCGGCTTGGGTATAAGCCAAGAGCAAATTGTTTTGGATTTCATTTTTCGGTGTTTTAATTGTTTTTTTGTGTGGCAACTTTGACTTGGAGTCATTTGGTGCTGAATCTTTAGCTGAAATGAAATTCAATATAGCATAATTAATAAAAAATCAAGGCTTTTTAAAATCAAAGAAATGTTCTTCTTTAAGAAGATATACCAATATTCAATTAATAATAGTATAAATACATTTTTAGTTAGCAGAATACGGGACATCAACGCAACGTTTTCTTGCTGCCAACTCATTGATGCACCAATTTATAAAAAGGAGCAAAAACAAATAAAATTATATATTCCTCAGAGATAATAAATACTTTCGTGATCCAAATTTTAGAAGGCTAGAACATTTAATTTTGTAAAACTGTTAGTAAGTTTTAAAAAAATTCTCTTTTGCAGGAAAAGAAATAAAATGGAATATTTTTATTTGAAAACCTTGACAATATTGCTTAGTTTAAAATTGAACCTATAATAATGCTTTAAACAAACTTCTTCCTTTGGATAGCGTAGAAGACCAGTGACTCAACCAAAACGTCTCATCAGCAAGCCCCAACTTAGGCTAGCGATCTAAAGTTTTGTCGTGCCAGCGTAGATATGTCCGCCCTCTCCTTTAACTCTTATTTCACTACTTCATCCGATCGTGACAATTTCCACGTCCTAGAAGGACTAGGATGATCAGAGTCATATATACAGACAAATGACAATTCGGTATTCAATGGCTTTCTTAGTTCAAATAAACGTCGATTACTAAGGGTGATCCTTCGTTTCATTCAAAAGCTTGGGTTGCAATTACAAATCACAGCAGGCAACTTACGATTTTGACATTACAGTCCATCAATACGTTTAGAGGTAGATTTAGCTGAGTTCCTTGATTGTTTTTAAACAGTTTCATCTTCTTATCCCAACAGTTCTGTACATCAACCTTGGGAAGATTGTTACTACACTAGTTGCGAGCAATGTTTTCTAAAATGGCAGAAGCCTAAATGAGATTGTTTCCGACCCTAACGTAACTGCGGGTATTATCCAGCACTATTCTTCACAGCCAAACGAGTTTTATTTACAGATGCCAAGCTTAGTCATGGTTCTGCAGAGGTCATCTCTAGAAACGCTGTCATAAGCAGCCTTATTCGTCGATGACACAATTATGATTTGTTTTATTGCTGATATTAGGACCATGGTAGGATTTCCTGGTCTAAAACCAAACTGATAGGGCTCGATCGGGTTAGCAATAATTGATTTAAGACGCTAACACATGCTTGTATACGATATTCCAGAGAGGATAGAGGAATCTCTATAATTAATGCAAACGATGTTGAAGTTTTTTTTATTGGATATGCATCCGTCGACTGTATTTTCATGATGAGTTTTGCATGGTCCAAAGGCCAAGGACGCATCTTGCAGGTAGGAGTCTAATGAGGTTGGGATGTTCTCTTTACTTTCTTGTAATATTTATGGATTTCATTCATGCTGTAACGCGTTTCTGCATGTGAGGTTTCTTCTTTCACTTAGACCTCACTGTTATTCTCTTTTCTTCATTAGCAGCATTGCTTTATAAGCATCGTGTTGGGGTGAAACTGAGCACATAGGTTGCCGCTGTTTTTATGGTTTCTTTTCACACATGCCAATGAGCTTCGACATTTCTAAGATCCTTGTTAAGCAATACCCTGAGTTTCTAAGTACCGTGGATACAAATTTCTAGACTAGCTTGCAATTCTTCTTATTATTGCATTTTGATGGCAGGGAAAATTAAGAGGAAACCTTTTTCCGTAGTCTCTTGTCGCTGACCTGTCTTCTTTTTATCCTGTCGCAGTGCAAGTCCGTTTAGATTAGCAGCATTTTTCTCTCGAACACTGCAAATTAGGCTAATGTTACCAAATTAAGCCCTGATGCGTATTGGGCTCAGACGTTGGCTTATGTGATCTTAAGCATCTTCCGGAAGTCTTCTTTCAATAACTAAAACTCACCATCGCTACTCTTCAGCATTGAACCATGCACAGGAGTAGACATCGCAGTTTTCCAGTTTTTCCCGCTCGTTCCATCCTATTACAGCAATTATAGTTTCTGCTTTATAGCAGCTACAGTGAGTATAACTATAATTCCTGCCTAAAAGTAGTGTTCGTGTACACAGGTTCTTGTTGATCAATACATTAATTTAAAAACTAGTAAAAAACGGACAGGGCTACGGCCCTGTGTTGATAACCCAAGCTGCGAATACGTACATTACATCAATTAGTATATTCTTCTAGTTTATAGTTTCTTATGGTGGATTTGTATACCTCACGCCGTGAAACACTGTATCGATTAATGGTTAAGTTTTATGGTCTTTCTAGTAAAAAGGAGATATATCGACACAGTATTTCGAGTAGTATGTATTAGAAATGCTTTGCCGGTAAACTTTTCCATGCAGGCGTGTAGTAAGGGTGTATCAAGTTCGATCAATAACAACAATGATTTATAGCAACATATTTTATCTCTCTTTCATTTATTCGCTTATCAAACTATCTCCGATTCATTGCTAGGAACTCAACAATTATTGCGAATGCTCACTGCTCGACCCAATACAGAAAAAGTGAATTCGAAATATTACGAGGTTAATTAAAGTTCCATTAATTACTCTGTCACTAACATAATTCCTTTAATGTTAACTTAGGAACGAAGCAATTTCTGACTTATTTCATTTAACTGAATAGAGTTTAATTTTGCGCTCAATTTAGCAAATTAATTTGCTAAATTATATGACTTATTTCGGAACAGATTCGAGCCCTTAATTTGTCAGTCTTCTGGAATTGAGAAGGTTAACTCAACTGCTCATAAAAGTATTTCCCAAACTTCACTTACAATAAAGATCAATGGTATTAAGTTTTAATTTATGCGATCTTCTATTCCTTGTTCTAGCTTGATACAAATTTTGTATCGATCGATTTTTACAACGGCTATTGAAATTTAGAAGTTTCTTCTTATCTATAAGGATTGATAAAACAATACCCTCATTCGAATAAATCATTTGAAAATTCGTAAACCTTCCAATCAAGTAAGTTATTATGTCAGATGAAATTTAAAGAATACGTAACGAATCATATGCGATTATTTGATCCAACGATCATCAACAGTCTATCTCTCCAGTCTATATCTCCAGTGAACTATTAGAATAGAACCTTATTTTGATTCATAACAGCATAAGAAACAATAAAAAAAAATATTTCGTTTAGTATTTAATGTAAAATATAGCATGTTATAAAAAAAACAAAAAATTAACAAGTACGTGATTTCCTTAGCGCTTCCATCTTATCTTGGTATTTGTGAATTATTTCGGTAACAGCTTGGTGCACTTCACGCTGACATTTCAATCGCAAATCATTTGGAAGTAACTCGATTTCTGCCGAATAAACATCAAAATATTGCTGCGTGATACTTTTTTCAGGCGATTCTAGGCTGTATGCAGCATTTATAACACTAGAAGTGCTGGCTAGTTCTTTTAAAACTTTAGTTTTTTCTCGCATAATGGCAATGTAAGCATCCTCTTCTGGTTGCCTGTTGAGTCTATTTACTTTAGGGGTTAGAGTTAAAGTGGACTTTCTTGATGGCGTTATACTCAATGCATTATCCACCACATGACTTTCTAGGTCGATTTCGTCTACTAACACGCAATCACCATCATCTTCGAGATATACGACATCATTGTTTTCGATTGTTTCTGTTGGTGTTGAGGTCATGGGCCTGGCCAACAATAAAATTTCAACATTCTTCTTATTTGCGGTGTTGTTCTTTCCAGTTTGGTTATTATCTTCTTTGTTTGTTTGCTTTTCAGCTCTTGGGGAATGTTTTGATTTGGTTTTCTCGCTGTCTATCACTTTTTCCCAACGCTTCTCCTCGGCTGAAACAAATAAAAAAAATATTTGTTTCAGGTTTCAGCGAAGAAAGTACACATCCTTTAGATTTGAAATTCAATGTGTGTGCATCATGAAGTCATGTTGCAGAAATATTCTTTAAAGCATAACAACAATAACAAATAAAATAATGATGGAAACGACTAGGTCGCACGTACTCGCTCTTGTTGTTTCTTATGTTTAAAACTGTGAACAATTTATTTTATTTTTAAAGTTTGCCAAAATCAGTTTTAAATTTTTTTTTATCAAAAAATGCAGGGGTGGAATCGGCTAAGGTGATTTGTGATATGTGACAGTCAAAATCTACACTTTCTGTCTGCGTAAGGTGATCATCACAGTAATAGCTAAAAACCAATCACCAAAATATTGTGATAGTCATCTTCTCATGAAGTTGACGTTTCATTTTCATTTTTGTGGCAATGTGACTAGAGTTACCAGACGCATACAAAACATTATAAAATTTTAAACGTTTTTTCAATTTTAGTCACCAAATCATCAAAAACAATATTTCTTTTACCATATGAGTATACAACAATCACTAAAAAATAACAATTTCAATGAATTTATTTGAAAATATGACTACGGCAATAATGTTTTTCACAAAAATGTCACTGACAAATTGAACAAAGTTGAATTGAGTTATATTGGTGGATGTGATCACCTTACGCAGAAGGAAAAATCAATTTGATCACAAGTGATGATCAAAAATGTGACAATCAACTATCATCTTAGGCGATTCCACCCCAGTTTTATATTGTATGTGTCTTCAAACCGTCTATTTTTATTGTTATAATTTTTTTTTTGTTAAATATGTTCCTTTTTTTTAAATGGTGTGCACAATTGAAAACGTTTTAATTATAATTAAAAAACAAATTTTGAAAAGTCAAGATCATTAGAAAAATATATTTTTTTTTTTTTAATTTTGTATTAATTTATAAGCATATACCTATCATAATCACAAAAATTGTTGTAGACGTTAAAGAGAAAATCGGTGTAAAAAAAACACTACCTAATATAATAATAAGTTTGTCAGCTAGATTTGTTTTCTAGTTTAGGTAAACTTTTTAAATATATACTTTAAGGTCGAATTGTTGAACTCCTTGTAGTTTACACGCATTTTAGTTATTTTTCGGGGCAAACTCAAAGTAAGCTATTGAGTACTTACCTATCAACACCGAATCATATAGGCTTGCTTATACATTGATTGTATTAAATATTAAACGCAGCAAACATCATTAATTTATAAATTTGGGACTGCGTCATAAGAGCAAGTACTTGTAACCCCATCGCGTACCCTTGATATTTATAAATATGTGCTTATTTTTATTTTTAAATAATTAGTTTTGTTAATTTAACGATACCGGCATTCAGTGGGGCAGAATTCAGACTAAAAATCTTGAATTGAATAAAAAAAAAAAGATGAAAGAGCTGCATTAGGGGCCGGTTATAGCGATCAGGAAAACGAAACAGGAAAAACTTTTCAAATCAATAATTAAATATGTTTTGATTTTATTTGAAACACAAATGCTACATTTATCGATGACAAATGACTCCCAAAATCATTTGCGATGTTAAAATTTTCAATAACGCACATATATTTTGTAAAAAATACATTTAATTATTTTCCTGATGGAATTTCCGTACGGAAAATGAAGTTCCATCAGGAAAATAGATAAATGCATTTTTACAAAAAGTATTTCTTCAACTGAAATTCTAATCATCTACAAAAATTCTTTGAGTTATTTGCTATCGATAAGTATAACATTTGTATTTTGATTCCAATAAAAACCTAATAAATTATCGATCTGAAATTTTTTCCTGTTTCGTTTTCCTGATCGCTATAACCACATCTCTCATCAGAACAATTGGTGAAATAACATACTTTCAATATGACCATTGCAGGCATTGCTTACGGTGACTACTACCGTGAACTTCAGCGTTATGTGACGGCGAAACGAAGAATTTAGCTCACGCCTCAGTGAAGGATGACTCAACAAAGAAAGTTATCTACGACCTATTTCAGAACATAATGATCCAAAAAACAAACAAAAATTGTAGACTTTCAAGTGGAATTTTTGAAGACTTTGATATTTACTTAATGGGGTTAGCAATGGGGACAAGAATGGTGAGCTCACTTTCATTCCCGGTTGGGGCCAATTGACTTATTGAATTTTGTGCAATAACTGGGGAATGTTCAAGAGCTGTTGAGGACATGCCAATTAAATAAAAACACGGTTTTGCGAGAAAGTGAACCAGAAGCGCCTTTTAAAATGCAACAACTGTTGTAGTTAGAAGGAGTAGAAAGATAAGAAGGATTTGTTTTGGTACGATGGATAGAGCTAGTTAGTTTTTATTTTACACTGCATTCCTCATATGCGTCGCGACGTTTAGCAAAATGCTTTGTATCCGAGTGAGAATTGAACTGGCAACCTCTGGGTTAACAAGCAAACACTCCATTCATTGTACCATTTCCGCCCACAGTAAGCAATAATTTTTCACTTGTACCTAAAAGTGACTGGTTTGGAATAGAATGTTTCTGTCAAAAAAGCCTGGATTTTTTGGTTCTCAAAAAACGAACAAAGGTAGGTTTTGTGTTGTTGACTAAAGGAAAGAAACAAAAAATATTTGTTTCCGAAATTAAAACTTGAAATTTGTTGCTTTTTGTACATCACAAAATATAAAACAATAACATTTTGTTTTATTTGTATGTTTTATATATATTTTCATTAAAATAAATCTATAACTTCTTTTCTTTGCATTGCAAAAGCAAAATAAAATATTCAATTGTAAACATATGTTTGACAACACACATGTCAATTTGTTTACCTCAACTCGCCCCAGCAAAATACCTAGATCTACTTCAGGGCGAGTTGAAGGCGACCCCAGATTTCAAAAAACAGAGAATTTGTTACCCAGGGCGAGTTGAGGTTTTTCAAAAAACGCTTTGGAGCGACTTAAGGGCGACCCCAGGGCTAAACGAACACAACTAATAATTGGTATTCCTATCACATGATTCCATTTTCTACGATTCGTACTCTTTATAGCCTCATTAAAAGTTAGCTATCCAAAAACGATACATAGTCTGGAAATGTTTTCTTTGTATGTGTGCCATTGTTTGGTTGATTTGGAGTGATTGTAGCACGAGTAATATATTCTTTGTTTTGATTTGCTCGTAAAAAGCCTTTTCAAATTAGCAAAAAATATAGTGAAAATCCTTTCAGGAATCTCGATATTTATAAATTCTGCTTCTTACGCTCTGGGTAGAATCTGTGGTTGATTTGGTGCAATGACATAGGGTCAGCGGAGTTAATGACCATGGACTTTATGGCTGCTTCACAATGTTCATTGACATTATGACCATTTACGAAATAGTCATAAGGTCCAGTGGTAAAAAAGAAATAAGGTTAATGGACCCCGATATCTTTGCATATACGACATACCCAAACTCGAAATCCAACAAAAAAAAATCCAAATCAGATGATAAACTTATTTTTTAATTAACGCAACTCTCGATTCACGCAACTCCTCTATTTTCGCAACAGCTGAATTTATATCATTGTTGACAGTAATCGCAACTCTTCAAAAAAAAATTGACGCGATAAGTGCAACTTTTGTTTTTATATGCATATCTTTATTTACTTATGTTCTTGGCTATTTTTCTCTTTGTGTGTTGCGTTACATTTTGTCTCGGCAGTTATTTTACCGCTACTTTTCAGTGATGGTACGATGAAGTTGTAGTTTTCAGTGATGGTACGATGAAGTTGTAGTTTATTACTAAAAAATTGTGAAACTGTCATATAAAAACAAAAGTGAAATTTTATAAAAAAAAATAATAAAGAAGCTTCAATCAAATCAGTACCTATTCCGTGAGTATAATGTGCATACATCTACAGTCAGCAGAATAAAACGAAAAGAGGATGCAATAAGAAAGTTTGTTTCTTATGCTGAATGTGGACCCGGAAAGAGGATAACATTAAAAGGTGGCGAATAGATGGAAAAGGCTTTCTACAAGTAGTTCCTAAATCAAAGAAAGTAAAATGTAAAATAAATGGGTAAAATTATTAACCTCGGTCGTTGCAACCACCCTAGTTTTAATTAGTTGCAATAATCGAGAATGCCCTGTATATAGATTGTGACCTAAAAGCCAAAGAAAAAAAAAATGTATCTTATCTTTTCAAAATTGTCAATGATTTAGCGAAATGGTTTCACTCTCAAAATACGATAAAGAACAATTTATCAGACAAACCACCTAGTCTGAACAACAACAAAGAAGAAGCAATACTTCTAAAAGCAATAATGCTTCTATCCTTCAAACTAACCTTAAATACAATCCAAAAATAAGCCGAATAGTGCCTTGGTGGTGTTTACTTCGTACAGTAAAAAAAAGGTAGCTTTTAAAACATTCCAGAAAAGACCTAAACAAACGAATTTGATTCACTTTAAAAAAAAGAAACGCAAATATTAGAAAAGCTCATAAAAAAAGTAAAGACAAGCGCTATGGCGAATTCAATCCACAAATATACCCGAACTCTAATTCCTACAAATGTGGCAAAACATATCCTCCCGTAGAATCCTTTTTTATCTAAAATTGTTGGCATTCAATTCCAAGTTGAAATAATCACAGACACAGCTGGTATGGCCGATAGTTTTTCCAAAAAAAATTCTAAATACTCCTCTCAGCAAAGCATAAGGCAAAGCATTAGATAAAGAAAGAATCTTCTACCAAATGATTAAAAACATGCCTATAGGAGCAAAACTAAAAATAATTCAGATTTAATTAACATTCTTAATACCACAACAATTACTCAAAACTGGAAAACTGCGGTTTTGGTTCCTATACCGAAAAAAAAACAAGGACAAAATATCGCTGATTCCAAATTATTATTAGATAAATGTAAACTTCTTCACATTTTCAATTTCAACTTCCGAGGAAACAAGGTGAATCTTTTGAAAAATGTACAGTATACTTTAAGTATTAGTTAAATCTACGAAACTGTGTATAAATTTTTTTTGTAGTAGAAAATAGTATATCATACTAAATAAACGTATACATACATACATACATACAAACACACATAAAACATACATTCGAGTTTTAATCTCCCCCTTAGATTATAAAACCTGACTCGATAATGATGACACTAGCCCAATATAGGAAAAATAACACGTTCCAAAACCATAAAAAATACGTCAGTAAAGCTAGAGGATGGCAGTATACTTATCATTGAGATACTTCCGAACTTTGCATCAATTTTCACAGCTGAAGCGTTTTGTATCTATCAAGCTACGACAACAGCATCAAAGCGTCGTGGAAAAATCATAATCTGTTCGGATAGTAGATCTGTGTTACAAGCTATCGCCAATCCAAACAACAACGTAGACTTTATAGGTAAGCGAAATAAGAAACCAACTTATCAAATAAAATAAAATTGATGTAGGTTCCCCGTCATATTGAGATCGGTAACGAAGTGAAAGATGCACAGCACACGTGTATACAGTCAACATCTTACAAAACAAGACCTATCAAATTCCATAAAAAAATCTTTGCAAAAAGAAACAAATGAACGACTGAAGCCAATCACTACACTAATCACTACAAGAAAGTTAATGTTGACAGATTTCATCCCAAATACTTTTACGTTCCGAAGATTTGGACACACTGCGATAAGCCATTAACATTTTCTCACCAAATAAAACCCTTCTATAGAACACTTATTTAAAAACTGTACAGTATCTAAAAAATACTTAAATTCAATTTGTAAAGAATTATAAATATATAATATCTTCAAATGCCAAACTTAGAAAATTTGGAATAAGTTCAACTTTTATCTATGTATGTAACTTTGACAATAAAATTTTAATTCTCTTTACTAAAGCTAATAGTACTCGCAGCTAAGCTTTATAAGATTGTAATTTTACAAGTTACTTTCAAGTACCTACTTAATAAAATAAGTAAGTACAAATAAACATGTATACAAAAATAAGGACAAAAAGATGTCGAAAACAAAATGAGTGTGTACTTACTTTCCGCTTTAATACGTTTTGAGGAGTTTTGCACCACCTCCTCGTCGTCCATGTAGCGTTTGGGCTTTATCTTACGCCCACTTCGACTAACAATCTCGGTTTCAGGTGCGGCCTTGGCAGTGTCTATTACAGGAGAAGTAGAGGAAGTTACAGCTTCTTCTATAACTGGTTTCACATCAACAACAGCAGGGGGTGGTGCCTCAACTACCTCGGCGGCAACTTCATCTACATCATCTTCTTCAACCTCCTCAGCAGCAGTTTCTTCCAATTGATTCGTCTCATCCAAATCGGTTGCAATTGTCGTATCATTTCCAACAATATCTGATGGAACAACGCTGGCGTCTAATTCCTCTAAACTTATTGGCGCCGAATCCTCTCCCTCGAGCGCGGCTTCTATTTGAGCGATTGCCTCACGGAAATGGGCTCGTTTTAAATTTTTGTCGGTGCCAAATCTGCCCTTGTATTCTTTGTAATTGAATAGATCTTCAATCTTTATATTGGCTGTCTCACCAGTGCCGTAGAAATACACGCTGTATTTTTTATTGTTAGTTTTTGTTATTTTGGCCGGCCATGGTGGATAGCCTTTGACTTTGGCAAAAACCAAATCTCCAATGTTGAAGCTTTTATCTTTCTTTCCCATTACAATTGTGAATGGATTTTTTCGGTTTGCTAATTTAAGTAAAACAATAAATAGATTTTTATTTTAATTTCTTTGAAGAAAACGTGTAAATTTATAATTTTTTTTATAAGTTGGGAAAAATTACAGACGACTGAGGAAGAAATCGCGTGTGGAACTTAAATATTGAAGAGGGTCCACATAAATTATTTTAATGATCCACATGATGGCGGCAAAAACTCGTTAGTTTTACTAGTTATTTCAGAAAAGGAAGTATTCGTTGTTATAATTTTAGGTTGACTGCTCACCTGAAAATCGGCTATGGTCGACTCGAACTCACCTTTCCTTTCTATTATATTTTGTGACTGCGAGTCCCATCTGAATTTTGCGGAACTTCATGTATGTAAAATTTTTTAATTCAGCTTTTAACAAGTCTGTCAAAGCAAGAAAATCACCCCAAACGAATTGAAGGCTAACACAATTTTATCCTTAAGAACTACTGTGGTATGAAAGAAACAACTCTACGGAATTTTGAGAATATAGCCGCCGGTTAAAAAGCCCTATGGCAAATGTCAAGTTTTTTGTTACATATTTTCAACTCTGGTTAAATCTCTGGTTTGTTCACCAAAGAATTTTCTTAAACCAGTTGTTTCGAAACTCAGTAAACCACAGTTCGTCTTTTCATCATTGTATGTACTTTGGTTACCAAACCAGATACAGTTCCAGTTTTCCAGTGATCCAGTTGTGAAACGGAATCTCTGGGTAAGTTTGTTTATACTTTTTTGAATGCGAGAGAGAGATCGAAGATTTTGTCAATAATTGATAACAGCCTGTCTCATTTCGATGTACATGGATGAACTGAATTAATTCATCTACAAACAAAGGAAAACAAAAAAATATACATAAAAGATAGGGGTGGAATTTATTAAGATGGTAGATCATCATTTTTTTAATTTTATTCTTTACGATTAGTAGTAATAATCAATAAGTAACTAATATATTATTTATTATTCAACACAAATGTGAAAAAAATAATCGCTTTCCATAGAATTTCTGTGGTTAACCACGCAGAATTGACTGGTTAACGAAATCTCTGTTAACCAAAGATTCTCTGGTTAAAATTTTGCTGAAAAGACCAAATCTCCGACTGGGATAATGACACTAACCACGGAAAATTAGCTGGTTAACGTAATCTATGGTAACCATAGATTCTCTGGTTAAGATTTTGTTGAAAAGACAGAATCTATGGTTACCAGCTGAAATAATTCCATTTTTTCATGGACTAAAGGCCATCAAAACCTAATTTGAATCAATAATTCAACAAGTCCACTAAATTTAATGCTAAGTCTTCTACTTAGTTGAAATTATTTGTATTTATTATTCTATTTATTAATTTTTTCAATGTAGGTATATAGAATTTGTATTATAACAAAAACATTTTATATATAGTTATATTGTTATCGTATTTACGTGTAAACAAAGTCGAATTGAGGTAGGTAACAATTAAGATGAAAATATTGACCAATTTTGAGTAGAATTGAGAATGTAATTAAGCAGTTTGTAGAAGTGGGTATAACCTTACACAAATTTTAAATAAATAGCTAAATAATGTAGAAAAGTCAAACGTAACATTGAAGAATAAAATAAACGTCGTTCAGATGCAATCATGTTCCAGCATATATATATTTCGATTCCGTTATGTGCTTTTTTAACTGACTGAAAAAGAGTTATATTAACAGCACTGCAAGTGCTACCTACCTCGCTAATAAAGGTTTTAGTTATCAATTTTTTTCTTGAACCACTCAAACGATATTGATGAAACTTTATGAACGTTATATTTGCAATGCTGTTAATATAACTGCATTTCAAGATGCTGACTAGGAAAGGAAATGACGGAAATTCGGTGTTAACGGTTTCTAATAAATATTGCTATATATTGATAACGTCTCAACCGATTTCATTTAAATTTTGTATGTCATTTGCATCAAACCTTCAACAGACATTGGTATTTAAGCTAAACAAAATAAAAACTAAAATACGATGATAAATAAATTAATGAATTAAAATGTTTGTACCTAGTTCCAAGGTTTGCTACAAAAGCGAACAAGTAGTGCATTTTTGTTTGTAGATAAGGGTTTTAGAAGACTACACAATAAAAACAAGAAGCGCCAGATACTAGTAAAAAAGTGCAGTGTTATAAAAACTAGTTTTTAGGAATTGATTGATGGTACTTTTTTATTTTCAAGAAATTTGCAAAGAAAAAAATGGAATTCTGACCCATTTGATGACAGTTCTATATAAGATCTCTGAATAAATCCGGTTTTGTCGGCCTTTTATGTCTAATTTTCCCGGGCTCTCAGAAACTAAAACTCTCACTTATGGTAAGATCGCTTCTTTGATAATTGATCTCATGTGGTGAAACAAAGAGTAATGTGCATTGTATCTACATAATAATATATTCAAATGCTCTCTCTCGAAAAAGATTTCGTTTTCATTTCCAACTTTATAAAATGGAGTATTTAAGAAAATAACTGAGTTCCGTAGGAATTCTATTTTGGCAGTTTGTAACATTGAAATATCAATTTTTAAACCGTATTGATCGACACCAAAGTTTAAGAAAAGAAAATCGTTTGGCGATCCGAGAATGATTTCATCAGATAATTTTCGTTAATTATAACTGATTCGTTTTCTTGATCCCTATTTCTGTAACCGGTCCCTTAGCCGTATATTTGTTTCTTTGGATTGAATAGATAATCACTTACCTTTTAGTTGTGATTCCATATTGATTTACAGCATGAAGCACCACAAGCTGCAATTGTTATCTTGTTGGATTAAAATTAAATTAAATATAATCCTATTTTATAAGAACTATCTATCGCCTTGCGCGCCATTTTGTTGAAAATATTAAGAAATTCCTAACTTTAATATTAATTTCAATAAATTAAAAAATCAAATGCAACTGTATGTATTATTTTTCGCAGTCGGAATTAAAGAGCAGTTTTTAATCTTATAATAGACGGACTACCCATTGCCCGACGTTGCTCGGCCTTATTCTATTTTTTCCTGTTGATGCGATCGCTACCAAACTTCAGAGGAACTCTGCTCTAATCAAATCGGTGGAACCGTTTTGGAGTTTAGGGAAGATACATACACAAATCGATTTTTATAATATGTAAGTAGAAAATGTGATAAGTTCATACAAAAAATAGCTTGGAAGTTCATTCTTTGCAAGAAAATCTTAAAAGCGTGATACACCAAGGCTTCGAGATTAATTACGTCATTGCTAATATGTTACCGCCAACTATATTGGAAGCTCCGTGAACAACAGTCGCCAACTACATTTTTGAAAATGCTCGCCAATCATATTCGATCTATTTCTTTTTCTAAATAAGATCAAGAGTGGATATTGGTATGAGTCATATAATAATAATTTATCTGACCTGGGGAAGAAGAACAAACTACTAAAACCAACAACAATACATTCTCCTAATTTCTCCTCATTCGGAAAAACACACTTTAGTCTCAGTTAGTACGAAAATGGTAGGTACTCCCGTTTGAGCTGTTCTAAAAAAAATTCTCAATTATTTCGCTTAGATCGTTTCAATGTTCTTAAATTCTTATGCAACAATTAAACAAAAACTGAAGCTATGAGTCACATGAACTTGTTATTGAAGTTTTAATTATTTTAGAGAGAACTAACAAAAAAAAACCTGGAATTCTCCTTGAAAATTTAAAATAAATTAAAATTTTATTCTATATCTAACAAAGATTCAGAATCTTAGGACTAGTTTAATTTTTTTTTTTTTTTTAAATAACTAAAAAAAAAAGAAGTATGAATGTTTTGAAAACTAAACTTGTCATATTTTAAACTAAGTTTCAGAATATTCAATTAACAAAAAAAAAGTTTAGAAAAATTATATAAAAAGTTAATTTATTCAATATTATTTTAAAAAACGACTTCAATTTCAGTAGATTTTTTCCATCACTTTAGCTGTTATCGAGAACAAGTACTGTTAGGTGAAGTTTGCTTAAAGTTTTGTTTACATCATCTGTTACTAATAGAAATGCGAAATTTGGTTGAAATCGTTAGTGCCGTTTTGAGAGAAATAAGAAATAAAGTAAAGTAATAAAATACGAAAATAAATCCGGACATATTTACCGTAAAAACGCTACCTACCAAATTTGAAGCAAGTCGAGGGCTGAAAGGGATCATACTGACTGGTAAAAAATGTACATGTCTCAGGTAAAATGATTTTTTTTCTCATTTTCGGAAGACAATAAAGTAAATCGAATACTGTTTCGGTTGCATTTATTAAAAAGCGAAACAGAGGTAAAAGGAATATAAGTGTGTTAGTTTTACATGTGGGCTCTGATAGTTGAATTAGTGATTAAACTATTTTGCTCCGCTGGTAATTGCATGTGGGCGCCAAGTCTTAATAAATAAATAACAATGTCTTAAATTTCCTGTGTCCCTTTATAGGGGTCAATCCATTAGATATAATTCTTGGGTATATTCTAAGAAAAAAAGTCTCAATTTATTATTATTGATTTCAGATAATACGTTTTTAGTGTTTCCTCTCTCATTATAACAAAAATTACTCTGTTAATACGAATGACATAAAGAGCTTTTAGATCTGCGTTTAAATAAACTTGAAACCTTGTTTGAATCTTGAGATGTTCAATTTTTCTAGAAATATACCCACGAATCACAGATATTTGCTATTTATATTTAAGTTTCATGTTATTTAAAAAATAAAATTGCTTCCTTTTTATTGACAAGAATTAAACATTGATGTTTGTGAAATACTTTAAAAGGGGATCAAAAACTCAATTAATTTATTGATAAATAATTTAAATCAGTTAAGGTTAACAGACAAGAAAAAAAAAAACAAAAATTAAATCTCAAATCGTGCATTAAAACCGTTCATTTTTTCTTAAGCTGCTTTTAATAACTTCTTCCAAACAAACAATAGTATTTGGGATTCTTGCTACAACTTGGATGGATACATTTGTCAGCCGAAGTTATAGCGGCCGGCTGATCGAATGGGATGCATAGTGATTTTGCACCCATAGATGGAGCACCAGGCTCAGCTTCATCATCCCTAAACAGACAACAAAATACAAAAAATCTAAAAATGTCCTTTGATTGAAATTTGTAATTAAATTAATTACCTTGCACTATCGGCCTTAATTTGATCCTCACAACTTATCTCTCCGCAGAAGGGTGTCAGCAGAATGTTCTTTTGGTCGAGGAGTTTACAAAAATCAACCCAATTCTTCGTCACTTTCGTATGCTGAGTAAGATCGGTCTTTGCCTTGGCAAACATACTCTCATGAATGGTTTCAAGCAGTTGGCTTATTTTCTGCTCGGCATTCTCGCAAGACAGTATCAATTTTTCACCTGTATCACGACGCACTGCTACCATTTGGTTGGACTTCATGTCCTTAGGTCCAATTTCAATGCGAATTGGAACACCTTTTAATTCCCAATGATTGAATTTCCAGCCTGGCGAGTAATTATCACGATAATCACCCTCACTACGAATTCCATTAGAATTCAAAAGTTTTTCCAAACTTTTGCAGCTCTGCAATAGTTGTTCGCGTTCATCATCTTTTGTATTCACAGTAATGCCGCATGGAACGATAATTGCTTGAATACATGCCACATGAGGTGGAAGGACAAGTCCTTGATTGTCAGCATGAACCATAATCATTACCCCAATAGTTCGCGTTGTTATACCCCATGAATTTTGGTACGCAAACTGTTTTTGTTGTGTCTCTGGATCTTCGAAGACAATATCGAACATCTTCGAAAAGTTTTGTCCCAAATGATGACTAGTTGCACCTTGAATAGCACGACCACTCGCCGAAATGAAAGCCTCAACAGTGGTGGTATAATCTCCACCAGCAAACTTCTCTTTTTCGGTTTTGCGTCCCTTGACCACTGGAATTGCCATCAAATTTGTATACACATGCGCGTAAAGATCAAGAACATGAAGGACCTCTTTGTCGGCTTCTTCCTTGGTTGCAAACGCTGAATGACCTTCTTGCCATAGAAACTCTCTGGTTCGAAGGAACGGTTGTGGATGCTTAAATTCCCATCTCTATAAAGTAAAGTAAAGATAACCATTAGAATCTAGGTAATAGCAGATATTTCAATGACTTACCACAACACTATTCCATTGATTCAGCCGAATTGGAAGGTCTCGATAGGACTGAACCCATTTAGCATACGCGGGATACATTGCTGTTTCGGAGGTAGGACGCACGGCAATTGGTTCGGCTAAATCCGACTCACCAGATTTGGTAACCCAAGCTACTTCTGGAGCAAAATCAGCTATATGATCCTTTTCTTTTTCTAAGGCAGCTTTAGAAACGAACATGGGGAAATAGCACTCTTTGACTCCCATTTTAGTGATTTCATTATCCAACCAGGTTCGAATAAACTTCCAAATAGCAAATGACCAAGGTCTGATAATGTAACACCCAGAAACATCATAGTACTCAATAAGTTCTCCTTTTGTGATGACTTGCGAATACCAATCGGGAAGATTATCTTCTTTCGTAGCTTCCAACCCTAAGCGCGTTTGCTTTTTTACAGCTCCTGTTGCACTTTCAGGTTTGGGAGATTCCTTTTTAGATGGCTTGGCAGGTTTCGAAGCAGATTCCTTCTTGTCTCCAGACTTTTTACTACTTCCACGAGCCGCTACTGGGAAATCAGTACCAGTAACCACCTTGTACTTGGTCTTAAGTTCCAATAAAAGCTTAACTTCAGCATCGATGACTTCCTTAGTGGCATGGCTGCCTTTAGCCGTTCTCACTTTGTCACCTTGATCGTTAATTTGTTTTGTTAGCTGCTCCTTTTCGTCTGTCATTGTTGTAGCTTGTTTTGGAGGTTCGACCTGAGCGTCTGGAGTCCAATCTTTACCAGAAATATTCTTGTATTCAGACTTGAAAGCCAGCAATGCTTTAACTTCAGGATCGATTGTCAACTTGGGAGCTTTTTCAGACTTTAGCTTTCGAATTTTATATCCTTGTTCTTTGATTTTTTCATTTATGCTTGAAAGATCACCTTTGGCAGGGGAATCTTCTTTAGCTGCAGCAGGAGTTGTTGGAGGCGCCGTGGTTCCAGGTTTCCAATCCGACCCTGTGAGACTTTTGTAATCGGCCTTAAGAGCTAACAGCAATTTAACTTCAGCATCAATTGCTGGTTTTGTTGCTGTTTGAGATTTCAAATCACGTACTCTTTCACCTTGTTTTGCAATTTTATCAAGTATTGAAGAGACTCCTGAATTGTCTTTAGCAGCAGCTTGAGGTGGAGATGATTCTTTCTTTGGAACAGTAGCAGCAGCGGCAGCTGGTGTCCAATCAGAGCCTGTCAATTTTTTGTATTCGGATTTAAGTTCAAGTAAAACTTTTATTTCAGCATCAACTGCATCTTTGGCAGCTTTTGCTGATTTAAGTTGACGAACCTTTCCACCCTGATCGGTGATTTTATTGAGAAGAGCTTCCGTTTCAGATGCTATTGGGGCGCTATGTGTTGGTACTGGAGCTTGCATTACTGCACCAGCAGCTTCGGGTTTCCAATCTTTTCCAGTGAGTTCCTTATATTGAGCTTTAAGAGATAAGAGAACCTTTACTTGGGGTTCTATGTCAGTCTTGGGAGCTTTTTTGGCTTTCAGATCTCTGATAAGATCACCCTGTTCTGCAATACGTTTGTTTATTGAACTGGAATCGACCACAGATGATGAAGTTGGGGCCGAAGCTGGGGCAACTGCAGTTGCAGGCTTTGGTTTCCAATCGTTACCTGTAGCTGCTTTATAGTCGGTTTTAAGCGAGAGGAGTTTTTTAACCTCAACGTCGACTATTGCTTTGTCGGCTTTTTTGGCTTTGAGATCACGTACAATGATACCTTGGTTAACTATTTGCTGATCAATTGAATCAGCGTTTGATGTTAATGGAGGAGAAGCCTGAAATAGATCATACATTAAAATAGATTAACTCTTATATGTTTCTTAAGCAGGAAAAATATCGATTTCTTGGATACGATAAATTAATAAGGATGAAAATGGATGGGGAGAGAAGTTTAATTTATTTAATTTAATTCCCAATCAAAATTCGTATACACCAAGTAAACGTCTTGCGTCCTTTGCTACATTGTAGTGCCTGGTTATGTATCTACTTGATGTTAGTTTGCATGACAGCAAAGTTTGATCCAATTAGAAAATAGATTAAGAATAAGAAGATCCGAGGAAATCTTCAAGGCATTTGTTGTGGTCCCATTCAAGATCATTAATAACAAGATTAGTGTTTATCTTAAAAAGGAACTATGTAGTTCTGCACATTTTCTATACATAGTTGTATAAGTAAATATGTCATTAAAATAAGTTTCTAGTTCTTTTTTCACAGGATTTATCTACTGGCAAACAGTTTTTCCCTTACTAGACGGAAACTTCAAAATCATTTATATCTTTAAACAAATTTAAGTGATAATTTTATTTGATTTTGCTGGCAAAAATGCAGGCTAATCAAAAAAGTGCACACGTAGACACAAATACCTACATTATTTGCTTAATTCAACTGTTTTTCGATTAAAATTACTTTTATATAATGTTTGTATCTTAAATATTTCCATTTTCGGGGTGAAAACTTAAACACGACATAAATTAATTAGCATTTGATTAGCTAAAGTGTATTCGTCATCGCAATGTTCCTCACGAAGACTATCATTTAGGAATAAAATGAAAATCAATTTCACCTGTGCGTATAAAAAGGCGGTTTAAAGTAGTTCGTCTCACGAATCAACAAAACTGACTGAACTATAGCAAGGTAAATGGTAAAATAATGCTGGATCTATACCTACATAGCCGAATTGTGCGAACTGTTTCGCTGGTTTATGTGAGCATGTGGCAAAGAAAACAAAAAAAATATCATTCACTTTCACTCGACTGTAAAACTTGCGGAAGGTTTATTGAGAAGTTAAGTGTGAAAGAGGCTCGCTTCAAAACGGGTTCGTTGAACAAATAGTAAGCACATGTTTGAATCAAGTCATGATGATTAATGAAAACTTAAACATTCATGATGACGATATCGATTTTCAGTTGGATTTGTTTTTATAATATTATTTTGTTGTTGTTTTGTTGTATTGAAAATGTATATTCTCTGTTTGATGCACCTTCGTTTTGTTGGATGAGTGAAGATTTCGGACATACGGTTAATATATTCTGCACTGCGATATTAGTTTCGCACTCCTTGCAAATTTCTCAGCTGAAATGGTTGCCGACAATACATGATACTGTTTTTCATTTACTTTGCTTCTTACAATTTTAAAGCATGTGAGAACCAGTGCATACAAAACAAAGATACATATGTATTAATGCAATAATGAAGTTCGTGCGACTTTTATTAGAATTTTTAAATTTTGTACGTGCGTTCAAATGATGAATCTCTCTTTCGTTATGTGGAGTATTTTATTCCCAATGGCCTATTTTAGATTACTGGGTGTGATTTTGACAATTATATCTGCTTGGCCAAGACTAAGCGACGATTCTATTCTTGCTAGTTCGGCAGCTTTTTCAAACCATAATATGTCATTATTATATCATTGTTAATATCCAAGTTTTAAGGGAAAAGGTCTTATCTCAAATTACAATTTTCCGCGAAGCATGCTGAGATATGATGAATTCCCTTCAGTTTTCGAAAGTTCTTTCAGATAAAACTTATTTAATTAATTAATGTAAAATAATTTCTGATAATTTTACTTCATTTAATTTTCTATAATTAATTTATCATACAAAATTAATGCAATGGTGAGCAAGAAACTTCAGCAGAGAAATTCCATCAATCGACGACGAATGAAGAGTCTAGCATTAGTGTGTTTTCTATTAGTTTATGTATCTCAGGGAGTTTAGATTATAAAATGAGGATGTTTCATTTAAAATCGACAAGCCTAAAAACTTTTATTGTAACAGCAACTTAAAGGTATCACTCAATTTCAGGCATGAATGAATTCATCATTATTTTAGCTGTAACTTCTATAATTTATAAAAACAAAAACTAGCAGAATTGCGAATAGCAAACTTGTGTAGAGTTCTCATTGTAGTTTGTCCATCAATAAAAACCGAATGAGAGCCGAGCATTTGTGTTTTTTATTAGTTTATGTATCTCAGGGAGTTTAGATTATAAAATGAGGATGTTTCATTTAAAATCGACAACCCTAAGAACTTTTATTGTAACAGCAACTTAAAGGTATCACTCAATTTAAGGCATGAATGAATTCATCATTATTTTAGATGTAACTTCTATAATTTATAAAAACAAAAATAGCAGAATTGCGAATAGCAAACTAGGGTAGAGATCTCATTGTAGTTTGTCCATCAATAAAAACCGAATGAGAGCCGAGCAATTGTGTTTTTTATTAGTTTATGTATCTCAGGGAGTTTAGATTATAAAATGAGGATGTTTCATTTAAAATCGACAAGCCTAAGAACTTTTATTGTAACAGCAACTTAAAGTTATCACTCAATTTAAGGCATGAATGAATTCATCATTATTTTAGCTGTAACTTCTATAATTTATAAAAACAAAAACTAGCAGAATTGCGAATAGCAAATTTGTGTAGAGATCTCATTGTAGTTTGTCCATCAATAAAAACCGAATGAGAGCCGAGCATTTGTGTTTTTTATTAGTTTATGTATCTCAGGGAGATTAGATTATAAAATGAGGATGTTTCATTTAAAATCGACAAGCCTAAGGACTTTTATTGTAACAGCAACTTAAAGTTATCACTCAATTTAAGGCATGAATAAATTCATCATTATTTTAGCTGTAACTTCTATAATTTATAAAAACAAAAACTAGCAGAATTGCGAATAGCAAATTTGTGTAGAGATCTCATTGTAGTTTGTCATTGTTTGTCTCATTGTTGAATGAGAGCCGAGCATTTGTGTTTTTTATTAGTTTATGTATCTCAGGGAGTTTAGATTATAAAATGAGGATGTTTCATTTAAAATCGACAAGCCTAAGAACTTTTATTGTAACAGCAACTTAAAGTTATCACTCAATTTAAGGCATGAATAAATTCATCATTATTTTAGCTGTAACTTCTATAATTTATAAAAACAAAAACTAGCAGAATTGCGAATAGCAAACTAGGGTAGAGATCTCATTGTAGTTTGTCCATCAATAAAAACCGAATGAGAACAGAGCAATTGTGTTTTTTATTATTTTATGTATCTCAGGGAGTTTAGATTATAAAATGAGGATGTTTCATTTAAAATCGACAAGCCTAAGAACTTTTATTGTAACAGCAACTTAAAGTTATCACTCAATTTAAGGCATGAATAAATTCATCATTATTTTAGCTGTAACTTCTATAATTTATAAAAACAAAAACTAGCAGAATTGCGAATAGCAAACTTGTGTAGAGATCTCATTGTAGTTTGTCCATCAATAAAAACCGAATGAGAACAGAGCAATTGTGTTTTTTATTATTTTATGTATCTCAGGGAGTTTAGATTATAAAATGAGGATGTTTCATTTAAAATCGACAAGCCTAAGAACTTTTATTGTAACAGCAACTTAAAGCTATCACTCAATTAAAGGCATGAATGAATTCATCATTATTTGAGCTGTATCTTCTATATTTTATCAAAACAAAAACTAGCAGAGTTGCGAATAGCAAACTAGGGTAGAGATCTCATTGTAGTTTGTCCATCAATAAAAACCGAATGAGAGCCGAGCAATTGTGTTTTTTATTAGTTTATGTATCTCAGGGAGTTTAGTTTATAAAATGAGGATGTTTCATTTAAAATCGACAAGCCTAAGAACTGTTATTGTAACAGCAACTTAAAGTTATCACTCAATTTAAGGCATGAATGAATTCATCATTATTTTAGCTGTAACTTCTATAATTTATAAAAACAAAAACTAGCAGAATTGCGAATAGCAAATTTGTGTAGAGATCTCATTGTAGTTTGTCCATCAATAAAAACCGAATGAGAGCCGAGCATTTGTGTTTTTTATTAGTTTATGTATCTCAGGGAGTTTAGATTATAAAATGAGGATGTTTCATTTAAAATCGACAAGCCTAAGAACTTTTATTGTAACAGCAACTTAAAGTTATCACTCAATTTAAGGCATGAATGAATTCATCATTATTTTAGCTGTAACTTCTATAATTTATAAAAACAAAAACTAGCAGAATTGCGAATAGCAAACTAGGGTAGAGATCTCATTGTAGTTTGTCCATCAATAAAAACCGAATGAGAACAGAGCAATTGTGTTTTTTATTATTTTATGTATCTCAGGGAGTTTAGATTATAAAATGAGGATGTTTCATTTAAAATCGACAAGCCTAAGAACTTTTATTGTAACAGCAACTTAAAGTTATCACTCAATTTAAGGCATGAATGAATTCATCATTATTTTAGCTGTAACTTCTATAATTTATAAAAACAAAAACTAGCAGAATTGCGAATAGCAAATTTGTGTAGAGATCTCATTGTAGTTTGTCCATCAATAAAAACCGAATGAGAGCCGAGCATTTGTGTTTTTTATTAGTTTATGTATCTCAGGGAGTTTAGATTATAAAATGAGGATGTTTCATTTAAAATCGACAAGCCTAAGAACTTTTATTGTAACAGCAACTTAAGGTTATCACTCAATTTAAGGCATGAATGAATTCATCATTATTTTAGCTGTAACTTCTATAATTTATAAAAACAAAAACTAGCAGAATTGCGAATAGCAAACTAGGGTAGAGATCTCATTGTAGTTTGTCCATCAATAAAAACCGAATGAGAGCCGAGCATTTGTGTTTTTTATTAGTTTATGTATCTCAGGGAGTTTAGATTATAAAATGAGGATGTTTCATTTAAAATCGACAAGCCTAAGAACTTTTATTGTAACAGCAACTTAAAGTTATCACTCAATTTAAGGCATGAATGAATTCATCATTATTTTAGCTGTAACTTCTATAATTTATAAAAACAAAAACTAGCAGAATTGCGAATAGCAAATTTGTGTAGAGATCTCATTGTAGTTTGTCCATCAATAAAAACCGAATGAGAACAGAGCAATTGTGTTTTTTATTATTTTATGTATCTCAGGGAGTTTAGATTATAAAATGAGGATGTTTCATTTAAAATCGACAAGCCTAAGAACTTTTATTGTAACAGCAACTTAAAGTTATCACTCAATTTAAGGCATGAATGAATTCATCATTATTTTAGCTGTAACTTCTATAATTTATAAAAACAAAAACTAGCAGAATTGCGAATAGCAAATTTGTGTAGAGATCTCATTGTAGTTTGTCCATCAATAAAAACCGAATGAGAGCCGAGCATTTGTGTTTTTTATTAGTTTATTTATCTCAGGGAGTTTAGATTATAAAATGAGGATGTTTCATTTAAAATCGACAAGCCTAAGAACTTTTATTGTAACAGCAACTTAAAGTTATCACTCAATTTAAGGCATGAATGAATTCATCATTATTTTAGCTGTAACTTCTATAATTTATAAAAACAAAAACTAGCAGAATTGCGAATAGCAAACTAGGGTAGAGATCTCATTGTAGTTTGTCCATCAATAAAAACCGAATGAGAGCCGAGCATTTGTGTTTTTTATTAGTTTATGTATCTCAGGGAGTTTAGATTATAAAATGAGGATGTTTCATTTAAAATCGACAAGCCTAAGAACTTTTATTGTAACAGCAACTTAAAGTTATCACTCAATTTAAGGCATGAATGAATTCATCATTATTTTAGCTGTAACTTCTATAATTTATAAAAACAAAAACTAGCAGAATTGCGAATAGCAAATTTGTGTAGAGATCTCATTGTAGTTTGTCCATCAATAAAAACCGAATGAGAGCCGAGCATTTGTGTTTTTTATTAGTTTATGTATCTCAGGGAGTTTAGATTATAAAATGAGGATGTTTCATTTAAAATCGACAAGCCTAAGAACTTTTATTGTAACAGCAACTTAAAGTTATCACTCAATTTAAGGCATGAATGAATTCATCATTATTTTAGCTGTAACTTCTATAATTTATAAAAACAAAAACTAGCAGAATTGCGAATAGCAAACTAGGGTAGAGATCTCATTGTAGTTTGTCCATCAATAAAAACCGAATGAGAACAGAGCAATTGTGTTTTTTATTATTTTATGTATCTCAGGGAGTTTAGATTATAAAATGAGGATGTTTCATTTAAAATCGACAAGCCTAAGAACTTTTATTGTAACAGCAACTTAAAGTTATCACTCAATTTAAGGCATGAATGAATTCATCATTATTTAAGCTGTAACTTCTATAATTTATAAAAACAAAAACTAGCAGAATTGCGAATAGCAAATTTGTGTAGAGATCTCATTGTAGTTTGTCCATCAATAAAAACCGAATGAGAGCCGAGCATTTGTGTTTTTTATTAGTTTATGTATCTCAGGGAGTTTAGATTATAAAATGAGGATGTTTCATTTAAAATCGAAAAGCCTAAGAACTTTTATTGTAACAGCAACTTAAAGTTATCACTCAATTTAAGGCATGAATGAATTCATCATTATTTTAGCTGTAACTTCTATAATTTATAAAAACAAAAACTAGCAGAATTGCGAATAGCAAACTAGGGTAGAGATCTCATTGTAGTTTGTCCATCAATAAAAACCGAATGAGAACAGAGCAATTGTGTTTTTTATTATTTTATGTATCTCAGGGAGTTTAGATTATAAAATGAGGATGTTTCATTTAAAATCGACAAGCCTAAGAACTTTTATTGTAACAGCAACTTAAAGTTATCACTCAATTTAAGGCATGAATGAATTCATCATTATTTTAGCTGTAACTTCTATAATTTATAAAAACAAAAACTAGCAGAATTGCGAATAGCAAATTTGTGTAGAGATCTCATTGTAGTTTGTCCATCAATAAAAACCGAATGAGAGCCGAGCATTTGTGTTTTTTATTAGTTTATGTATCTCAGGGAGTTTAGATTATAAAATGAGGATGTTTCATTTAAAATCGACAAGCCTAAGAACTTTTATTGTAACAGCAACTTAAGGTTATCACTCAATTTAAGGCATGAATGAATTCATCATTATTTTAGCTGTAACTTCTATAATTTATAAAAACAAAAACTAGCAGAATTGCGAATAGCAAACTAGGGTAGAGATCTCATTGTAGTTTGTCCATCAATAAAAACCGAATGAGAGCCGAGCATTTGTGTTTTTTATTAGTTTATGTATCTCAGGGAGTTTAGATTATAAAATGAGGATGTTTCATTTAAAATCGACAAGCCTAAGAACTTTTATTGTAACAGCAACTTAAAGTTATCACTCAATTTAAGGCATGAATGAATTCATCATTATTTTAGCTGTAACTTCTATAATTTATAAAAACAAAAACTAGCAGAATTGCGAATAGCAAATTTGTGTAGAGATCTCATTGTAGTTTGTCCATCAATAAAAACCGAATGAGAACAGAGCAATTGTGTTTTTTATTATTTTATGTATCTCAGGGAGTTTAGATTATAAAATGAGGATGTTTCATTTAAAATCGACAAGCCTAAGAACTTTTATTGTAACAGCAACTTAAAGTTATCACTCAATTTAAGGCATGAATGAATTCATCATTATTTTAGCTGTAACTTCTATAATTTATAAAAACAAAAACTAGCAGAATTGCGAATAGCAAATTTGTGTAGAGATCTCATTGTAGTTTGTCCATCAATAAAAACCGAATGAGAGCCGAGCATTTGTGTTTTTTATTAGTTTATTTATCTCAGGGAGTTTAGATTATAAAATGAGGATGTTTCATTTAAAATCGACAAGCCTAAGAACTTTTATTGTAACAGCAACTTAAAGTTATCACTCAATTTAAGGCATGAATGAATTCATCATTATTTTAGCTGTAACTTCTATAATTTATAAAAACAAAAACTAGCAGAATTGCGAATAGCAAACTAGGGTAGAGATCTCATTGTAGTTTGTCCATCAATAAAAACCGAATGAGAGCCGAGCATTTGTGTTTTTTATTAGTTTATGTATCTCAGGGAGTTTAGATTATAAAATGAGGATGTTTCATTTAAAATCGACAAGCCTAAGAACTTTTATTGTAACAGCAACTTAAAGTTATCACTCAATTTAAGGCATGAATGAATTCATCATTATTTTAGCTGTAACTTCTATAATTTATAAAAACAAAAACTAGCAGAATTGCGAATAGCAAATTTGTGTAGAGATCTCATTGTAGTTTGTCCATCAATAAAAACCGAATGAGAGCCGAGCATTTGTGTTTTTTATTAGTTTATGTATCTCAGGGAGTTTAGATTATAAAATGAGGATGTTTCATTTAAAATCGACAAGCCTAAGAACTTTTATTGTAACAGCAACTTAAAGTTATCACTCAATTTAAGGCATGAATGAATTCATCATTATTTTAGCTGTAACTTCTATAATTTATAAAAACAAAAACTAGCAGAATTGCGAATAGCAAACTAGGGTAGAGATCTCATTGTAGTTTGTCCATCAATAAAAACCGAATGAGAACAGAGCAATTGTGTTTTTTATTATTTTATGTATCTCAGGGAGTTTAGATTATAAAATGAGGATGTTTCATTTAAAATCGACAAGCCTAAGAACTTTTATTGTAACAGCAACTTAAAGTTATCACTCAATTTAAGGCATGAATGAATTCATCATTATTTAAGCTGTAACTTCTATAATTTATAAAAACAAAAACTAGCAGAATTGCGAATAGCAAATTTGTGTAGAGATCTCATTGTAGTTTGTCCATCAATAAAAACCGAATGAGAGCCGAGCATTTGTGTTTTTTATTAGTTTATGTATCTCAGGGAGTTTAGATTATAAAATGAGGATGTTTCATTTAAAATCGACAAGCCTAAGAACTTTTATTGTAACAGCAACTTAAAGTTATCACTCAATTTAAGGCATGAATGAATTCATCATTATTTTAGCTGTAACTTCTATAATTTATAAAAACAAAAACTAGCAGAATTGCGAATAGCAAATTTGTGTAGAGATCTCATTGTAGTTTGTCCATCAATAAAAACCGAATGAGAACAGAGCAATTGTGTTTTTTATTATTTTATGTATCTCAGGGAGTTTAGATTATAAAATGAGGATGTTTCATTTAAAATCGACAAGCCTAAGAACTTTTATTGTAACAGCAACTTAAAGTTATCACTCAATTTAAGGCATGAATGAGTTCATCGTTATTTTAGCTGTAACTTCTATAATTTATAAAAACAAAAACTAGCAGAATTGCGAATAGCAAACTTGTGTAGAGATCTCATTGTAGTTTGTCCATCAATAAAAACCGAATGAGAACAGAGCAATTGTGTTTTTTATTATTTTATGTATCTCAGGGAGTTTAGATTATAAAATGAGGATGTTTCATTTAAAATCGACAAGCCTAAGAACTTTTATTGTAACAGCAACTTAAAGCTATCACTCAATTAAAGGCATGAATGAATTCATCATTATTTGAGCTGTATCTTCTATATTTTATCAAAACAAAAACTAGCAGAGTTGCGAATAGCAAACTAGGGTAGAGATCTCATTGTAATTTGTCCATCAAAAAAAACCGAATGAGAGCCGAACAATTGTGTTTTTTATTAGTTTATGTATCTCAGGGAGTTTAGATTATAAAATGAGGATGTTTCATTTAAAATCGACAAGCCTAAGAACTTTTATTGTAACAGCAACTTAAAGTTATCACTCAATTGAAGGCATGAATGAATTCATTATTATTTTAGCTGTATCTTCGATAATTTATCAAAAAAAACTAGCGGATTGCGAATAGAAAACTTGCGTAGAGATCTCATTTTAGTTTGTCCATCAATAAAAACCGAAAGCATTTGTGTGTTTTTTATTTGTTTATGTATCTCAGGGAGTTTAGATTATAAAATGAGGATGTTTCATTTAAAATCGACAAGCTTAAGAATTTTTATTGTAACAGCAACTTATAGTTATCACTCAATTTAAAGCATGAGTGATCGTTAGTTTAGCTGAACCTTCTCTACATAATCACACCAATAAATAATAAAATTGCATATAAGGAATTTTAATAAAGGATGATATGTTATACACAAATAGTTTGTCGTTGCGATTAACTTGAGTATGTACTGCCTAAAGTTAAAAAAATAATAATAAAAATAAAAAATTCAAACTTACATTCTTGGTTGTGTCTTGAAGACTGTTTATTTTCAGCCCAGAAGATGGCATATCTTTTGTATGACCATCGGGAATCGAAAACAATATGACTGGACGTGTAACACCAGAAATGGGATTTGGTAGGGCATAAGCAACATCAACTTTGAAGTAGCCACGTCTCTGCAATTGAATAATATCTCCTTTTTTCAATTTCTTGAGTTCGGGATCCCCAAGCATTTGAACTTCATGCTGCAAAAAAGAAAATAATTTTATACTCATTTTCCAGATGTTTTTTTTTTTTGTTTTCTTAACAATCTTACTCTAGTTTGATGTCCAATATACTGCTTAAAGTCTTCATCTTTTCCAAGAACAGGTTTGCTAATAATATTATCAAAGTACACGCACCATGTGGGTGGGTATTCAGATTTTTTAAGCTTAGCCAACCAAGTGAGTTTTGTCGTCTTTTTGAAGTCCTTATTGTCCAAATTCAATTCGGCATCAATTGATGAGATTTTACCACCAGTTTTGTGAATTTTCTTAATCATTAGGTTGCCCCAATGGATAAAGGTTGCATTCTCGCCTTCCTTTAAAAGTTCAGCATCAGCGTAATCGATGAGTATTTGATTGCTTAGTGCGATAGATTTTTGACCAACTGACTCGTTTTTGGGATGTGCTGCTACTTCGATTGTTTCGTTTTTAGCACCAGCCACATTAACAACGACATGGTTGTCTGCCTCCAATGCAGTGTATCTCGGTGCAATTGGATCAATTACTTTCTTGTTAAAAGCCCAAATTTTGTCCCAGTTCATGAAAACAACCGATTTACTTGAACCCTGGGCAATTATAAACTCTTTCAAACCCTCAACAGTCATACCACGACGGAGTATACCACGAACTGTTGGAAAACGAGGATCATCCCTTGAATAAAAAACAAAATTAAACCTTTCAATTCTGGAATAACAGAAATTATTTAAATAAATTTACCATCCATCAACTAGTCCTTCATCGACAAACCAAGTAAGTTTTCGCTTTGATAGAACAGTGTTGGTCATGTTTAATCGGCTGTACTCCCAAATGTAAGGCTTGCGGAGTTTTAAGGCATCAATGAACCAGTAGAATTGATCATCACGGTCATGGTATTCCATGGTACGCAGAGTGTGAGTGACATTTTCGATAGCATCGACAATTGGACAAGCAAAATCGTATGTCGGGTAAACCCTGAAAACAGATTTTTACGGTTTATAGAGCTCACAATTTCAGATTCATTATTAATTGCATTCATTAGAGTTCAAATTTTTTAATTGGAATTTTGATTGTTGACATTATGTCAGTCGGGATTGTGTCGGTTGGAGTTTTGTCAGTCGAGATTTTAGTTGTCTGAGGAGTAGAATCGTCGAACGCATTAAGATCTTGCCTTCCATCGGAATCGCGCATACAAAATATATTAGCAGGTTCGCGCAAAAGTGATAAATAACGCACTGGAATCGTCGTAATAAACCCCACTTATGTTAAAGTACTCTTCTTGACAACCCTTTATCTTGCCGACATCATCCATCTTAACCCTTTTCTTTTCAGTGACACTTATCCATCCCATTCACAAAATAAATACTTAAATTCTGTTCAAAGTCGCAACTAGGGAAATATTTTGATTGTCAAACGCATACTCACTTATACTTCGTTCCAGTCCTTGGATGGGGTTCGTTCTTACAACGATAAATAGTTGGGTCTCTCATGCATCCATTTGGCGATGACATATCAATCTTAGCACGAACACAGCATTTCTGTCCACCTTCGGATCCAACTAACATTTCCTTCCACATTGCCATATTTTTGTCAACATCTGCAAAGTAAATAATCAATTTAATCAAATTGCTCGAAAATCCTAAAAAAATAAACAAATTACCATTATTCCTGTTCTTTGATTCGGTCCTCTGTTCCCTTTCGAGCTTCATTGTCAATGGATCTGTATCATCAACGTAAGCTTTTCCTTCCTTTATTAATGTTTCGCAGTAGTCTAACATCAGATCAAAATAATTAGAGGTGTGAGTGAAGAGATCTGGTTTAATTTCCAACATTTCCAGATCACCAAGTATTACATTCTCGAATTCGACTGTTTCTTTAGCTGGATTCGTGTCATCGAATCGCATAATAAGTTTCCCATTGAATGCTTGCTGATAGTACTGATTGAGAAGTGCCGCCTTGGCATGACCAATGTGCAGATAGCCAGAAGCCTCTGGTGGGAAACGAACAATCACCTTTCCCATTTCAGCACCTGGCAAGTCAACGAACTTGCCTTCTTGTTTGCGTTCACCGGGTTTCGTGGTAATTTCTTTTTCCTTTGATGAAGACTTATTAACTCTCTTAGCTTTAACACGCGCTTCATCAGGCAATGTCTGGAGAACCTTCTGAATCAGTGGCTGGGCATTGATGAGATCATACCAACGCTGGACATGAGCTGGTATACCCTTCGCCGCCAGCAGTTCATAGCGTGAGTGCATTTCATTGAAGAGTGCAAAATCAGCGATGGTCAACTTATTGGCAACTAAGAACGTAACTGGGGCAATGGATTTATCCAAAAACGACATGGCCCACGAGATGTCATCGTCGCAGGTCAGGCTAAATGAAAGCCAATGATCGATTTGAGTACGTTCTATGGCTGTTTCACCATACAACTTATATTGAGGGGCTGATCTAGCCAAAGCCCGCAGAACATCGTTATTCGAATGGCACACCAGACGCCGATTGTCGGAAAAAAGCAGGGCAGTTTCATTGCCCCAAGTAATCTCAACAGGTGTTGTTTCGTTTATTAAATGCGCTGTTGCAAGTCCACCTGTACAAATGATGCAAATATTAAAGGAATGTCTTCATAAATTTACCGTCATTTAGCTAAAATTAGATGACGATATCTCTAAACGAACATAACCTTCTATGGGTAATGAAGTGCAATCAATAAAGTATGATTTTTTACTTACTTATTGGAGGATTATTCACATTTGCTGTTAATTTGATAGACATTTTTATAGTTTATAATAAAAATATTTTTTTAATTCCACCGATTTCGCAATGAAATAAAGAAATAAATGCACAAAATAAATTGTGCACGGGTTTAATTTTGCCACACCACAATTTGACAAGACAGGGTGAAGTTGGAGACTGGAGAGTTTATACGGCTACGGCATGAACTTGTAGACTTGTTTAGACACAGTTTGAAACAAAAGTTCAACCAGACCTCGTCGTCAACAGCCCTAAAATTATTGAATAAAATTACGCAGCGTTTATCTCTTTTCAATCAGTTTATTTTTCAATGGAACGCGTTAACTGACAATCAAAAATAAATTGATTTATTTTACCAACTCAATTTCCGTGACGCCAAAAAAATCACTTCTTTTCTAGTTTCGAGCAATTTTAACAAATTCAGATATTTTGCAAGGGCATAATGCGAGCAATTACATTACATTACATGCACATACTCATACAGATTTTACAAATATCAGTTGAAGTTTGCATCCCACGTCTCGATTGTTGATAGGGAATTTTACCATATTGTCAAAAAATGAATAAAAGCTCACACTACGCGGATGACAGCTTGATATAATGTATCGCTCTTTTTCTAAAATGTCAAACTCAAAATCTTGTAAAAGAATTTTGTAAATAATATCTTTTTTTCCTTGGAAATTTGAAATTTCCGTGACTAAAAAGTTTAATAATACTCTATTCACAATTTTCGAGCACAACATTTTTCCGCTCTTGTTTTCAATCAATTTCCAACAATTATAAAAAAAATATTCAGCTGTCATCCACGAACTGCTGATTTTGACAGTGCTCTGCGAACCAGAAAGAGATATATCGTTGTTACCTAAAAAGCCCTATTGGCCGCCGCTATCAAATTTGACATATTCAAAAGCAAATACACTGACAAAAACAAAGAAATCTCATTTTAATTTTCATAACAACCACAGAAATGCGATCAATTTGACATAAAATCTTTTTTAAAAAACAATTATTTTCTTTTTAATTCTTTTTTCATTTAATTCAATCGCCAGGCCACGGGCTAAATTTTTCAATTTCATCGACCAACAAAAATCATGGGTCCAAAAAAAGTACGCATGTACAAACGTGTATGTAGGTAAAGGTCGAAACGCATCCATATTTTTGAGTTTTATTCATTTAAACTCCACAAAAAAAAACAATTATTTTGTTTTTAATTCTTTTTTCATTTAATAAAACCTCATAAATAAATCTGAAGTTACCAATGAAAAAAGATTTTTGAAGCCCGTAGTTGAAATGTCTGTACAATTTGAACACATCCTAAAGGTTTTCAATGAATTCAAAATCAAACAAACCCATATGTCGTTGCGTTGTCGTACTTTTGTGTGTGAAAAAAAAAAGAAAAGATTTATAATTTTTGAATTGTGTTTCATTTGTGAACCCACAAGCTTTTAACTACAATTTATATTATAAAATATTCAAATAAAACTACAAAATACAAAATTTATCGAATATAAAAAGAATGCACATTCCAATTAAACTGTCTCTCATACTTTACAATCGATAAACAACAACTTTTCAACTTCTAAAAATTTTACTACGTGTAAAATTCAATATGTTCTCTTTTGTTTCATTGATTAAAAACAAAATAAATAGAAAATCAATTGAATTTCCCAAAGGCAACTAAAAAAAAAACAAAAATTAAGAAAAAAAAAAAGATTTTAAAATACATCAATAAACGTTATGTCTTCAGAAGAAAATCAATTCTCTGAGAAAATCGATTTAATTGAACCAACAACTGGCAAATTATTCTTCGAGACAAAATCAGATTTGATCTTCTGCAAGCCGCATCTGATGCCATTGAAGTCTCTTACTCTAGAGCGACTAGAGAATATGCAAAAGAAAGCGCAGGAGCAGCTTCAAGAGAATCGTGCTAAGACTGCAGCCGCTGCCGATAATAAATAAACAGATCATTAATTAAAACCATTTTCAATCATAAAATTGCAAGTTTCACGGAGTTGAGAATCGTTTAAAATGGCATACCTTTTGGCAAGTGCAATCATTTTGGCACTTTTCCTGGCTGGAATCTCATTGCATCGCTACGGCAACATTCAGAGACAACATTTACTCGTCACATTGTCGGTACTAACAGCCTGGTGCTTTTCGTTTTTAATTGTCTTTACAATTCCATTGGACGTTACTTCGGTAAGATGATTCATATTTGTTTGTTCTTATTTTGTTATAGTGAGCTTTTCTATGGAATTGTTATAAGTTTGAAGAGTTCAAGAATAATTATTTTAATTCGTTTAGTTCACATATTTATTTCTTTAAATAATTATATTTTTAAATTCTTTAATTTCTTTATTACTTAGAAATTTTTTCTTTTTCAAATTTAACGTTAAGACGTTGATATAACTTTGAAACTAAGCTTGTTTAGACAAAGCAATTTTTTCTGTTATCAGCAATAGATCCTCTTATCCTACTCCCTGTCGCACTTTTAAAAAGTCGCTGTCCAAAACAGTCTCTCCTGGGTTGCCAAAACAGACTTAACATTGAAAAGCTGTGATCGCTTCATTTGATGGACGTAACACTGCTTATTTATCAATTGAAAATGTTACTATGAGCTATTCTTTCAGAAATTGGGAACCAAGTTATAAGCCCCCGCTACTTTGTTCAACATAATTTCTACATCATACCATCCTCCCTTTTACATCCCGATAACATCATTCCCGTTTGTGCAATGTAAGACCTTAATTCAACATTTTATTTCCACTTAGTTTCTCTTATGCCCAGGATACTGATCTTAGGGCAAGGCATTTTACTTTCTCCACAAGCAATAGACAAAAAAAAAGAATGAAACAAATGGAATTTATGTAGTCTTATAATTTTGTAAAAATCCAAAAACATGTTTATTTGCAAAGAAAATTAAAATTTTGTGTGCCCTTAAATTATTTAGACAGTTTACCGCCGATGTCTTCAAGAAAACGAAACAGTCATCAAAAATGAATATGGAACTACAGTTAACATCAATAAAAGCCAAAACTGCCAAAAACCCTGGGGCATGGTATCTGAATCGATATTTCCAAATCTCTGGCGTATCATTTACTGGTCATCACAATTCCTTACCTGGTTAATAATGCCATTAATGCAATCTTATCTCAAAGCTGGAGATTTTACCATCAAGGGTAAACTTAAATCAGCTCTAATCGACAATGCCATCTACTATGGATCATATCTCTTCATTTGTGGAGTTCTACTCATTTACATTGCAGCCAAGGGTGTATCACTAGATTGGCAAAAACTAAAGGCCATTGCATCGTCTGCATCGAATACATGGGGTCTATTTCTATTGGTTTTGTTGTTAGGTAAAATGATAGCGACATAATTGTGTTGATATAAAAAGCTAATTTATTATATTTACAGGATACGCTTTAGTTGAGGTTCCAAGATCGTTTTGGAACAATGCAAAACCTGGCTTTACACTTCAGTACGCGTACTTTAAAGCGGCCAAACTGAGCTCGGATAAAGCCGAAGCCGAGGAGAATGTCGATGATGTTTTAGAATCATTGCAGGGTATTAGTCGATCGGTTCCGAATAATCATGAGTTGCGACCTTGCGTGGAAACGATTTTGAGAAAAGTTCCAATTGAACTACAGGAAAAGGCAAATCGCAATTACAGTCGCAGTGGCAATGGTTCATCGACAATTGTTCCATCTGAAAAGGCTCTTGTAAGAATACACAAACAAGTTATAAAATCCTTGCAGACACTTCAGCGCACCGAAGCTCTTTGGAGTGTTCAGGTTGAAACGGTATTTCATTTAGAAGATGTTGCTCGAAACATTCATTCCTCAGAACGACGGTTCAAGACCGAGTTTCCTAAAAATCGTTCGAATATCTCAAGAGTGTTTTACAGTCCTGTATTTGACTGGTATTGGGAGTGTTTGTTGAAATCGCCATTTTTAAAAGCTCTTTGCATTGTGACAGCCACAATGTCATTCATGGTGGTATGGAGTGAACTGACGTTCTTTAATCGTCGCCCAGTTTTGTCAATCTTCGCCAATGTCATCAACATTGCCAAGGAAAGCTATGATTTCTTCACAATCGAGGTATTCTCCTTGGTGGTTTTAAGTTATTTATTTTACTGTACTTATTCGACAATTCTTCGCATTCGATTTCTGAATCTATACTACTTGGCGCCACATCACCAGACCAACGAGCATAGTTTAATCTTTAGTGGAATGCTTCTTTGTAGACTCACTCCTCCCATGTGCTTAAATTTCCTCGGTCTAATTCACATGGATTCTCATATTATCAAGCAGCGAATCATGGAAACATACTACACTCAAATCATGGGACATATGGATGTTATCGGTATCATCTCGGATGGCTTCAATATCTATTTCCCCATGTGCATGCTGGCTTTTTGTCTGGCTACATGGTTTAGCTTGGGCAGTCGAGCACTGAATGCCCTGGGATTTCAGCAATTTTTACAGAACGAAACAATCGCAACAGAATTGGTGCAAGAAGGCAAGGATCTTATAGCTCGAGAAAAACGACGACGACAAAGAGCCGAAGACGCAATGTCTCGTCGACGTGATTTCAACCGAACCGATTCAGCAGAAGTTAACGGCACGAGCATAGGAAAATACCGTAACCTAAGACCCGGAAGTAGTCTCACACCTGCTGATGGACTACTAAGAGATGGTGAGCCAATGGGTTATGCAACGGCTAATCGACAACCAGATATTACCCGCAGTCTCTCCGATGAGATTAATGATCGTTTCGGTGTGAGCACTCATGTGCAGATCGGATTCAAGGGCACCAGTGACTTGGATGATTTTGAAGATGAAAGAAGGATAGGACCACCGCCAAGAGGGATATTTGACGACGTTTAGCAGAATATAAGAGGTGATGAAAGGTATTAAAATAGTAAAAAGCCAGTTTTGTTTGCCAGACGAAATCAAATGAAAAGTATACATTGTTAAGACAGTAGACTATAGATAATAAAATAAAACTATCTAGAGCCAGACTTAGGTGAGAGGATTACTTACAGTGGTACTCGACGTAGGATAGAATTCCAATAAATTAATTGCAAGTCGATAACGTGACAGAAAGTATTGGCATGTGTTATAATAATTTAATTAACTTTAATAAAATTCTATGTTCAGTTAAAAATTATGACAAAACTGACTGTATACTCTTTTTATAGGAACATGTGCTAAGCTATTAAGTATAGTAAGGAAGTTAAAATAGTACTTTAAGTATAATTGTAGCTTGGGGACTATTCTCTATTTCGTTAAAAAAAAATTAATGTTTCGAAACCTTTTGACTTTCGGAAGGAAATACATAATAGCCCCCGGTCTCAATGGTCTTCAAACTTATTATATTGGACCTTGAAAGGCAAAACGTGCCACTTATTTATTTTTTATTTTGGGGTTCCTAAGAGTTTCAGAACTTACGATATTGACTTATAAAAACTGACCAGCTTTTCGGGCATTTATATTTTGTAAGATTGGAAACATAAATCTAGATAAAATTATTCTCGGTCTGGTATCTCGTGTTTGACCAAATTTCAGGCAAACGTCCAAGCTGAAGGCGGTGTTGTATGTGCTTTGTATCTATGTTCTTTCAGTTAGGTGTTGCCTTTTCTAGTTTCTACCATGAGAAGTAAAACCCGAAACATAATAATGCAGCACCAGCAATAGCGAGAGCGTCACCAGCCGCCATTATTTTCAAACCAATATATTTCAATTGATCAAAGCAGAGCAGACCAGAACCAGTAACATCAACTGCGCCGTTAGGCCAAAGTCGTAAAATTGCTGGTGAAATTTTTGACAACTTTCCAACTACAAAGTTTCCTTTCTTGTTTTGACAAGTTTATCTGAACTTTAATTTTTTGTGATAAATACAAAGGTAATCATCTTCTTGAACTTTCAAAGTCACAAATGCCTTAATCAATTACATATTTTCTAAGCACTAAAATTTTTATAAATAATAGCCCTTCATTTAAGAGGTAAGGTCGATAAAGATGCTTTAGTAGCTTGTTCATTTGAAAAATAACAAAGAAATTTAGATGAATCTGACATCGAATGGGCAAAAATAAATGATATTAACAAAGATATTGTAAAAGCTTCAGTGGTTTAATAAATCGTTTAAAATATTTTTTGTTTTAAAGCCTATAAGTCAATTATGATTATTGTTCTCACTTACTACACTACTCTCTTACCCTTTGCATCTGGCTTTGTATTAAAACAAATAAAAATATATTTTTAGCTACATAATGTATATCCTTTAACTTAAGATTTTAATACAATAGGTATATATTTATTTTTCATAAATGCTTTCTCCAAACACATATGTATCTTTATTTTTAGACGATTCAAGATTTTTGTCTGATTGTAATATTTTGCTGTGTAATTGTTTAATAGACATCAGGTTATAAGCTTATACAAAATGTGTCATTCAAATATTTAATATATGTATATGTATATATATGCATACATTACATGTATTTATGTAAACAAAAAAACGATTGATAATTTTCTAAGGTTAAATATAATCGAATTCTGTGAATAGAAATTAAATAATAAATAAATACTAACTATAATGTGCGCTAAATTTATTATTGTTTGTTGTAACAAACAAACAAATTACAAAACTCGGCATTGTGCAAATACAAAATTATTTATAATTATTATATTGATAATGATAAATATGATATTTCAATAAAAATAACTTATGTTGTGTATAAAGTAACATAAAACTAAATTCTGTTGTTGTTTTATAATGTTTTATAACTAAAAACCTATATTCGCCGGGCTAAGCACAGAAAACGCCAGCAAGCCAACCTGTTTTAAATTCTTCTATATTTCAGGCCAACAGAATGTTTCTGTCGTTTCATTCCAAGAATTTTTAGGTTTGCATTTCCTACTTTGCGACTAGTATAAGGAAACGTCGTCGGTAAAGACTTTTAGATTTCCATCATCTAGACAATAACAGCTGATTTGGTAGTCAGTTATCAATTATCTTGATATCAGGTGCTTTTGATTTTCTCGTATTCTACTTGTTTATTGTCTCATTGTGATCCGCAGAGCATTCTTTTCAGTTAAGGGGGCATTTTTTTTATCTTAGAAGATAAACACAGTTCTCCCGCCACTTCATCCATCCACGCTTACGCGATGGTTGATGTCATCATCTGAAGCGGCGTATGTATTCTGTCTTTCTAATGTTTTAATTGGGAACATGGGAATATGTCGGTGACTTCTATGCCGGGGCATCTTACCTTTTTTGTGTTCGTCAATGATCATCAACTGGTAAGTTTCCGGATATGCACTTTATTAAGAAAAATAATACATTTCTCATTTCCGCGCATTATTGCATAATAAATAAACATTGGTGTTTAGCTGAATTTGAACCTAGATCTGGCATGGGAACTCCATGTCATTCATTTTTCTTTCTTTTTAAAATCAACTAATAGTAACTAAGTCACTTTCCAAATTGTTTTTGAAGTCAAGCTAGTCTACAAACTCGATTCAGGACTGAATCAAAACTTAAGTAAAAAAGTCCCAATGATAACAAAACCACTTTAAACTTTTGGTGTACTTAAACAATTTTTTATTTGTTATTAAGGATTTCACAGTAACATGCTTCGTCTTATATGTTAATGAATATCACTTGATTTAATATTTATGTACATATGTATGTTAATTATTTTTTCATACATTAATTATAGCATAATCTTATTAATAATAAGGGTGCCTTATTTAATGTTTTCCCTACTTTGTGGGTTAAATTTTCTATTTCGGTGGGGGGAGAAATTCTAAATACGTGACTGTGTGCTTTTTAATAATATTACTTTATGTTTTTATAATACGAATGAAAGGGAATCTAATTTAACATCTTTGGCAATTTTTCAGACAATGAATATATCAAGATACAATATTAAAGCGTTAAGTTTGGCATTACTTTCTTATGGAGAAAATACTTAATTTAATGTTGAATATCATTAAAAAGATTCAGACAAACAGAAAACTCTTCTGTCAGTTTTCGTTTCAAGTTTTTTTTTTTTTTTTTATTCACTTTAATTTTATAATTCTGTTGTAAATTTGGCAATTTATTGTGCGCTTAAATACAATTATGTTCTTGTTTATTTGAATAATGCTTTGCATTTATAACATATTATATCAAACCGATGCTCTCTTTAAGCTTAGAGTACTTGCAATAATTTCAGTTGGATGGTAATCAGCATCTACAAATGATTCGTGATTTAAACAACGAGTTCCACCCAAACAAGTGCACGAACAAACTGAAGTGTTGTCATCAAAATCAGTACAACAATTCGAATTACCAAGTAGTTTTCCTTTCATATTGTACGAAGATTCTGCATCATAATTCAATGGTTGATTAGAAGATCCTAGTTTCTGGTGGGCGTCTTCTTCGTCTCTTTTTGCTTCTTCGGCTTGCCTATAAAATTTTAAATTAAAGATGAGAATTTCAGAAATTTTCAAAATTTAACTTACATTGTCATGAATCTTAAGACCAGCAAATTTATACTTGCAGCTACAACGGCCAATCCAAAAAGTATAAAAACTAAACTAAGCGCAACATAGCCTGGCTTATTCATAAGGGCTTGATCATTCTGCAGTGCAACATAATCACCGAAGCCAATAGTTGTCAATGTGACAAAACAATAGTAAAAGCTATCAAAATAGCTCCAACCTTCATAGCGTGAAAATACTGCAGCTCCAGTTGTTATGATAATTGACGAAAGCATTCCCGTAGCCAGCATAAGGTTCATTTCTGTGGCTTCAGTGTGGCTGCATTGCATGTAGCGTTTGGCACGTCGAATTATAACCGAAGCAAATTTATTCAAACGTTCACCAATACTTTGGAACATAACCAAGCCAAGTGGAATACCGACCTAAAAGAGTTCCTTATAAATATACCTTTTTTTTGTTTTAAAGTTATTTCCATTTACCATTGCATATGCCATACAAAAAGCCTTTCCACCAATTGTAACCGGAGTTGAGTGGCCATATCCGATCATAGCTAAAACAACTGTGGCAAAGTAAAATGCTCCGGCAAATTTCCATTGAGGTCCAGCTTTGTGGGGCTTATTTTCAATTATCACTATTTCCATCATTCGATAATCTTCAGTTGATACGTTGTACTTTTTTACAAAATTATTTTTAAGTGCTTAAAAGAGAACAAAGTTAAGAATGAAATTAATAAACAATTTATGAAATATCTAGCACAAATACAAATTATCAATGTGGTTTTTCTGAATTTGGTCACTGACGCAGAACTGTAAAAGAATTAAATCATTTGGTGATAACATTCATTTGAATGCAAACTGCAACGAGTTAAATTCTCATTATTTTTGATTTCAATGATTTAAACCATTGCGATTTGGACGGATATTTAAAAAAAACAAATTGCGGGGCAGCGAGACCAAAATATGATTCTCAAAGAAACATTTCCTCTACTCAAAGTGAATGCAGTGTGTAGTGTGTACCAATTAGAAGGATATGTCATTAAGCCTCATCTTCATTTGTTGCTTGTGATTAACATAAACCGAACCTTGACCAGCGAGCTTTTATTAGCGCAAATGATTTAAGATTGGAGGACATAGTTATGGTTCCTACAGGACAACATAATATAGATAATTCGCGCAACAGTAGCGGGTCCGCTTCCTGGTTGCTTATTGCTTCGGCTGACGAATCGCACTGGCCGGCAAGATTGTCGCGAACTATAAGAAACAAAGATTTTATTGTCCGTATTTCTAAAAGAACCTAAATTGTCATCAACAGTTATGGCTTCTACTTGCCCGATATTATTTTGAAAAGTAAGCGGATAAAATTATTTAGCGATAGGTACCTACGCAATTAGTTTAAAAGTGTTTTGTATATAACAGTACACTGTGGCGTATGGGTAATATTTTTTTTGTTTATTATACTTAAAAGAAATCATGTGATTCAATTATAATATTTAACAAAGGGTATGTATATGCGGGGAAAAGTTAGCTAACTCGGCAGATAGATGGGAGCCATTGAAAAAGATTTGCGGTGTCATTTTGGAAACTACTCCACTTCTATAATGCATTAGTTGTTCGGTCCAAAATCTATATTTTGCGGTACATAACCAATTCATACAATACATACCTTATAAAATTTAGCTACAACTCTATAGAGCTTATTTTTTTTTACAGGATCTGAAATTTGTTCTTACAGTTTTATAAAAAAATCATGTTCATCATAAAACTGTTGCTTTCTTGCCAAAATTAAAATGTTTAGATAGTTTAGGTACATACTTTGTAAAAACTCCCATCTCTTTGATTCTGTTTGTGATTCCAGTGAGTCAAATACAGCTGCTCCAATAAGTAAATATGTGAATGTGCATACAACCAGCGATAAGGTTCTAACGTTTTGCCTCTTCATGGTGCAATGAATTAACACTCCAAAAATTGATTCACCACGCTCCAAGAGCATCTAGATACTTTCTTATCCAGGTGCGAATTTCAGCTGATATTTTTGTTGAAGTTTTTACTCTAAAGAAACAATATAGTGTGGATTCACCGCGTGTCTGTGAATATTTCGCCGTTATATGAAAAATGCTTTCACTTAACGTTTTTATTCACATATTATAAAAATGCTTTTTAGCAACGATATGTGTTAAAATAAACGGCAATAGGTAAATTATTTTCAACACAAATAATCGCAATATTTTTTAGTTTTTACACTAATAACAAGAATTGATTTTGCCAAATAATATTTTTTTGAGTTTGCGCGTGGATCATGATAATGGTGTTGTAGATGGCAGGTGCACAAGTTTGGGAGGATTGTTGTTATGTTATATGACCATAGGGTTTAGTGTTATAAACACATATTTTTTTCCAAGAAGTAAACAGAGTTCGAAAAAAAAAAATAAAAAAGGATATTTTTATTCTACAAGTGGTTGTCATATGATAGATGCATTACATGCGTTTCTGTAGCCCCGTATGTGGGCACATATGTAAGAATGGCCACAACTGGGTCACACACGAACTTGATTTTATGAAATGTTACTTTAGTGCTTAAAACTTATTATTTATATAAGTAAACATTCAAATTGAAAATAGTACATATATGTATCTTTAATACAAATTTCTTGCCTTAAATTTGATTTTCGGTTGCACCTATTTTGTATACCTAGTTAAAAAAACATCTTGGACCCAAGGACGCGGCAATGAACAAAATTGATATGTCGATTTTTTAATTTATCAATGAAAAAGTGTCATAAGGCCAAATTCCGAAATTGGGTCTTATGTCACTTGCCCTTACGACACCACTTTTAGAATATAAAATTTCGTCAAAATCAGAGCAGCCGTTAAAAAATAATACCCGTCAAAAAATAATACCAATGGCTGAATGGCAGGTACCGTTAATAAGGATCATCATTGGCCAAAAAACAATCATATACCTAAAATTTGATTTAAATCGATTGATTTTTTTTTTAAGAAAATGGAATTATCGGTAACGCTTATATGGTAGGTACCGTTGTTTTAGGACATTTTTTTTAATAAAAAATTTCCGGGTATATTATGTACTCAAAGAATACTTTTTACTAAGTTTTTAAGAAAATCGTCTTGACCGTTTGGCCCGTGGGTGTAGTGATTATGTACGTACGAACATATTATAATTATAGCTATAATTGCAAGTTAAATAAAAGGCGCGACTGGGTTGCACAATCGCTCATATAGGAAGTACGCCTAGGGCTAAGCAATAAAAAAGCACAACAAGGTCAATCGTTCTTTTCTTGGATGTTGTATTTTTATTTTATATGATTTTTTTACTGCACAGCTGCACCAGATTATTATGTTTACGAACATGTGAATTGAGCAAACTGCATTATCAAACATAATGCTAATGTAGTAAAATTTGTGTATTCGAACAGTCCTGAGTTTATGTTTATAAAGTTAGTTTTGGGCAGATTATGAAAAACAGTGAAATAATTTCTGACCTTGCTCAACCTGGATTCTGCGTTTTACAGGATTTTCGCAAGATAATACAGGATTTATTTTTTCGCAGAATTTTGAATAAAGCGATCGTTAGAGTCGTTTTCGAGAAAAGCAAGCTTTTTCAAAACCGTTATATGACAAATACCGTGAGTTTAAGGCCTAGAACAAAGATTCGAAAAACCCCCCTGATGGTCACCCTACATCAAGTTTAAATGATATCGGCCCAGCTGTTAAGGTTGCAGTTGCGAATGACAGACAGACACACAGACAGAATTTCCAAACCCACTTTTTTCGACTTCGCTATATCATCGTAACTACTTATAGGTGCTATAAGGCTAAGACTAGCCTTATAGCACCTATAAAAATCGCAAGTAAAAACATCTTTTACTAGATTATCTATACAGGTGCAATGAACATTTCACGCACAATGCACTATGCACATGTTGGGAACAGTGGGAATCTGATAAGAATAGATAAGAAAACAAAATAATAAATTCCTTGTGCTGTATGTTGCAATTATAGTTGTTGTTTGTTGTGTGAAAGAAAAAATGTGTATAAGTGTACACAGCATCATGACACTTATGTTTCTAAATTTGGAAAGATAGCAACAAGATGAAGATGCCGTCCTTTGCGCAGATGTATCAAACCAAGCCAAAAAAAAGCTATATTCACAATAGTAAATTTGTGAAATCACCCAAATAAGAAGGTGGTAAATTTTTTTTTACAACAATTGACTTTTTTTGTTTCTTTAATCCAAAATTAGCTGTGTTCGTTTACTTTTTAAAGATACCCGATTCCGCCGTAACTTATGTCACTTCCGTTCAATTAATTTCAAATTGACATTGGTTCGTTTAAAATTCAGCGGCATTGACGTATTAGGTATGGACCGCCAGTAGCCAACTTCACGCTTGTTCCAACATAACTAGGGGCGCCATCAACTACTAGCAGGGAATCTGCGCAGCAGTGATACGATTTCTTTAATTAATTATTTACTATTGAAATATTTTGGTGGAAATTATTATCCAACTACTTTTATTTTACAAAACACATCCACTCCTTATGCCAAGAGTTACTTACAGATGAATATATTATCGTTTTCATTTAAATTCTAATAACAAAATTAGTACACGTATTTAACACTAAAAGATGATGGCGTTTTTAGACTGTTTTTAGCTGGAACAACTTTTCTTGGCTGTTTGTATGAAAATTTCAACCGACTGGCGGTCCATATCTAGTACGTCAATGTTCAGCGGCTTTGTAAAGTGAACACAGCTATTGTTACGAATTGTAACTATACATGGTAATTGGTATAAAGTGCACCAAAAAGCTAGTGCGAGTAGGTTCAGTAAAGAAAAGAAAAACTCTACTATCTTCTTTGAGGTACTCAAAAGTGAGCTGGTAATTGGCATGTATATTTATAATCATCCGCACGTAGATTTCCAAATCTTCTCGTTGCCATTCAAAATATTTATCGTATTTGTTTGCACCGTTTTGTTATCAATTTCTCATTCATTTGGATATGACTCGAACATTTAATTTCCCATCATTTCAGTAAGATTTGTTTTAAAACAAAACAATAAATCTGTGTACATAAACATATCTTGACAAAAACATTTATTTTTTTTATAGTTTTTGAGGTTAGATTGGGCAATTTGTTTATTTTTTTTATGTTGCTATCCCAAATAAATTAGTGATTTAGGTGCATTTATGTAAGGCAAACAACTACATACCTGCTGCTACTATGTATTGTATACTAGTGACATTTTAATATTATGAAATATTTTTAAAGACAATTTTTTTTGCAGTTGAAACTTTCAGTTACCTACAAGCTTCAATACTTATAGTCCACTACAGCATCCAAACTTTTATTAAAATCACTGTACAGTTACCTTGAAAATTAGGTAGATAGGTATATTCGCGGGTTTATCTCAAAAGTATGAAGTATCTTCCTAACTAGGTACATTAGGTTTATTGATTCGGAAGTAATATAAAAGAGCAATAAAAATTCTTCATTTCTCTTTTTTCATAGTTTTTTTCTTATCAATTTAAGTAAAAAGTTAAATAGGCATAATTTTTCAAAAAAAATATTCCATAGGAATTTCTTTAATTATGTAAGTATGTATGTAGAGGCGATTTCCAAAAAAATTAGGTAGGTACCTACAACCAATTGAGAAAAAACAACAACAAAAACCAAATGCAGCATTAAATCGTGCAACTCGTCTGGTAACAAGCTCGGCCGTGGCTCGGTCGCTCGGTGTTGTCGGATTTTGGAAGCTGATATGAAACATGAAATTCCTTATTATGTTGCATTTAGGTTTAATTATTGTTGCTGATTTTTGAGAACAAGAAAAATGTGTAGATATATTATATTATAATGTGTACACATCATGACACCATTATGTTTCTAAAATTAGGGTGCGAAAGCAACAAGATGAAGATGCCTTTCTTTGCGCAGATGTATCAAACCAAAACTAGGGCTATTCACAATAAAAAAAACATTTGCAAGGTTTTTTTTCCTATTTTATATACCTAAAGTAACGAATGAATAAGTATCGTAACTCATTGAAATGTAATAAACAATCCCGTCTTTTCCCGTTTATATTTTTAGACTGACTAACTTCTGTACTTTAATGTAATAGCGTTAAATATAACATCGGTTAACAATAGCGTTAATTATGTAGCGGTAAAATTATCTTCCTATTTTTACGTTATTCGATTATGTACATGTATTGAATATTGATTTATAAGAAATAACAATCGCATTATTGTTTTCCAAACAGTTATCTTCATTCTTTCATTATACATGAAATATCCCACGTCAAATAAATTCTATGCTAGCAGCTCCGAAAACGGTGAAACTCAATCCAACAATTTTTGAGTTCCAACATTACTATTAATTTAATATACAATGCCAGCACACAAATTTTTTTTAGTTTTTCACAAAAGAAAGAGCTCATTAGAGAGTAAAAAATTTTTCCCATGCTTCCAAGAAACTTCTTTTGGCAGAATTATAAAGACTGTCAAATGAAGTAAAAAACAACAACAACTACTGACGTTTGCTTTGTTGTGAATAGGACTTTTTAGGTAACAACGATCTCTTTATTAGTTGTGTTTTATTGAGAATCCTAATAGGAAAATCTTAGCAGATTAAGAAATTTTCAGCAGTTTACGGATGACAGCTTAAATTTTTTTTTTATCATTGTTGACAAATTGATTCAAATCATGAGCGGAGATTTTAATGTTGTGACAGAAAATTTGTGCATAGTGTACTATTGTACTTTTAAGTCACGCCGGAAAGCTCAAATTTCACAGGAAAAAAGAAAAAAAAATCTTTTTATGACTTAACCCCAACCAATGAGAAAGATGGTGCAAGGTGCTTACGTCACAAGTGAAAATTACGTCACAAGCGAAACAACAACAAAGTGAAAATGCCAGTGTCGTAATATTGTATTCTTTTATTCATGGTTTGCGTCCTTTTACTTTTTGGGTAGTTAGCTTAATTTTAGGGCAGGAACTTACGTCACCAGTGACAGCAAAACAATTCACAAAACAACTCGTTAGTTATCCCATTTCATCCAACTTGACTCATCACTACAACGATCTATTGTGAATGATGCGACGTGCGCATTTCCATTTTTCTCTATACATACGCCACTGGCCACAGCTACAAGAAACACACAACTTGATTCTTGTATACATGTTCAACATTTGAAGAACTTTTATATAAAAAGAAAAACAAGTAGGTGGCTGTTGTGTCTCTACACTTTGTGTAATGTTTTTTGCCGTCGAAAAGAATCTGTACTATTTCTTCGGCAGCATTTAAACAAAACCAAACATTAATAAACACCGTCATCATCATTTACGTGCAATAAAAACAAAACTTGTGTTCTTCAGTTGTTCCTCCCATCATCGCAAGAAACCAAATAGTGAAAAATAGTGTTTCCTCATTCCTCCTAATTGCCTCCTCCTAAGTGCGCCCAAGATTTTTGTGGTCAAAAAACACTCAATATCATAATAAAATGGAATGGACTCGAGACAAAACCCTCTCGCTGATCAACGAATACAAAAAGAGACGTGGTCTGTGGGATATGACCCATGAAGACTACCGCAAGAAGGAAATGAAACAAAAGCTTCTACTCGAAGTGTCAGCAAGTTTGGGAGGCGGCATACCAATAGTCGAAATTGAGAAAAAATTCCACACACTGCGTACGCAATACCATCGCGAGATAAATCGCATGAAACGCAAGGAACCCTACAATTCCAAATGGTTTGGCTTTAAAAATCTGCAATTTCTTAGTTCACCAAAAGCAATGCGTGCCGGAAAGGGAAAGATGAAGGCTGAAATCACAGAGGATGGTGTCACCAAATATATTATTCGAGATGCCTCATCAAGAGATTCAGACGTTGCAGGAGCTGTTGCTGCTGCAGCATCTGCCATTACTACAGAATTTCTTACAATCCATCGCAACAAACCACCCACAACGACAACAACGGTGACATATGAAACAGCTGCACCTTCAGTTCCTGCTCCTATACCTATTAACCGGATGCAAAAACTCGAGTCTACTCGGGCGCGCGACTTAGAAAAGCTCATTGAAGAGACCACCAAAGACGTCGATGAGCCGGAAGAATCGAAGACCAAGATAATGAAGGAAATGAACATCCCCTTACAGCAACACTCGTATAACAGTACTTCAATGACCACTCAAGAGGATACGCAACCGCAGCATCAACATCAGCACCAGGAACATCACATAGAGGAAGAACACTTGAGCACTATTGACATACAAACTAGCGTCGAAGAAGATAACATGACCTACCATCATCATCCACAGGGTCCCACGCGTGTTTTTAAGATACAAAGACGGGATACTTGCAACGAAGACGACTACTACGAAGAGGACCAACTGCAGCAACATCAGCATCAACATATTCAGGGTAAAAGAATCTATTACGATAATGGGATTTCCGGAGGAGGAGGAGCACTCAATAACATAGCTGCCCCATCGCCGCCCGGTATGACGATGACCAAACTGCAACCGATTCAATCGCCACGTTTTCGTGACGAATTCGCCACATATGGCGAATACGTTGCCAATGAGATGAGAACAATTTGCAATCGTGAGATACTCGTATCACTCAAGCACAAGATCAATACAGCACTTTTCGAGGCAAGTATGGCTGAGTTGCAACATAAGTAAGATTTCAAAGACATGATGGCATGGTTTGAGTTTGGTAAGGATTTCAAGAGTGCATCTTATCCACTTTATATAGTTTAGAATTAATATTGTATGTGTAGGGTGTGCACTATAAGATTGTACACTGAAGTCAATGTTATTATCTTTTAGTTTTATTGAAATTTTATGAAAATATTCAAAATTATTGAAATTTTATGAAAATATTCAAAATTAATATAGTATTTAAAAAACACACTAATAATAAAAATTTAATGTGTAGAGCCGACATTTAAATGTTTTTTTATTCGATTGCCTTTTTTCTAATATGGCTATTTTTCAGAGAAAATTGTAGCTTCAAGACGAGGGACAATCCATAATAACTTTTACTCATTTTATGTGTAATTAGTCCTAAAATACTGGAGGAGACCTACAAATCTTACCACCGAATTGACAATTACGGTTTTTTAAGAGGGATCTTGGATCTATGACAAGAATCATCTTGGGATGACTAAATAAAAAAGCAAAAGGTGGATTAACTGTCGGGAGAATTGAGCCTTTTGATAAGAAGTTTCTCTACAGCGCAGTATGTTCCGCATGCTTTGCTTAAAAACTGAGATAAAAATTCTTCATGTGACGCCAGGCTTTTGAAAGAATGTACTTTTCCCTTTGAGACTTAAACTTCAAAATTCGCAATCACTTCATTTAACACCAAAAAGAATGAATATTTTTTTTTTCTTATTCGTTATAAAGCAATAATTGAATGCAATTATTTGAGAATTCATGCATTATTTCCATTCTTTTGAATTTTGTTGAATTCCTTTACGTTAATTTCAATTCTTTTTAACCATTTGAGAAACATAACAAAGAATGCATACAATGCAAAAGAATGGAAAGTAATGCATAAATTCTACGGTGATTGTATTTGATTCCTGTAAAATAAATAGTATAAATACTATTGCTGTCTTTTTGATGTCAAATGAATATTGATTGCGACTTTTGAAGTTAAAGTCTCAAAGTGAAATCAACGAATGAAATCTTTTTGTTGAAGTCATTGAAAATTGCATTCTTTTACAACCCTGAACAGAAGTTGCAAAGCGTAAAAACAAATATCGTTAAATAATATAATCCAATTTCCGGATTTTAATAAATGCTTGATTTAAAAATAAGGAAAGTAATTTGCAATGGCATATATAAATTGAGATTAGGCGCTCCAGAAAGTGTTCCTCTAAAACAGCCAAAGATGTCCTTTAATTGTCAGCCACTAAATCCAATTCACCAAGTCGTGGAAAATAAAATGCACAACGGCGAAAAATATCAAAAATATAGCTTGAACGTGAGATCAAGTTTTATGGCAGGAATCATTAAACGGTTATTTAGCCAAAAGCTTTAAATGCTACCTTTTGTTATATATGTTTAATTTAAAGACCATACCAAATATAAAATAAATCAATTCAGCCATTATCAATCTGTCACCCAATTCGTAAAAAAATCCTTAACACAAATTCTTTGTTGTGTATTTTTGTCGAAATGAACCTTAAAATAAAAAACTTCGTCTCCAACGGGTAAATTGGATGACCATTTAACTACAAGAAAAACAAATATATTTTTTTTTTAAATCCTAATTCAACTAAAATAATTTATTAAATTCAAACATTAACAAAGTTCAATTCGTAGTCTCTAAAAGTAATATAATTTAATCTATTCGTGTTTGATGCACCCTCTTCATATGATCCTTCAAATAACGCTTTTGCATCATTTTAGTTCCACAAATATGACAAGCAAAATCTGAAGTATTATCATGAATTTTACGATGCTTTGTAAGATTATTTAATGCAGCAAATTTCTTATTACATAAACTACATTCGTATGTTTTTTCTTTGGTTTTATGTTGTAACGAATGAGATTCTAAATGATGTTTAAATTTAAATCCTTTGCCGCAATCGAAACACTTGTATGGAGCTTCAATGGAGTGTGTCTTACGATGGGCATATAGTGTGGAATCGGTTTTGAAATATTTGCCGCATTCGTTGCAATTGAAAGGTTTATCCTTGCTGTGGACACTTCGAAAATGATTCATTAGTACACGTTTGCATGGGAAAACATGATGGCATTCATCACAGGGGAAATGTTTTATTAAAACGTGATTGGAATTCATGTGGTATTTGAGACCGCTGTTGCTTGAGAATTGTTTTTCACACTTGGGACATTGAAGCTTATCGGTTTTGGGTTGGTTCTCTGAAGAAGTATTTTGAAGCGAACTCAAGGCATGTTCGGTCATGTGTTTGATAAGGTCATCTCGCGGTTTGTAATTCTTACACAAATCACAACAGAACACTAAGTCACAATGCACAGCAATTAGGTGATCATTGAGTTCTGTTTGGTCGTTGCAGGAGAATGAACAGAAATTACAGGAAAAACTGCTATCGGTTGTTTCCTTTAAAGTTTGTCTAGAAAGGAAAAATATGTTATATTTTTTTGTGATAAAAGTATATTTGGATTTAGCATGATAAATAGATGTTGCATGTGGTGAAAAATTAAGAATATAATATTAGTATAAAGGTTATTAAATGTGTTTTCTGTAGTTCTGTCCAATTACTTGAAGTAGCAAATTGCACCGTTGTTTTAAGAAACCTATGATAAATATTGCTGTGGAGTTACGAAGCAAAGGTGATAATGAAAGAGAAATAACAACGAACTGCACAGGCTATACAGCGAAACTGATCTACCATTAAGAATGTTCCAACAACTAATATGACTGTCATATAAAGAATTATCTTGGAATTCCGAGGAAAGGCGAAGTTCAAATGTGATTTAGGAATTTTCACTTACACCCGATAACTCGTTCTCACGAGTCATTTATGCGAGCCTTCAGCCACGTATCGTCTATGCGCGGCAGATGGAAGCGACCAATTGAGAATGGATCACGGTGCGGCTTATTTGACACTGTTGCAATTCTAGTCCCTATCGCGTTGTTGTTATTTGATAGTTTTCCAGTGCACAGTCGAACAAAGCTCTACTACCTTAATAATTTTCCTTAGAAAATATGCATAACTACAACCAGAAATAAGAACAAAGAGAGAAGATTAAAACCAAAAATAAGTAAAAAAAAATTTTTTTATTTTTAGAAATTTTTTTAATAAGACAACAAGATTTTCAACAATAACTAATAATTTAATATTATATATAGACGATAATAATGATGTTCACAACAACTTATTCTTCACCACCACCTTCTTCCTCTTCATCGAATTCACCTTCTTCATCTGCAGTTGCTTCTTGATATTGCTGATATTCTGATACCAAGTCATTCATGTTGCTCTCCGCTTCAGTGAATTCCATTTCATCCATCCCCTCACCAGTATACCAATGCAGGAAAGCCTTTCTTCTGAACATGGCTGTAAATTGTTCTGATATCCGTTTGAAGAGTTCCTGTATGGCAGTTGAGTTGCCAATGAATGTAGCTGCCATTTTAAGACCTCTCGGTGGAATATCACAAACCGCTGTCTTACAATTGTTAGGAATCCATTCAACAAAGTAGCTACTATTCTTGTTTTGAATATTTAGCATCTGTTCGTCGACCTCCTTCATAGACATTCGACCTCGGAAGATTGCAGCTACAGTAAGATATCTGCCATGTCTGGGGTCACAGGCAGCCATCATGTTTTTGGCGTCAAACATCTGCTGTGTTAATTCGGGCACCGTTAGAGCACGATACTGTTGAGAGCCTCTTGAGGTCAATGGAGCAAATCCGGGCATGAAAAAGTGCAGCCTTGGAAAAGGCACCATATTGACAGCCAATTTTCTTAGATCTGCATTCAATTGACCGGGAAATCGTAGACACGTTGTTACACCAGACATTGTGGCCGAAACTAAGTGATTCAAATCGCCATACGTTGGAGTAGTTAGTTTGAGAGTGCGGAAGCAAATGTCGTACAAAGCTTCATTATCGATGCAGTAGGTCTCATCTGTGTTTTCGACCAGTTGGTGGACACTCAATGTTGCATTATATGGCTCTACCACTGTGTCGGATACTTTTGGTGATGGCACTACAGAAAATGTATTCATAATCCTGTCTGGGTATTCTTCACGAATTTTCGATATCAACAGTGTACCCATACCAGAGCCAGTTCCTCCACCTAAAGAATGAGTCATCTGGAATCCTTGCAGGCAGTCACAGCCCTCAGCTTCTTTTCGCACTACATCCAACACAGAATCAACTAGTTCAGCTCCTTCGGTGTAGTGTCCCTTGGCCCAATTATTACCAGCTCCAGATTGACCAAAAACAAAATTATCTGGACGAAAGATTTGACCAAATGGTCCCGATCGAACCGAGTCCATAGTTCCTGGTTCCAAATCAACGAGTATAGCCCTCGGTACATATTTTGCACCAGTGGCTTCATTGTAATAGACATTTATGCGTTCCAATTGAAGATCGCTATCGCCGTAGTAAGTTCCGGAAGCATCAATGCAATGCTCGTCCGATATCACCTCCCAAAATTTTCCTCCAATCTGGTTGCCGCACTGACCCGCTTGAATATGAACAATTTCACGCATTCTGATAAATTATTTATATTGATTCTCAGCTACGATAATGAATCAGTTGCAATATCCTTGTTAATTTATTTATGTATTAAAAAGATCGCTTGAAAAAAAATATTCATACAAGGCAAACTTATTTGTTCTAGACTTTAAAAAGCGATAAAACGTTTCTAATGAAAATTTATTTTCGTATTTTATTATTTTCTCAATGCCTTCTAGATGATATTAAATTAGGTCAAGTAATAATTGCTACAAGTTTTTATGGTTTATAAAGTTGAGTCTTTTTGTTATCGAGAGAATGTCGTTTAGAAAGTTGAATAGTCGAACGTACATTAATGCATATTGTACACAGGAGATTTTTTTATTCCAGTTGTAAGCCCTACTCTGAGACAGGGCGCCAACGTTCAAGTTTGTTTGTCTGCCGGCTGTGGCTTCATTTTATTTTGTTTTATTTCATATTCGATTGGACGTTCGGAGGGCCCTCCGAGTGAAAAACCAACATAATATTCAGCTTTGTTTTAGATCTTGCAAAATTCCAATCCAATCGGGATCAGAGGGACAGCTATTATCGGCGGAATGGTTTAATTAATTCTCATCTACCTTAAAAATAAATTTCCTCGAAACAATAGGCCTAGAGGAAGAGATGTAAAATGAAAACTCTCATCAGACTCTAATGGGGACAAAATAGATCTTAAGGTCGCAGTGCATACCTACCCAACCATGGCTATTGTTTCTAAATGCATCAGAATAGACGTGGATCAATAAATTATCTACAAAAAAATTTCACTCAAGTTCCAAGGAAAGCTCTAATATACAAATACAACACTGTTCATAAACACTCACTTAGCTTGGTGGGACCAATGACAACCTACTCGTTTTTCATCACTCCTGAATGTAGAACATTCGTTGAAGAGCTACAAAAAGAACGAATCATTCTCGAAAAATTGAGTTCTAGTGACATCTACTTTCAACTAATGCACCTGGGTGCTCTGTTGGTTCCAAAAACAAGAAATCAAAGAACAAACGACAGATTAATTGCGCGCTTTGTTGACTATGTATAAGGATAAATAGGTAGGTATAAGAATTTCAGAAAGAACTTAACTGGCTAGCATTTAAATAGGATCATACATCTTTGAACACAATTGTGTTTCTTATTGTTCTAAACTTAAAGTAAATGAAAAATTAACAAATTTGCAAAATTATCGAAAGAATTTGAACTCAATTTTACATAATATTATAAGTAGGTATTTACTCACTTGTTAGCTTCTTTATCAGTACATAGTGGTACTGGTACAACATCTTCTTTATCTAATTTGAAGAAACATACTTTTTTTTATTAAGAATTACTTACAAGTTTGTTTTATACCTTTATTAGGTTTTTCTGGAGTTGATTCTTCATTGATTTTTGAACCATTTTTTGTTATTTTTTTATTTTTAAGTAGTGTAGCAAATTTCTTCTGAACTTTTTCACATCGTTTGTAAAAAACATCCCAGCTGTCGATTAAGTCCAAACAATCCACGCATACACTTCTGGGAAAACTACTATCGATATCCTTTAAAATGAAAAATTCAATTTAGTTTTTGAATTTATCATGTGCTTACTTTTGCGTTGTAGAAATTTTAATATTTTAAATATAAATGCTCACTTTTATTGGAAGATATTTGTAGATTTGTTCTTTATTATCTTCAACACTTTCGGAATGTAGGTCTGTTATAATTTCACCACATATTCGACACATTTTATTAAAATTCATTTTAAAGCTTGTTAAGGTTTGTTTTACAAATTAAAATTTATAAATAAAGTTAATAGAAATAATAAGCTTTTCATTGAGTTTAAGAAAATAAAATAAAATTAAGAGGATTCTCAGAAAAAGGTGACATTTTACTTTGTTTACAAAACAGAAATGAAAATGACGTTCTTGGAAATACAAGGGTTCTTGCAGTTCTTGCAATATGCTGCCAAAGTGAAATGTATCTGAAAAAAAATTAAGTAGATTTGTGTTAAATGTTTAATACGCATGTTTTTATCAACACGATGCAATTATTGCACAACATGAGTGTCTTTCTTTGTACAGTATCTTTGCATATAGAAACTATAGTAGCTTCGTCGTCGACGATTTATTCTTTCTAAAAATTTGCGTAAATTAGCGCTGTTCGCACAAAGGAATTAAGGCAGAACCATAATAGAAGAATTAGTACGTACGGTGCCGTACGAAATTAGCGAGAACAAGGAATTTGTATAGTGCGCACATAATGTCGGATTGCTCAGTTTCGGCAAGTTTTCGTTCACTTTTGCCTCCGTACGTAAAGAGCGCTCCAGAGCGCAGTTTACGTACGTAAATCTGACAGCCAGCCAAATACATGTGAAATTGGCTTGCGTGTGCGTTCGACCATTATGGTCGACTGAAGGTAATGGCGGCACTTAAGGAAACTTGACGTAGAACTATGACATTAGCTTTCGTTTGCTTACGACTATTATGGTTGGCCCTTTAGTGTAGATATATATTGTGCGAAGGAGTTAACTATATTATTTTGGCTCTGACAACAATGACGAGGGTGAGCAGTTTGAAAAATTTCCGTTTCTTGACAGATTAAAAACAAGGGGAGAAGCATTTTCACTGGCTGCTTGGCTGCTGCCACGAACTTGAAGACGAAATGAAATAATAAAATTATAAGTAGGTAGGTACGTAATTTATATTTTATAACCGAAAAAAAAATCGTAAATAGATAAGCACATATAGTTATTTTATTGATATACCTATATGTACTAATATATATTTTAGGCCAAGACTCGGGCACAGATAAGTTTATTTCAGATTAGTTTCCTCAAAAAATTTATATTTTGTTTTTGTTGCAGATGAATGAAAATGAAAAAGGGATTTATCAAAAAATGGTTACCATCATGGACGTAATAGATATGGACTGCTAGTGCCATACCCCAAGTTGGTTCCATTTTAGTCTTTGTCATTTTGGGCGACACTAGCCCTAAAAGCTCCACTAGCGGGAAAAAAATTAAACTCCATTTTGACATTTGTACTTCCTCGAAAAAATGGCTATTTGTATTTCCATTTTTTATTTCATATATATCGTGGTAGCTGTAGAATAAAATGTAAGAAAACAAAATATAATATATATTTTTGGAAAATGTATTTACTTTCAATTTCTTTATTGGAACACGTATTCAAGAAACAAATCATAAGAACACTCAAATTTGCATTAAAAACTGCGTAACTTTTGTTTTAAAATTACAAAGGAAATAAAAGTCCCAAGACGATGAATTTTTGTTCTTTTGTTTTGTTCGTTTCTAATTTTTCGTTTGGACAATGCTTTCAATAGCAATAGAAAACCGGATAGGTAAGGTTTAATCAATTTTTTATTTTATAGCAGTAGAATGCACTAACTTGTCTCTCCGACCTGCTGTCTAGTTCAAGCTATTGCCGCCAAATCATGAATTTCCTGTGGCAAAGTCAAAGCGCGCTTTCTTATGAGTGGTATCATTCGAAAGGGATACTCAGGCGTGTAACTGGATGTTGAAGCATCTTCATGTTCTGCCATATCGGTGGTGGTTTTGTTTCAGGACTAGGAGTGGAACGATCCCCTTTGGACAGACAAATAGCAGAAATGTGCCTCAACGATTCAGACTCTCAAAAATAGCTTGCAGGTAATATCTCTCTTCCATTGGATTTGTTTTTTTTTATAAAATAAAATTTCGTCATCAATTTAAATTGGGATTTCTTTCAGAAACCAGGCAGGATTACAGTATACTGCCTTAAAGTAAGTCCTTTATTTAGCTCGCCAGAATACTAACTGTATTCAATTTCTTTGCAGACATTACTCACAGGCATATGCAAACTGGCTATTTTATAGTTTATGATTTAAAATTAATATGAGCAACGAATTTTTTAAAAAAAGTAGTATTTTATTTTACAGTTTTGGCAATCACACTTCAAAGTTTTTTTTTACCTTTTTTTCGCAGTTTTTGAGTTTAAAGTCCGTTTTTTCAAAGACTATGCATAGGTTTCACTTAATTTAAAAAGCATCTAATAGAAAAAAGATTGGCTTTAAGAAAAAATATAAAACTTAGTTGCAAGTATTACCGTTATTTTTTAATATTTGTTTTAAATTTTTAGCACTGTTTTTATAAAATTGCCCCTCCCGCCCAAACGGAGGGAGATATACCACCCCCCCCACCCATAGTAAAAAATGCTTGTATTGATCTGTTCTACAAAAAACAGTTATCAATTCTTGTTGCCAAAGTTATCGTACTCGTGCCGAACATTCATTATCAAAATAAAAACGAATAAGCTCAAAGAGAAAAAGTCAACAATTATAATTTTCATCTTCTTCCAACTCTTTAAAATTTTCTATATGCCTTCTCGTTATAATATTCCCCAGTTTGTATCCCTCAAAATCTCTCCCAACAACAAGCCACTCCTCCAAAAGTCTCCCAAAGAGCTAGAGCTCCCAACATTTCCAGATGGCGCTTCGAGCAATCGAGAAATGTATATACAATGCACAAACGATGGACGTACTATAGAAATGTATATACAATGACATGAGGCGTTTTTCTTTTTTAACTCTGAGCGTTCGGAGCAGAGCATATGAACTGTCAAACAAAAAATCTCTGTTTCTTTTTTAGTTCTGAGCGCTCTGAGCTCTGAATCTGTTTGTTTGTTCGCTCAGAGTTAGCTCAGAGCTCGGAGCTCTGTGTGCTCTCAGCAAATCGGTAGAGCACGCAGAGCAAAATGAGTTTGACATATTTAGAAAAAAATAAAATACTTCAAACAGTTAAAATGGCGGAGGGAGTTTGTTTTTCTGGTGGCAAATGTAATTAATTTGTTAAGAATAAATAATTAATTTAATAATTTCGATTTAAAACAATAAATGACAGAAATTGCTCAAATGTGTTTCTTTTTTAACTGTGAGCATTTAGAGCATAACTCTGAGAAGAGTATTCTCAGAGCACCTTAGAGCGTGATCTGTGGGCTCGGGCCAAGAGTAAACAAAATACAAGTCTATAGTAGCGACATCTTACGCGCAAAGTTTGAAACTTACACATGATTTCTTTATGTGTAAAAACTCAATGAGCCATATTCATATATGTTTGACAAGTTCTTATTAAGTTGTTTTTAAGCAAAACTCGAGTTTTTGCTATGCATAGAACATTTAAACCCAAAGTCTTAACGAAAAACTCGAGTGTAACTGTAAACTGGACCGAACACATATTTAAGTTGTATTTAACTCTGATAAACGTCAGGAATGGGTACACATATGAAATAATTTGTTAAAAGTCGCGAGTGATTTTCTTTTTCTTGCAAATCAAAATGTTGGTAAATTCTACTTTACAAACAAAAAAACCAAATATGTACATAAACAGATAGTAATATTTATACATATAGCTACCTATTTACAATAACACAAATTTCAGCGGAATATAGGTATATTATTCACGCAGATAAGGATATAGTTGTGCAATAAAATAATCGAGATGGAAAAACTAGATACTGTGTGGCATTTTATCAGGCATTTTCTTAACTCTTACTTCTCCTTTTATCCCTAGTAATTATTTTTGTTGATAAAATATTCACAATAGTTACGAGTTTTATCTGTGAAAGTTGGTGTGTACCATAAAATAATAAATAAAATAAATGTACATAGATATAGCACATGGTAAACAAGTAGTGCACATTTTAAAAACGAAAACCTTTAGAAGGATTCTAGTAGAATTCTCAATAAAATACCCTATTACTCGTATTATTAATATTATGGTCAACAATCCGTCCAACTACCACGCCTTATTGGGTCCTATCACAGGCTGGTCGGGTCAATTTCGGACTGCGAATATGGCACATCGTAAATGACTTCTTACTGCATATTTTTCAAATTAATTTGCAATTTGCATTTACTAAAAGCATTTATCCTTAGTGTTTTTGTAATATATATTTTACTATTATAAAAAATATGGTGCATTATATATGCAGTTCGTGGTACGAAATCATTCCAACGGAGCCTGGTGATAGGACCTATTATAGAATTCTGTAGCCAGCGTGACTATTCTAATAATACGCGTTAGTGTGTTCTTACTGGCAAAGTTTTCTTCGCGTCCAGTTAAATAAATATACACCTTAAAATATGGACCAGTTTATTAAGACTACTAAAATTTTCAAATGCATCAAATTAAAAATAAAAATGTTATTCCATTTCTTTCTTTTTGTTTAGAAATAAGGAACAGGAATTTGTTCACCGGATCTAAGATAAAATGAACCATTTAAAATCATTTTTCTAACAGGATCTTTTCTACAAAAAAAAAAGATATTAGAAATTTTCTACATTATGTTGAACAACAAACCTCTTTTGGTATTCTGCGTACGATTTGATTTTTAGCGTCTCTTTTGGAACATTTTTTAAAAATGTATTCCATTTGCATTTCAAATATTTATTATTTTTCATTGAAAATGTTTCAATTAATTCTTCTCTAGTTGCATTTGCCACAGAACTTCCAAACGTTATTAGGTCTTGAGAACTTTGTTTATGGTATTCCTCTTTACTTTTCTGAATGTTTTTTTCTTCATAATGAGATGGTTGCATGTTTTTGGGTTTGAATTTTCTTTGCAATAATAGTAAAATTAAACTTTATTATTATTTTTATTTTAATTGATTTTGAAAAAATAGATAAGATAGACAACTAAAATAAATAAACAAGTAAATTATTAGGGGTGTTTTTTGCAAGTCTAATTATATTTTTGTAGTTTACACGTTAATACAACCACAACTTACCATATGGATTTAAGCTAATACTGAACTAATAGTCCCGACAAGATAGTCCTTCGTACACCAATAAACCTTTTCAAGTTTCTTTTTGATAATTTTGTTTGCTTTGATTGTTTGTTGATAAATAAATTATACACAAAATCGAATAGAAAGTCATAAGCGTTGAGCACAAAAACATCAAAACAGTTATTATTTCATGAGAGAAAATATAGCTCACTTGATAAAATCATACAGAAAATATGTAATGAATAGAAACAGAAAGCAGACGAAAACACGATTTTGGTGCTTTCTCGAGCAAGATAGAATAGGAAAAAGCATTCTTTTACATTTTAATTTAATTCATGTAGACCGCAAATAGTATTTAGTGAAAAATTGCATATTTGACTGATGGAACAACCGGGGATTCTTTGCGACTCTCTTGAATCTAATGTTGAATTTCGGTACCCACTATAGTAGTTTAATTTCGCTTCATTCGCAGTTCCATCGCTTAAAATTCATTTCAAATTATTACAAATTCACCGACAATTAACGGGCATGCAGTATGATATTGTAAAAGGAGGTGGTGTAAAAGAAGTTTGGGGAACATCTAAACACAGCTTTTTGTGTTTGTTGCACGCTGAAACTAAAGCTTTCAATTATTTTCTGCACAAAGTTACTAATTGAAAAAAAATCAAAATTGCTAGAAACACAGACATTTTTAAATGCCAACCGTCACTTTAGAACCCACAGCCGCTGTACAGTGTAAAAAATCCTCATAAAACCAACTTCACCTCAATTTTTTACAAGCCGCTTTTCTACCACTACAACTGTCATCGAACTGTCTTTTGGTGCGCAGGTAAACAAACGCTTGAAGGACTTCTTTTATTTTTATTTGGCTTTTCTTGGCACTTCTTGATTTTCCACTTTGCTCGTCGCCGCCGCTGCTCCCGAAAAATATTTTCTTTTGTGCCGCTAGAATTGAAAATTTATTGCAAATTTAATTTCAAAAAATATTCATTAATAATATAAGACACAAAATATGGCAACATTACCGCCAAGAAAGAATCCAACACCAACGAGAATCTCGAAGCAGCATCTAACTCCGTTGCAGACTCTTCTACAGATGGGTTTTCAAAAGCACAGGGCGTAAGTGTAAACACAGTATCGATTTTCTTCTCATTTTCATTCAACAGAGACAAAATTTTTCCTTACAAGACTGAAGAAATGAATAAAAAAAAAACATCTTTAATAGTAAAGGTAATGTAATGAAGTCATATTTTTGGATTTCAGAGAAAAAGCTCTTGCTTCCACTGGGAATCGAGGAGTGCAAATTGCTTCCGACTGGTTGCTGGCTCATGTCAATGATCCTTCTATAGATGAGTGTATTCCACGGGAATATATTTTATATGCGTGTCCGACTGGACCATTTCTTCACCAATTGGAAGAGTTTTGGAATAAATCGCGACTGTTGTGCGGCTGGAATGGAGCACACAATTATGTTCCACACATCACATTGGTTTCATTTTTTAAGGTAAGTTGTGTTGAATGCGTTGTGAACATTTTTTTGTTTTCTAAATATTTCTCGCAAGAAAAAAGAACATTAAATTGGAAAAAGTTAAAAAAAGCGTTTTAAATAGTAGAATTATAACATACTAGGTTTTTTCTACTTAAGACTCAAGGTTTTTTGTTCTTCATGCCATCAATTTCATCCTTACAGGCAGCCTTGAGATATTCTTTATAACTTCTGGTAAAATTTACAAATTACGTTCCATGGGTCCATCTCTAATCTTGCGTTTTTTTCTCTTCTGCTTTAAGAATTCAGTACTCTTCTCTTCATGTTATGCTACTTGTGCTTATATTTTACTATTACGTTGTCTATTATTCGCAATTTAAGAATAATCTGTGCAAATCTGTTGAAGTTGTTTTTTTCTGAACTAATGTAAAACCCCAAACAAGACACAGAAGCCGAATTATATGCTCCTTATACTTGAACTACGATTATGTCGTACTATTTCTGCACTATATCTGTTGACCTCGTAGCTTAAGGTCCTAATGAAAGGTGTATCTGCTTAAGTGATGGCAACCTCCCATCCTTCTCTTGTTAGTTTTCACCTAAAACCCTAGTTTAAGTACTAGACATTCCGGAGTCAGTTCGCACAGTTGAAAGTAGGAGTTGCTAAGATAGAAACACTCATCCTATAAACTAGCCTTAAAAATAATCATCACGCTAAAATTCAGAATAATATATCTTGTTTTTTTTTTTTATTCACAGGCACCTGACGAATGCGCCTTACAACTATCTAAGGCCTTAAAACAAATCGTTGATATGGCTGGTGCCTTATTAGATCGACCAATTAAACTAGAATTATATATGAGTCCAAATTTTATGGGATTTTTTGTTGCCGAAGATGATGCCAATTATTTGAAACGATTGGCCTTGCAATATGTGAAGGAATCTTCTAATTCAAGTAATTTTTATTTTAAAACAATAATAATAATGAATTTGTATTGTTAATTTTTTTTGACTCCCTTTAAATAATTATTTATTTGGTCAAGGATGGCTGTTGGACAAAAACTAACAATAATAACTATTTTGTTTATATTTATCTTTTTTTCTTTCTTATATTATTGGTAAATTTTTATAGTAATAAGTGATACTTATGAACAACTTGACGCAATTGTGGCTTGCTTTCCATGGTGTGGGGCAGTTTCATCTGGCAATCGGTGTATACCACGCAGCAGTCGATGTAAGAAAAAAATGTGTTAACATTGAATGTACATTACTTTTTAATCACTTAAATTTTTATATTTTATATAGAAGCATGATCTAATTTAGTTAGTTTTGCTTTGTACGTTAGATTAGAATTAATAATATTAACCTAAAAATAATCCATACCGTGAAGTCCTCGAATAGGACCCAAATTTTCGTACTTGACAGTTCTACCCTTAGACATGTTTCACAACCTATGAGGTTTCATTCAGTGAGGGTTTCTATTCGCTTCTGCCTCATAAGTGTGAACCGCTTAAAACGACCTAATAAGAACATAACAGAAACCTTATAGAAACAACGTATCACAAATGCTCCGTCGACACCATTAGGTTTCATTCGATTTGAATTGAGTATCTATTGGACTCTAAGGCACGCAAAGTCTCTGACCGTTCACACTTGCAAGGTTATTATTCGGTTCGTTTTTGCAGAGGAATTTTTTCGGTTCGGTTTGAGTTTTTTTTTCGTTACAGGGAAGTAGGTTAATAATAATTACTCGAAAACTCTGGGGTGGAATCGCGTAAGATGATGATTGTCACATTTTTGATCATCACTTGTGATAAAATTTATTTTTCCGTCTGCGTAAGGTGATCACATCCACCAATTCAACTCAATAGGGCTTTTTAGGTAACAACGATATATCTCTTTCTCGTTCTCACAGAATTGTCAAAAACAGCAGTATGGTGAACAGCTGATTGCGCGAAAATTGTGAAAATTGTTGGTTTTGCTAATTAAAATAAATTTTTAAGCCACGGAAATCACAAATTTCACACAAAAAAGAATACCGCATTTAAAAATTATTCCCAAATTGTTTTCTCCAAGATCTTGAGTTTGACAGTTTGAAAAAAGCGCGGTACATATTTCAATCTGTCTTCACCATAGTGTGAGCTTTGACAAGATGGTAAAACTCCCTATTCAACTTTGTTCAATTTGTCAGTGACATATGTGAAAAACATTGTTGCCGTAGTCATATTTTCAAGTAAATTCATTAAAATTTTTAATTTTTTTGGGAATAAATGCAATAATTCTAAATTTAACAATTTACTTTCGATTGTTGTATACTCATATGGTAAAAGAAATATTGTTTTTGATGATTTGGTGACTAAAATTGAAAAAAAGTTGAAAATTTTATAATGTTTTGTATGCGTGTGGTAACTCTAGTAGTGTGGTAACATTGCTAGTGTGGTAACATTGCCACAAAAATGAAAATGAAACGTCAATTTCAGGAGAAGGTGACTATCACAATATTTTGGTGATTGGTTTTTAGCTATCACTGTGATGATCACCTTACGCAGACAGAAAGTGCAGATTTTGACTATCACTTATCACAAATCACCTTAGCCGATTCCACCCCTGGATTCCTCTATGTGTATAAACTCAATGGTAATAGACAAATTCATAAGTTATAACGAATAAGCAAATAAATGGTCGACAACATTGTTCAAGGCGGTAAGATTAACTGTGATTCGAACAATGATATGAAAACGTATCATTTTTTTTGTTGGAATTGTAAATTCGTTAATAAAGTTACTAGTATACAAAAATATTTTCGTTTCTCTCTTAAACAAAATTTCAATTTTTAAATAGTATCTTTCTTGTCTATCGCATTATTGTTGTTGGAACCTCTTGCACATTGCCCTACCATTCAAAACATTTATCTTCATTCTTTCATTATGCATGAAATATCCTACATCAAATAAATTTGATGCTAGCTCCGCAAATGGTGAAACTAAACCCTTATAGTTTCGAGTTGTAATTTTACTATAGTTTTTTAGCTGGTCAATAAAATAGGTGTGTTTATATATATTTTTTAAATTAACTCGTTTTTTTTAATACTTTTTCATGTAAATATTATCTTTACAGTAATATTTAGAAAATTGACGTTATTATTGAAAATAAAGAATGGTCAAAGATTTTAAAATCAATTAATGATAAATAATACAAATCCAATAATGTTGATGTAGATTTTTGCGCTTGGACAAAAAAAATAGGTGCGTCTAATAGCAAGATTATCCTCCGTTATTATTCAAAACTTTTTGGAATCGGAGCGTGGCATTGTCTCTACCAATTTTTGACTTGTTTTCTGAGGTATTGAAAGACATTTCCTCTAAGCAGCTTCTCACAGTTGGTTCCTATTTGTTAAAACTTGCCTCCAAATCTTCGTTTGAGCATTTCACAGCAAGACATTGTTTAAATTATCCCTATACCCATATATAATCAAGATGTTTGATAAAACGGAATATTGAGACGACCCCAAATCAGGAAAACAGCCCTACACTACATTTCCTCCTTGGTGTTTTATCGTTTGCTTTGCAGACTTTGTAGGTACACCTTTGCTTTTGGTACCCTAACATTATCCCAAGACCTTTTTCAGGTCTGTTTTAACTTGTATTGCTAAAGGCACATTCTTCTCGAAGCCTTTTTTTGTAAAGCCTTAACAATGAAACTTTCCTGGCGACTCTTAATGGAAAATTAAAGTTCTGATACCATCTGCGGAATGTAGGTGCACTGATTTCATAACAATGTTGTGCGCCTATAATTCTGAAGGAAGCAATAAGGTTTGATTTCGTAAAAAGGAGTAAGCGGCGATCAAGGGTAACTTGTATATTTTTCGGCCTTCCTCTATTTTTGCGCACTAATCTAAGGTGTTGAGCATTTGTTGCGAAATGTTGGGATCTTCCTCAGGTCACCGCTATGAATTTGTATGTTTGGCCTAATTTCTAAGGCCGTGTGCGAACAGCGTTAAAATTTTATCCTCTGGCTAATTTTTGACGTTTAAGTTTAGGTGAATAAATGTTTAGCTTTTTGATGTGCGAACTGGATTAAATGGGATTTTTAACCCTAATATATTTTTTAAATTTCTCTACAGAATTAAAAAAAATCCCTTTCTTTTTGCTTGAAAAGGTGGAAATATACTAAACTGTTTTAAGGTTGATTTATAAATATAAGTCTTCGACTAAAATGTTCGGTGTTTTAGTTTGTATTTGTAAAAAAACGTTCAATTTTATAATACTATTTAATTCTTTGTTGGTGAAACTAACTAAGATTTCCGTACAAAACCAAGTTGGATAAATGCAAAGTTGTAATTTCGGAAATCAAAAGTTTCGCAGTACTCAATATTTTATGTTTTAGCTATTATAAATTACATTTTGGTAAGGACAAAATTATAATTACTTTCGGCTGATGTAAAAATACAATTTCTACAACCACAACCTCTCCGCCCCTTTGCTATTAGGAAAAAACTGCAAGAAATCGTCACTTTTTTGCTTATTTCGACTACAATTTCTTTCTTGTACATTTTGTCGAAACAAAAAACTAATAACGAAACTAGTAGAAAACAAAATTTCCAACAAGTGTGATATAGAAAGTTTATTTGTATGATCGATGATTCATCCAAAAGAACCCAAAAGTTGGTATTTTTAAAATATTGAGTTTCTTTGACTTTTAAAGCGCAATAAATTCGTGATGGTTGATTTTAGTGAAAAGGTTTTCATTATCAATCTTTTGAGAATTCAATTTAACTATCCTATTCAACTTTATATTTCGGGAACGATATAATGGATTGAGGATTGATTAAAAAAACGTATATAAAACATGCTAATTAAGTGGCTCTATTTGTTTTGCGTTTAGTAATTAGTTTTTTTTTCGATAAAATGTACCAGAAAGAAGTTATAAGTTGAATAAGCCGATTTTTGGCAGTTTTTTAATGATAGCAAATGCGGAAGGGGTGTGGTGTGGAAATTGTTTTTTTTTTATCACCAAACATCCTATACAACATATCAAAAATTTAGAACTACCCGACCTTTTGTAGGTTAAATTCTCTTTATTTGATGTACCAAAAAATTCCCTAAAAAAAAATAAAAACGCAAATTTGAGATTTCGAAAACAAATTTATTAATGATTTGCAATTTCATAATAGTAGCTATTCTAAATTGTGTTTTGTTAAAGAAATAAAATAGAACTACTCTGTTAAACAATTAAAATTATGGGAAGTTTTAACGCGGTACCAAACACTGGTTTGGCAGCTGAACTTAAAAAAAAAAAAAAACAAATTTGTTTCACAATAAATAGGAATGTAAAAAAAGTATTATCGGTTATTTTAAGTAATTGTTCGTTCATAACACTGTTATATTAAGCGGAATTCCCAAAAACACAAACAGGAAATTCGACGTCAACATAAAAACAAACAAAAAATAAATGCAAATTAAATTAATCCAACAAAACACACGTCACACTGGTTTTTGGTAGCGGAACTCCCAAAATAAAAATAAAAAATCTGTTTCACAGAATAAAAATGTAAAACATCCGTTAGTTATTATTTTTTCGTTAAATATTAGAGTTATATAAAACACAAACGAAAAAATCGATATTAGTCGAACAAACAAAAATAAATGCGAATGAAAGCAATGGAACAATCAAAACAAACACATTACGCCGACTATCTCTCTCACTCCTTCATAGACATAGAAAATTATCCACTGGCTAAAATTTTAGCCTGCTCCAGAGCAGGCTAAATTTTTGAAGTTTATATTCACCACACTAGTGTCATAATTTAGCCAATGGATAAAATTTTAACGCTGTTCGCACACGGCCTAAGTCGCAAAACCAATTTTTCTTCTGGAATTTTTGACCCATACAAAAAAGTAATTAATATCAAAACTTTTGGTTGAAGATAGTAAAATGATAAAAAACAATAAACAACCCACCTCAAAAGTTAGTACCCTCTGCAAAATAATTTTAAAAAGAACTGCTATATTATTTGGAACACACCAATTTTTATGACCAACTTATAAAACTCCACCAATCGCCTTGAATCAAAATTAAATCAACTGCTTATCACTGCACTTATAAAACGCAATAAATTTGGTGTCATTGGGTCATATGCACAAAAAAAAGGTCATAAGCGTTTATTCACTTTTTGTGATAACTTTCTTATCAGAAAAGTGAGTAAAAGCATGAATTCATCTTTTTGCATATGACCCATTGTCAAGAGGATAACCGGTTTTTCACTAAAAAAATGTTTTGAAGCAATACTTGCAGGAAATTCAACCGTTATTTAGAAACAGAACAACAGCTTCCAGCAAAAATTCTTCACACCTATTATTTTGACCAGCTGTGTATATACAATGGTTATAGCCAATATGAATTTGTAGGCAATTTTTTGCACAACTTTTTTCCTTGAGTTCTTCGGAAATCAAAGGCGATAGAATTCATAGAGGAATTCAATCATTTGGTGATTGCATTCCTTTAAATGCAGACTGCAACTAATTCAAATCTGTGACTTGAAATCAAATTCTGTGATTTTAATTCAGTTTCCTAATTTTTAATTTTGTTTTAGAAAATTGAATCTTTTTCAATTTGTTTTATTTTAAATATTTCCAATATCTAAATAAGATATTGAATTCTGAAGGCTATTTGGATTGATTGATTTAACTAAAATACTAATACTCTAAATTTATTTTGAATTTATTGATTAAAAGTCAGAGCATTCAAAAGTCAGTTGGAATTCATTGATTTAAAATTGAGTTCAGATTCCACGTTAACGCAACTACAAATGATTTAATTCTTTTACAACTCTGATATGCCGGTTATTTGTCTCCCGTAATGTGCTCGGGTGCTGATGTAATTTTCTTGATTATAACACATCATTCGTCTCGTCGTGATAAAAACTTTCAATACTTACATTCTCAGTTGCACTGATAACTCACTTCGTTACCTCGATAAAGTTTACCTTTAGCTTAGATAAGCAAGTGACGCAGTTTAGAGTATCTATTTTCTTATTTGTCCCATCATCGAATATTTACTGTGGGGTAAATATCAAGTTATCAATTTATTCAAAATATTTTCTTTTTCGTGGTATTTGTTTTTCTATCCATGAAGATTTAATATTCCTTTTAAAGTATCCTTCTGGCATGCATGAGCTGCACACTGCATTTAACGACAGTTCCTTTCTTTTAAAGCTGGACATTAAAATAAGTTTATGTATTAGCTATAATTGAAATGCATTCTGTTAATTGCTGTAAATATGTAATATATATAAAGTAAATGACCTACATAGTTATACATAATTTTTGTAGTGCGTATATATATTTTCTACATCATTTTAAACATTCTTAATCTTATCTATGAGTGTAGATAAGATTATTATAATGTTCTCATATTTATTTTTGCAATTACCCTATTGTTTTTGTGTAGAACAATTATATTTTTTTTTATAAATTAATGACTCTTTAAAAAAATAAGTCAATCTCATCGAGTCTGTGATAATTTTTTTAGATCTGACTTTGCTTTGAATTGTTATCTCTTTAGTTGTTATTTTAACAATTCATTCAATAATAAGATATCGACAATGATTTAAACACACCGACTTGTTAAGTAATGTAAATTTTTATTGTTTTAATTTTTGTATGTATGATATGTATGTGTTCTGGTTTTCTTCACTTTTCGTTATTTGTGTTTTTTTTTTTTTCTCTATGTCTGTTCTTTTAGCAATATCATTGGAGCCGCACGTTAAATCACTTCATTTGACCTTAGCGTATCAGTTCCCGCAGAGCCAATTTAATGCACTAAAAACATTAGTGGAATCATTAGATCCATCTTGTGCATCCAGTTGGGAACTACGATTGTATTCGCGCGATCCAAGACTAGCGACGAAACAAGTAAAATAATAATAATTAAAATTATTCTTTCTTCTTTGAGCTTTGAAAAAAATGTGTTTTTTGTTTCATTTTGAATTGCTTACAAGATCATGAACTAATACAAACAATAATTATTTGATTGATTGTGATTTCAGGTGCATAAAGTTCTATATCCACACAGTCCACACGAAATCGATGAACTTGAACTGAGAATAGGTGATTTTATATATTTGAATAGTGATTCTGTGGACAATTCGTGTGATGGTTGGGTCGAGGGTATTTCTTGGTTGACTGGAATGACTGGATATTTGCCTGTCAATTATACAGAACGTACAGCAGAATCAGATGCATGGACTATGCATAGAGTTGTTCAACTATCTAAATCGATAACACCATCATTGACTTCAGTTGAAGAAATTGATATTGTAGACGGGAGAAGTCTATCAACAGAGCAGGACGATCGAAGGGATTTACATCCAGGTAAATAAAAAGAATTTTTTTTTTGTAATGAAAGAAGTTGTTTAGCTGATGTGTTTATTTTAAATAAAGAAGTATCCTTCAAGCCAGTCATTAGTCATTTCACTGTGAAGAGCTTATTCTTGAACTCAAAATGGTGAACAGTCAGTTGCATATTTTTTTCTTTATAATATCTACAGCAAAAAGTATGACTCTATGAAAACTTTACTTCTTAATTGTTTTATTATTCTATTGCTCTCTTTTGGTAAAATATTCTGCCTTATCACCAGCATATAGGCTGTATTGAAAGTCAATATAAGTTTCAATCCTAGGGAATCTACACAAATCTCTTTTTCTCGTACTAACGGTTTTCTAATAAGGACGAGTTGATGTTGACAGTCTTTTTCATGTAGTCATTGACGCCTTAACCTGATGGTAAGTTTCAGCATTGAGCAGAACGCACTTTCAAATGATAAAACTTTAATGTAAAGGTAAATGAAAATAACCGTTGCTTAATGAAAAAGTTGCGTTCATTTTACGGCAAAAATTGTGGTGTTTAATGGCCAAATCCCAGACAACTGTAAGCCCATTACAGACAACTGTAAGCCCATTACCACGCTTGTAGTGGCGGATTTGTATATTCATATACTATTATTATATATACAAATTCGCCACCCACTGCGGATCGCTTTCTAGAGTCGGCTAATTGATCTGAAAAGCATTAGCCAAAATCGAACGAGAACAAAAGGCTGTCTATGAAAAATTGCAGGAGAACCCGAGAGAGTATTCTTCTCGGCCTACAATTTTGGAGAATTTTGGGTCATGATCTGGGCCTTCACCCGTACTATATCCAACTGATTAAGAGCTGAAAGTTAATGCATTGATAACACTATTTGTACGCTGAATGGGCTTTGCAAGAGGAGCCTATGTATCCACAAAAAGTTACTGTTTGGCGAATTCTCGGCCAGCGGCGTCATTGCCTCGTACGTCTTCGAAAACGATGTTAGTGAGTCCATCACCGTCAACCGTGATTGCTACAGATCAATCATAACCAATTTACTTTGTTTCGAACCGAACGACAGCGCAATAGACGTTCTGGATGCATGAACGGTTTTAGAGTAGAATTAACTCACGCAGTTGGCTTGTTTTCCCGTCTTAAGTATTCTTCTCTAGATTATTTGACAGTTATGAATTTGTTTGAAGATGATATTTTTGACGTGATATTTTTGATGGATCTTCTTGCTATTGGTTCGATAACGATTTGCTACACCAATTCATGCGAAGCATCTTTATTTCATGCGATATAAATAAACCAACAACAAAGTGGTTAAGTCCCCCTAGAATGAGGGTTCTCATCTTCTTTGTTTATTTTTATAGTTAGAACAAAGAAGCCGCTTTTGGCGTTTGTACATCAAATAAGTTTTGCTTTACCAACGTGAACCTACATTAGTCGTTACTTCTTCATTGATATACATTGTGATTTATAAGCGTTGCAAAAACATACAACTAAATTGCATTTTTCCAAGGTTTTTTACAGCAAGACCTAATTGAAGGCTCCTCTTTTACCGAAGAATCCGATTTAAGTGCTGAACGATTTCTACGAAAGTCTTTAATTAATCGTTGCGTTGAAATTCCATCAGTTTTACAACCAATACATCCACCACTAGATTTAGACAACGACGCTGACATAGACAGTATGCAGTCGGAAAAGAAAGATTCGAGCACATCGCAGGCGACAAGAAATCGTAAAGTCTACATAATGCGACATGGAGAAAGAGTCGACTTTACTTTTGGCACTTGGATTCCATATTGTTTTGATGAGTTTAATAATTATGTGAGAAAAGATCTTAATATGCCAAAGTCATTACCCAAAAGGTTTGTGATGGATATATACTATATTCTCAAGACTATTTAAAACAACTTTGATTAATTTAGGAAAAACTGCCCAGAAGGCTGGCAAAATGATTCACCTTTAACAAATATTGGACTATTTCAAGCTAAATTAGTTGGTGAAGCCATGTACGAGGCGGGAATTCAAGTAGATAATGTTTATTGTTCTCCAGCATATCGTTGTGTACAAACTTGCACAAGTGCATTGGAAGGTATTTCAATACAAAAATGTTATGATAGTTTTTTTTTATTTTAATGAACATGTTTGACAGGTCTTAAACTTAATGGTAAACATAAGCTACGAGTAGAAGCTGGACTTTTTGAATGGATGGCTTGGTATCCCGATGGAGTGCCAGATTGGTGTACATTGGATGAATTATTAGAAGCACGCTATCACATCGACAGAGAATATGAACCAATTTTAAATGGGACCAATTTAAATGAAACCATTAAAGAGACATCCGAAGAATTTTACAGTCGTAATCATGAATGTTTGCTTAAAATTATTGAATCCACAAGTAAGATGAGTTTATTACTTCACTTAAAATTTTGTTTAACATTTTTAATTTAGCTGGAAACATATTAATTGTGGCGCATGCAACAACACTAGACACCTGTTCACGTCAGTTAATGGGTGAAAATCCTCGTTCTACAAACGAACTGCGACAGGTAATCCACAAGATTCCCTACTGCAGTTTGGCAACAGTTGAGCAAATAAATGGAGAATGGAAACTTGTGGAACCAGAGTGTTTGCCAGTGACGCATTCTAAGAATCCACGTTTTGAATGGAATGCCCTAACTGCCACATAGTGTTCGTGCTTTGAAGATCTTCTACAACCAATAGCGCAGTAGAGTTTGGTATTTTTATTTAAAAAAAAAAGCAAATCACATACAATACGTAGACAAAAACATATTAATTAAATAATAATTATTATTATTGCATTGCATACACATCAAAGTTCTGTACTACTTTGGATATACTTTCCAGAAAAAAAAGATATTGTTAAATTATTATTATTATTATTATTATTAATTATAATTATCATTACACTTAATTATTATTAAATTTATCATTATTCACAAAAAAAATAATAAACAGAGAATTAGACGTTTCTACAAGAAAACTATACAAATATCAGTTGAAATAATAAAACACAAGTTAAACATTTTAATAAGAAACAAAACAAAGTATAAAAGTTTGAATCCTAGTTCGTTGGATTAATTGGTAATAATATTATTGCTGAAGAAACATTTTGTAATCTATATAATTATTTGCTACTATTAAATTACCTCTTATTCAGTATACACAAACATACATATAAAATATAATTGCATTTTTATTTTCTTCATAATACACGTGTACCACTTTAAAACCAGTATATAAGCTAACCTCGAATGGCAAGATATTGATTGAGAGCTGTCATTTTTTGATCATTATTGCTTATCGGAAGTCGGAGCTATTTTGCAAGGATATTCTTGACACATTTTACCAGAGATGGAATGCTTAGACAATTTGCATCAGTGAAGTAACACCAATCGACATGTTGAAAAACAAAATAAATCTATATACACAGATTTAGCTGTTACATTAGGCTTGGTATTGTTGGGCAAACAGTAATCAGACCAAGGTTTTTGAATTCCATTATAAATTCATACATAAATAAATCATATCTGCAGTTATTACTATACTTTTTGCCCTATTGCCCTGATAACTTATTCTTCAAGCAAGATGGAGGTCCAGTCACTAAAGCTTCGCATTAATAATAAGAAACTGGCGATGATCACTTTGTGATCTTTGGATCGGAAGGAGAGGCATCAACAACGGTAGAATAGGATTAATCTCGGTACTTTGTCACTTTTATGTATGCTAAGAAAATATATGACTACAAAAAAAAATTACTTAATATTACTTAACAGATAAAAAAAAATCAAAATATGGCTTTATAGTCCAATAAATTCATACATCTGTGTATGCGTGAAATCCAATGTTTTCAGATTTTTTGTGGACTTTATCATTTTTTTTATGTTGTTGGCTTAATGAATAATCCAAGGCTACTAAGTTAAAAATCGAAAAATCGAGATTTGAGCGATTTTAACCCTAAAGGACTAGTTCTTCCTTTTTACAACGGTTTAAAAGAAGAAGCCAATATAGGACACAAAATGAAATTATAACTGTCTGTGTAGAGCGTAGACCCAATAGTTACCAAAATAAAGCTCTTCAAAGTTTGCAAAAAATTGCGATATTTGAAAAAATTATGCAAACTTTGAAGAGAACCGTCTTAAAAATACTAACTGGTGATTTAATTGCTAAAATCTGAAAAAAAATCGACGTTTTTTCGATTTTAAACAAAGCTGCGTTGGCCGCTCGAAGAAACTTGGATTATTTACTAGGCCAACATCACAAACAAGTCTGCGAAAAATCAGAAACATCTTATTTCACGCACATTACCCCATAATCTCAGGCGATAATTTTATTGGACTACGAGTGCAAGTTTTATGATAGCTATCATTAAACGATCGTTTAGCCAAAAACTATAAATGTCATTTTGTTCTAAATATTCAATTTTAGTGCCATACGAAGTTTGAATGAAATAGGTTAAACAATTTTATCAATTCATTTCAGGCACAAAGTAAAAAAAACATGTTAAGAACAAATCTCCGTTATGTGCATTTTTAGCCAAAAAAACTGAAATACAGTTATAGTAACAGCACTCCAAATATAACGTTCAAAAGGTTTTATGAAAATAGTAAGAGACTTTTTCGTGAAAACTAAAAAAAAAATAAAAAACTCTAGGAAATCACCAAAAAGTGGTAGGCATATCGTACATACTAAGTTTGAAGTTAATCCATCAAATTAGTAGGCTGTAGGTCGGTGTACAGACAACCTCACATAAGCACATCCGCACAGACAAACCGACGGACGACATCACAAAAGATACTTTTGTTAGGCTTCTTTAGTATCGTAATGTCGGGTTTGATTATAACCTCGATTTTTTTTCTACACGAAACCAATACTTGCCTTATGGTCTTATGGAGCAAGTAAAAAGCTAAGCAATAAATTGCCAAACACAAAAAAGCAAACGAACAAAATGCCAAGTAAAAATAAGTTAAACGAAAAAATGCCTAAAAACGGTGAAAAACTGTGAAATGAACCACCGCCCACCAAACGTTAAATTGAGGAACATTTTTGGCAAAACATACATTATGTTTTGGTACCCATTATTAATAAAAAATATACAACTTTATCCAAATAACTAAATTAATAAATTAACAAGTTAATATAAACAAAAATAAATACGATAAATAATAAATAATGAGAATGAATATTAAACAATGAATAATAAACACTAAATAACCAGCCCCATCGAGGTATCAGTATAGAACGGAAAACTCTTCGGTCGCTGAAAAACTACTTGAACCGTACGTGCCACCCAAAATGCGTTCCATAAAAATTTGCAGTGGAAAAAATATTTCCTTAAAAAATTATGCAATTTGTATAAAATCGGAGAATTTTCCGTTCCATACAGATACCTCGATAATAAAAAAAAAAAAAAAAAAAAAAAATGAGGGCACCACTGGGTCGCAAAAACTTGCTCCTAAATTTTCCAATCGTATAGATGATTGCAAAATTCATTTGGCCAGTTTTTTTTTGAAAAATGATTTCCTGTATTTTATATTTGGAAATAGTAGATATTTAAAACAAAAAATCATTAAAAAAAATGTATGAAATAAAAAAATTTATATGAAAGATATAACGTAGGCAACAATTCAATTGCATGAAATTTTATCAAAATAGATTGTATTTTTTTTTGTTGAGAAAATTAGAATTATTGGTTTTAGGAAAAAAAACTTTTTCATAAATTACTTTTTTTCAACATGCAGTACTATTCAGATTTAGAAGATGTTTTAGAATATTAAATTTCGTCAAAATCGGTGCAATTGTTCAAAAAAGAGTCGATGCAATAAAAAACGGTTCTATGGCAGGTACCATAATTGTCGGTTACGCTTATATGATAGGTTCTGGTTTTTGTATACCTAGGCTTAAAATAAAAAAAAAACGCCCGGGGATATTATTCAAAGAATACTTTTCATTCATTTACAAAAAGATTTGCTCTTTCCTTCAAAAGATTTGATCTTTTTCAATTGTTGGCATTTCATTTAAAAGAAAAGAGGGGAAAAGAGCAAAGAGAGGGGAATTTGCACAAATGCTCAAGCAAACAAACAAATGGTAATGAATATTAATACTTTGTAATTGAATGGAACGGTAAAATATAAATTAAGTATACAAAAAACAAAGCTATTCTAATGATTGTATGATGATCGTTTGGAACGCAGACATATTATTCACACAGCCTATGCGTGTTTAATCTCTGTCTTCATACTACGAAAAAAGCAGCCCAACATGTTTCATTTAAAAGAGCAGTTCTTGATTTTGAGGGAAAATCTTTGAGATTTAAATGAAAAACGCTCTTAGTTTTAAGAAAATCGGCCCTACTGTTTAGGCTGCAGGTTTCAAATTTCCGGTCCCACTTTTTCGAATTCTCTATAATCGTAATTCGTAATGTCATGTTTGATTGTTATATCAAAACTTTTTTTTAGGAATGCATTTAAAAGCCAGCGACAAAAACACTTGGTGCAGGGAAATAACTCCATGGCAAGTGCTCCTCATGGGAATTTATTCTACTCTTAGTGGGAATCTGCTGCTGCTCCACTTTTTAATGTGGATTAATTTCCCATTGAACATGGGAATTTATTGCACTTTTAAGAGAAAAAGTACTTTCTAGAGTGGAGTTATAATTTAACTTTCACTGAACAGTACCTGGGTGGCCCAAATGTACCCAAAACAGTAGAGATAGGTAGGGGAGTAATGCTACCCCCTGCATGGTCCTATATAGGATTTGGGGTGGGTGCGAGTTTCGGTATGAAAAGTTTCTAATTTATTTGGGTATACTACTGGGAAGTAAAGTAGAACCATTGTTTTTTTTTTTTTTTGCATTTATAACAACATTTTTCTGCATTGAGGTTGGAAAGAATACCAAACTGTTCAGAGTGGAATACAATCGTTAGAACCAACTCCATATGAAAATTTTGCCTTTGCAAACTAATAATGGGATCTTGTATAGGGACAAAATACAAGCACATTTTTACTAAGGGGATGGGAGTTCTATCTCCCCCCGTTAAGCCAGAAGGTGCAATTTTCTAATCATAAAAAATATTTTATTTTATCCTTATATTAAAATGTGATTGTATTGTTTCCCTATAAAAGATCTCATTATTAGTTTGCAGCATCTTCTTGTTAAACAAACAGTAAGACCCAATTTTTCAGTGCGAGATTAACCTTGAGTTACCGCTGATGGATACACGGTTTTCAGACCGTTTGAAATCCCAAATTAACTCAGAGTTAGCTCACCAATTTAGCAACGTTAACTCAAAGTTATTTCGAGATTTTAAACTGATTGAAAAACGTGTTTCCATCAGCGTTAACTCGAGGTTAATCTAACCCTGGTATAATCTCGAAAAAAAACTGACCTGAATCGAATTAAAGAAATAAGATGTAGCTATACTATAATATTAGGATTAAAAGTACCAAACAAAATATAAAACAATGCTTAAAATACATCATAAAAGTAGGTACACAAAACAAAAAATGAAAAAGGTGCTAATTCTTAACAGCTTCTTAAGAATTAGTGCCCTTTTTTCTTGGTAATGGCAGTCATCTTAAAATGCATTGAATTAATAACTCTTGAGGTAACATCTGTACCAAATTTTGGAAGCCAAAATGAGATTTAAGTTTTGTTGGTCTATTTAAAACTGAAAGTGGTTGGTGCAATTGAAAAACGGGATTTTAAGATTGAACAATCGGAGAAATATTTAAAAGTATTTGGAGCAACATACATAGTTTATTCCAGGAGTAAGTTCGTGCATATGAGTAAGTCAATTTTAAAATTAGACAAAATGACATTCTAGAGGAATTTCATACCGAAAGTATACAGACAGTTTGTCTTCTATAGTTTGTAGGCGGTGTATATTTAAGGTAAGAAGTACCAATTAAAAATAAAGTGCCGACAGATTGGAGAGTGGCTTTATTGTTAAAAAAAACAGCATGTGAGTAAAACCACCTGCTACTTAAATTTAATTTTGATTTATAATTTGTCCATTTATATAAAACCAAACAGTTAAAATAACACTCACATGCAACTTTGATAAATAATTTATTTTGAGTTCAATACACTGAGATGCAATTATCTAAGAAAGATCTGTGAAATATACTTTAGAAGTTGTATATGCATATCCGAGGCCTTGAACCGAAATTAAATTAAACATTGTCTTTGTCAGACATTATATATTGTTTTCATAATGTTGGTTACCTAAACTGGTTAAGTTTTATATTTACACAATGTACCTACTTTAACTAATGAAAAAAATCGAGAACGACTGTTTAAAAAAAATAATAATAACAAAATAATAGGTAGGTAGATATGTATAATGTAAGTTTTGCTTTTGTTTTCGATTTATTTTGTGACAGTATTTTAATTTACAAATACCATATCCGTTCACATTTGAAAGTATGAATTCATGACTTATCCGAGGTTATAAAACCTCAGTCAATTCCTAAAATACTTTAATTTAAGTTAGTTCATTTTAACAAAATGAAGTTATCAACGAAAATAGTTCTATTTATTTTTCAAAGCATATTTGCTTCTCAATTTCTGAATATAGCTGCTTCACAGCCCCAGAACCCCTTTGCCGGTTTTGGAAGGCCGTATTCACCAAGCTTGCCAGCCCCAGGTTCTGCTATTTGTAATGTTGGACCATCAACGTGCGAGAATTCACCATACCGCACTTTAGACGGCTCATGCAACAACTTGGCGAATCCACAATTTGGCTTAGCCAACTACAAGTAGGTAATCCATATTTAAAGATATATTTTGTTTGGATTTATTAAATATTTGTTTTCTTCGTAGATACGGTCGTCTATTGCCACCGAAATATAGGGATGGAATACGTCAGCCAACCAGTTCACTCACAGGAGAAACATTACCGAATTCACGGCTCGTGTCATTGGCCGTATTCGGTGACCTGGATGTTCCAGATCCAGATTTTACACTTATGAACATGCAATGGGGTCAAATAGTTACTGGTGATATGAGTCGGGTGGCTAATGGAACTGATTCAAGTGAGTAAGTTAGCTAGAATAGCATAAGTGATATGATGGTTAATAATGGGATCTATAAATTTTGTTTTGTCTGTCCTTGTGGTGGTTTTATGATGGAAACCGTAGCTGACGAAGAAAGTTGAATATTTAAAAGTTGCTCTAATCGAGATCTTACTCGAATATAGCTACCTACTTTAGACGGTGTCTCCACGATCTAGATTTCATAGAATGCAAAATAGCATTCTACTGAAATTGCCTATAGAGACCGCAAATAGTATTCTAAGAAAAATTTCTTGCAACATATTGCTCAGCTCATAGCATGCTAGAGATAGATGAGCTGTCATTTTCCTAGACTTTTCTGTTTTCTTTGTAATTGGACTAAAATTGTATGAAATAAGCTATCAAATGCCCACCAAACATTTTATAGCATTCTAGCCAGTGTGGCCAATTTAGCATTTTTCCTGATAAATTTAGCAGGAACATTTTATTTTTAGCAGGTTTTTTTTACCAAATCATGCTAGCATTTTTTTTAGCATGATTCTATATTTTAGTTTAAAAAGTTAGCAGGATTTCAGTTTAGCCAAGGTATAGAATTACAAAAGGTTATTCAAATCAAAACAAACGTAAGTGTGAACAAAGCCCAATACAATTTTCAGGAAAAATTGCAAGTCTTAAGATCAGAACTTTCAATAACATTAGAAGATGAAAATAAATTTAGAAAAAACAGTCAAAATTTCATTTTAAGGCTAATTAAAGAGCTTCAAGCAAGGACACCAGAAAATTTGAATATTTTGAAACAAATCAACTTTTTTTCGGTAAACAATTGTTTGAGAATTCACCAACAATCGTTAACAGATTTTTTTCAAAACTCGAAAAATCAATTCGGAATTAGCAAGTAAAATAGAAACGCAGTGGAATAATTTACACTTGAATGTTTGGGAAAATGTAGATAGTACTGTTGAGTTTTGGTGTGAGGTGAATAGATTCACAGATGCTTCCAATGAAAATCCATACCAAGAGCTATCAAATTTCGCTATATCTTATTTGGTTCTGCCGATATCTAATGCTGCTGTTGAGAGAGTTTTTAGCTTCATGAGTTTAGTAAAAGACCAACGGAGAAATAGAATGAAAATAAACATGCTAAAAAGTATTTTACTATTAGAGACAATTTGTCAGAAGTTTGTTGTGACAGTTTCGCCATTCCAAGCAAAATCGTGAAAGAAGTGGTATCTATTAGCAACATTCTATAATACAACTGAAGAAGAAAAAGACTTGCCTGATGCTTTTGAGGAGGCTTTAAATGAAGCCCAATATTTTTAATATTGTTTACAAAAACAATGATTGAATTTAACTGATAAAAAAAAAAAAAATACTATTTTTTCAAAAAAAAAAAACAATGTTTTTATTAGTTTAAAGCTTTTTGCAGGATTTTTAGCAGGTTTTGTATTGGAAAAAATGTTTAGCATGATTTTAAGCACTTTTTCTTAAAAAAAAAACATGCTAAAATACTGCACTTAGCATGATTTATAAAATATGATGGTAATCTATGAAATCTTGCTCATGGAGACACACTGTTAATAAAAAGACACCCTTGAAGCAGGATATTGACGAGCAGGACAGTAGGCTCATGTCTCATGGTGCACATTGAATGTATGCAAAGCATGCATGTGCACTCCTTCAGAACCGAAAGGGAATGAAGCGAGATAGAAAAATAACGAACAAGAGAAAAAAGACGGCAAAAAACTCACAGAAAATTCGGACCGAGGCTCATTCGTTGGCTGATTTCCTGTCTCATTGGTTTTCTCTTTCTCACTCATTGTATTCAGAAAGGCTCGCGTGTTTTGTAGCAAGGTGTAATAGCACACTTGGCTATATAATGAACACATGCGCATTTCGTTGAGTTTCGGTAAACATGAGCTCCGCATGACCTGTGCGATCTGAACCGCTCTTACATTATGCAGATTTGACAGATGTGGGAATTTGACAATCAGAAAAAAATGTAATTACATTTTACCAAAAAAGTCTACGAATTTGCATTAAATTATTCATTTCATAAATAAATCAAATTATTTAACAAATAAATAATGCATTTTTAACACAATTAAGAAAAAATTAAAACAAATGATTTTCGCATGTACATTATGTGCATTCATCATGTTTGTATAAATATGACGAAACAGTTTCTTTTTTTGTCTCAAGTATGAGTGCAGATGCACTTGCATTTTATTTGAAAATCCTCCTTCGTCCAGTTGCTTATCCCTATTACTTCCACTATACTTCACCTGATTACTATATATCTAAACTAGACGATCAGATAACGATGCTTGAACTTTAAATAAGTCTACAAAAATTAAAAATAATAATGCAGCGGGAGTTGATGGAATTTCTATTGATTTTTTTCAAATTTGCTGCTCCTTGTTTTCTAGGAATTTTGCTAATGTTTTTAAGCTTTTGAATGAAGAGAAAGTAGTCCCTATTACGTAAATGTAAATCACGAAAATGTATGGTAGATCACATAATTAAGTACATGATTTAACTAAATCAAGTGGATTTAGCTAAATCAGGTCGGTGGGAACATGGTAACTCTTTTTTGAAATCTCTTATGTTCGCGATATTTAAAAAAGGTAACACCACTCTCCCTGAAAATTACAGAGGGATTTATCTTTTAGCGGATTTGAGAAAAATATATTCCAATATTCTATACCATAGCCCATAGGTTGGTTAACTGCAAACAAATAACCTCTTTAGCTCCTTCTAAGCTCGGCTTTAGCTTAGAAAGGTCTATCGATGGTTGATCAGATTTTTGCTCTCTCTAGTATTGCTAAACGATATGTGGACAACAAAGAGCAGCTTTTCGTGTTCTTTGTAGATTTTAAGGCCGTGTTTGGCACCATTAACAGAAACGATTTAATTTACAAACTTTCAAACATCGGTCTTTCATATAAGTTCCTTAGTGTTTGTTGTTAATTGCTTTTATATTAAGTAATTAACAACAAACACTTCTTGTTCAATTTGGAATGGCACATACATAATTGAATTTTTTGATACCAAAACAGGTGTTCCCCAAGGATGTGTCGTAAGTCCTACTTTATTTGCACTTTATATTGATGATGTAACTAAAATTTTAAGTGGAGTTGTGAGGGTGGGTGATGAAGATATACGGATGCTTCTATGCGTTGATCCCTGATGGTCTTACAAGCAGAATCCCCTTCCTCACTACAGCTCATTAGTAATCGGTTAAAAACCTATTGCGACTTATGGGATCTACAAATTAACATTGGTAAGTCCAAAATAATGATTTTTGAATCGATAAGCAGGAGGATTTTACCTCAAAATAAGTGGTTTCTTATATACATAGTTCAGACCCAATAGAAGATGTGAAACAATATAAATGTCTGGGGATTTTAATAACATGCAACATGGATTTACGTCCCCATTTTTAAGAAAAATGTTTGGTGGCTAAAACTGCTATTTTCTTTCAGAGCGTTACGTCCCATGTTGTACTCCTGAAGGACGTTTAATCGAAAGAAATCCTGAAATATGTTTCAACATTGAGATCCCACCCGAAGATGTAGCCAACACACAAGCCGGAAATGAGTGCATGATATTCGTTCGAACTCTTACTGATGAAGATGCTGACTGCAACTATAATGGAGGACCTGTTGAACAATTGAACGCCGTCACCAGCTTCATAGACATGTCGGTGGCTTATGGCAACTCAGATGAAGTGAATCGTCGTATTCGGGCTTTCTACGGTGGCCGAATGATTGTCGAAGAAAGAAATGGCCAGGCATGGCTCCCAAAGAATCCAAATTCTACTCTGGTTTGCAATGTCGAAGATGAAAATGGAGTTTGCTATGCATCTGGAGATATTCGAGTGAATTCATCTCCGGGTGTGACAATCTTAGGAACAATGCTTGTAAGAGAACACAACCGTCTAGCAGATGAACTCTTTAAGTTGAACCCACATTGGTCGGACGAGGTTTTATTCCAAGAATCAAGAAAAATAAATATTGCACAATTTCAACAAATAACTTACTACGAACTGTTGCCGATACTTTTGGGACGACAAAACATGCTTAGAAATAAGCTGATATACGATGTACCAGATGATATTCACATCAATGATTATGATCCTAATGTAGATGCAACTGTTCTCAATGAATTTGCAACTTCTGCTTTTAGACACTTCCACTCACAGTGTGAAGGAAGATTAGAGTAAGTTAATTGATTTAAATTCATCGGATTGAATTCACGTTAAAAGCCTTTGCTCTTTCTAGTTTAGTGTCTGAGCTTAGATCTGTTTTTGGTTCATTGCGTCTTAGTGATTGGTTCAACCGACCTGAAATAATTGAAATTGAAGATAATTTTGATTCTTTAACGAGAGCCATGGGCTCGCAACCTCAACAACTGACAGATACTCAATTTGATAAAGAGGTAAGAACTGAGGTCGGGTAAGGTTTGCTTTTGTTTCCCAGAGCTTTTCTTTCAACTGCCTTCATATTGCTAGATTCTGCTAATGTTTTCAATTTAATTTTAACATTTCAGATCAAACACTTTTTGTTTCGGAAAAATATGCCCTTTGGTGGAGACTTGCGTGCAATAGATATTCAAAGAAGCCGTGATCATGGTTTAAGGTCATACAATGATTTGAGAGAGTTCTGTGGTATAAAGAGGGCTTCAACTTGGGAGGATTTTACCGATCTTATAGATATCCAGGTATAGTATTTAATTAGCTTTTTTGTATTTGTTCGTAATTGAAAAAAAAAACTCCATTTTTAATATTAAGAGCATTGAAGTATTGCAAGCTTTATATAGAAACCCGGAAGATGTTGATCTTACTGTTGGAGGATCTTTGGAATATCCGGTACATGGCGCATTAGCTGGTCCGACATTCTTATGCATTCTAATTGAACAATTTTATAGAACTCGTACTGGTGATCGATTTTTCTTTGAAAATGATAATCCTAAGACGGGATTTACAAGAGGTTAACAAAATATCTACTTTTTTGTAATAAATAATAATTTTTTTGTTTGTAGAACAACTAAGGGAGATTAGAAAAGCCAGTGCAGCTAGACTAATGTGTGACAATGGAAATCAAATTACGACAATGCAACCGAGAGCATTTATAAGCGTTTCAAAGTTGTAAGTCTATTTTTTTTATTCAAATTGCATTATCTACTTGTGTACCGAAGATTTGTATGATCTCGAATACGGGCCAACAATTTTCCTATTACATCTTTAAGCCCTAAGCAGATCTTGGAAGGTTCGCCGCGTTGACCTTAAATATCTTGAAAAAGCCTCCCAGTTTTGGATCCTTTAACGTCGAAACTAGCAATGAAAAGTTGTATGATAATAAATTTTAGAACGTGTTTTCTGGGGCTCTTTTTTGTATTAAGATGATAAGTGCAGGGTTGTATTATTTGCTAACGATGTTATTTTTTCTTTGATACTTTAAGGAAACGTGCCGTGCCGCAAAATGGTAGAAATTTTTTTTATATATTAAATTTTTACTAGTGCATATTAATATACTTATATTAATATGTATAGGTATATATTCATACTAATTTAAGCTATTTGAAATCAAACATTTTGTCATATAAAAAGTGAGGTTATGAATATTCTTGATATTCTTTGTTTGATGGCGTGTTTGATGTTCGAAACTATATTCGAAGTTTCTCATCTCGCCAAAATAGCTGAATTGCTTTTGGCAATGAAGTGAGATGAGAAAGTGTGTTATTACACTTTGATTCCAGAGTCATCGTTTCGCTATTACACCTTGATTTGAGAGTCATGACTCTTTTGATAGTCATCTTTTCCATCCACTTCGCATAAGAACATTTTGTACACAGAGCATGCATGTGCACTCTACAAGAAGCGAAAAGGAATGAATCGAGATAGAAAAATTACGAACAGCAGAATAGAAACACAAGAAAAGAGTCATGAAAATCTTGGCCCACGACGCACAGGGCTGTTTATCTGCCATTTCATCTTTTCGAATTTTTTTTCTCGTTTGCCCTTATGCATTTCCAAATGAGTCATGACTCCAGGATCATGGTGTAATAACACACAAAGTGAGTGAGGCGAGTCATCTCGCCATACCGATTTACTCCCTAAATCGTCTACGTCTACGAAATTTTTTTTTATGTTTTGGGAGTAAAATCTAAAATCTACTCAAAGTAACAAGTCAAAAAGTCTTGAAATAAAAGAAAAGACAGGAATTAACGTAAAAAAAGAGACTGGAAATGGCCATTTTCTAAACAAACGTTAGGACTAAACCCATCGCTTAGAGTTCATTTTTCTAAAAGCCGCGATGAGATAAGTGATAAGTGATCATGGTCGCCTCTCTTCCTATAAAAACTATGTTGAAATGTTTAATAAAATTAAAATATTAAAATTTGTTTCGAATCTTTCAGAAATCCAATCGTATCTTGTTCGGAACTTCCGTCACTTGACTTATTTAAATGGATCGATAGAGCTGAATACTAGTCTTAATAGTTCCTGCCTGTTTGTTATAATATTATGTTAAAGGTATATGAATTGTATTATTATTTATCAAAGAAAATAAAAATATAAACTCAATTAAGATTGTTCTATTGATTTTTCTTTTCCATTTCATTGAAAAATCAGGAGCTCCATAAAAAAAATCTGTTAATGAAAATTCTTACCATATAGCTACTTTATTATATTTGGAGTTCAGTTCTTATATAAGCGTATAAGGATAAGCCAGCACTGTTCCGTGTTGCTTGCATCTAGAAGTTCGGGTTGTGCATAAGGATAACTTCTTAGCCGCTTAAATAAAATTATTCAAAAACAACCCAACAGACGCACGATGGTTATGGGAGAAAGGATTGCTTAGCAACGCCATCTTCTGGTGACAGAATTTTTGAAAGGAACTAGAAAGAAAAGCAAGAAAACAGTTTGAACAAAGCAAAGGGCAAGTCATTTATCTCTGAAATGAAAATTGTTCTATGCAATAAACCATCAACAGACTTGAGAATGAAGAGTATATATGATGCACAAAATATGTGCAAGAAACTTGCCTTCAGAAAGCAAAATCACTGCTGAGGCTAAAAACTTTAAAACATAACACCAAATAGTCAAACATTAAAACAACATTATACTCTTTAACTTGCAGTCTGATGTCCGGATTGGTTAGTTGAAGCCAATCGCTGTAGCTTTAGATGTTAGTTGGCCAACTTCTCTTTGGGTTGAAAGTCTTTAGAAGACAGGTCGTTGGATTTTTCGACCGGGTGAGTAGTTGAAGTTGTTCCTGTTCAGGTCCGCAGCGAAAAAACAATTAAGCCTTGTTCGAAGTAGTAGACATACCAAAGTAATGCGAAACACTTATTCATAATATTTACATCAATTTTTCACTTTTAGTAGTTATAATTTTTTTGCACAAAGATATTTTGAAGTAAATCTGCTGTCTTAATCTGCTGTCCACTAGGCAACGATGTCTTCTTACCTAGGTTTGAAGCGGAAGCTTAGATTGATTTCGAGTTTATGGATAAATAAGTTCAGATACAGTGAACTGATAGGTCGTGTGGTCTGAACCAAAGTTTTTGATTGAGTTTTTCAATTGAAGAAAACTCAAAGGAGAAGATGTTGATGGAGGCGTAAACAAAACGAGGTTCCGGTCGCGACTCCAAACCTGCAAGAGATAGAGAAAACTGAAGAGAAAAGAAGAGTAGTTTAGTATAGAAGTTATACTGAAGCTATTGAGATTTTCGAAGTTCTGAAAATTGGATGATTTTGAAATTTTTGGAAGTTATTATATTAAGTTTTGCCTGGTTGCGTATATTTTTAGTTTTGCCTGGTGGCGTTTATATTTAGTTTTGCCTGGTGGCGTTTATGCAACATTTTTTTTGGTTGCGAGTTTTGCCTGGTGGCACCCATATTAAGTTAGTTCCTGTTGAGGAAAGTGACTTTGAAGTTATTTTTGCCTGGTGGCGCACATATTTAAATTTATTTTATTTATGTAAAAAATTTTTTTTGTATATTAAACAAAAGTTGAAGAGGATTGCTTTTGTAGTTAATTTATAGATTTAGTTATATTTTCTCTTTGCAGGATAAAATATTTTGATTAGTAGTTGGAGTATAGATTTATTTATTTTGAAGTAATTAAAATATTTAGAATTGTCGTTGGGATTTATATATAGTTTTTTTTTTTGAAGAATCAGTTGTTAGAAGATTTAGTTGAAAAATTATCTGAGTTAGTTAGTTCAGTTAATTTAGTATTTGTATTATTCCGAGGGTTTACACTATAAAAGAAGATAGGTTGAGTTAAGTTATAAGTTAGTTTAAAAGAAGTTAGGTTATTAAGTTAGATTAGTACATATTTAGATTAGTATAAGTTTGAAATTTTTTTTGATAGGTTCTGTAAATTTTTTTTTCTGAATTACTTGCTGTAAAGCAAACTTTAATATATCATATTACAATTAAACAAATCCGATGGCAGGGGGAAAAGACAAACATCCTCCATCTGAAAAACCCAAAAAGAAAAAGAACCCGCGTAATCCAAGTACACCTGGAGAACATCTTACGAGGAATCAAAAGAAACTGCTGAATCCAGCTCACGATCTAACGATGGAAAACGGAGAGCCAGTAGACGAAAGTCAAATGGAAGAACAAGCAGGTACTTCGAACGCACATCAAGCTGCTGAGGTGAACCTCCAAGAAGTAGCTGAAGAGCGTCCATCATCTATTACAGGAATGGGTCAACGACGTTTAGAATACTCACCAGAACGAGATGACGACAGAATGCAGCAATATGTCAAAGAAGTAACCTTAGCAACTATAGGTTTCAGTAGAGTGGAAGATAGGAGAAATCTGCAAGAAGCGTTGGCGGCTAGCCAAAACCAGATGTTGGAAAAGGTGAACGAAGCCATAAGAACTGCTTTAGCGACCAATACGCAGAATACTCAACCTTCTCAACCTGCTATGAACCTATGCGAACAGCCAACTCCGCAAATCTATAGACCTGAGAGAGAACCGCCCTTAATTCGGCATATACCTGAAACACCTAACTTCCCACGAGAATATCCTAGATACCCAGGAACACTTCGAGCTGAAGCGACAAGAACTCAAGTACCTGATTTTTATGAGCGATTGGATAGAATCACTTTCGACAATCTATCAGGAAATGAGCGAACGAGAATACCGACGGTATCTCCAGCAGGTTCCTGTTCGAAATTCCCTCATTACCACAAATGGGGAATATAATTCAACGCTAAAGGAATGACAGTCGATGAGTTTCTGTTTCGTTTGGAGAGAGTGAAGGACAGTTATAACGTTTCTTGGGAAGAGGTTGTGGCAAACTTCCATCATTTCATAAGTGGCACCTTAGAAACGTGGTTCTGGATGTGGCTGAAGGAGCATCCACATTCATCATTTCAGGAGAGATACTTCAACTGATAATATCACATCCTATATTCATGCTAAGACCAAAATCGAGGCTTCTACTTTTCCATGTTATAAGCTCGTATCCCATGCTTGTGACGTAGAAAAACTGCGGTTTGTCAATTTTAAAATTGGCATTCCGTTGGACTATGTTAATGCGATTTTAAACTCTGAACTTTGGCCTAGAGGAATTCGTATTCGGCCTTTTGATTTTCGGCCAAAAAACGAGTTTACTTTTGTGAACATAACAGACACGTTGTCCAGGAATCACCTTTTGTCAATGTTTTTGCTGCTGATGTTTCTACTGACTTAAATTTTGTTAATGTTGCTGTTGCCGATGATATTGTTTCTACTGACTTAAATACTTTTGTTAATGTTGCTGCTGGCGATGATATTGTTTTTAACGATATAATTGTCGAAGATGACTCTGCCGATAACATTGGTGCCGAAGAAGATGTTGTTATCAATAATATGGTTGCTGGTGATGTTGTTGCTGTTGGTGATGCTGCTGCTCATTCTGCCGTTAGTGATGCTACTGTTCATGTTGCTGGTGTTGACGTCGTTGCTGTTGATGGTGCTAAATACATAAATCCGCAACATCGTAGTTTTAATGTTTACTACCAAAACGTAGGTGGAGTAAGAACGAAATTAAATAGCTTATATTCTTATTTTGCTTCTCATGATTATGGCATTATTGTTTTAACGGAAACCTGGTTGAATAATAGCCACCTTATGAGTGAAGTTTTCAGTGCTCAACAATTTAATGTGTATCGTAAAGTTCGTTGCTCCACTATAACTGGTTTAGACAGAGGTGGTGGGGTCATAATTGCGATCCGTACTGGTCTTGTTTCTTGTCAGTTCGATTTAAAATCGAATCAATTATCTCATAGCCTTGATATTGATCAATTAATTGTTAAAATCTCTTTCAATAATGTTAATATTTATCTAATCGTGAGCTATATTCGTCCAGGTAGTACTTTTGAATTTTATAACTTGCATTTACAAAACATCCAATCAGTTATATGAAACTTAAGTCCTTCTGACCATATTATATACTTAGGTGATTTTAATATTGGTGATGTCGAATGGATATTTGATTCTAACGAAAACAGTTTAATTCCTTTTAATGTCACAACGAATATTGAAAGTCTAGTTATAGATTATTTAAGTCAATTAAATTTAACGCAAATTAATTCTATCACTAATGCTTTAAATCGAATTCTTGATCTTGTTTTTGTCGATAAAGAGCTGGAATTTTGTATCGAAAGTTTAAATTTTCCTGCTGTAAATAATACCAGGCATCATATTGCTTTGTCAATTGATTTCAAATTATTAGTTTTTTCTTAAAATCTTAACGAATATATTAATTTTTATGATTATAAACGTGGTAATTTTGATGCTTTTAATACTTATCTGAACTCCGTTAGTTGGGAGCAAATTTTTGCACATAAAAATCTTGAACAAGCGTTTTGCATTTTAACACATGCTATTGAAAATTTTATCCCTTTAAGGAGAAAAAAGATTAACTCAAATCCACCCTGGTTTAATCGTAGGCTTATAAATTTGAAAAATAAAAAGAATAAGGCTTATAAGAAATATAAAACAGATAGAGGTGATTCAGTAAATCGTGAGATCTATTTGTTTGATTTTCTTTATAAATTTCTTTATAACCAATTCATTAGTGATTCTGAATCTGAAATTAAATTCAACGGTAAAAATTTTTGGAAATTTATTAATATCAAGAAAAAGTCCACAGCTTTGCCAAATTGCGTGGAGTTCTCTGGAAATATGTCTAGTGATATGTCTACCATATGCAACTTGTTTGCTGATTATTTTAAATCAGTGTATTCTGTAGAATCTGTTGATGTGTTTCCTGCACTTTCCTCTTCAAATTTCGTTGACCTTGGCGGATTATATCTTAATACCACCGATGTTTACGAAGCCCTTAAGGTACTTGATGAAAACAAAAGTGCTGGACCTGATGGTATATCACCAAAAGTTCTAAAAAATTGTGCATCAACACTTTCATTGCCTCTTTGTTTAATTTTTAATTGGTCTCTTGCCACTGGATTATTTATTGATGAGTGGAAAGTTTCTTTTATTTCGCCAATCTTTAAATCAGGTTCTAGACAAAATGTTAGTAACTACAGACCTATTTGCAAATTATCTGTCATCCCCAAAGTTTTTGAAAAGATTGTTTCAGATAAACTTTACTTCTTAACTAAAGGTGTCATATCTGAATTCCAACATGGTTTTATGTCAGGAAGGTCTACTGCAACAAATCTAACTGTTTATGTGATGCAATCTATAAAGGTTTTAAAAATGGATTTCAGACTGATATCGTTTATACTGACTTCGCGAAGGCATTTGACAGAGTAAACCACGAACCACTTGTTTTCAAACTATCTCTTATTGAATTTCACTCTCAATTTTTGATGTGGGTTAAGTCCTACTTGAAAAATAGAATTCAATTTGTTAAAATTGGCAGCGTTAGATTCAAATCTATCCATGTAACTTCGGGAGTCCCACAAGGCAGCCATATTGGTCCTCTGCTATTTATTTTATTTATAAATGACATTCCAAATTATATTAAGTCCTCACAGATTTTATTGTATGCTGATGATGCGAAAATTTTTAAGAATGTAAATTGTACTGAAGATTGTTATATGTTACAGCAAGACCTTGATAATTTATCCCTGTGGTGTAATGATAATGCCCTTCATCTTAATGTCTCTAAATGTGAATCTTTGTCGTGTTACAGGAGAAATTCTCTTATTTGTTTTAATTATGTTATAAATGATATTCCACTTATAAATGTAAGCCATAAGAAAGATCTAGGTGTTGTTTTTGATCATAAACTTTCGTTCAGTTATCATGTTGATTATGTTGTTAATAAGGCAAACCAGATACTTGGTTTCATAAGGAGAAACTCTAAGGAACTCTCCGATCCATATACATTGAAATGCCTATATATAGGTTCAACCAATCCTTTCGTGTGCATTGTACAATGTATAGGGAAGAGACCTACAGTTTTCGTTGAGACCGAGCAGTTTAGGCGATATGCACTTTTCATGACAATGATAATCTTGGAGGATTTGTCACTTCCTCTTGGTAAGTTACTTTTGTGTTGACGGCTGGAAAATTCATTTGACATGTTTTAAAAAATATATATTTTAAAATATTTTTTTTATCAAAATTATGTCCGACCATCAGTAGGTAATCCAAAAATTCTTTCGGGATTTCGTAGTCAACCCACAAATCACTCATATAAAATTTTTATCAAAATTGGTCCAATTGTTTTCGAAAAAATTAGAATTGTCGGTTTTCCTAAATTTTTTTTTTCAAAAATTACTTTTTTTTTAAATTTTTGTTTTGGTGTTATTCAAGTTTAGCATTAATTTTAAAATATTAAATTTCGTCAAAATCGCCTTCACTCGTTCAAAAGATATTCAGTGAAATAAAAACCATAACAATGGTTTTATGACAGGTACCGTTAGTAAGCTAATTCAAAAAAAAAAAACATTTTCTGATGAAAAACATCAGCGTTGGCAACAAGTTTCGTTTAGATATATGGTATAGGTATCGTTTTTTTTGTACAAAAAATACAAAAATAACGTTTTTCTAAAAATAGTTTGTACCATAGATTAAAGCAAATCGTATAAACCTAGGCTGCAGACAGACAGAATTGTCGGACCTAATTTTTTCGTCTTCTCTATTATCTCTATTGAGTGTTTGAATGGACTGTTTTCAGAAACTGTGACATGACAAGCTGTTGATGGCGTTCAAAGGTTCAATCAAGGTGATGTCACACAACATGAAGATCTTTGACGGCGTATTGGTTGGCAGCCTGTAAAAAGTAATACGGCTTTTTAATGACCAGTGCGGGTATGTTTCGAGTAAATCAACAACAGATGCAATAAACTAAGAATCAGAAAAAGATTGTGATTCTTCAAGTGATTTGCTTTCTATGTTTGTTGATATTGCAAAAAGTATTCGATAGACAGGACAACCAACCAGGATTAGATAGGAGTGGCCCTTAGTCAACGAGGGGTTCTCGAAATCTACGTGGAGATGATCCATATGTAGGAACAAGTCAAAATAAAGGTAAGATGCAGAATTAATCGAAGTTGATGTACACCATAAGGATGTGTCTTGGGTCCTTTGATATCTTTATTACAAATTATAAACTTAAAGGTGAGGTGAAAAACTTGAAAGTGAATCTGTTATACTTTGTTCATGAATAAGCCGTTATATGTGAAGACCCTTCATCCATATTCAACGAACACTTGTTGTTTTTGAGGGATATGAGCACAACATAAGCGCCAGAAATTCAGAATGCTTATGCTGCGAACAGAACAGTTCTTCCCAATTGCCAAAAGTTTAAATACTTTGGATCATTGATTCGGTTCACACTCAACTGCATGCATGACAAATTGACATTTAACACACTTACTATTAAGCATGCCGTCAAGCATCATATCGTCAGTAAGATATCAAAATATTTTAAAAACCATCATGCCGCTTGACAAAGCTGCTTGTTGAAGCGGTCACGCTATCAAAAATGAGCACATCATGCATGAAAATGCATGCAGTTGTTTTCAAGGCTGAGTACGTCAAGAAACTAAAAGCAAAGCTGAACAAAATTTTGACACATGAAGGATCAATTTGGGGAGTGAAAATTAAAAATTCGCGCGAATTTTTAATTTTCACCAAATTGATCCTCCATTTTTTTTCAGCTACGCTTTTCGTTTCGTGACGTACTCAGTCTTGCGCCTAGAACAAATCTTACAGTGAGCCCCAGCCTCAGTGTGGTTGCAGGGGGGGCAGCATGCCCTTCAAAACCCTTCACTGTTTGCCTTTTGACCCTCTTAAAGAGTACGGCTAAAAGTCGCAAAAAAATAAGGCCATATCATATGACACTTTGTGAATGTGCCAAAATTTGTAAATATGGCCATATGACGCTTGGCCAATAGTCATAGCACCGCGTGAGACCTCTGCCATCTTCTGTGAAAATTCCCACTGTCTTATAGCTGAAAGAAAAGCTCTCACTTGCTGTTGTCAATCTATGAGAATCAGTGGCGGATTATGAAATTAATCCGCATTCAATTATAAGTTATATTTTCTAAGCTAAGAAAATATAAATACAAAGCTAAAAACTTTTACACTAAATATTCGCAGCCATCTAAAATCTGCCACCCTAGGCAACTGCCTATGTTGCCACTATGGCTAATTCGCCGGATAGCAGGAGTAACAAAGCTTGTTCGAATAAGAAGTAAGAAAGGCTTTAAACTGTCAAATTCCTCTCTAAATAACAAATTTTGCATAACATCCTCTTATAGCTTTTATATAAGAAAAGGAAAAATTCTTTTTTTTTTCTAATATTTTTGTGCAAACAGAAAAACACTAATTAAAAAATAATAATCGATTAAATATTTAATTTTATTTACAAGTTTAACAATTTATTCGTATTTTTTATATTAAAATAAAAAAAAAAACTAAAATCCATACGTATCTTGCAATACAAATAAATACATTTTAGAAAATATAATTTTAATAAAAATTTTACCATTACAAAAATATTTCGTTTTTAGAAACTTCTTTATAGATTTGTCCGATTTCAAAGCTAGCCTTAATTCTTGGTAAAGTAAGTTAAGTTATATGTACATATATTGTTTCATATATTAAAATGCTATATAAACTTTTAATACAAAATATTTTTACAAAATACTGTGACACTAATTATTATGCCTTCGGTTTTCTATAGAGAAGCATTTCCGCAATGCATTTATAAACAAAAACACAATTAAATTGTGAACATATGTACATCTTATAATAAATTATTCTAATTGTTCATTCAATAGTCTGATTTTATTTTTTCGAATGTGGAACTGGTCCATAGTAACCAGGCTGAGAGTATCCATCGGGCCTTCTATCGATCCATTTCGATAAGTCCACTACTGGAATTTCTTCACATGGAATAATTGGATTTCTGAAAAAAAAACATTAACATTTTCTTACAAGGAAAATGGAATGGAAAACTTACGCCTTAGAAACAGTAACGAAAGCACTGGGTTGCATCGAGGTAATATGATTTCCATTGTCACACATCAATCTAGCCATGCTGGCTTTTCGGATCTCTTCAAGTTGTTCTTTAAAGATATATAAAGAAAGTTTTATTAGTTAACTTTTAAAGATTAATAATTATTGATCGATAATACCTTTGGTGAATCCTGTGATTCTATCACCACCTTCAAAGAAATAACGATCTCCAACGCGAGTTCTAAAGAATTGCTCTGTAAGAATGCATAAGAACGTTGGTCCAGCTAATGCTCCAGCTACATGTGATTCTATTGAACCACCAACTGTCAAATCTACATCATCTGGAGTTTGGTAAAGATCTTGTAGTTTATTCACAACCTACAAAAAGAATTGAAGTTTAAGGAAATTAAGAAAATTATTTTATTTCAATAACTTACATCTCCATCAATTAGATCGGTAAAGTCCTTCCACGTATTAGCTCGTTTCAAGCCGCAGAATTCTCTCATGTCATTGTACGAAGCTAGACCATGATCACGATTACGTTGAATATCAATTGCTCGTAAATCACCACCAAATGGCATGTTTCTTCTGAAGAGGAAGTGTTTGATCTGAAAATAAAAGTTAAACACTTAAAGATTGATGGTCATAAAATTATAAGAAAAGTATATCAAATTTAGGACCAAGTTGGGAGAGAACAAAATCTAGATAGAATCAACGATGACGTCTACAGTCAAGGTTAAGCCGAGCTAAACACCTACTTCATCGAATCTCAATTGTTCAAGGAGCGATTTTATCCAGATCTCCATTTTTGAAGCTATCTACAAAATTTGGTTCTTCAGAATAATTGGTGTGCAGTGCATCAATATAAGTTCTACTACGGAGAAAAAACAACGGTTCTGAAACTACAACGCTCCTTGGATATGGATGATTTCAATGTTTAAGACCCCAACAAGAAAACAAAGACAACGAATATCGTATCTGCACGTGATGTTTTGTTGTTGTGCAAACCACGTGCAGCCGAACAATTAGTGGAGAGGTGAAGATCCTGAATAAGTTAAGGGCTGATGTGTGATGATAACTATGCATACAGGTAATGTGATGAGATGGAAGGGCGAAATCGTGTGACATCTACATCGAACAGTGCTTTAACGATCAGCGACTGTTTGGGTGCGGTTTTGTGTTGAAGGGAATCCTTATAGGCAAGAAGTCTTGGGCTTTAAAAATGTCTGGTCACAACTGAATAAAAATTTAAGAACATCACGTTGATCTGTGATATACTATAGAACACTTACGATATGTGTCTGATGTATGAAGTTAAAATTATTCGGAATGACTTTAATGCTCAATTGGGGAAGGAGGACACCTTTGGTTCAATCGTTGGAAGACACAGTCTGCACGACGATACTTCTTATAACGGACGATCGACTTCGCGGCGCTGGGAAATATGGTAATTTTGAGCCCACACTTCCCGCATCTTGATATTGTTACGAAGCGTGATAATTCTTTCTTATTAAATATCGTTTCCTCCCCTCAGCACCTTTGATTAACTTTTGCATCCATATGCCATGTATTTTCTATACATATTTATTATAGTATTTTTATTATTATTTCTGATAAGATTTGTTTCAGATAAATTTAAATACTTTTTGCAGGCTTAATTGCAGGCCGTCCAACCACCGAATAGTACTAAACAGTACTATTACTCCCTCCATTATACTCCTTATGGAGGGAGTAATAGTATTTTTCGTTCGTCACTCATATAATTCGTACCCGCTGTTCGCTGTGAATTTTTTCATTAAAATAGGCAATAGGTATTGGTTAATTCTCCCCGGTGGATCTCTTCCAGCTCCACTTGGGACTGAGTTCTTTCTTGGTTCCACCCTGTTTTGGTTAATACTCCCTGGAGATCTCTTCCAGATCTACTTGTGACTGGGTTCCATCTTGGTTCCACCCCTTGCTATTATTGGTATTGGTTAAATCTCCCCGGTGGATCTCTTCCAGGTCCACTTGGGACTGGTTTCCTTCTTGGTTCCAGCCCGTTTTTGTTAATACTCCTCGGAGATCTCTTCCAGATCTATTTGCAATAGGTATTGGTTAATTATCCCCGGTGGATCTCTTCCAGCTCCACTTAGGACTCGGGTTCCTTCTCTATTTCACTCCGTTTTGTTTAATATTCCCGGAGATCTCTTCCAGATCTACCTGGGACTGGGTTCCATCTTGGTATCTTGCCTTATTATAAGTAGTAGATGATACGTTTGAAACCGTGTTTTGAATACCCTGTTATTTATCATTTCGCCGAAAATCAAAGATTATGAATACCAAGATGGGAAACAACGGCTCCCATCTTTGTTTGCCCACAAGCTGAACTGACGTTAAATTAACGAGATTGTACTAGTATTGCACAACTATTTCGTTAAAAACGCACACCAGTGCAGTCTTATCAATCCAACTACATGGGTCGACTTCACATTGATTCCCAGACACGAATCAAAATTAAAAAACAACAATGTAAACAAAACGTAAGAAGGTTTCCAATCTTGGTATTTCTATCTTTGCCAAAAATCTGAATTGCAAATACAGCAGTCCAGCAGTCCTTTGTATCGCAATCATTTATTTGCAGACCTTTATTCATTTGCAGTCCAGCATTCCTTTTCAATTCAGCATTCCTTTGCATTCCTTACATTCTTTTGCATTGCATATATGTACGTACTAAATGATGGACTGCAAAGGAATGCTTAGAATCCCAAATAGAGCTGCCAGTTGAAATTTTATGAAAGTCGGGACAACATGACTCGAAAATCGGGACAAATCGGGACAACGAAATCCGGATGTAGAAAAACATAGACATTTGTCTAAAGTGTGGAAACGGGTCATAATATATGTACCTAGTGTGAACTCCGCTTGTGGTAAGAGGCGACTAATACTTGAAAGATTTCCCAATGAGAGTTTTTGGGTAACGGCTAATGGGACATGAGATCACCGGTGCAGAGTGGAACAAACAAATGCAATAACACCAGCATTCAATTGGCGAATTAAGGTTTAAGAGCATCGATGTTTAAATTACCAACAATATCTCGTACCGAAAATGAATGCATTCATAAGAACAACTGTAATTTCCAATACATTTATATGCATTCTAAGGAAAACCCTATTTGGTATTTACGATTGACCGCATAACATTGAAACCAGATTAGATACAAATATTTTAAAAAAGTATGGAAAGCATCTCTGCGTAGCACATGCTATGTAATGTAATTTTAATTTATACCTTTGGAATTCTAGACAAAGTTGAATAAACTCAAAAGTCGAGACAAAATCGGGACTTTTTTGAATCGGGACAATATCGGGACAGGGTTGAAATATCGGGATTGTCACTCCAAAATCGGGACGTCTGGCAGCTCTAATCCAAAGTAATGCTGGAATGCAAAGGAATGCTTGGAATGCAAAAGGAATGCGAGGACTGCAAAGGAATGCTTGGAATGCAAAAGGAATGCGAGGACTGCAAAAGAATGCAAGGAATGTATGCATTCTCAAATTGATGGATTCAATTGATTGCTTCAAAATCAATGGGGAAAAAATTATTGCAATTAATTTGATTTCAAATGAATGGTTATTGTGAATTTTTAAGTTGAAGTCTCAAATGAAATAATGAATTCAATATTAAAATTGAATTCAATGAAGTATTTTTAAAGATTACATTCACAAAAGATTGCAATCTTTTACAAGCGTGCGGTGTTATGATCAAACATAGACTCGGACTTGTACTTTTTTGTATCTCCAGTACGTATGCGAATATCAATGACGCCACTACGCCGAGCAGAGCACACGCTGTGTGAAAAATTAGTTTTTCCCGAAGCTAAAATCGTAAGAGACCAGGCAATGCTGCAAACAAGGAGCAGAGCTACTGAGAAAGCACAACGGGAGGTCTGCGACCAAACATGGAGAAACGCCTTTCTCTTAGGAAGAAAAAAAGAGTAGCCGCTAAGCGGGTAGCCGAGTTCAATGAGTGTCTAAACGTCAGAGGTTGTATTTTAAAATTTTATCACCCCAGTACGGTGCAATCGATCTAGCTAGAAGGATTCGTATTCAACGATAATGACTAGCCTAAGTAAGTTCTGGCTGGAGAAAGATGGAGTCCTTGGCTTTTCAGATCACCTGGAACTTGGGCTTTCAGATTGTTCCATAAAGTGAATTCATACAAGTTTGTGGTTCAGAAAATTTCATATCGCAATTTCAATTCCCGAAGAAACGCATGTAATGTGCCACTGAAAAACGTTCCAGTCCAGAGGAAACAAAATTTTTTTGCTGACAGTTAATTCATAAAGGTATTTTTCTTTGTTCAGGATTATCTTTTTTACGACTTAATGAATTGGTATTGGACCTAAGAAACATTTCGTCTTTTCGACCGAATTAATGGATCATACTTCAAGAGCATTGGTGGTTGTTTATAGAAAATATGTTCAGCACTTCCAGAGGCAGATCTTCGAAGACCTTACATAGCCTGATGACCGATATTGAGCCAGAAAATTCCAAAATACACACTTCTCTGCTGGTAAGGGTGACGACAGACATCGGCTTAGTTAGTTCATGCACTGTACCTTGTAAGCGTCACCTACAAGACTGTGAAAATAGATTTATAAAATATTGTTTTGATATACAAAGATAGAGACTAAAAAATTCCCCAACAACCAAAAACTGAGCTTTTGGTTGAATGATAATCGTAAAAGTTATTTTCGACGCCAAGAATTTCTATTGAGTAAGGACGAAAGTTTGAAATCGTATTACTTACCTCTCTATCCCAATTGATATCAGTTAGTTCTTCAGGTTGTGTTCCTAAACCTCTGGTCAATGAATCGTAGTTATCACCAACTTCAATAATACCAGGACGATTGAACCAGTCACTCAAACGCAATGATCCAAGAACTGATCTCAGTTCCGAAATCAAGCTATAAAAACAAAATATTAATGAATCACAAAAAGTTACAAATTATCAAATTCAAAAACTCACTCTAATCTTCCTTCGATCTGTGAATGGAAGTATCTAAACGCAGCAGTAGCGTGTTCATTTAAGACAGAAGGATCAATACTTGCATCATAATCGTTTACATGACTTCCTGCTGGCACCTTGTAAATCAATCTATTTTTAAGCATATTCTCCCAACCCAAGAAAATTGGTAACCATTCGTAATAACTGATGTGTTGGTATTGACCAATATTGATCTTTCTTGATTCCTGGAACAGCACTCTATCGGTCCAATGAGGATTCAATTTGGTCAATTCTTCGGCAATGCGATTGTGTTCACGTATCAGGACTGTCTGAAGAATTGTCAATCCTGGATTTTGATTCACACGAATATCCCCAGCTAGATAGCAAACTTCATTTTCATCTTGTATATCACAATCAGTGGTGGCGTTTGGTGTCCTTGGTAGCCATTGTCCACCATTTCGTTCCTCGACAATCATTTTACCCCCTTGGAATGAACGAATTACACGATTCTGTTCAATGGAGTTTCCATAGACCAATGATAAGTCCATGTAGCTGGTCACAGCTGTCAGTTGTTCTGCAGGTCCACCATTGTAGTTACATTCAACATCACGATCAGTGAGAGTTCGGACAAATTCCATGCACTCAGTGCCAGTTTGCGAATGTGCAGGATCATGGGGTGGAATCACAATGGGGAAACATGTCTTATGGGCACTGGATTTGTTAACCAAACGACCCTCAGGCGTACAACATGAGATTGTGTGTTTCTCTGTAAGAATTACCAATTAGTGGATTTGGCCAAACAAAAAACCCATATCACTTACTAGATTGTGTTCCACCAGCTTGCATGCTCATATCGTGAGTCATTATTTGACCCCATTGCATGTTAACGAGTGTAAAGTCTGGATCGGGTACATCAAGCTCACCGAAAACAACCAAAGACACAAGTCTGGCATTTGGCAGCGGTTCTCCGGTAATTGAGCGAGTTGGTTGCTGGACTCCATCGCTATATCTGGGTGACAATAGACGCCCGTATCTATAAAAATACAAATTTAATTGAAGCTCCATGTTCAAACATAATGAATGGATTATAGTTTACTTGGAATTAGCTATGCCCAATTGAGGATTGCCCAAATTGTTGCAAGAGCCATCGAGTGTTCGATATGGTAGTTCTCCACACGTTGGCGGAGCAGTTCCACATGAAGCTGCACCAGGCACTGGGAATGTTGGACCGTAGGGACTAGCGAAGGCTGCAAATGGATTTGGTGGTTGCGATGAGACTTCGAAATGTGAAGGCGGTGGTGGTAGTGGACTAGAATTTGAAGAAAATATAAATAAGATTAAAGGTACTTTATGGGGATTATTAAAAAAAACAAACAAACCGTGGGTATCCTCTGGCATGGAAGAGTTCTGGTTGCTTAATATCATAGCCGTTGAAGTCATTTGAATTCTCGTGAATTATATTATAATTGGCTGTGGATATTTTTACTCCATGAGCTGATAAGATTGGCTGCAGAAGCAGAAGCACTACGGTGGCGGATAACGTCATCTAAAAACGAAATAATAAAAAAAATATTAAAAAAATTAAATATTTATTTCAAAACTTATTAATAACATTTATCATGTTTTAATATTATATCGCATATGGTTTGAATTGTTTTATTTATAATCATATTTAGATATTTACATATCTTGTACCAAACTATTAGAATATACCTACAATTATACAATTTTTAAGGGGGGTTCCAGAGGGGCAGCATGCCCCCTTACCAATCTCAACTGTCGGGAAATAACACCCGCGGATTAATTGCCATTTTGGGAAGGAATTAATGCCTGTGGGCGTTGTTTCCTTTCAAAGTGGGAATTAGGACCCGCGGGCCTTAATTACCGTTGATAGGCTTGCCACCATTTTTTTCGATGTAAGCTAAAAACCCATCTCTAATTTTTTCGAAGAAAATCTTGAAGCCGTTTTGGATAAAATTAAGTTTCTTTATAACGGTTATATACCTATATGGCAAGTATCGTTACTTTTTGAGCAAAAAAATAATTTCAATTTCCCCTCTAAGGAATGAACCTATGTACCAAATTTGAATCAAATCGGTTCGGCCGTTTAGACTGTAGTTGCTGATACAAACAGTTTACTGTTATTATTATTAATATTATTAAATTCAAAATCTTAGTATAATAAAAAGACTTCAAGCAGTCAAAAGACTTCACCAGTAAAAAGACTTCAAGCAGTCAAAATAATGTAAAAACTTTTAAAAGACTTCAAAAAATTCAAGCAGTTAAAAGTACTGCATTCCTTTTACTTTTGGCAGCTCTAAACGATTATTTTAGTGAAGATTTCAAAATTAACTGGTTATTTTATTTAATACTCGAAAATAAGCCCTTTAATTCAATTAACTGCAATACCGAAATGATTGCATACTTTTAAAGCTCTGCCAAATAGATGGTGATGTAAGCTTTTTTCGTTTTATCGAATGCGTTGATGCATATATTTATTTTTTTATAACAAAATACTCTGTAAATTGCCTCCAATAGAGCTGTAGATGCCTTTTAAAAGAACCCTAAGAGGTAGGGATGATCGATGTTCCAAAATCTTAGATGTTGGCATCGATGTCAATCGATTGTATACATTTATTACAGACGGAACATCAATTTTATCAAACATCAATGTTTGTCAATGAATTGTTTGTAAAAAAAAGCGTTAACTTTTTTTTAAGTGTTCATCCAATTTTGTGCATAGGTTAGGTATGCATAATGCACTTTCGTTAATTTTTCCAGGCACGAATTCAGCCATATAATCGATTCGCACTTGTCTTTCTAAAAACACCTTCAAATTTCCTCCGTACAAAAGAAACTTACGTCAAAAATTTGCTTGTGTTTCGTTTTCTCGTGTATATAAGTGTTCTAAGGAATTTGCGTGACTTAAACTATCACCTGTCAGCAAAAAATATATATCTTGCACGTTTTAATGTAACACCTAATGTGAAAATATTTTTTTTTTTTTTTAATTTTAATCACAAGTAATTTGCATCTAGAAATTCGTATGACATGACAACAATGTGTCATTAAATTCACATACCAAATGCATTTGAAACAGCTAACTAATTAATGGATGAAAATTTTGTAAAATTTGTAGCGGCAGGCGAACGTAAAACAATAAGATTATTTTTATTGTGTTATGAAATTTATTGTTATGTCGGGTGATTAATTAATAAAACCAATTATTATACTGTTTGGTATGGTTGGCAAAGAGAAACCATCCATCAACTTGATTTTCTATTCATTTCAACACCTATTTTTCAATGTCAAATCTAAGTTGTTAAATTAAATGAAGAGTTTAGCACAATGAATATTTTTTTTTTAATTATTTTTTATTTTATATATTTTTATACAACAACTTTATTAGTTAATTAGAATGTGACCATTTAAAGATTGGAAATCGATAAAGCGAATCGATAGGTAAGATATTCATACCGATACAAAGTGCAATGGCTTAATTGGCTTAATATGATGTAGTAGCGATATTGTACTTGAAATAAGTTATTTTTACTAAATGAGAGTAATTATAATTAACAACGCCCATCGTATCTATTTGAAATTCGCAAGGTTCTTTTTTATTTTAATATTTAAGAGCTAATATAACAGCTATTATAAATTTTAAATAATCTTGAAATTGGCTTAACACGAACAAAAAATAAATTCACTGTGTTTTAAGTCAATAAGTACACAGGCTTTATTATACTATAAACAGTTTGAAGTATTTTAAGTAAAATCAGGGGCGGTCTTTGGGGAAACAGAAGGCCTCACAAAGAAACTGTTCGAAGATGGGTAAACAAAGACAAAGAACATTTGTGTATTGTATTTGAAATAAAAAAAATCTAGGATAATCTAATTCATTGTCCTGACTTGAAATGACTATTCAAATCGAAGACTTCCAAATATCGACATCTATAAAAGCACATGGCATTTACCAAAGATTATTGAACCCCCAATTAAATCAAGGTGCAACATAAACACTTCTACATTTATTTTGATCAGCCAGCATCAGTTCTGACAGTGATGTCAAATGAACTGTCAGAAGGACCTCAACTGCGAGGAGAAAATATAACGTTAAAGACGATGTTCACATTGGACGCACTCATCCGACGAATTTGGACGTACATATAGTCCGCCGTGTTCAGACACAAAGTAGTGTGAACACAATGGATGCACGAAACCACTCGAAACAAAAAAACAAAATATGTGAAATGAGCCTAGATGTTTACAATATTCTTTACAGGCTCAAGCTTAATTGCAATTTCCAATCAAAAGTGAACAAATTTTGCGAAAACTTTCAAAATGTTGGTGCAAAAAGCGAAAAAATAAAAAAATTACAAATGTCAGAATAGCGAATGTCAAAATGCATCCATGAGAATTTAAAAAAATCTAAAAATCCGGACGCAAAATCCCGTCTCTTTTTAACAATGAAGTGAGAATGGGACAAAACGCATAGACGTCAAAATGCGTCGGGTGAGTACGTCCAATGTGAACCTCGTGAAAGGCCTACAATGCCAAGTAATAGAGAATTTTACCATGTTGTCAAACGAAAAAATGACAGTTCACACTTCGCGGATGACAGATTTACTGCTTGATCACAATAGCGACGGTGCTGGAATTGGAATAGCTGTCAAAATATTGAATACACGCAAATCCAATGTTACGAACACAACCGTTGCATGCGGTGCTGCCCAAATTCACTAACTTTTAACTTTCGACGTACAGCACTTTTGACGTTATACAATAAATTAAAAAAAAAAAACAATTTCCTTGCCGCGACAGCGTGTTTTATGTGTTGAAAAATAAAAGAAGTTTATTTAAGTGAATTTAATTTTGCAATAAAATTTTAATTAGCTGATACAAATGATATAAAATGAAAGAAAGCTGTGCAGCACCATTGTGGGCACGCAAAAACGAGACGTACGACATATTTTGACATCTGTTCCAGCTCCAATACCAGTTACAGTTGCAGCAGTCTATTGTGTTCAGGCAGTAATGCTTGCCAGAAACCGCACGGCAGCGCGCGGTGAATATACATCTTGAGAACCACTGGGCACTGGAAGAAATGTCAACAAGATATTAATAGCGGCTGAATAAGAGTTTTTTTTTTTGCCCGAGGAATTCCGGGTTTGATTTTGAGTGCAAACAAAATAAAAACAAAGTCTTACATAGTGTGGCTAAGAGAGAAGAATAGAATAAAATCGCTTGTTGACACAGAAGGAGTAAGAAACCAATGCATAGGTTTTTACGGGAATGTCCAGAAATCTACATAATCATAAGTCACTCTGAAGCCTTTAAAGCAAGCGGAGACCCAATCGATGTTGAACAGCTTGAGAGGTGAATCGACCGCAGCTGCTAAGCGGCGTTGACGTGCCTTTCTAATCCCGCCCATAAGCAACAGCAGCCATCGCATCTAAACAATGACCAAGGGTTCCAAGATTGAAAAAGTCAATCTCGGGCTCATGATGACTTGGTTAAGAAAACATACCAACTCATCTGTGAAATTTGTTTAGAGAGGAAAACCATCTCAGTATAGGTACCATATGCTTGATGCTCAGAATAGTAGATCGCCTCACAGAGACAAAATCTTTTTAAACATCGCCTACGAAATCTTACCTAGCGTTTAACGTGATCATGTCAAGCCACTTATAATAATAATAATAATAATATTTTAACTATGTGTCTGTAAGACACAGTCTTTTAAATGCAACAGGTGTTGCACGACACTATAGTTAGAAGGAATAGAAAGATAGGAAAGAATTGTTTTGGTACAATGTATAGAGAGCTTGTTGATTTTTATTTTTCATTGCATAACCTCATGGGCGACGTCCAAGGGGATCATTCCGTAACTTTGAAAATGATAATCTTGCAGACGATAGTAGTGAACGATATCGTCTTCAATTTGCTTCACGTAACTTCCACTATCGTCTCGTCGGTCGTTTAATTTACAAACAGTTAAGGCGCTTTTTGTATTTATTCCAGAAACTCTCAAACTGTGTAAAATTGTCATAAGCTAATGTGGTTTTTCATTGGAAACTTCAAGTGTCTTACAAAATAGTTGACATGATAAGAGCCTCGGAAAAATCTGTCCGGGGCCTTGCAACGGCTTCGCCCGCCTCTGTATAAATGCGTTAACTTCAGGTGTAAAAAAACAAGGTCTTCTACATTTTATTAAATACTCAAAATAATAACTAGAACTCATGTATGCACTCAATGTGGGTTGCAAGTTACAATGTAACATTATTTTTAACATATTTAAAAATTAATTATAAACAGGAATGCTACCAGTTGTGGGTTGCCAGTTTTAGTGTTTCAAAATGTTAAATCCGTCACCAACAAATTTTAAGTTTTGTTATCAAATCACTGATGAAAAGCATCGCAACTACAATGAATTTACTGCTTCTAGTGTTTTTTCTTGTAAATATTTGTTCTTTTTATCTTTTTCAAATGTTATTTGCTACTGAGCAGAGCATGGCATCGCTTACATATTTTAAAATTTTCAATAGTTTGTGATACTATCTTAAGGTAGTTATATCAAGGTGTTTACTAGAAACAGTTTCAAAAAAAATTAGATTAAAATGTTTGTTAACAATATAAAACGAGACTACGAAGGTACCTATTTTGAAAACGACTTGTAATCAAATTGTGAATTGAAAAAATCAAATCAATATGTTTTTTATTATTTTTTTAAAAAATTTTCTTAATTTTTGTGTATGGGTTTTGTCAAAACAAATTTGTATTGAAAATTATGTGTTATTATCAATATTCAACCAAATCAAATTCTTATTTGTGTTGCTTTTGCAAAGATTTTACACAGTAAATGATATCTATTTACTTACACATGATTTTAATTAACTGTATTTTTCCACTGTGAAGACTAGACTCATGTTGTTTATAAAAGCTTAAAGTAATATATCAAACGAAGCAAACAAAAATTATATTTTAAATCATATAAAACAAGCTACTATGAATTTTATTGTGTACATAATTAGAAAATTAATATAAATCATGTTTTTCAGTACTAAAAGGTATTTAAATTATGTAATGTCAAGAAACTTTGGTTAGAAATATGATTTTACCAACGATATGAACTAGACATTTTAATTCTAATACCATGCAAAAATATCCCCGCTACAAATAAAAATAGTATAAAAGAAATGAAGTATTGGAACAATATTCAAGAAATAAATCGATCTGTTAAAAATTTGTGACAAAAGGAAATAACCAGTTCAATATAATATTGAAAGTACCGTAAAGTACATAGATTCTTTTTTTTTATAGCACTGCACTGCACGAATGTGGAATTCCTTACCAAGAATTCAATTCTGTATTGGAGTAATTTATGAGGGTCCATGACACCAACGTCTTAAATGGCGCCCAATGCAGTGACTCTGATGTTCTCGTTGCTCATGATTATTTTAAATTTTAATCGTCCACTCCACAGAGTTCTTAGTGAGTTTCATGAAAACTTTAGGTTAGGTAGTTAAACTGTAGGTGTAATGGCCCACCTCTAATGACCGAAAATCAATGACGAATTATTCCGTAAAAAATGACAAGCGTGTTAACCTTTTCAAGACCGAATATTAGATCAATATTAGATCACCGAATTTCATAAAAATAATTGTGCCGCTGGCAAATTGTCATTAATCATTTGTGTGAATGTTTACACGTTTAACAAGAAATATTAGAATCGCAAATTGGATTTGTAATCTAAATTTTGCAATAGTTTGCAAGTATGCACACTGCCAAAGAAGTGTTCACACCAAAAGTGTATATTTTAAGTGTGAGAAAAAAAAAATTACGCAACTTATGTTTGCAAATGTTTACAATAAATAAATAAAATATTTCGTTCAATAAATATAACATTTATTTATAATTTAATAATACTTATTTATTTTATGTTTTTTTTTTCTTAATACATAATTGTTTTATCTGTTTTCAGAAAAGGCTTTTGGGATACGACATCTTCAATGCAGTTTAATTTTTTTTGCACTTGCAGTATCGTATGCACAGCGTGTAAATATGTCAGTTGCAATTGTAGCAATGACAGATAAATCTGCTGCTGCAGAAGATGGAGTAAGTATATTTGTAAAAAATTAAAATCAATACATTTTTTTTTATTAGCATTTGTTTTATCTTTTGGTTTGCGGAAAATGTGTATTACACCATATGAATCATATTTTGAAAAACAAAGGAAAATTAATTGCTTTACATTTACATTATCTTTTGTTGTATTGCATTTGCAGCACACTTTACATACTGATACCTAAGTTGTGTTGCCGTGAACAATTGATGATATGAACAAGATTTAATAGCTCATAAGGTTTAAGAGGCAATAAGGGCGCAAATATTGACAACCCTTCAGTGTCACCTTTCTATAATTTAAAAATTAAATTAACAGTTATACACAAATTTATACAGATTGCTGCCACTACATTTACACAGCTTCTATTCAAATGTATTCACGGCTAGGAAAATAAAATTTCGATAGTCGCAGTAAGAGGGGTTCGAGTCGATTAAAAAAAAAACTTTGTAAAAGATAGTTATGTCTTGGGTTCATGTCCTTCCATATTTGTCAATCGGTATATACGATACAATAGGCGTGTTTTATTGAAAAAAATTATTTTACACAAAAGAGAGTAAAATTTCCATGCAACAATTACTTTATAGCTAGTAACTCTTACTTCTCCTTTTAGTTTTATAGTCTGTGAAAGTTGGTACATAAGAAGCACGTGATAAACAAGTAGTGCCAATTTCAAAAACGAAAACCATATAGGCGATGATGTACTGAATCATTTTATTGAAAAATTCTTACTCTACTTAGATTTTCCTAGTAGGATTCTCAATATAACACACCTAATATAAAACTTCTAGGTTGACCCATTTTGACGCAAATCTTCCGATCCAATATTTTCATCTCCAAACGCCTTCTAAAATGATATTTCTTTAAACACAATACCTAAATTTTTCCCAGGTATTGAGTCAAACAATTCAGAAAACCTATTTTTAGAGTTTGTTCAAGGTGGATCAAAATTAATCATCATAATCCAAAGATACTATAATATTTTTACAAATGGCGGTAAACGTCAATTCTACTTTGACATTTATGAATCAGGACAGTGTTGCGATTGGCAGCACTCAAAATTCAAATTTGACATATGCAAAAATTATAGGGTCTTTCGATAGAGTTATGAATTTTGCACTACTTTGTAAATAAATAAGGATAAAAAAGTATATGGATGCATATTTGAAGGAGAGATTCAAGCATCCATATACAACAATATTTTTAAATATTTTTTTTATTTATTTTTATTGATTTTCAGGTTTATATTTGGACGGAGAAAACAAAATCATTTGTTCTCAGTAGCTTCTTCTGGGGTTATGTGGTCACACAAATCCCATCAGGCCAACTTGCTCACAAATATGGTGGTAAAAAAGTATTATTTTGGGGAATAACTATATGCTCCATATTATCTATTTTAACACCGATTTGTGCAAAACTTGGGGGATGGCAATTAGTTTGCACTTTGCGAATAATGCAAGGACTCTGTCAAGGATCGGTTTATCCCTCGACACACAATCTTATCTCCAAATGGGCTCCAGTTAAGGAACGCGGTGTTCTTGGAACAATCTGTTACTCTGGTACTCAGCTTGGTACTGCACTTATGCTTTGTGTGAGTGGAGAAATTGCTTCATCTTATATGGGATGGCCTGGAATATTTTATATAGCCGGTGGTATTGGTTTTATTTGGTCAGTACTTTGGCATTTTTTTTCCTCAAGTTCTCCGTCAGAAAACCGTTTCATATCGGAGGAAGAGAAAATGTACATTGAAATGCTTCCCATTCCCAGTGCCGCCAACGACGAGTCTCCGAAAGAAAAAAATGAAGAACCAAAACCTAAATTGCCAACTCCATGGTTGGATATTTTGTCATCGCTGCCATTTTACTGTATATTGGTGGCACATTGCACCAATTCATGGGGTTATTTAACTTTACTAACTCAAATACCAACTTATTTTAAAAATGTTCTTGGAATGGATATTAAAAGAAACGCTTTCATATCATCTCTCCCATATTGGACGAAGCTCTTGATGAGTTTGTTTTTCTTGTTCGTTTCGGAAGTTTTAAGAAATAAACAAAGTATAAGTTTGTCGATCAGTCGGAAGTTCTTCAACACAATTGGTAATTGGATTCCAATGATGGGACTTATCGGAATGGGATTCATGAACAAAGACAATGAAACTCTAGTTACTGCTTTATTGATGATGACTCTCGGATCGAATGCAGCTTGTTTTTTGGGCTTCCAGTTAAATCATATTGATTTGTCGCCAAATTTTGCTGGTACTTTAATGGGAATTACAAATTGTGTCGCTAATATAATGAGCACCATAGCACCATTGGTTGTTGGACTTGTCGTTACCGATGTGGTAAGTTGATTTTTACTTTGTAGTTTTTGTTTTTTGTTTTTGCAGTTTCTAAATTTTTTACTTTCAGAAAAATCCAGAGCAATGGAAAATTATATTTTTCATAACAGCAGGATTTTACTTTGTTGGTAATTTGATGTTTATACTCTTTGGGAAAGTCGAAACACAATACTGGAATGAACCTAAGCCAGTTGTAGTTAAGACGGAAATAAAAAAAAGTCAAAATTCAGTATATATAGAAAAAATTCACTAGGTCATGGATCATTTGATCTATGATCAAATGATCCATGAACCAAAGCTGGTAATCTAGTCACAGATACATTTATATTAAACAAACTAATATCCATTGTAAAATTTAAGTAATATCTAAGTCGTAAATATATTTTTCTTGATACCTAATAATTAAACTGATTAATCTCACGAGGTGCATGTGAAAAAGTTTTTCATAATAAAATTGGATTAAAGCTCAATACCACTAAAAGGAGACTGATGAAAGGAATTGGCAATCCTTGAAATAGCTATATCTCCAGCCAAAGATAGAAAGAAACGAATAATAATATTCGTAAACGAGTAAATAAAATTCGTTTAAAATTGGTGGTAGCGCCTTTAAGTTGTTGTTGTTGTTCAAACACATTCAATGAAAATTAACAGAATGGTCAGTAATAAAAACTGACATTCTAGTACAAATAGTACAATATAACAACAATAATACTGATTAATTATTATTAACGTTTAAGGATAAAACTATAAACCTTTTTGAAAATTAAATGTTTAAGAATGTTTCTTTAGTTTTAGGTTTTAAAACCACAATTATATCATTTCACATACCAATCAACTACATATATCGTAGATAGTTTTTGTCGGACAAACACTTATTCCATTATGGGCGAAAGCATCAAAGCAATAAATTATACCTATAGTAGGTATAGTAGGTATGCCGGACCCAGCCCTATATAGTTTTAGTGTAAGGTTACTTGGCCGGCTCACAGCCACGGGACAACCACCCAGCACACAGTGTGAGCTAAGTCTTTCCCCTGTGACTGTTGACACAGACCAAAACCTTGTCCTCTATAACCATTTCAGAGTTATGGTATCAAAACGGCGCATCATTTTAGCGCTAATTGTGTTCTTCTGAAACATGTATTTTCTAAAAACAGCCATTTTACCTACCTACCTACCTATGTTTATTAAATATTTATCTACACGTTTGGTTTAAAAAATGGTTTTAATCGAAGGTGTAACCCTTCACTGCGCAAGGAGCCATACATTGCTTTCGATTTTGGGGCAACAACTGTCAAAGTTGTTAAAACAAAACGTTTGTCTATGAGTATAACTGTATTATTCAAGGGGGACAAAATTAAAAAATGGATGTGTGAGTGAAAATATAAGGCATTTCTTGCAACGTCCATATATGGCTCCATGTGCACTCACGGAAATATTCGCTAGATTTCAAAATGTCATATATGGCTCACTGTGCGTTTGAAAATAAGGTGATTCCTGTTTTTTAAAGTGACGATGGCGGTGTTTTACAAAATGAAAATCACTTACTCGATTTAGAAGATGAACAGGTTGAAGATAATGAAAACGTATACAAATGAAAAATTAAAGCACTAAAAAGATTAAAAATAGTCAAATTAAACTTAATTCAATAAAAACCAGTGCGAAACGCAAAACTTAAATGCAACAAAAACTTTAAGACCATGAAAACTTCTTGAGAGACTTAAAACCTAAAATAGCACTGATGAATATGATTCGGTAGATGAAAAGCCGCCAGCCCTTGTCTACTTTGAGCGCCAAATTTATCAGAAAGTGGCGAATAGAATGCAAGGGAAGATCGAAAATATGCTTCTTACAAGGAAAATTTTTAGGGAATCATAAATCTTCGTGTGGAAATGTTAGGTTTTGAGTGCTGGTTGACTTCTTTTTCTATCTTTTCACGTATAAAGTGAGACGATGTAGGACTTGTGTATGCATAAAACGGGTACCTGTGATGTGTATTGGTCAAAATTTAGTTTTTTTTTCAGGTTTCTCAGAAACTTTAAACTATTTGCAAAAAATGTTAGTGAGGTAAGCTCCTGCTTCGGCTCTTTAAAGAATTTGGGGTGGGGGTCAAGTTCTAACCGGATGTACCCTGGCTGGTCTTCGGATACCAGGGTTTCAAGAGCTCAAGTATCCACAATATCTACATTTGTATATACTCTTTTATAGTCTTAAGCGTTTATTATTTACACATTTCACTATTGTATTATATGCTTTTTCATGGACGCAACAATCTGCAATTTTTTACCACCCTTCATTTAAAAATTAAATTACTAAAAGTATTATAACCTTCTAAATTTAAAACTAGTTTTGTACTAACAAGATAAAATACTTTTGAACTACATAGATCAAATAAAAAGCAATCTAGTATCTATCTTACAAAGTATCATTCAAATTAAATTTTTTTAAAGAGAGAAAATGCAGCTGCTTGTTAAGAAAGTGTCGCAATAATTCATACCAATTATGCTGGAAATAATAATTTATTAATTTCAAAAGGAAACGAACCACATATTTTAAAAGCCTTAAACTATCGAATTGATTTGTGTTATCATATTTATTTATAGCATAAATTGCAGCTCGGTATTTGAGTGTTTTTCTTTTTAACTTGCTCCAAGGGCAAGTATTGGTTTTGTGTGAAATTTGGGGAATACAAGTTTGGGCTCTTATTATTTTAGCCGGCCACTGAAAGTCTTTTCTGAATTTCTGAAATGGTATTCTGAAAGACCGTAACAAAATGAAAATTTTATATTAAAACACCAAATTCCTAAGTTGATTGACTGAGGAGATGTTTAGCCTCAAAGTATCTCATAAATCCACTTAAAAATCACCTATAAAAAGTGATTCAAATCAAATTGTCGGTATAAGACAAAAAAAAAAACTGTATGGGAGGAGGGGTCTGTCTTCTCCCGTTTATCCGACAGAGACAATTTTCCAAGAAATGTCTTAAGACAGAAAAAAAATATTAAAAAAATAACGGTTACACTAACTATGCCTTATTTTATTTTTTTTTTGAAAAGTTAGAAATCTCTTCTTTTATTCTGTTGAAGTTGTTTGAGCAAACAGTTTTTGAAATATTAATTATGAAACTAAAAAATTAAAAAAAACAAAAATTCAAAAAAAAATAATTTTAGCAATTTTTTGTTAAGTACTACTTTTGTTTTCAAAATTCAATATTCCAATTAATTTTTCGTCAAATACCTTGTACTTTCTGAGAAACTTGAAAATACTTTTCTCAGAAAATACAAAACATTCAAGTTCCTGTTCTGATTTTGACTAAAAATTAAATAGAGTATTGAATTTTGAAAAAAAGTAGTACTTGATAAGGTAACATTTTGAAAAAAAAAAATAGCCAAAACAATTTTTTTATTTTTTTTTTTCAAAATTTTTAGTTTTAAAATAAATATTTCAAAAAATCTTTGCTCAATCAACTTCATTTGAAAACGGAATAAAAGAAGAGATATCTGGCTTTTTATAACAAGGGATAGAAAGTATAACTGTTTTGTGATACTTTGTTTCTGTTTTAAGACAATTTTTAGAAAATTGCCCCTGCCGGATAAACGGGAGGAGACAGACCCTCAGTCGTAGACAGTTTTTTTGTTTAAACCAACCTACCCGTTCAAGCAAATTTTTTTGTATTTTACGTTAATCACTTTTTATAGGTAATTTTTTAGTGGACTTTTGAGATACTTTGAGGCTGAACATCTCCTCAGCCAATCGACTTTATTGTAGTAAAATAAAATATTCATTTTAATACGGTCTATCAGAATATCACCTTTTTTTTAGTGGCCGGCAAAAATAGAAAGGGCCCAAATTGGCGGATGTCCATTGACATTGATCTAATTGGGTTCCGAACCCAAATTTCGGGTTCTGGGTTCTAAACGCAAATTTTCCCATTGCGTCGCTGAACCGCCAAGTTGCTGAGTCACTGAGCCTAAGTCGCTAGACCTAAGTTGCTGGAGGACTTAGAGGTGGGCTGTTGGGTTACCGAGCCGCCAAGTCACTAAACCGTTGAGGCTTCAACCTAGACACCCTCTACCCGTACCGCTACTTACCACACACACATAAACTCCATCCATTGCACGACCAAAATGCTCGACCTCCGCCATGTCTCCTACAGCTCCCACCCACAAAAGTTCGAACCCTACCATACCCCATAAAGATCCACTTCCAAAAGCACCATCCCCTAAAGTCCATAACTCCGAGCATAAATTAGACTCGATTTCATGGATGCAATGAGATATGTTGTCTTTGAGCGCTGTTCTAGTTTGTGTCTTATTAGCATATAATACCTTCGGTTCAGAAAACCATAAGAGTTGACATTGCACAATCTCAGTGGCTAATGCACAACACCTCGTAAGAAGACCAGAACATATGCCTTTGAATCGCTCGTGCAAAGTTTCGCTTGAAACCACATGCCGTTAGTATATTCAAATCTTCCATTTCCTGACCAATAAAGTTGTTATTCATCGACATATGGGGCACACCATTGCCTGGTCAAAGCCAACATCGTTCTCAAAAATTAGCGCAAGGAAATTGCTTCATTAGACAACGAGATATAAGTCCACAATGTAGGGACGTACATCAATAACAAATAAATCAATAGTTAGACTTATGTCCCGTGGAGTAATGCCCCAGCGATTTTGAAAGTTCATGATGCTCATATGGATCTATTGCAAAACAGTCTGAATAAATGACATCCAATTTGACAGTTGTATATATGTATCACCATATTTTAATAAATTAATTTAAATTTTTCTAATCCAAAAGAAGAGCAGGTTACTGCGACCCAGTTTGTGCATTTAATTTAGTTTGGTTTTTTCTTTTAAGTATACATAAGTATGACCAGGTCCCATTAACATATTATACTGATTTGATTATCAATTACCATTATTTCAACCTTTTCAGACCACGGTATCTCGAAAGTAATATCTCAATTCTTAATATTCTGTATTGATATGTCTACAGAAATGTTCCCACATAAAATATACAACAGGTTCTCCTACTGCCTGGACTACAACAAGTCTCCACCGATCAGCAGACAAACAGTTTCATTGTTATTATGTGTTTTGAAAACGGTAGCGATCTATCACAACATGCAAACAATCAATTTTCATTTTGGACTTTTTGTATGTAAGCTCCTCTGGCCGAAAAGTAAACAATGCTGCAAGCATCCAAGTCACATATTAATAGTCTAAACGCAAGTTCTACCAAGATCAGATTGACTATAGAGCAACGTTAAAATGACTTGCCGCATTTTTTATGAAGTGCTGAAGCTTGTTATGCTAACCCCTCTGTAACACTCCAACCCGCTTAAGTGGATTATTGGGTTTAATCTAATCGAGCACTTTTGTTTTTGTTGCCCCGGTCTGTTCGATGTCTATGCGAGTGTGTCCACTGTCCTGTCCGCGCGTCGCTCGGTCGCCACCGTTGAGGCAGTTGGATAGAGCGTGTTTATTTTGTTGACATTGCGCAACTAGAGGTTTTCTGCATCCATAGATACTTTTTTTGTATCTATTTGTTTATATAAAGGTACCTACCAAGAATTGCTTTCATGGATGAATGATACAGATATTCTGCTGGTCTAGTGGTGAATATCTATTATCTAACCTGCCAAGCTCAATATGATAATAATTTATATGAACCGATCTGTAGACTTAAAAAAAAATTAAATTATTTTCGGGTTTCTTACAGTTTTTTACTTGTTTTTTGTTTATTTTGACTTTGTCACTTGGAATATTTATGGTTTGTCAGTGTTGTGTAATATCTATTCGAAACAAGTGTGCAGTTAAAATACACCATCGTCCATGATATTTAAAAGCAACAAGTTGGAAAAGTGCAAAACATTTACAAACAAAGTGGCCAAGAACTATAATTAGCGCATGTGAAACCAATAATCGTGAACTTCGCTTGGGGTTGGTGGTACCATTTTAATTGCTGTTAATAGAAATGTAGTGACTTGTGTATTTTAATTTAAATACATTTATGAAAATTAAACTTTAGAATGCGTATACTGCCCGCTGGCTGATAGGAGTTACATAGGTAGATAAGGCGATCGTTGGCGTTGGTAGGTATTAAGATTTTGGAAAATGTCTGCTAAAAATAAACGGCTATAAAAATTACATGCCCTTCCCTTAGGATTCGATTTCCTCTTTATTATGGTATAATAATAGCTGGTTGGTGCGATATTTATTTGATGCAATGTTGTATAGGACAATGGCTACATGCACTTGTGGGACATTCACCAATAAAGTTTTCCAAACCAATTAAGATTTTTCTCCCGCATGATACTCTCCGATCATTAACAATTTTTGAAAAAGGAAAAAATTGATGACATATTTCCCTGGAAAAAATCGCCTTATTTTGCTGGAGGATTTAAAAAAAAAACCTGTATAAGTACATATGTAGATAAATAAGGTTTATTTTCGCAATATTTAAAATTTTTCAAACAATATTTAGAGTGATAAAGAAACTTCTGGGTCTTATATTTTCGTGATCAAGGCACTATTATCTTTAATTTTGAATTAAAATTGGATAGGACAAAGAAAAATCCATAAAGTAATTTTATCGGGTATTTTGAGCCCGTGTTACTCACATTTACCCCCACTTCCAACAGCCAGATTCACATTTACGCCCTAGAACTCTATATTACTTTTAGATTTAAGACCTGGACCAGATTCGGTATATGAAACAACGATCAAACGATTTCGTCTTTGCTAACGATTTGGTGAATAGTTTGCTCTGAAGGTCTAAAAATAACGGTACCTTTTGCTGAAAACACTTTTTGTTTATTAGTTATAATTTATAAATAATCGGGTACGTCTACTTACTCCTAGAAGGTGTTAAAGTCAGTTAACATGAAAGTAACTAGGTATCGATGTATAATCCACCAGAACTTAGTATATATTCAATTTTTCTTTTATAATTCAAGTTGAAAATAAAGGTCACAACAGGGTCGCGCAAACTTACTCTTGTTACAAGTAATTTCGTGTTAACGGCTGGGAAATTAATTTGACCAGTTTTTTTTTAAAAAAAAAAAAGATTTTCAGTTTTTTTTTTAATAAAAAAAAATCACGGAATTAAAAAACATTTATATTATGAAAGATGTCAGCATCATCGGAAACAATTCAATAATATGAAATTTTATCGTAATTCATTGTGTTTTTTTTTCGAGAAAATTAGAATTAGATATCGGTTTTTCGAAAAAAAAACTTTTTCAATACTTACTTTTTTCAATTTTTTTTTCAGTCTTAATACCTATTATTCAGTTTTCTTATAGTACGATTGCAACTAGAAACTTTTAGGGTAGCATCGACTTTATTTGGCGTGGGTATTTCATGTAAAATGAAATAAATGAACATAATTGCTTGGAAAGAGACGGTTATGTAGAAGTTCTGACAACAATAATGCGATAAAAAAAGAAATATGTAACAATACATTCGCAAAAACCACGTGGGAAATTTAGTTATAACTTTACTATTAAAATAGATATACATACAATGGTCAGGCCCATATTGTTACTAAAATGGCATGGGGAATTTTGTATAAAAAAGGATTTTTGCATCGTTGAATAGAGACACATAATAACTTATTCACTGCGTAACTAATTCTCCCGTACAGATTTAGAATAGGGAATTCTAATAAATAAGGCTATTTAAGTATACAGCCGAATTAATGTAAATATGTAAATGTGCCGTTAATACAGTTTTAATCGGGACTGAGCTAAATCCCGATTATTATTATGACATAAAATTCACATACTGTAACGTTTTTGAACACTTTTCTGAATACGAACAGTTTTTTTTTTTTTTTTTGGGATTCGCGAAATTTAAAACAAATTTATTTGGTTCATCAAACGTTGTTTTAGAAGCTTAGTAGGTTGTTAATACATTTTTTGACGAATTGCAATTTATTTGTAAGTGTGCCCCAATTTGTCACCAAAAAGAGTGAAAGTGCTCAAACAAAAGCCCCCCACTTTATACAAAACCTTTCAAATGATTGCTGCAGACTAATTATACCTACACTTTGATCAACTGTCAATTATTATATCTTTGTCTTGTAACTACATATCCAACACGTTAAAATATATCGTTGTTGAAAGAAATACATTTTTATGAAAATAAATATTTCTACCACTGTATAAGTAGATGGATAAAGCGTTTAAGCAGGAAACGTTGTATTCCTTTTACTATATTCATCTATAATGATAAACAAGAAATTAATGAAACAGAAACTTAGTCGCTTAGTATACATACTGTACTTTCGTCTCATAGATTCACTATAAACCTTTTACAAAGATACAAAATCAAAATTGTAGTTATAATGGATGGTTATTCGAAAAATGGTCTATCTTTTCAATCAAGCTAAAAATACCTACTATTTTTAATTGATCATCAATAAATGTTGGTAACTCATAAATGTTGTTAAAAGATATTTTTCAAAAGATATAATTACAAAGTATTATTTTCTTTTTCTTTTAAGGTGTGTTATTTTCTGTAAAATCACATACATACCTTCTTCCATGTCAAATTGATGGCCAAATTTAAAAATTACTCTTTCTTACTTATCAATTCCTTTTAATTGTTCCATTAAAATCACGTGCAACAGATTACACATGTTTTTTTTTTTATTTTCTCTTTTATATCATTTAACAAAATCAAACTTGTATAATTTCTCTATAATTAATTCCTTACACAACACCAACTAAAAGTTTTAACCATCGGATATCTCAAAGTTGCACAAATAAATCAAAGTATGTACCTACCTTACCTACAATTATACACTGATTTTCAAAAATAATGGTTCCGAATAAAATGCGCCAAAGGAAAAAAAAATTATCTAATTATAAGATACATTTCAGTAAGTCATATAAAACATTACCTATACACACATCCCCAATGGGTTTCTATTACATCTCATTTAAAGACCGAAAGCTTGTCAGCAACTTTTTTCACAAATCTATTACACTAAACACCGAAGGTGTTTTTTATTTTATATTAGCTCTTTTATGGATGGAATCAGATAAAACATCTTGTATCTGCTTGTAAATCTATTCAGCATTTACGCATAATCACAACACAGCATCAAATTACTTGCTGATTTCATTTCAAAATTCCAGACTGATAATTTTTGTTTTAATTGAATTTAAAGTGCACTGATAAATCTTGGAAGTAATAAAACATATGTTGACTTCCATTAAATAAATATTTATCAATTTGCGCCTAATGTCTGCTTAAATACCAAATTAATCGGTTAATTAAATAAAACTGCAACTATATGGCGAGAAAATAGCCTTTACTTTTTGTTTCTCAATTCATCATCATCACTAAGTTTCTATATTATATAAGCTTCAATGGAGGCAACTAGGTTTAAGGGTATTTTTCGATTTAAGATAAGATCTTTTTTGTGCATAGCTCGGTTGTTAATAGAAGTTTTAAACTCGACTACGATAGTCACGACAAAAATATGTCCCAAAAAGACTTTGTTTGGTTTTAAAACAATTGTGTGGAGGTCTATAATATGCCAGGCCAGGCGAGATAGTCCACGACAAGACTGTAGAGATCCACAATGCAGATATGCATCCCGCAACTCTTAAGCTTTCTGCAATGACCTCCTCTTGAAATATATGCACGAACTGTAAGAGGCTATCTTTGAGGTGAAGTTTGGTATCACGCGATTGGAAAATGTGTTGTTTTTTTTTATTTGCAAATTAGATTTGAGCTCAGTCAAGACACAATGAGAGCATAACGATTTCAAATTCATTTGCAGCAACAAATGCATGCCACATTCAATTTGGATATTGATTTTTCTGTCGTGTCCCTGTTGGTCAAATGCAATGAAGTGTTTTTTTATTTTTATTTATTACCACGTATATTTTGCTAAAAATAAAACTACAATGACTGCGCTGACAGATAACATGGTTAGAAATGAAAAAAAAACGTGCACAACCTTCATCGATTTAGAACGTTTTGATATCCTGAATATTTTACACAACATCTAGTGGCAGGCTTGAGAACTATACTTGGCACTTTTTGCTCACCAAATTGATTATTCCGGAACTAATTTATTCATTATACTTATATGATGTGTGCTCTTAATAAACAAATAAACCGGCAAATGAAAGTATATTACTTGAAGGTTATGGAACTTTACATAATTTTTTCTTAACCTTCGCAACAGGTGAATAATTTAGATTTAATGCTATGAGATCGATTATGTTTGAAATTAATTTTTATCGCAGCTGGGAATAAAATAAATGCTTAACGGATTTATTGTCACGTTTAAGATTGAATATTCGTATTGAATTCTTTTTCAGATCGTGGCTAAAATATGAAAACATATTATTATGGAAATTATGTTTTATTTCAAAAGTTGACATACTAAATACATACTTATTGATATAGTTTATAAGTCCGCCTTCAAACAGAATTTATTAAAGAAAATAGTTAACAAGAAAGTAAGTAGAACTAATTGTTTATATGTCTCCTTAGAAAACGTGAAAATAATAATTATTTATGTATTAATTTGTATACCCGATGGCGATATTGGTGTTCCCCTTGACATTTTTTTATCTTTTACAGTAATATAAAGTTATAATTCATTACAATTTTCTTCAATCTTTCCTAATTTTTTCCAGAATCATTGAACAATAATTATTTCATCCAATCATCCAATTTTTGACTATAAAACAATTTTTTAAATTCTTTCAATCAATTTAAAATGCAATAATTATAAAAAAAATTATAAATAAGTTTGAAAATAGGTTTAAAACAAACCCGAGTTTTCAAAAAAAAAATTGTGGTGTGCCAATAATTTTTAAATCTGTAATAGTATTATTTTTTTCAAACCACATTTTTAAAATACTTTTATGAAATCTTTGAAGTATGCTTATTTCAGCAAATTAATAATTTTCATGTGAAAACTAAATTAAAAAAAAAAAAATAAAATGCACTATTGGGTCGCACGAACTTGCTCTTGTAGCAAACTATATTGGATTGGTAAAATTTAATTTGCTGAATTATGGTGAAAAGTGAAAAGTGGCCTAAATGTGAGGTAAAGTTGCTTGGTAGCTATCATTAAATGGCTGCTTAGCAAAAAAAAACTTTAAATGCCATCTTGTGTTGAAAGCTTAGATTAATTACCCTATCAAATTTAAATAAAATCAGGTAAGTCGTTGTCAATTTAAGGCCTAATTCGTTAAAAACCGTTAACACCAAGTCTCCGTTATGTGCATTTTTAGCCAAAAACCTGAAATGCAGTTATATTAAGAGCACTCCAAATATAAAGTTCACAAAGTTTTATCGAGATCGTAAGAGCTGTTTTCGAGAAAATTTGGAAAAAACTAAAACTGTTATATATGTGGTACCCGTTATAGCCTGGCTAAACAAAAATTCAAATATGTCCTCTATGGAATCAGAAGTTTGAAGAAAATCCGTCCAACCGTTTAGGCTGTAGCTCGGTGAACATACAACCGAACATCCGCACATCCGCACAGACAGACCGACGGACGGCATGACGAAACCTACTTTTTTCGTCTTCTCTATCATCGTAATATCAGGTTTGATTAAAACCTCGATTTTTGTTTCTACACGAAACCAATACTTTCCCTATTGAGTCAGTAAAAAATTCATCAATTGCTTTTCGAAATATTAAAGTTTCAAACAAAAAATGTTGTTTAATCAATATAATTTTTTGGAAAAGTTATTAAAAAATAAATGATATTATCGTAAGGCTAATATCATAAGGTCTATTTGCACTAAACTTTTATGTAAGTAGTAACAACTTATTTATCCATGCATAGGCTCTATCCGTTGATACAAATATAAACTCGTTGCTTTACTTCACTGAATAGCCATATCTATAGATAAATCTTCGAAATATTTATCCACTCATTTTTCTCTGGATAACTTTTTATATATGTCAAAAACAATATGATAAGAATTTGCTATCGCGTGAGGTTGGGCTGTTGTTGGTTTTTATGGGTTTTTCTGTTCCGTTCCTGTTTTTAATTTTTACTTGCTCAATATAGGGCAAGTTTCGTGTAAAAAAACCGAGATTTTAATCAAACCCGACATTACGATGATAGAGAAGCCTAAAAAAGTAGGTTTCGTCATGCCATCCGTCGGTCTGTCTGTGCGAATGTGCGGATGTGCGTATATTTTTGGTTGTTAGTGCACCGACCTACAGCCTAAAAGGCTTGACCGATTTAGTTAAAATTTCGATATAGCCTTTTTTGGTGATTCCCTAGAAAGAAAATTCGATTTTTTGTTTTAGCTCGGCTATAACGGGTACCTGCCATATTGACATTTAACTTAAGATGGAAATTACAGTTTTTTGATAAAGAACCGTTTATTGATAGCTGCCATACAACTTAATCTCACGTTTAAGCCAATTTTTTATATTTTTCGAATTTTCTTTAGAATTTAATAAATTTAAATTTTTGTAGTCCAATAGTTTGCTAACCCATCTGACGATCACTCTTAATACCTACCCTATAGATACCAAGTTAAAATATATCGGTCCATCCTTTTAGGCTGCAGGTGCTAATAACAGACTAACAGATAGACACACGGATAGAATTTCCAGATCAACTTTTTTCGCCATCATCGTAATATAAATATCATGATTGATTGATATCTAAAATTTTTGGCACGAATACATAATTTGCCTTAGGTATAGGAGAAGGTGGGAGTAATATTTTAAGTTTGAAAATTATTTTTTAAAAAATTGTTCACTAAAACGACTTGATTAAAAAAAAAAATAATAAACGAAGAGCTTTATTATTGTTTTTAAATAATTTTTTTTCTAATCTAATGTAAGTCAATTATCTTTAGAAAAACGCCCCTCCCCACAAAACGGGGGGTAATAGACCCCTTCTTCTGCGCGATTTTTTCCTTGTCTAAACGTAACTTCTCGCTCTAAAACAAAATTGTTCTCCCTTATGTTTGCTGCGGCAGCAACGCACAGGGTTACATGTATAGTATACGTAAATAAATAACTTAAAATGTACAGTACATTGACGTATTAGGTATGGACCGCCAGTAGCCAACTTCAGGCGTGTTCCAACATAACTAGGGGCACCATCAACTACTAGCAGGGAATCTGCTTAGCATAGCGATATGATTTTTTTAATTAATTATTTACTATTGAAATATTTTGGTAGAAATTATTATTAAACTACTTTTATTTTTCAAAACACATCTACTCCTTATGCCATGATTTACTTACAGATGAATATATTATCTTTTTCATTTAAATTATAATGGCGAGATTAGTACACGTATTTAACACTAAAAGATGATGGCGTTTTTAAGCTGTGTTTAGCTGGAACAACTTTTCTTGGCTGTTTGTATGAAAATTTCAACCGACTGGCGGTCCATATCTAGTACGTCAATGGCACAGTACATATAACGTAGTTTAAAAATTATTTATTTAAATTAAAAAATATTTCCCGTCTTAGAGTTCCTTCAGTCATTAATGTGAAAGTAGTCATTAGAAAAACCGTCGTCTGCGCTCAGATAATCCCAATTCATTTTTTCCTTCATGACAACACATTATATGTTACCTAGCCTACATATATACCTACCATCATCATATCCTTCATCGCTATATAAATATAAAATTTTGATGCAGAAACTGTATGCATTGCATATCTATACACTAAATTATACGCACAACCGTCAATCATAAATAAATCATCAAAATGAAAATCAGTAAACCTCTCAGTGTCAGACTTTTCGAAGAAGGAAATATATTTCTATAATTTATTGATTGCTTTCGAATATTTAAAAGATTAAAAATAAGATACAAAAAAATGTTAAACCAATTAAGTTTCCAATCAGTGGGTCTAGAAAAATATTGCGAGTAGGTACCTATACGGTAAAACACACAAAAACCTTTCATGTTGAATTTTGTCGGTATCGAATTCAGTTACTTTTTTTGACTTCGCAACCAATAAAGATTTGTTGGAGGTAAAGGCAAGCGTATAAAAGAAGAAAAAAGTTACCTTTTTAAAATGGGGCTCTTTTTTGTTGTCAATCATGGTAGAATGTTGAATCATAACCGGGCGGCGTTATTTTGTTTGAACTTTCTTTTTACTTGCAATGTTATTAGGTGTATTTAAAGGTAAGATACGGATTTGTAAAAAAAAAAACGATCAATACATTTTCTACAAATATTTTCTAATATGATAGCCAACTGCAACACAATATGCCGATGATCGTACATTTTTTTTTTCTTTATGGCAAAATTATTCCATTGAACATTTGTTTGTAGTTCATCTCATCCTAAACGGTTCAACCGATTTTGATGAAATTTTGTTTTTTGAATCTGTGCCAATTACAATTGCATTGGCTTTTGGAAAATCGCATATAATATCCTATAAAGCGTTATATGTAAAAGTCTTAAGCCTAATGCTGATGATCTAATTGGTGCTGCTTTAGGCCAGGAATGTCTTCCTTCGACCAAATCTTTACACTGCGCCAAATTAATAATTTAATATAGATACCAATCACATTTTCATCGATTTCAAAAACTTTATCGTGTCATGTCTATAGTTTTGCTAAATTCAAATAACTTATCAGTCATCAGGCAAAATTAAAAGGGTTTTGATTTTTCGTCAAACAAATGAACGCATACAGACTCATTTTTACAAACTCTATATTACAGATTGATATGTCAAATGACTGACCGTGTAAAGGTCGCTTTAGCTGAACCTTAAAATGGCATTTTTCTATTACAGCAATCACTTACAGTTTTAAAGTTTAATAAATTCAAATCTCCATTGAAATTTTGTAATTTCAATGAGATTGCATTGAACTCACGCTTAATTTCAGGTTATTCCAGTAAAACTGATGAATTAAACGAACAGAGCTAACAAAATGCGGCAATTCCTTGAAATGTCAAAAAATAGTATTCATGGCTTAACATAAGCCAGAAAGAGAAAAACATATTTTATCGCTTATTCTCTTGATAAACATTGTTAAACAAAATCATTTCAATTTAGAAGTGAACACTTCGTAATTTCGAAATAGGGCTTTTTAGGTAACAACGATATATCTCTTTTTCGTTCTCACAGAATTGTCAAAAACAGCAGTATGATGAACAGCTGATTTTTTTTTTATCATTGTTGAAAAATTGATTGAAAACAAAAGCGGGAATTTTAAAGATTTGTGCGCGAAAATTGTGAAAATTGTTGGTTTTGCTAATTAAAATAAATTTTTAAGCCACGGAAATCACAAATTTCACACAAAAAAGAATACCGCATTTAAAAATTATTTCCAAATTGTTTTCTTCAAGATCTTGAGTTTGACAGTTTGAAAAAAGCGCGATACATATTTCAATCTGTCTTCATCATAGTGTGAGCTTTGACAAGATGGTAAAACTCCCTATTGAGGTCTGAAGTTGTGCAATTTCGGGCTTGGTGGGAACATGGTATTAAAGAATCTAAAAAAAATGTATTCGCTGAATTCTGAATGATCTAATGAGTGATAAACTTGTTGACATGTGACCCGTCTAAGCAAACATCAATATTGCATTTCATCAGTTCGAAACTAATTTTATATACTAATTTTATATGAAACCAAGTTGCAAAGTAGTTCTGTATCAGTTGTTTTCTATGCAGCTCCTTATGGCCGTAAGCACATGAGTCAACAAGTTCAATAGGCAAGTTGCAACTCCTTTGAAAATTTAAAAATTTCATATTGCTTTGCAATAGGTCTGTGCTTCTTGTTTAAAGGCAATTTCGCGCAAAGTTTAGAGGCATACGCATACATAAATAAAAAATTAATAAAAAAGAAAAGTTAAAAAAATTGTTTACTCAAAGTATCTATAATTGCACGTAAACGGTAAATAAAATTGTGATTGTAAAAGTGATCGGTTTAAGACTGATTCCAAAAAAGTTGAACAAAAAAATTTTTAACTCTGCAGTGGATTGGAAAGATGTTAAAAATTTTTGGAACTGGAGTTTCAAAGCTTTCGAATCGGGTGTGGAAGGCCGTAGTGTCAAAATTATATACATCCATGAAACACGGCTGTAGAAGACCAGTTGGAAGCTTATTTCAACCTTATTGTTATATTTATATATCAGTCGATTTTTATGTTTCTTAGTCGATTTTTATATATCAGTCGATTTTTATGTTTCTCTACTTAAATACACTTAGGAATTTGCGTTGGTAGCTTGATTAGAATGCAAATTTCAAGGGCTTCTTTTTTTTGCAATTTTAGATTCTTACGCTATATAGAGAAAAACATACAACGTAGATACGGTTGATAAGATTAGATGTGTCTTTAAAAATACTATTTTAATTTTTTTTCATGATCAAATCTATGAGAAATAATCTCAAGTGACTCGTTCGTTTACTTTATGAAGAAACTCCAATCGACGCCGACGACAACGTAAACATTTTGTTGCCCCTCTTTTGAACTGTGTCCTCATGGGTATAATAAACGCATTGAATGGAAGCATAGTCTAGGTTTTTGTATTGGATTCTTCGATAGATATGGGTGAACAGCACAAGACACCTGTCTTATGCTGTGGCATGCAGCAATCCAGCATAGTGCCCTAGTGAAGAAAAGTTGAAACACAAAAAATATATTCAATCAGTAACCGATAAAGTCACATGTTGTGCGTCTCAATCATTTATCCATTTTTGTGTGCTAACATTGCAATTAAATTAAATTAAAAGTCCATTGATTGCAATTATTGCAACATAAATAATGAATTGTTTAGATTATGATTTATTTATCGTGCGTTTTCGCACTGTTCTGACATTAACTACGTGAACGTGCGCTGAATGGATTCAGAAATTGTCTGTGATGGAATGATACAATGTTTGCATGACTTTTTTTTTAAAGAATCTCAATTTAGATTCTGGAATTAAAATCACGAACAATTTTAAACTAGAAACGAGTTTTTGTTGTTTTGATTCTATAGCATCTATATGAAGTAAAATTTAACTTGAAATGTTCAGATTTCATGAGAAGAGGCAATAAATTAGAAACCAGGTTAATCAGGCTTGATTACATTTTTGTGTGGGATTCATGAGTTTGTTTTGGAGCGTTATGGGTTTTTTGTTTGTCGGAGATAAATAATAATTGACTTGAAGACTAAATTGACACCAGCTTGTGCAAAAAACTGACACTGGTTTGATTGTGCAATGATGCGCATCAAATTTAACATGTTCTTACATTTTAGTTATATCTGCTGTGTTATTTAAGTAAACAGTCTTTCTCCGAAAATTTGTTTAAAAACTAAGTTTTACTAAAATTAAAAAAAAATTGTATTTAAAGACATTTTTACTTTTACTTTTTTCAAAAATATTTCATGTTTAGCTAAAAACAAATATTATGAGTCTTTAAAACCACTAGGTACGGAAATATCTTTTAGTCAAAAGTCAAACAATTTGGCGGCCTAACGCCCATGATGTGGACCATGTGACCAATTTGTTTTTATATCGCTATGGGTATATAACAAAGCCCCAAGACAGAACTTAGGTCACTAGAGCCTAGACTAAACTACAAGATTTAAAAATCATCTTTTTTATTTACCTTCTTTCTTATTTTATGAACACACCCTTTTGTGTGAATGCATTCATTTGGAACGTCATTTCAAGTGTCAAACTATAGGGAGTTTTACCATCTTGTCAAAGCTCACACTATGGTGAAGACAGATTGAAATATGTATCGCGCTTTTTTCAAACTGTCAAACTCAAGATCTTGAAGAAAACAATTTGGAAATAATTTTTAAATGCGGTATTCTTTTTTGTGTGAAATTTGTGATTTCCGTGGCTTAAAAATTTATTTTAATTAGCAAAACCAACAATTTTCACAATTTTCGCGCACAAATCTTTAAAATTCCCGCTTTTGTTTTCAATCAATTTTTCAACAATGATAAAAAAAAAAATCAGCTGTTCACCATACTGCTGTTTTTGACAATTCTGTGAGAACGAGAAAGAGATATATCGTTGTTACCTAAAATGCCCTATTGGCTTGCAATTACAAGCGTTTTTCTTTTTTAGCTCTGAGCAAAGCACGGAGTAGATCCTGAGCTTGTCGAGTAAGCTCTGAGCAGAGTACGCTCCGAGCGCTCTCATTTAATTATAAAACACACTTGATCACTTCACACTTTCACAGTCATATCACTAGAAATCAACTCACAATCTGTCAAATAACACGAAAACTACATGAAGTTCGCCGCGCTCTACTTCGTGCTCGGTCTACTCCATCATTTTATCTTGAGCTCATAGAGCGCGCTCCGAGCAAAATAATGAATATAGTGAAATAATTTCATGCTGAAATGAAAATCTGTTTTGGTGCGTTTGAACCATTCAGATTTGATCTGTGTTTTAATCTTTTTTTAGCCATTGAAAACGTTATCTATATATCTACTTTAATTTTAAAAGGGCACTAATAATTAAATATGTTTCATCGATAAAAAGGTCACAAATATAAATCTCTCAAAACTGGAATTTATTTACGGAAGAAACGCTGTCTAAAACACGTCTTAAGCATGAAATAGATTAAGTTGGCACAAGCGACAGCGGCCGCGATCCATTATCTTTAAACAATTTATTGCGATTCGCTACTGCTTACAGTGGTATCAAACTGAAATAAAGAATGTTCCATGGTGACGTTGATGGTTCAATATGTTTCCAGTAAACGTATACGAGTAGTTTTCACGAAGAAGAAATGAAATCTTCGCCAAAAAATTCTAAAATGAGGTTTATGGATTTTTTATTTAACCTACTTGAGCACTTGGCTGTCGTCATCTGATTATATTTTTATATTATGTGGTAGGACCCAAAGAATAAAATAAATTGTAATGTGGCCTCACCACAATGATTTAGTGTGTTAACACCATAAAGATGAAAGAAGAGGGCAGGTGTCAAAAATGAGTTTAGTTGAGTTTTGATTGTCAGAAGAAAAAGTAAAAAAAAGTAAAAGCCGCTTCACGGAATTTGTGTAATTTTGTATTATTAAAATAATAAAAATATAAATTGAAATAAACATTGGTTTTATAAGACCGCTCTTACAAAGAGTCTGGGTTTTCAAAACAAAAGTTGTGTTTCGTTTTCACTTCAAAGTTTTAGCCCGATAGCTCCATTGCACATTTCCCATGACAAGAATATTGGTCTGTCTTTGCCCAGTGCAAAAAAAAAAACACTGGATTGTAGATGAGATTGCGAATGAGAAGTTGGGTTGGATTTTACTCTTGTGGAGACGCCTGGTAAGAGCACACAACTCCTGTTTCTTTTTTTAGTTCAGAGCATGGTCAGAGTGTCTCTTCAAAATAAATCAACAGATCATTCTGATTGAAAGCTGGACGCAACATAATCGAAGTAACATTTTACAGATGGAATATGGAAAAAAGAATGGATAAACACTTGCACCGATTATTTTCTTTGAAAATAAACTGAATGACTATTCAAAGTGATAAGGCGGGTTCACGCTCAACTACATGCATGACATGACATGATGTGCTCAGTTTTGATAGTGCGGCCATTTCATCAAGCTGCTTGTCAAGCGGCATGATGGTTTTCATAATATTTTGATATTTGGCTAACGATATTGTGCTTGACGGCATGCTTAACTAGTGTGAACTCAAACGAGTGTCAGCTGTCAAACGTTAATCATGCCGCGTCATGCATGGAAGCATGCAGTTGAGTGTGAACACCCTCTGAAACACAATTCTTCAATACAGTCCCTTACAAACTCTCCATCCCTTTTCAGTAAATTACTTTCATTGCGACAAAACACAACTGAGCAGCGGATCCAACAAAAATTCTCCTTTGATTTGTCTTTGTTGACAGCTTTGCATTTGTTTTTGAAAGCTGTTCAAGAGGTAATTCATATGAAAACCAGATATCCACGTATATGTTTTTTTTTTTTAATTTTTCACTGTATCTCAAGCCAAATAAGCTAATCATTATGTTGCAACATTTTGCCAGGAAAGGAAACAGATTAACTGAATAACATCCTTTGCCGCGGTGACAAAACGGGTTCAGTTCTAATGGTGACTTTCATCCATGAAACTAGGTCAAGAAGTTACAACACCACACAGTTAAGGAACTTGTAAATCAAACACCTTCATGCGAATAAAATTTCAGGTCCAACTTGATTGGCATTGGTCTTTTGCATAACTGCATAGTGCATAATATGCGGTGTGCATTAAAGTTCTGTTCGTATAGTCGTCATATCCACACGCAAGTAGTTCCAATTTTTTTTTTTGTATAAATGGCAGTTAAATGTATTTAAATCATTCTTGCGATCTGGACTTAATTGCCACCAATATACATATAGATGAATTTGGCAAGTAAACAGTGACAAGTTTGGGGAAACTTATCGGTTAGAATTGTTATGGTTTGAAAATTGTTAACTTGTGAATTCCATGGAGTACAAATTAGTAGACGTGAATTATTATGGGCACCAAATATGATGTAGGTATTTTTATGCGGCCAATATTTGAGTGTAAATTAGTTGTCAAAGATAGAAAAGGAGAAAATACCGAGTGCACTTGCAGACTTGGTATAGACCGGAATATCTTTGCGTTAAAAAATAGTTTCGGTAAAACATTGTTGCAAAAATTGAAGTCATGTTCTTAAGGTAGATTAGCGCGGTTAAATAGATTGTTCTAAACAATTTGAGGGTTATTTGTTTTTTTATATACAAATTAATTGCAGTTGAATGTTGTCAACAAAGTATGAAGAAATTGGGGCGTTCTTTTTTCCGTTTGGAACTTCTACTATGCAAGACTGTGCTCTAAGTTTAATTGCCACTGATAATATAACATTGATAATAACAAGGTAGCAACTAGGATTGTGAGGTCACGAAGAAATCAAACGTAGAAACGGTCATCACGGTCCGGTTGTTTGATCGGTATATATATTGGCAACATATAAGTATATTGCATCGGCATTTTACAACGTACCTGGACTTTCATGGACTCTTTAGAAATTTCAGTTTGTTGTTTGAACACGGGAGTACCTAAACTATTACAGAAAATAATGTCCCACGTTGGGCGCCATCTAATAAGTTTGATATTCTTAATGCAAATGAAAAACTATATAACCGAGATAATGAGTATTGAAATCCATATCATAGTGACCCTGCGGATTGACACACAATAGCAATTCCCATATCTTACAAAATTATCAACAAAAGATTTAAATTATTTGGAAAAACCACATTTTTGGATTTTGAGATACTTTGTAATTGCATGCATAGTGCATATGCTTCTCTCTTTATGTTTACAATTGTTTGGCATATAGTAAACGAACTCAAATTAAAGACACCACAAACCACACTTTGGGCTCCATTTGGAACATGATTTTGTATTAATAACGTCATTGATAATCCAGACACAACGGTTGCCCACAAAAATGAGATGAGAAATATTTACTATTCGGCCTTACAAACGTAATATATTACAAAATAAGATTGCCGCGGCAACCAAACCGAACCAGACTGGAACCAATTAGTTTATAGACCCATGTGACGTGTGCCGTTATATGTCCCCCCAGTTTTGTCATGGGGCTTTGTTTCTAGTGGTATACAAAAATGGGTCGCACGGTCCAAATCATGGACGTTCGGTACTCAGTTATCCGATTTTCATTTTCGGTGACTCATTTTATTTGGATTTTAAAGCCAAATTAAATTTTATTTTGATTTTTTTTTTCGCTAAATCAAGTAATTCATGAGATATTTAAGATTCAAATAAAAAAAAATTATTATTTGGCCTTAAAATCCAAACAAAATGAATCACCAAAAATGAAAATCGGATAACTGGGTACGGAGATATCTTTTAACCAAAAAACGATCAATTTATATTCATGTTTATTCGAAAAACCCTTAATATTATTTTTGCAGAGCCGAGGAAATAGAATTCCAACCAAAAACAGTGTTCGTGCACGCGGGTTGTTGTTGTTTTGTTCACACCTTTCAATGTAAATTGAATTATGAAGCCTCCAGTAATCAAAAATGCTCTTCAAATTAAAGACACCACTGACATCATGAAATAATGCCTCACGTTGGGCGCCATCTAATGTATTTGATATATTATCAATGCAAACCATTTCAAAATAACTTACAGAAAAATGATGAACGTGATAATCAGTCTCATTATCCATATCATACCGATCCCTATGGATTGACAAATAATATTTCCAAAAGCTTCCTTGCTCTTTACGGTTAATAATATCAACTTCTCTATCGACCAGTCCACCTCCTGTTAACAGCATGTTACTCATGAATTCATGATAAAATTCATAAATTCACTTCGGCAGACAAAATATTTCTTTGGTGCCTTGGTGGTCGAATTGTAGATCATTGACATGATAAAGCCGCCTCCGCAAAGCTCTATACAGTCAATAATAATTGCACTCCTTTTAACTTAATTGCGGCTATGCTGCAGCAAATTGATGTCAATAAATATTTCAAATTTAACAGCTTTAAAACTGACTAGCCAGCTACATCATTCCTCTCTTTATATTGCTTGTGGTAAACAAAAATCTCATTAGCCGCAGGTGGGGTATTATTTTCAATAATTTCACTCCACTCAGGGTTACGGTCAATGCGGTGAAATGCAAAAAAAATCATACCAAACTTGTAACGAAATGTATTATTTTTTTAAGCATTTTTTGTTTACGAAATTAACTCGTATTTAGTATTTACCAAGCAAACATGCAATTCAACTTGTTTGGTAGTGTTGGACTTGTTTTTATTTATTTATCTTACTGTAAACTTTCAACTGAAAAAACAAATATAACGATTTATTTAAAACTCCGTCTTACATTTCGACTTCAATTTGATTGTTCCTCGTCTGAAAAATTATGATTAATGGAATGACTTGAGTTTTATGCCGTAGCCGTTGTACCGCCTAGTCGGTCTATGGTTTCCGTATTTTTATAGTTTGATTTCACTTTCAACAGCCACTTGTTTGTTCATAATAATAATATACACAATTTAATAGGCTGTTAGAAATGTAACGTATCTATTGGATTCGAAATGCAATTAATCCAAACTATTTTTAGTAAAATTTCACATTCAAAGAGTCTCATAAGTTGGATTCAAACAGGAATTATGGCTATGAGGAAATTTTAATATAACGTCGGTCTAGACCAACCTTGACTTTGACAGAAATTGCATCATAATATCTGTATCTTTTTGCCAGAGGCATATGTTTACTTTCATTCTTCCTCTCCTGTCTCGTCTTCCATGGACTTGTTTGCCTGTTTGGTTTTAATTTGCGCACGCACCACACCACGTTTTTATCGTGCGAATCTGGTGTTCACTTTATACGGAACGCAAGATCAAATAAATGACCGTTATGAAGTGTGGAAAAACATGTACTTCAGCTTAATTTGGAGTTTTGTAATAAATGGTCAATAGTCTTGTTTTTTTTATCTATACTTAAATCGACATCTCCTTGTTGAAAGTAAAAGCATCTCATCAGATAAGTTTAATTTAAGAAGAAGTTTTTTTTTTTTTATAAAAACCTCACTCTTGTTGAACCTGCTCTGAACTTGACAGTGCTGAATTCAATTTGGTGTTGTGAACAATTTAATCTGTGTGTCTATATATGTATCCATGCTGCAGGCGAAGCTGATTAGAAATGTATGGTTGTGAAGTGATTGATGGATGATGTTATCTCTTTGGAAATTAAATTTTCAAACTTAACTTATAGAGGTTGCTTTTATTGATATTGTTTCTAGGTGAAAGAAGAATGGCTTGATTGATTTATATATATAAGCATAGGAATAGGTAGTGAATATATTTGAATATATATAAGATGCAGCAATTTTCGATAAGCATGTCGTTTTTATTTAAGCAGCGTATTGCTGCCGCAGAAACAATTAGGGAGAAAATATTGTTTTTGACAAAGTAAGTATAATCTTATTCTGCCAAAATATTGCCGAAAGGTTTATGTTTATCATTTATTTATTTAAATACTAAGTTGTGATTTTGAGTGAAAGTCATCAAAATCATATATGAGTTTTCGAAAAAATTACCCCAGCGCCATTTACTGGGTAATTAAAATAGCCTTATATAGTTATTCCTTAGAACATCATAGATATATTCATATTACTAAAAAGTTCCGTCAAATCAGTTTTCCGTCCTCGCGTCAGTCCATAGATAAGAATTTTAGAAAAAAAACTACCCCGGAGCCTTTTAGGGGATAATTTAAAAATATCATATGTTACTTTCTATCACATCAGCAATCTGTATGTGAAAGTCCCTTGAGAATAGGTTCAGTAGTTTCTCATCGGTTTATATATACAAATGTGCGAGTAAAGTGACCCGAGCTCCATCTAAGAAGTTAATCAAAATAACCTAAGTTACACGCTACAACATTAGCTTTCGGCCAGTGAAAGTCCCGTCAAAATCGACCCAGCTATTCTCGAGATTAGCCAGAACAAACAAACAGCCAGACAGACAAACATTTTAAGAATGTATATGTTTTGTTAAGTGCCGTATATATGCTTTCATATGCACCTTGTAAAAACCTGTTATTTTGACATTACAAACAAACACTATAGATATGTATGGGTGATTCTATACAACCGATTGAATTTTCGATTTCCTTTAATGTGATCTTTTCTTATAAATAAAAATCGGATCGGAATCTATGTATATGCGAAATCAAAATTGTGCAGTCCCCTGTCATGTCAGAATCCTGTTTTGACATCAAAAAATCATTGCTGCTCTTCTATTTCAGTTAGTTCCCACACTCAACCTATGATTGTAATTTTAAATAGGTAACACATAATTGTTGTGAAATAGATAAATATTAATTAGCAATTCATTTTATTGCGAAAAAAAGTCACTAAACTTTGTCCCTTGCATTTCTAATTAATCCCCTGAAAGATTGAAAACATACAAAATATCAGTAGTTTCCATATCGATCGTATTTCCATCTCATGGACTTTTAAGTAGCGAGTCTTCTTAAAACAAAATCGTGTTTGTATCTTTCATCTGATTGCTATATCTTTTGAGAAGAAGTTATTGGAGAGGGAGTTCATCCCCTGATGAGTGTTAACACAAAAAAAAAAAAAACAGTATGATTAGTCGAATTATTTTGTAAAACCATATTATATAATTTTTTTTTTATGTTTTCAAATGATACGCAAGTATGTTTTTTGGCCCCTCAAAATTTTATGAAATAAGGCACTTTAATTCTATCCAGAGGTCTGAGAAATGGAAAGTTTGTATGTTTACACCACGTTAAAACACAAAACTATTACTTTTAAATACAAAAAAAAAAAAAATAAAAGGCATGACTGGGGCGGACAAACTTGCTCTTGTGTCAGATTACTAACCTTTGACTTAGGATTAGGAAACTATAATAAATAATAGCAAGTAAAAATAGTTTCTATAGCATTTTTATTGCAGGTACCGTTAATAAGGTGATTTTGAAAATAAATTTCTAACGAAAAACTTTATTATTGAAAAAAAAATCAGTCACACTAAATTTTATCGAAATCGATAGTATATTTTACGAAAAAAATTGGAATGTCTTTAAGGCTTATTTGCCAGGTACCGTTAATATGAAAACTTATTCTGTAAAAATGAAAAACCTTTGGCTACAAATCCATTGTACTAAATTTTATAAAAATCGATCGTATTTTTTACGAAAAAAATGGAATTGTCTAAAACTCTTTTTTTTTTGTCGAAAAACATCACCGTTTTCAAAAAAATCAGTCATATTTCAAAATCGATAGTATTTTTTTTCGAGACAAATTTAATTATCTGTTACGTTTATATGGCAGGTACCGTTATTTTCAGACCTAGGATAAAAATCAAAAATACGCCTGGGCATATTAGGTACGCCCAACCGTTTAGGATGTAGGTGTCGATACATTAAAAGGACATTAAAAATACTTTCCTGATTAACTTTCCGTCTTACCTGCAAAGAAATAATTTAATTTTAATTTAATTTAAATAGTTTTTTTATTTAAAAGTTTATATTAAAGCTAAAAAAATAATGTACTTATTCGCTATGACACACTTACAGACACAATTACAGCCAGCGCTATCAGTGTTCAAAAATAACATTTATTGTGAACAAATTTCCATATAAACACATAGGAGCAAATTTTTCAACGATTTAGAATCATACAAAAACATACTTATCATCGTACTAGGTTAAAAAAAAACTATTGTTTTGTGAGCTAGTATGGTGCTAAATATGTTCTAGTATGACGTTAAATTGTTTAAAAAATTGCGCCATAGAAACTAACATTAACATAGTAAATAATAGAAAGAATTCGTTGTGATTTTTTGACATTTTTGTGTGTACTGACTAAGACTATCCTTTCTCTGTCTCTTTGCATATAGCGAATAAGATATTATAATAAATAACAAATGTATTTAAATAAATAAATTCATGATTCAGTATCTTTCTAATAAATTGAAAATTTATGTTTGGTAAAACTCATTAGAAATAAGTTAAAATTTTTAGTACTTCAAGTTTCAACAAGGAGTTCCAGAAATCTTCGAGTGGTTGATCTGATCATGGATACGTACATAGAATAATAAATAAATAGAACATCAACTCAGGAGGTTTCACCCACTTTTGCCTACAAACTTTCAAAACTGAAGAGCTTTAACTCTGTATGCGTGCCCGTGCATTTCAAATGGGACTGTCAAATTTGGATAGACCATACATTCTTACATTTTTGCATTTTACTGTTCACACGTATTCATGTATAGAAAAGCGCGTGTAAAATTTTTTTTCTACGGGAGGAGACGGAGGATTACAAGTTGATGACCTGTAGTTATGTATGAGCGAATCAAAATTAGTTATTTCCAAGTCTTAAATACATATATATCGATGATCAATATCGAAGCACCTTTTGATGACGGCAGCAAACATCACGTATGCGTAGAGTGGATGAATTGGGATGAGAACTCTGACATCCATCAGTTAAGTGGAAATAACAGCTCGATCGAATTAGAAATATGAAGATCCGTAGAAGCTTTCACGTCAAAAATACCATAGTGATTAAAAAACAGTACGGCAAACTCAGCTGGTCTGGTAAGTAAGGTGAGAGGCTAGGGCTGGGAGGCTCGTACAAAAGATACTATTATACAACATTCCATTACAATCGCGAAAGAATGGCAGGCTTAAGAATTCTTAGAAAAACAAATGCAACGACACTTCGAAACTAACATTCAGTAATTCAGTTGTCCTCATGACATGGAACAATCATAATTGAGATATTTTCCGACATTTTCCTAAGTCCTGGGACTTGACTTAAGAAAATGTTGGCAAATATCTCAATTATGGATTGTTCCATGTCATAAATTCAACTGAATATTAGTGTCAAAGTGTCGTTGCATTTGTTGTTCTAAGAACTGTAAAAACTTGTTGTATTTTATCACCTGGCCTACGAGATATCCGCGATGACAGTGTTGCTACCAATTCCAAAATTATAGCATCATCCGTTAGGGTATTATATTTTTGAACCTCCCTGTATAACTTTTGAGCTTATTAAAAGTGTTTATGTATTGTAAATTGATTTAACAGTTCAGACTATAAGGTATACAATAAATGAAATAAAACACCACTTAATTTTAATCATAATGAAAAAGTATTTCGATTTATATCTTAATATTTAATTTTAAAATACCATTATACCTGCTCTAAATGGCCCATATCCATATCATATTGGTAAGAAGTTAACTATTGTAGAGCTAGGTACCTATAAACAATTAAATAAATCGATTCGCTACACTTTTCGCGCATAAATTATGTTCGCACGCTGACAATACACTGCTGTGCTTTGCGCAGTTGCATTCATTCTCGTCGTCGTCGTTGTATCAACCTTAAATGGCTTTAAAGGTTATTACAAAAATCGAACCAGTGTCGAATCGTGATGTGTCAACGGGTTATAAAAAATGTGGTTTGCTTCCACACATAACGTGCCTTCTCAAACTCATTTAACTAAATAATATTATTTTTGCTAAATGTGTATCTCTTAAGGCAATAATGTCGCACAAAAATAACCGCATAATTGGGGGTTTCTAATCGCTGAATTCGTATCTGTGGTCTCTCCAGTGGTTGCTATTTTTTTAGTAAAAAATTCTGTGATTTATTTTAACTTAACGGTTGTCCGCTATAGTATATGTAGGTAAAGCTTTTTGCTTGACAGTTTTGATTTAGAGGTTAAACAAAATTGTAGTTTCAGGGTGTTTGTTTTTTGTTTAAATAAATTATACCTACTGTTTTTTTTAAAGATACCTTCATCCTACAGATGCAGTAAGTTGTCACAGATGATATGTTGAAATAATTGGTTCTAGCAATTGTATCTATTTTTTTTTTAACTACTTCATGTCTTACTATATTAGTATTCATGTTACACATCAATATCTTGTGTTTTATAATCTTGTTTGTTATTCCGAAAATAAGCAAAGTGAATTCTTGTTTATAAGAATTCCGATTCAGACGTAAATGGACCAAAAAATACAACCAAATATTTTTTTTTATTAACAATTGTGTTGCGAGAAAAAATGTGTACCGGACTTTGTGTGGTATTTACAAAAGGATCAGAAGAAACATAGCAGTTAATTGCAAATTAAATCTTTAATATATAAAACAGACTGCCGGTGTGCACGCATAGCTCGAGAACGGATCGTTCAATTTCCAATATTTTGGGTTTGATGGTTTCGTATTGGCCCAAAGAAGAACATAAGTTAGGAAAATCTTGAATAAAGTTGATCTGTGGATAAAAATCTATGTGCAAAATCCTCATACAAAACAACTTTGTTTTTTTTTTATCGAATTTTGTTTGTCAATAAAATTAATTTGTCAATAAAAAGAGAATAAAAGGAGTTTCTGTTTTTCATTGGTACATTTCATACATTACTAGAATATGTTTACACATTCTTCATTGATCTCGATAAGATGACGCGATTAAGTTATCATTCGGAAAAAAAAGTATTGTAATATTAATTATTAAAAATGGAAAGCCTTTGCTTATGAATTTGTGTCCGGTAAAATATTTAAAAGTGTATATTTTGTATGTGCTCGATGAAAAACAATTATACAAAATAAAATCAAAAACAAACAATAATTCATATTATGTGAGTTTGAAAAAAAACTGACTTCCCAGAATTAAACTAAATAGTGATGTTTGTTCTAAACCAAAAAAAAAACAAAAAAATTACCAAATCCATGAAAATAAAAAGCAACAATATATGTAGGGAAATTTAAAGTTTCCGGGCATTCCTTTTGCATCCCAAACAGTCCATCAGCATTCCTTTGCAGTCCAGCATTCCTTTGAAGTCCAGCATTCACTTGCAGTCCACCAATCCTTTTCATTCCAAGCATTCCTTTGCAGCCCAGCATTTATTTGCAGTCCAGCATTCCTTTGAAGTCCAGCATTCCTCTACATTCCCAGCTAATGTGGGGAAAAAAATGATGCAAAATGCAATCATTTTGATCTCAAATTATTGGTGATTGCTTCTTTTACAAGCAATCTTTTACAAGCCTGCATGTATTAAGATTAAAGTCCCTTTAACGTATATTTTATATTTTTAAGTTTTATAAAATTTCATGTCACCTTGTATTGATTCAGAATTTTAAAAATATTACGTTTCTAATTTTTTGAAATTTTCAATATTTTTTCTTTGTAGTTTTTATTTAATACAAATCCAGCAAACAAATTCTATGCGAATCGGCAGATATACATTTATTTTCAATTTTTTTTTTTTGGCTCTGTTGTGTTCAATACAAATCCAACATAAAAACATCCATGTAAATTGGATGATAAACAACCGAATAATGCGTGTTCAAACCGATTCCTCATTTATTTTTATGTATGTAAATATAGATTTAAATTGTAATTCCAGCAAAATAGAGTAGTGATGCGAAAGTAGACAGGAAATTAAATTCCCAGAATCCTAAATGACTTAGCATTCTCCTATACTTCGTTTTCCCTTTTCTAAACGAATTACATAATGCTGCAGAGTTTTCATTTAATATTTTTAAAGGAGTCAGGTCAAAGATGACCTATACATTGCTGCTGTGAGGCAAGCAACCCTATTTGCATTTTATTTTTTTTTTTTTGCTACTTTCTACGTTTTCTACGTACAAATGTTGCCAGTGTTTTATATTAGTAAATCGTATAATTGTTGTTTTAAATTAGTTAATTTTAAGACCCAAAGAGAGAACCATTTGGTTGTCACTGCCAGCCCACTTTATATTTTGTCGCAGATAGTTTCTTCAAACTTCCTATTGGCTTCTAAAATAACATAACCAGAGAATGACAATATCATTAGAAATAGGACTCATCTCCAAGAATATTGCAAAATATGGATGAAATTACCCCTACATATGATTACATCCTTTTGTTGGGATGATTCTCTTGGTGTTTTCGTTTTAAAAAGTTTAAAGTTGTGCATTGCAACATCAAACCAAGCTTACAATACAATGGTCTTTTGTAATGTTTTTTGTATTAATGTCCCAAAGGTTTAACGTTCACTTTGTCTAATTAACATAAATAAGTTGCAATGCATAGAAGCCATTTCATGGAATCCTTGGTATTTTTTAATTACTTCATCTAAAGTTTATTTCTGCAATCAATTCAATTAAGCTACTCATTAAATAACCCTAAGGGAATTTCCTCACATTTCCTAAGAGATTTCATATAAAAATGTAGTTTTTTTTTCGTTAACCAACTAGATATTCGCACATTTCCATAAATTTAAGTAAATTTATGTTACAACACCTTTCCAGTTACCATTATTTAAGCTTCCTTATAACAAACCATCAATTTCAATCAATTATAATGTCATTTTAATCGATCACTGCTGATCATTTCTATTTATTCAGTTACCAGGAAGAAACTCCCCATGTTCAATTTTCAAATTTAATTCAATTATTTCACTTGATTCCGTTTAATCTGAAGCGCAAGCCTGATATACTCGAATAATTGAATCTCACCTCCAATTACCATTCTTGTAGATCATTTGGAAGTTGCTTCGATAAAGAGTTAATGGAAAACAACGTTGACTCCCAGTCCAGTCCAATTGTTATCCAACCGGGCAGAGTAATTTTATTTATTTAATTTTTTTTTTTTTGAAGCCTGAGCCTGTTATGTCATTTTTGCCATATTTAGAGGGCGAATTACAAAAATAACCAATAAAATGGATAATAGAGTGACGTTTTGACATATTAAATGACGTTAACATAACAAAAGAGTGAAACTAACGTTACGTCGTTATTTATTTTACATCGGCATCGCTTATGTCAAAAACCAGTGCCTCCAGTTAAACTATTAATGAACATATTTAGTTTGATTACTCATTTGCTAATAAAATGGCTCAAAATGAATATCCTGATTAAGTACATGTAAGAAAAAATCATAAGCGTAAAATAAGAAAGATAATATATAAAAACTTGTAATTTACAAATTTGGAGAAAGAAAGCATTAAACAGCGTCAAAGCGACTTGTCAGTTTGAGTTTGACGAAAGAAGAGCAATACACTAATCACAGCTGGATATGGACAACACGTTGCTAGAATGATGAATGAGTTCATAAAGAAACTTTAAAGGTAAAACTACTTTAACAGTAATGGATATACTAATATTTACATACTGGACAACTACTGTACAATCTCGTGCAGAAATAATTTGCATTTTAAATTTTATAAGATAGAAAATTGCATTTAATAAAATTATGCTCGTGTGGCAAAAATTATATTATGTTACATTACAGCAATGGCATTGCTTTCTATTTAAACTGTATTTTAAGTTTCCTTCTTTAGGTAAGTGGAGTTACCACACCCATTATACAGGGTGAGTCATGAGCAATGCGACAAAATGCTAGGGCGTGTAGGTTGCGTTGAGACAAGAAAAAAATCGTATGGGAGGGGGGGGTCTATTCCCCTCCGTTTAGCCGGGATGCCCCTCAGTTTTCGAAAAAACTGACTTAAAATGGGAAAAAAATTATTTAAAATCAACGGCTTCATTCACAATGCTTTGCGATACGTTTTTGAAAAGCCAATAACTTTTTCTTTCATTCTGTTTTTAAATAAATCTATTCTAAGAAATAGTTTTTGAAATATTAATTTTCAAAGTCAAAATTTTGAAAAAAAAAAAAATTGAAAAAAAAAATTCAAATTCATTTTTTTCAAAATTTTACGTAATTAAGTGCTAATTTTAATTTCAAAATTCAATGCTGTTATTAATTTTAAGTCTTAATAAGAAAACCGGATGCAAAAATTTTATGTCGTTCTCAAGAAATTAAAAAAAAACCAAAATCACCTTTTTCTAAGAAAAACATTTATTTTTATTGTAACGAAGCAATTTAAGAAGCATTAATCTTAGTTTTTTTAGTTTTTTTTATTCCTTTTATTTTTACTATGTTTTTTATTGGAAGGACTTATAAAAAATTCTCGATATGAAATTGCAACGCAAGATAAATAAAAGGCATTGCAGTTTTGCTTAGTAATTATTTCAAATTTGAATATTAACTCATTAACACGTAACGATGTCAAGCTCATACACCCGAGAAGAATTAACGGACATGCATTTCTGCTACCGTTTAGCTAATGGTCGAAGTCGTGAAGCCGAAAGACTGTACGCTGAAAGATATCCCGATAGGAGGTGTCCCCATCATAGCACGTTTCCAAGAATCCACCGACCTCTAAGAGATCATGGAGTGCTGGAGCATCGAAGAAGCGAAATGCCAGTTTCTGATGAGTCAAGAATCTTAGATGAAAGAATTCTGGATTTAGTCGGAAATAATCCCTCCGTCAGTACAAGAAGGATATCCACTATGCTTGGAGTGTCCCAATCTAGAGCATGTCGAGTACTTCGGGCGGAAAATTTACACCCGTACCACTTTACGCCTGTTCAGGAACTCACCTCAAACGACAAGTTATTGAGAACCGAATTTTGTAGAACATTACTACTTAGAAATGAAACCGAACAAAACTATTTTAGAAGAATATTCTGGACGGATGAAGCACAGTTTACTAGGGATGGGGTTACTAACTTCCACAATTTACATTATTGGAGTAGCGCCAATCCACACAAAAAAAAAACAAAACAAATCACAACACCGCTTTAGTTGTAATGTTTGGCTTGGTATTGTTGGACACACTGTGATCGGGCCCCGGTTTTTGAATTCCATTATTAATGGAGAATCATACCTGCAATTCCTACGAGACCTTTTACCCGATTTATTAGATAGCGTTCCATTGGTTATAGCAGATACTTTAATCTACCAACAATATGGTGCTCCAGCACACTACAGCTTACAGGTGAGAAACTGGCTGGATGATCATTTTAGTGACCGTTGGATCGGAAGAAGGGGCCCCACGGAATGGCCGCCTAAGTCACCAGATTTAACTCCCCTAGATTTCTATGCATGGGGATTTATGAAGAATTATGTTTACGAAGTGGAAATAGTATCATTGGAACAACTGAAGGAACGAATTAAAGTCGCTGGAGTCAAACTGCAGGAAAATTTGTCAAGCATAAACTTATGTGAAGCCATTACAAGGAGATATAATCTATGCCTTCTAAACAATGGAGATCATATCGAGAATTTTTTATAAGTACTTCCAATAAAAAACATAGTAAAAATAAAAGGAATAAAAAAAACTAAAAAAACTAAGATTAATGCTTCTTAAATTGCTTCGTTACAGTAAAAATAAATGTTTTTCTTAGAAAAAGGTGGTTTTGGTTTTTTTTTTTAATTTCTCGAGAACGACATAAAATTTTTGCATCCGGTTTTCTTATTTAGACTTAAAATTAATAACAGCATTGAATTTTAAAATTAAAATTAGCACTTAATTACGTAAAATTTTGAAAGAAATGAATTTGAAATTTTTTTTTCAATTTTTTTTTTTCAAAATTTTGACTTTGAAAATTAATATTTCAAAAACTATTTCTTAGAATAGATTTATTTAAACAAAAAATGAAAGAAAAAGTTATTGGCTTTTCAAAAACGTATCGCACAGCATTGTGAATGAAGCCGTTGATTTTAAATATTTTTTTTCCCATTTTAAGTCAGTTTTTTCGAAAATTGCCCCTCCCGGCTAAACGAAGGAGAATAGACCCCCCCTCCTATACGATTTTTTTCTTGTCTCAACGCAACCTACACGCCCTAGCATTTTGTCGCATTGCTCATGACTCACCCTGTATATTATGTGTAAGGATGATTTCTCCCTGTTGTTCCACAGCTATGGCATTTCATATTAAATAAAAAAAAAAATGTTTAATGCAAGCACTAAGAGCTTAATTGATATGGCCTGATAAAAGAGCATGACAGGTGTGAATTTTTTGTTCACACATTTACATTTTTAGCGTAAACCTGAATTTTAATTGGTTTTCTGTTTTATTTAAAAATAAGGGAGAAAGAATATCTATATGAAACTTTTGTAAACTTAAACTTTACAACTTATAAAAACAAAAGACCTGACGGTTGAACAAGATGTTGTTAAAGAAATGGCGACGTTTTTCGTCAGTGATTTCTTAGCAAAAATATTAATAACATACATACATTCAAACTCTTGAAAATCAAATCTGACTAGTAAAAATACTTTCTTACTTAAGATGGCGATTACAGTCCAGGATGGACTACGGCCATCATGCTACCAAGTAGTGGTAAAAGTCTATGTTTGCCCCACGGAATGCTCAAACATCCAGGATACTGGAAGGTGCCCTCCTTTCCGAATCTGGCATAGAAGTCACCCAGAATAATATTGGCGTCGTACTTCGGGCACACATCGTAGATATTCGTGAACACAGATCAGCGAGTTGTTCATGAATTTCGCTTTGATGTGGATTGTGATCAAGCGCTCGCTAAAACAGCGGAAGCCCAAAACTTCTTGTCTAGGTCTTCCTCGTATCACAAAACTGCATCCAAATAGCCGCTGACTCTGTTCTTTATAGCACGGCCCGTAGTAGATATCATACAATTTCATCCTCCGTACGCCCTCTCCATCTCATCGCACTCCAGAGTCTCCACTTATTTTTCGGCTGCACGCAAATATCAACCGGATCGGATCAACGCAGGAAGGAAAGTAATTACCGTTCCCAAATATAATAAAACAATAATTCGAATTATAGTTCATTCGCAAAATTAATATATTTTGTGTGTGTGTTAAAAGAAGTTAAAAAAATATTCTTTTTGAAATAAATATAGCGTTCCTGCAAATAGTTCCATTACTTATTGACGATAGCAGACAATCTTAAACATCTGTAATATTAAATACTATAAATAATATATTTGCAACTATTACATATTCGCACCAAGTTTCTTGGCAACAATGTTCATGTTCTAGCCCTTCATGAGGTAAGTTACGAACCGATTTAAACATATAATTGCCAAACGTCTTTTTAAACCTTCATAAATAAATGTTATTTGCTTACTTATTGTATCAAAACAAAAGGATATATAAATAAGTAAAGCGAAGTAAGCACTGTTGAACCGAATAAGCCAAAGCACGTAAAAATGCACAAGGAAAATAATTGGCCAACATATTTCGTAGTAAAAAAATCACATCCAACGCTAACAAGAAGAAAGTCAATACATAGATATAGTTTTTTGTGAATTTAACATCAATTTAGTCTCCGATTTTAGAGAAGAATTGTAATCAGTCCCAACGCAAAATTAACTCCCATTAAAGATTTGTGTTCAAGACAAACTTATCATATCAATAATTCCTGAACTTAAAATTTGGAATAGGTATACTTTTTGATTTTGTTACTTTTTTTTATCTATAAGTCCTACATGTCACACAACTCTTGCAAATTATTGATAAGCAGGATTACTTACCGCTGCATGTATGGGAATGAAAGACTCGTATTCCAATTTATTATAAAAGATAATTAAGTTTGTTGTTTGTTGATTGAACGATTACAGGATAATAATACAGTGGTGGTCCAGTATAACGAATGCCGATATAACGAATGATCGATATTACGAACACTTTTTTCTAGTCCATTAGGTGTTCTATATAACGAACAAATAACGAATTTCAGAAAATGCAAAAAAAATTGACTGTAAATGATTTAATATCTACCAACATGTATGTTCATGATAATATTGGAAGATACATACACAATTTCCCATTACACAAGTGTTTTTTTTCGCTTGCTTTGTCCTACGTATTCGTCTTTGTGTATGTAAACAGTTGCTTCGTTCGCTATGCACAAAACTGTAACGGATTTTTAGTCCCGTTTTTTGTTGTTTTACGTTTTTTGGAATATTTTACATGGTTAATGGTTTCTCAGTTTCATGTCTGATGATGAATAAGAAAGTTCTGCAAGATGTCGTCGCGCAAACGTCTTACAATGGAAGCAAAATTTAAAATCATTGACGAATATAAAAGAGGAGTTTCGCTTTCGGACATTTCGAAGAAGTTTGGAATTCCAAAGTCTAGCATATGCACTATCAAGAAAAATGAGAGCAAGGTTCTTAAAAATCTGAGAAATACAAACAGTGGATCTTTTCGTCGACGATCATTAAAGAAGGGTGAATATCTAAAAATGGAAACCGCATTGTACAAATGGTTTATTGCCCAACGTGAGAGTCACGTTCCTATAAATGGTAACATTTTAAAAGCTAAGGCATTGCAGTTTCAAAAAAAATATCACCACGGTGAATTCACAGCAAGCAGTGGTTGGCTAACAAAATTTAAAAAGCGCTTTGGAGTTCGACTTCTTAAAGAGTCTGGTGAAAAGCTTTCATCGAGAGCAGACCTTGTCAAACCATTTAAGAAGAAATTAGCTGAAATAATAAAAGAAAATAAACTCAGCTATAATGCAATTTTCAATGCGGATGAAACTGGATTGTATTGGAAAATGCTACCAAACACTACATATGTTCACGCTGGCGAAACGAGTGCCCCTGGTAGAAAAATTTCTAAAGAACGTCTTACTTTTCTCGCGTGCTCAAATGCTACAGGTTTAAAGAAAATTAAACCCCTCATCATTGGAAAATCAAAAAAGCCAAGGTCTTTTAAGAACAAACCTCTACCAGTTAACTACACCTACTCAAAATCTGCATGGATGAATGCAACTCTTTTCAAAACGTGGTTCTTTCAAAATTTTGTTCCACAGGTTTGAAAAGAAATGCCAAATCTTTAAAGTTACTAAACTCCGTGTTTTTTTAGGTTGAAGAATTTTTAAGAGACCAGAAACTTCCTATAAATGCTTTATTAATTTTGGATAATGCTCCTAGTCATCCACCAGAAGAAGAGCTAATAAAAGAAACGGATGATGGCAGAATTTGGGTGGTGTATATGCCACCAAATGTTACACCTTTAATCCAACCCATGGATCAAAATGCCATACGCATGACTAAGCTCTTTTATAGACACAGCTTGCTTAGCAAAATTGTGAATTCCGGAAAGGGCATAATCAATGCGCTAAAAGATCTTAATCTTTACGATGCTGTATTACTCATTGCCTTGTCATGGGAAAAAGTATCCGCGGTTGTGCTTCACAAGTGCTGGAAGAACATTTTATCTCCAAGTTCAGATGAGGAGTTTGATGAGGAGGATGATATTCCTCTGTCAGCTCTCCGTAATCAAGACGATATGATCGTTGTAGCAAATACGGTGGCTCTCATGAGAAATATTTTCCCAGAGGTAAACACAATTTTCAATTGCAAAAACTGTTTTGTAAGCTATGAAGTCTTACATAATTTTTTCAGACTGAATTCACAACAAATGATTTGGAGTCCTGGAACGATGCAGATCGAGTAATCCTTGAACCAGAAAATATTGATAGCAACAATGTTGAAGAAATCGAAATTGTGGATAATGATAGTGATGAAAATGCTAGCTCAGAAACTGAAGTTCAAAGAGTGAGTCATCACGAAGCTGTCGGATATTTTGACAATTGCATCCAATGGGCAGAACAAAACGGCATTGAAAACTCTAAAGTCTTAGTTCTAAGAAGTTTACGGGCAGAGGCATTCAATAATAACATTCAACGACCAAAAAAACAGATGCATATTAACGATTTTTTTTCTTAAATTTGAGAACAAGAACAAGACTAATAAGTCTATTCCTTAAACGTTTCGTTATATGTAAATGAAGTTAAATGTTTTTTTTTTATTCTATTAAGTGAAGTATGTATTTTTTTTTTTTTTATGAAGTATGAAATAAAATGATGAAAAATACAATTGCACTTTCTATTAACCTAAAGATTTGTATGAAAAAAACGTTTCGATATAACGAATTTTCGATATAACGAATTGACTCTGGACATTATATCGTTCGTTATACTGGACCACCACTGCATTTAGATTTAGAAAATAACAAAACAATTATTTTAATGAAATACAGAATACAAAAGTGAAAAATTATTTAAGTGATGATATTGAGTGTTTATAATGCCTGAGTTGTGGATCACCACACATGTATTTCTTAATCGTGTATATTATATTAAACCAACGTTTAATAGAGTTTTTCCACAAGCCTTCAAAAACTTGTTAAAAATTTCCTACCGTAATAATTCGGTATGATAATGATAATGTTTATTTAAAACCTCAAATGTGAACATATAAATCAAACTAACCAAACAGGATAGGTATTGGTGCTGTCCTATGGATTTATCTTTTCATTAAATGTAATATATAAATTTATTAAAATTACAAATCAATTTTTGGTTACTATCAACTTCATTAAATGAAAGAGCTGAAATCAAAACTTGTTTTTAATAGATTACAGCACTTTACTTCAAATGTCCTAATTGAAATAATATATATAGTATTATATGTTTAACGTATACAATATGTGGTGCTTGCAGTATCCCATGTCCTAATATTCGTTAACATCTACACATTTATAGCTTTTGATTTGGATCTTAGATTGTTAGTATATCTTCTCGACGTCAACTATCACTCAAATGTCTATTTGTAAATTATATTAATATATAACGATTGCGATATTATTTTTCCCACACTATAATGAACACAAAATCTGCAAACATTTTCAAAAACTCTGGCAATATTTTAATGACAAGAGGCACCTAATCAGCCGCGACATCAAAGCCCACAATTCGAAAGGATAATCAAATTTATTGAGCAATTAAAGATCAATGAAGTTTTTTCTGATATTTTAAAATATGTTAATTATGATGTTACTCTATAAATAAATGACTGCAAATATGTTAATATTTTTTTATTTTGTTATTTATTATTATGTTGCATCAAATTGAGTCCAATTAAATCATTTTATTTCGGAATAAATTAATGCGATTAATCTGTTAAGCTGTGTTAATACTTTTTTTGTTTTTTTTTTTTGTTGTGATTGAATAAATTAAAATTTCGTAATTAATCAAAAAAAAAAAAAAAAAAATCGTTTGATTTTAAATTAATTTATTATTCGGTCAATGCCTCAGAAAGTGTTATTCAACAATAAAAACTGTTTACAGCTGATGCTCTAAAGTAGAATAATGTTCACACGTTTAAGCAACAAATACAGTAGCTCTTTTATCTTTTTTACCATTTAAAGTTACATATATTATTCAGTCACACCTTAAGATGAAATAAATAAGATAAAAACAAAGAAAAACGACTAGATTGTTAGTATAGGTACTTTTGCTTTTGCTAAATGCTATCTTGGAATATATATATAGTAATGTCAACAGAAGGAGGAGAACTCCCCAGAGCTTAAGTGAAGCCATCTGCCTCCCAAGAGGCCTATTAGTGTGCAATTTACTGCTTTTTTTTCACTGTTTTCATCGTTGTGGAAGGAGTGGTTGTGGGACTGCAGTTTTGAATTTAAAGATCTTTTCGCTTTGATTTTATATCTTCAATATAATATTGATTGATTTGACATGATGCATGCAAATTGGATTTTTAGAAAGTATAAACCTTGCATTTTTATTGCAATAAATCTATCGTGAAACTTTTCAAATTATTTGTATATAGCTTTCATCACTTAAAGTTATTCTTATGATTTTTGCCTATGTGTTCGTTGAGGGACATAAACTTTGAAACTAAATCAGAAGTTAAATAGTTTGGCCCAATTTGATTCAAGATACATAATCATTTAATAAAATGGTAGGCAGTACTAAATTTTTGCCTGTAGCAAATATCCAAGGTTATAAACAAAGGTTCCTTATTCTTTATGAACATACATATGAATCTATATCTAGATTACTAACAAAAACAAAACAAACATACAAAACTTTTCAAAAGTGGGACAGGCCTATACAACAATAATAAACGTCATGTATCAATAAATTGTTGGCAACAAATCATTTTATGGCAGCTGGATAGACAAAATTTAGATAGTCGTGATACTTGAGCTTTTATCTGAGGAGTAGTTAAAAAGAAACAGTAAAAAAAAACACTTTTCCAATTCACAATCACAAAATAGATAAAAGGAAATCGATTAAAGATTAATCGATCATCAAATTCAAGTTGAAAGGCCTTGTAATGTCTTAGAGTTTATGATTTAAATGTTATTAATTAAAGAGATGGCTACTTTTTTTTGATATATCGATAACCGACATACAGTGGCATCTCACAGTAGCCAAATAATATTTTATTTGAATTTTTGATCACATCGACATTAGTTACAAGTTAATAACTTTGTATGGTCATATGGACTAATTTTGATGATGATGATGATGATGATGATGATGATGATGATGATGATGATGATGATGATGATGAAATGCAAAAAAATAAAATAAAAATATAGGTTTGCCCTAACTAAAAATAAAAATATGCCCTAACTAAAAATAAAAATAAAAATAAAAAAAAACAGCAAAGTTGTAGGGTAGGTTAGTCAAAGGGGGGAGCAAAGAATCATCAATTCGAATATTTTTCTTTAAACAATAGGTGAAGTAAATAAAAACTGAGTGCGCAAGTTCACTATGCTTTTAATAGCAAACACTCCGTTTTGGTGTAAATAAAAAGATTTGACAAAACTTTTGAAGCAAAACACTTTACTTGAAAATCGGAGTGTCCCCTCAGATTTTAAGGGTTCTCTCAATTTATTATTGGCGAGGAAAAACACTCCAAAATATGAAATTTTTTTAAGATAGGTAAAAATGTTTTTTTTTTTTTTTTAATAAATAAAAGTTTTTGTTATATAAATATAAGTTTGGTGTCTGTTTAAACACGCATAACTCGTTTGTTTATAATCTGATTTGCGTGAATTTTTTTTTGTGGATTTCTATTGAATCATACGATGTACATGGTAAGATTTTTGTTTGGTTAGTATTGAACCAGGTTAACCTACTAAGAAGCCAAAAATTTTAAAAAAATTCGAAAGTCATACGGAAAAAAATATTGGTCGTTCAAAAAATGTCGAATGCTTCTATCTGCGATTAATTTTGGTCAAAGTTACTGGTTCAACTTTGTTCAATAACCTGCGGGATGTTTTGACACGTTGATGGTGTTCTTTTTACCACATTTCGAGAATCCATGCCAGTGGATGAATTCGTTTGCCAACGACAAGCGATGTAACATTTTCTGCGCCTTCGACTCAAATTCGAACATTGTTCGCCATTATCATCCGCACATGTTTTCCATCTAACACACTTAATTTTTGATATAAATGCAAGGATGACTTGGTCGACGATATTTTAGATAGAGTTCACAACACCAAATTCCAAACTTAACATGAGAGATCCGCGACGAGGCTACTGCTGTTAATTGAAGACAGTGGCTGTTTATGTGTGGCAGCCAGTTGAGTAAATTAGACTATGACATATTATGCAACAGTAAAATCTCGCATACCAAAAAAAAAGAACAATGAAGATTTTCGGAGCAATTTTTGAATTTTTTGGATATGTCTACCACCTCATAATCTGCAAATTGCAACCAAAGTCAGCTCTGTCATTATAATGTTGCGCTATCCAAACCAATGAAATTGTGAAAAGGGACACAGTTAAAGGAATCATAATCAATGCTTAGTTCCAAGGCAAGAAAGATTCTAATGGATTTTACCGATGATCCCGACAAGCTTGCCATTCAATATTATGCGCATTCAGTCTCCCTTTCGACATGAAAACAAGCAAATAGCAAGGCCATTGAAAATGTGTGGTTTTAATCTAGAATTTTCTTTAATTTCTCATGGACAACTATACGTGGCGTGTTCGCATATCGGAAAGCCATTTGCATTGTTTGTTTACGAAGCAGACAATAAAACAAACAACATTGTTTATATCAAACTGACCTAAAATTTGTGAAATTTTATTATCAATGCATATAAAATACATTGTAATCAATTTCATTCTTTCAAAATACATGAAATGGACATTTAATCAATTTTTGGCGGAACGAAGTTCGCCGGGTCGGCTAGTAGTGTTAAAAATAAAGCCCTTCTTTATCTTTTTTAAAATGTAGGTATAGTTGTACACAAATTATTTTTGTTTTTATCTTATTTCATTCTAAAACACTTTTTTGGGCGGGTTGGCTACGTTTTCTTGCTGTTCGTTTGCCCGTTTTCCCGCAGCACGTTTTCCCGTGTACATTTTCCCGTAAAATGTTTGCTCATTGAACGTTAACTCGTTTAACGTTATCTCGTGGCATAACTTAATACTTTTCTAGAGGATTTTTTTTTGTTTTATTTTCTTTACAAAAGTAGTAAACCGTAGCACGTATGTCCACCAACAAAATTAATACTCATCTGTGGTAAAGTGTGTTAAAAGAAAAACTCAGTTTATTAAACGATTGCATATAACAATTGCCCGTGTCACGTTTGCCCGCGAAAAAAAAAATAAACCCTCAGTTGGTTTATATTCCATATAACGTTTGTGGGTTGCACGTTTCCCCGCAGAACAAATAAATGTTCAGTTGTATAACGTTTGCCCGTGGAAAATATAAATTTGATTGTATCTATCGATCGAATTCCTAAATAGCTAACAGTTACAAAAGCAAGAACAAGAACGGACAAAAAGGTCCGACACGATTTTTTTTCAATTTCTTCAGTCTTTTCAAAAATAGTATATTTCAAAAAGTAGTGAATACCCTAACTGCAATCCCGTAAAATGTTTATCTGCGGCAAAAGTTCCAATGGCAATCGTTCTGTGGGGAATAATACAACGGAGTCTTTTTTCCGCGGGGAAACGTGCCACGGTATAACGAATACGGGAAAACGTAACGCTCCCTTACGGACAACTTAATGACAAAGAAATCATTTAGGTACCATTTTCTCTTTGAATTATTTTTAGAAAACACCAAATAAAAAAGTAAAAACGAAAGTTTGCTTGTTATAGAATTGTCTACCACTTTGATCTTGATTTTTTTTTTAGTAATATGAAAAACAAAAAAGTTCCGCGACTCCGAATACTAAGCAAGTTAAACTTATAACTTTTAAAATATTAAAGATGAGAAATTTTATTTTCTACAAATTTGTGTTCGGCATGTTTTTTGTCGGACTAACCGTTTTCGAGATAATTAAGTCAAAATTCTTTTTAAAAATGGCGACCCTTAGTACGTGGATCTGGATTCCGAAAAAAAAATGTATACTCAGGAGGAACCCTTCCCACTGAGAGCTCAAAATGCTGATCTAACGGAAATATCGGAAATTTTAGAAATACAAACTGACCAACTTATCACATAATATGTCACAGTTTGCATGAAATATTCTGCACCTACCATAAGATTTAAAAGTTAGTTAAAGGACAATTTTATTTTGCAGTATTTAGTTTAAGGAAAGTAAAAATCAATAAATCTGTGAAATTAATGACGAGCTTACTCAATGGCGACGGACGAAGAGAAATTCCTCTAAAATTTAGTAGTCCATTCCAGATATTTACCAAATCAGGGCACCCTTTTTTGACTGATTCTACAACGACTTCATATTATTATACTTGAGTGATGTGACCGGCAGTATATGGGTTCGTTTTACATTTTTGAACCTGAACATTAAATGTATTATGCAATCAGAACTAAATCAGACGTTTTTTTTTTGTTTGTCTATCTAAAATAACGCCTTTTATTTGGATTATTCACAAGCAGCTGCTAAACTACCCGTGGCCATATAAAATGGATCGTTAACTTTTATTTGAAGTGTTACTTCTTGTTCCACGACATATGGTTGCATAATTGTGAAAAACAAATAGAGTTGAAATTTATTCAAGGCTCCTAAATCGTCTAAAATTTTACTAAATCTATTTTTTGTTGTTTATATTGTTTAGGCTATACAGGAATTTTAATTATAAGATTAATTTTATTTTCCTTGTTTCTGTTTTACCGTAAATACCTACCTATAGATATAGATCAAGGTCATTCTTTGGCAGTTCTCTTTTTTCTCTTAATTAATAACAACGTACTTAAAAAAACACGAGTTAATTATAAAATGAGAAGCACAGTGAACACGAGTTAAAAATAAAAAAAAAACTTATTAATGCATGTATACTTTTGGTAAAAAATCACTAAGAAGGGAGTTCTAAAGACGGGTGGCGTAACAAGTTAAAGTTTTGTTAAAGATCATACCCAGATTTTTCGCCTTGTCGACATATTCTATAGGACCATCATCACAGATCATAGACGGAATATCTGAAGTGTTGATAACTTTATGATTGATTTTTATGATTGACATGTAGTAAATTACGTTTCGACAAATTAGAGACTGTTACCAAATCAGCATTCATAAGTCTGACACATTGATCAATTGAATCGAAGGAGCTCCTAATGTGTAGCTGAGTATCATCGGCACATATTTCTACAGAAGAATTTGCTACGACAGATGGTAACTTGTTTACATAAATAGAGAAAAACAGGGGTCCAAGTATTGATCCCTGTGGAACTCCACATATATTAAGTTAACTGCAGAGCTGGAAAAGTTAAAGTCATTTGAGAGTTTATAGCAAAGAAAGAAGATCGTGATTGACAGTACCAAATGTCTTGGAGCAATCCAGGAGCACAAGAAAGGTTACGCAGAAGATTATTAGAGATAAGATACCTGTTAATTTGCTTCTGCCTATTCTTCTAAGACTTTAGAGAGAAAAGAAAGTAAGGCGATAGGCTGAAAATCATTGGCTGATGGGGTTTTCGGGACAGGCAGAATTTTGGATTTTTTCCATATCTGTGTAAAAACTCCCGTTCTTAAAATTTGGTTGAAAATATAGGCAGAATATCTTTAATAAATTTAGAGTGAAAGTCGTCAACTCCAGCTGAGATTGATTTTATGGAAAGCAAATATTCAACAACATCCGCTTCTTCAACAGAAATAAATTTAAACGTTTCATTGGAAAAAGTAGTGTTGTTAGCTCTGAGGCTGTAGGCAGACAAATAAGGTTGAACAATTGAAGGCAAAGAAAACACAAAACAACGATTAAAAATCATTAGGATCAACAATATCCAGACAGGATATATGCTTAAGATGATAAACCTTTCTGAAGTATATAGATAGATAGATAAACATTTTATTTTCATAGTATTAGTTTACAGATTGCAACATAACATTAACGTTAAAGACATGGTTTAATACCGTCTGTCCATGTTTGACAAAATTCTTAAAATCAATTTAAAAAGAAAATAAGTATTACAACGATTCTGCTGTTTTACAATAACAGTAAAATTTCAAAATATTCCCCATCTCGGATTCTTTCAGCCGTCTTTTTCCATAATTTTGCATGTATCTGAAATGTTTTTTTTTTAATTATTCTGAAATATATATTTGTTCTGGTCTGAACGCGTTCGAATTTGTTGTTATCTCTAAATAAAACACAACTAAGTCTCACTCTCAACTCTCAAGAACGTAAAACCCGCTTAAGAGAAACAGCAAATTGTCACAGTATTTCTTTCACTTAAGGGGGTTTTCCACTTAAACAAACCCCGCTTAAGTGAAAACAAAATTCGCTTAAGCGGAGTCCTTATAAGTGAAAAAAAATTTGCACCTAAGCGGATTAAAAAATTCCATTAAGCGGATATTTAATGCTACAAACAATTGTATTTATCCTTTGGAGTTGCCTGAAAAAAATTTAATTAAAATGGTTTGAATAACTAACAACGATTTAATATCACAAAAATAAATTTATATTCAACTTCATCTAAGATTAGATCTTGTTCATTATCCCCATCAGAAAGCTGCTTAAGAACATTGAGAGATTTAAAATCTTCTTTGATTTTGTTGGTTTCTGAATTCCAAAAATGTCCGCATCTGAATCATTGTAAGATGCAGATTTTTTAGCATGAAGATCTTCGAATCAAAGTACATATGGTATATGTACCTGTTGAGACATTTGAAAGATTTTTGAGAACAAAACCAAAAAGCAATTTGTTTATAGGGGATTGGAGGTAAACGGAGGGCATACGTGTTTTTGTACTGAAGAGCAAAGACAACTTCGTGCTTATTTTGACAACCTGTAGCGCATTTTACCTATACGTGTGGCGCTGTAGTCAAGTTTGTACTAAAGAACAAAGATAACTTATTGCTAATTTTGACTACTCATTGCGCATTTCAACTCTACCAATCCTCAATAAAATGTGAAAACGATTGTGATAATGCAAATGTCATTTTCGTGGGGAAAATGAGGTGAAAGTTAAAAATAAAGAATAAATGAAAGCGTTCAGAATTTTTTTTGTTCTTTTCGATAAAATTTTTTTTTCACTCAAGAGAGTTTTTTCAATGAAAAATATGAAATTTAGCTGAAAATATGTTTCAGGTATCCGGGCTTTTCACTTAAGCGAGTTTCGCTTAAGCGGGTTTTTTTTTCTTAAGAGGGTTTCCCTTAAGCGAGTTTTACTGTACTTTTTCTCGGGCAATATGTGTGTTTAAACCAAAGGATCATTTTACGAAAATTGTTTAAAAAACTTTTCCAAAATGATTCCTATTTGTGTAAATTTCAAAATAGACACACCATTTGAAGGGAATATGAAATATTAGTTTTTTTTTTGCAAGTCTATATAGACATGTGTGAAAAAAACGACATTGGGAACTATCCCACAACATTACCGACGTTCCCTCCCATATGTTATTTTGTGTTGGTAACGCAGAAGTCTATATGGACTTATGTTGTTGTTGTATTTACGTGTTGTTGTATTACGACTGTTTTCGTTTTTTTCACACAATTCTATATGGATTTGCAAAAAAACACGGATATTATAAGAGTTTGAAATTTTTTTAAGTCTCTAAAATCAAATTTCAAACGTTTATGTTGCGAACAAAAATAAGTTTTAGGTGTGTTTTTCGAAAATATCTCTTTCAAAAAAATTTTTTTTTTTAATAAAATATAAATTTTGAAAACTCGTAAGAGTTAACGTAGTATATTTTATAAAAGGATCAAGAATATGTTTTAAAAATTTTCATAACAACTTTTTTTTAAATAAATTTAAATTATTTAGCTTTTTGTATAAATAAGATTTTTATAATATTTATTGAACATATTTTTATGGAACAACTTGGTCAACCTGACTACGAGAAAGTCGAAATAAATAAAAATCCTTTAATTGAATTTTACTGTTATTAGCTCCGTACCCGAAAACGTATTCCAATCACCAAAAATTGCCTTTAAAATGTTGTATTTAAATCATTGGAGCTATATGACAAAAAGACCTAAATAATCAAAAACTTATCACGAATTAAAAAAAAAATTGGTGAGCTTCTTGTTAATAATAGATAATAATTATTTTTTTAAATGAAATATTAAAATTTCTACGAATTTTAAAATATTTTCTTTTTAAAATTATAAAATAAAGTATTCAATAAAAATTAAATTAAATAAAAAAAATATTCACATGATTTAAAAATTTTTCCCACAAAATTTTAAATAATTAAAGGAATTAAAATGTAAAAATAGATGTAAACTCAAGACTTTTGACATATTAAGTACGTAATTTAATATATATTGATACCGTAGTTCTATGCATATAATAATTTTTCTTATCTAATAGGTAGATAAGGTTAAGTTCAACAACAAAAACAACTTCGTGAGACCCAATAGTGCATTTTATTTTGTATATACAGTTTAAATTTCAAATAAAATGAAAATATCATCATAGATGCCAAATTCATCTTGGAATTTAAAATTTCAAAAATGTATGTTTCTTTAAATTTAATTAAAATTTAATATTCTATAAAATATATTAATATTAAATTATATTTTTTTAATTATTATCTATGTAAAGTAAAAATTTGTTCGAAAATTACTGTTTTTTGTAAATTAATTAAATTTAAAATTAATTTCCATGAAATAAAAGTAACAACATTCAAAATAATAATTGTTTTCTTCATTTTTTTCATTACCCATTAATTTATGGGCTTAAATAAGTATAGTTGCCTTAAAAATTATAATTATAATTATATTAACACTCACCTTTAAATAGTCTTTTTTGCTAATCATTCCAACTTCTGATAAGAAATGTACAAAATTTTGTTTACTAAAACTATATGATTATATTATTTTGTGTTACTCTGTCAAATTTATATTAAATATTTTTTTTTTTAATCCTGTGTAGTTTAACTTTAACGTTATAATCCAATTGGCACGTAATTATCTAAAACTATCTAACCAACAATTTTTTTTATTGGTATTTAACAATTTTAATTATTATTATTTTTTCTCTTTGTAGCAATAATATTATAATTAAAAATTAAAAGTCTTCTTCCTTCACACTAGTGTTGCACGCAAAGCAATTATTTTATTTAACAAAAAAAAAAGTCGATCAAAACTAAAAGCCTTTACTTCCCGTGGCTTAGTTATTAATTACGGACAACCAGACGAAACCACCAAACGCTGGTGTTAAACTACTGAGCTCTCGCTGATGGACTTCTTGGATATTTATAACAAATTCGCACCAAATGAAACAAAATAAAACAAAATCCGTCGAAACCTCCTCCTTGGATCTAAAAGCGAGAGTGTATTTATCTATTATAAGTTGTTAACGGAAAACCAAGTCGTCGTGTAGTCGAATTTGTCCCTACCTTCTAATGAAGTATTGAGCTACAGAAGACAATATCACACCACACAACGCTTTTAAAGTCCAAACTGTAACATTTTTTGCCTTTTTTCGTTTGTTTTTTTTTTTTACTTTTTTTAACAGCGATAGTGAAAATAAAAGTGAAGCTTTGATACGGATACTCACCTCTCTGGTGAGTAAGTTTGTTTTTTGAAGCCGCGACTGTTGATTTGGGAAGCTTTCGATATTACCTTGCAAGGTGGATTGCTATAGCTATAGAGATACTTTAGTGGGGTGGATTGAGTGAGTTTTTAACATAAGCCAAGCTTTTGACAAATCGTAGTATATCGTAGTAACTCAAGTCAACTTCATTCATTCATCTGGCCATTCATGTAGGGAAGGTTATTATGTATCTTTCTGTTTATATTTCTATACATGATAGTTGGGATCTCCCACAGCCAGACGAGCGCGGGCTTTTTATTGTGGTAATTTTTTTTTTTATGATGTTTTATGTCATTCGGTTTTTGAGTGAAAGTGTAATTGTGTATCAGATCGGCACGATGACATGGAATAAGATTTTATCTGTGATGTGCGACTAGTGATTTGCTGAATGAAGCAGGTGGATAGGTAGCAGATTATGGTGTTTGTTATTGTTTTGTTGAAAATTCTCACGATGATGTAATTTTTGTTGGTTCAATAAAAAATAAATTTTATATGTGCACTTTGGTGGAAGGTGCGTTGATGTGTTGTTCCGGTAGTGAGATAAATAATTTGTTCTTAACAAAATTTAAATAATTATTTGTTATAGGTATGACTACTCAACCGATTCTCTTTGAAAGTAGTTTTGATTGATATACAGGGTGAGTCATGAGCAATGCGACAAAATGCTAGGGCGTGTAGGTTGCGTTGAGACAAGAAAAAAATCGTATGGGAGGGGGGGTCTATTCCCCTCCGTTTAGCCGGGAGGGGCAATTTTCGAAAAAACTGACTTAAAATGGGAAACAAATTATTTAAAATCAACGGCTTCATTCACAATGCTGTGCGATACGTTTTTGAAAAGCCAATAATTTTTTCTTTCATTCTGTGTTTAAATAAATCTATTCTAAGAAATAGTTTTTGAAATATTAATTTTCAAAGTCAAAATTTTGAAGAAAAAAAATTGAAAAAAAAATTTCAAATTCATTTTTTTCAAAATTATACGTAATTAAGTGCTAATTTTAATTTCAAAATTCAATGCTGTTATTAATTTTAAGTCCAAATAAGAAAACCGGATGCAAAAATTTTATGTCGTTCTCAAGAAATTAAAAAAAAAACCAAAACCACCTTTTTCTAAGAAAAACATTTATTTTTATTGTAACGAATTTATTTTTATTTATTATTTTTATTTTTATTGTATACTTAGGCTTAAAATAACTGTAGGATAGAATAGGGCTAGTTGAGCCAACACGGTATTGTATTGTTCCTAAGAATGGTATATCAACAAATATATAGAATAATATAAAAAGAAATAGAAATAAATAAATATAAACTCGTCCCATTGGTGGGGTTGATATAGTAAATAAACCAATTTAAATAAAAAATAAAGACTTTGAATTTCGTCGACTTTTTACCGTCAACAACAAAGCACTCATATAAAATTTTATCAAAATTAATCGTATGTTTTTCGAGAAAAATGGAATTCAAAAACTAAATATTTTTTCCAAAATTTTTGATTGCAGTTTTTATGAGGCTTAAGAAAAATTTGTGAGTATAAAATTTCTTCAAAATCGGTTTGGCCGTTAAAGAGATAATGGGTAATATAAAAAATGCCATTCTATGGCAGGTACCGTTAATAAGCTTCTAAGGAAAAAATATATACTATTGGCAACAAATCACTCATATATAAAATTTTATCAAAATCGATCGTATTTTTTTCGAAAAATTTGGAATCATCGGTGACGGTTATATGGTAGACACCGTTATTTCATGACCTAGGACAAAAATCCGGCATATTACTCAAAGAATACTTATTGCCAAGTTTAAAGAACATCGGCATAACCGTTTAGACTGTACGTGTCCATTCAAATAGGCAGACAGACATAATTTCCGTACCCACTTTTTTCGACTTCTCTATAGCAAAGATTCCTTAAAAACCTCCCTCTACAGACCCTCCAACCCTACCTAGCTTGCTTTAGATTTAAGTTTTAGACTTAAGTTATTATTGTTAGTTTCTAAGTGTTTGCTTGTATTAAGCTAATAAAGTTAAAAAAACAACTGGAGACGGGAGGGGGTAGGACCCCCCTTCCCCCTGTTGTGTTTGTTGCTAAATAAATATATAATCGTTGTTATACCTTTATACCTTCTTCTTCATTCCCCATAAAGTTTATGATATACAGATACAGGGCCATAATAATCATACGCAGAGTTTTTTTTCCAAGCGGCCTAAAGCGTTTTCATTCACCTTCAGTTATGTCCATGCTTCGGCACTGTAAATAAGGACTGGGATAATAATAAGTGGGTTATAAAGGGACAGTTTAGATGCTCGAGAGAGGGCTTTTGCTCTTCCGTTGCCTTCTTACTTTCTTAGCCTAAAGAAACAGCGATTGGTAATTCTTCGTTGAATCTCAGCACTGGTGCTATTCAGTGAGTTAATAGCAGAGCCTAGGTACACAAAGCCTCTGACCACCTCAAAGTTATAGCTGTCTATGGTGACGTTTAGTCATATTTCACTGGACTGTATTCCAATGAACGGAAATGCATCAATTGAAAGAGCAATAAGTCTAAACTGCCATAATTCCCCTTTGTAAATTTTAAATTGGCTTTTTTACAATTTTCGAAAGCGAAATAAGGCCAACTCAACTTTTGAAAGTTTGTCTTTATTTTTTTCGACGAATCTTAATTCCAATGATGCAGCCAAATATAAAGTTTACCAAAATATGATATGGCGAATTCCCGCTATTTTGGATTTTGTGTTTTGTCGATTTTTAAGCGTATTGTGCATTTCTCGCTAAATCATATTTATAGAGAGTCAAACTCTCTAACTTTTTTCTTTAGATCAATTTTTTGTAAAATAAATATTTTATAAGCCAACAACAAAAGGTGTCTTGTCTATAGATATAACAATTTATTACATATATTATTAAAATAATTTATTATTTTAATATCTCAAAACCATTTTTTTTTTGTCAAACTTCTTCAGCTGCCTCCATAATAGTTGCATCTGCCTTCTTTCGTCTACGTGCCAAGACTGCTTGCAACTCAGTTGAACGTGTTGTTTTGAACTTGAAAAATAAAAATTTTGTATTCATGACTAACAAAATTACAATACTCAATTCCATTACTCACCCCACTTATTTTCTTCTGAAGAAGAACTTGTGATTTAAGACGTTTGCTATCTTCTTTACAGAAGTAACCATCAATCGTTGTATCGGGCAATGCAAACAATTCATGCCCACTTAGACCATGAAGTTTTTTCACAACTTCATCGGAGAAACCTTTGCCTCGTAGCCATTCTTCTACGTCTTTGCCGGTAGATGACTCTTCGATGTATATCTGTGGTGTTTTTAGAATCTCTAAGTCACGACGTCTTTCGCGTAAAAGCATCGACTGACGAAGTTCTTCTTGTATCTCGTCCTGTGAATCTATATTGTCTGTGTCGCAATCGTTGCGAGCCCTCATTGCTGTAAATGAGAATAAAGATAAATGTCTTGTTTTAAGCTGGTCTAGAAGCAGTCTTTCGTTAGGAGATGAATAATTTAGATGTAAATAAGTCTTCTTATGTTATGACCATAAACGACATCACATTTAGGGTTCGTGTAAATTGATATTTGCATTACACGCTTAAGGTTTGGCATCAAATTTAATTTGTTCATATGTTTATCGACACGAGGCGGTTTAATAACAATTGTTAAAATAGTCTTGAGAGTCTTTCTCCTGAATTTGGAAGTCTCTCGAAATGGTGCTTAGAGCCATTACACACATCAATCTGATTGATCAATCATCAAATGATCTGGAATAGGATTACAGCTTACCTTATCAATAGACAAATATTACAAGTGTTTAAAGAAAAACACCAAACACCGTAAACAAACTGCTAATAGTTGATTTTAATGTTTATTGCTTATGCTTGAAGAAGAGGACAGCTTTCAACCTTTTCATGAAGAAGAACAATCCAATTGAGATATTGCCTTCATCAACAAAACCAACGCCATCAGCCGTAACAACATCGATTTCGTGAACAACAGGAGATGGGACAAGGTTGAAAGCGGGAGAGGATTTGCCATCTAACTCTGGCTCATTATGCCTGGTTTAAAATGTTTCGAAGCCATTGTTTTCACCACAGCTCGATGAACTAGAATGATCTACAGATCTCAAAATTTACACCAAATGTTCTGCTAATATTAGAGAAGTCAAGAACTATCTCCACACTCTCAACAGCATTCTAAACTGATCCACTAATGAACTGATCAGAGGCAAAAGACATTAAATGTCCGGGAATACAGTCTAACCAGATGTTGCGGTTCAACTTTAACCCTCATGCTGCTTCCTGAAAGGCAAACAAATTGAAAGACAGAAAGACTGTTTCTGCACAAAGTGCTGATAAGACCGATCACCAGGTAATGGCACCTCACGATGACAAAGAAATATCTCAAGAAACTGGCAGTATTTGAGAGAAAGATTGTACGACCTACAGCTACAGCCAGAAGACAGTACTGTTTCTGAACAGCTCATAAGAACCGTCATCAGGTACTGGCGCCTCACGGTGACAGAGAGACATATCTCAAAAAACTGGCAGTATTGGAGAAAAAAAATGTACTACCTCTTGCCAGAAGAGAATAATTTTTCTGAACAAACAGCTCATAAGGCCGATCATCAGGTACTGGCGCCCCACGATGACAAAGACATATCTCAAGAAACAGGTAGTATTCGAGAAAAAGATTTTACTATCTTCAGCAAGAAGAGAATAATTTTTCTGAGCAAACAGCTCATAAGACCAATCATCAGGTACTGGCGCCCCGCAATCACCATAAAGACATACATATCTCCAGAAACTGGCAGTATTTGATAGAAATATTCGAAGGCCTACAACCAGAATACAGTACCTACTCTTCCTGCACAAACAGCTCACAATACCGATCATCAAGTACTTGTACCCCACGATGACAAAGACATATCTCAAGCAACTTACAGTATTCGAGAGAAAGATCCTCCAAAAAATGACAGTAGGTATAGGAAGAAAAGCGCGTCATTCAATTAGATAGATACTCCCTAGTCCCTTTTATCAGGTCCGGATGGTTTATACTAGATTCGACCAGCCGCCCAAATCGACTAATTAAAAGAATTGCAAACCATATTTGACATCAAAAGCCACTGTATGGTAGATACTTAAAAACTAAGGTACTCCCTGACGAGAATCTAATAAAACTCAACGGCAACCCCATTCTTTATCTCTTTAGCACATTGCAGTTTAAGACAAAAGTTTAATTGAAAAAAATACATTAGTTCCTTCAAAACGATATTGCAAATATTTATAGTTGCCAAATGAACCTGCCATTGACAATGCTACCGCTTTGTTTCAGCAAGCCATCAATAATGGCTCCGCGAAATTGGGCCCCAGGAAATAAGGCCCCCAAAAAAAAAATGAAATAAGGCCCCAAAAAAAAGCACACAAAACAACAACAACGAAATTTCTCAAATTTTGGGGTGTTATTTCATTTTTTGGGGCCTTATTTCATTTTTTTTGGGGCATAATTTCATTATGAAATAAGGCCCCAATGAAATACAACCCCAACACTAGTTTTGGGCCTTATTTCGTTTTTTCATAAGATAATTAGTCAGATCCTTTACCATTTTACACATCGTGTATTATGGAAGAAGGACAATTTACCAATTGTTTATTTTCATCCCATAAAACAACTAAACTGATTGAAGGGAACATTCCACCGACCAACAGAACCATCTTTATGGACGGAACTTTTAAAATTGTTCCTCTAGGATGTTTCAAGCAGCTGTTGGTTATCTATATAGAATATTTTGACGAGGTAAAATTAATTTTTCATGCTTAAATGTAAAGATCGTGCTGCAAACCATCAGGGAGTAACAGAATAGCTTCATAAAAATCGGGCGATTTTTTTGCAGCTATTCTGTTACTCCCTGATGGTTTGCAGCACGATCTTTACATTGAAAAGCATTAGTAAGTAACAGAATAGCTGAAAAAATCGCGTTACTTATTATGTTACTTACTAATGCTTTTCAATGTAAAGATCGTGCTGCAAACCATCAGGGAGTATAAGCAACCATTTTCCTGTGGGGAGGAAATTTTTGAAGAAGATGAAAGTGAAAGCCCTGTTGTTATCGGTCCAAACATTGATGAGAATATTTGCGTCATTTGTAAGGATTTGCGGGCAAATATTGTTCTGCTGCCTTGTAGGCATCTTAAAATTTGTAGTGAATGCAACCGAAAAATTCAAGCGAACTCTATTGCTGAAGGGCAGGATAACTATAAATGTCCTTGTTGCAGGGAAATTGTGCAGGATACAATGCAAGTATTTGTTTAACAGTTTGGGGTGATATTTCATTTTTTTAAATAAAATTAATTCTGAAAAAAGATAAATTGGGGTTTTATTTCATTTTTACAAAAAAAAGTCAAAACAAGTTGGGGCCTTGTTTCATTTATTTTTGGGACATTTTTTCATTTCGTTGGGGCCTTATTTCATTGGGTCATAATTTCATTATGAAATAATGCCCCAATTTGGGGCCTGATTTAATTTTTTCTTTTGGGGTCTTATTTCCTGGGGCCTAATTTTGCGGAGCCTCAATAATGCTTTGTGGAATTTCTGGGACAAAACTAATTTCGTTTTTACGGACGATGTATTAATATTACATTGATTTGATACAAAAAAAGTGAATGGTAAACAAACTATATCACGTCGAAATTATAAATATACCATGAAATTTAACGATGTCAATTGACAGCTAGACACCCAGTGTTATCCTTGACTCAACTTAAGATTATAAAATCCGATAAAGGAAAGGTGTCATTATTACGACTTACGACGAGTTATTTATTTTAGCCACAACTCTTACTGTTAAGAAAGGGGAAAGGGTGGCTGCGTTTTCTTACTTGGTTTCACTTTTAACATGAATAGAAATGCAGTCATTAAAGAAATTAAATTGCGAATTCAAACCCACAAAAGATATCTGCGTAGGTTAATTAGTCACAATCTTTTCATTTACCTTAAGCCTCCTATAGGCGAATCAGCATATAATCAAATAAGTTAAAATGAAACTAGTTTAGGCCTTAATAACTACTGTTAGACAAGTCCATGAATGTCAATGATATGATCATTGAGTAAATCTTTAAATACCTAACTGTTTGATACAAAACAAGTCTGATCTCTGATAGTACCGTTAATTTTATCGGAACATTGCGATAATGTCTGCGCCATTTATCCATGCCCAGTGCATTTTTTTTTTTTGCACATTGCATAGATCAATAATTTATTCGTTGAACCTGAAAGTATATCATGATGAGGGTTCTTCTTAAGACTTACCAACTAGTGCTCCAGCTAACGCCAACTCCTTCTGGAAATCATTTATTGGAGTTGTTGGACTGATGTCGTCGCCCGGTGGTGGTGGTGGAGGAGGTGGTGGATGCGGTGTACTAAATGATCTTCGAGGGAGAACCTGCTTCGGCATTTCCCGTTCAGTTTCGTAAGCATATAATGAAGTCCTTCCAGCTTTTCCACTTTCTGAAAATATAGAAAAAAACATATTTTATTTATTTTTTTTTGTATATAAGAAACATGGAAAAGTAAAGTTGTGTTAAATATTTTAATCGTATAAATAAAAGGGGCGTTTTTTTTGTTTGAAATGTAGATATTTAAATATATAAAAAATAATTAATAAAAGATAACTTTTTTGCGACCGAGAAAGTTACTTTCTTTGATTTTCATATTTTGTAGATTAAATTGTTTACTGAAGGCATCCTGGGGTATTGGATAATACAGGGTGAGTCATGAGCAATGCGACAAAATGCTAGGGCGTGTAGGTTGCGTTGAGACAAGAAAAAAATCGTATGGGAGGGGGGGTCTATTCCCCTCCGTTTAGCCGGGAGGGGCAATTTTCGAAAAAACTGACTTAAAATGGGAAAAAAAATTATTTAAAATCAACGGCTTCATTCACAATGCTGTGCGATACGTTTTTGAAAAGCCAATAACTTTTTCTTTTATTCTGTGTTTAAATAAATCTATTCTAAGAAATAGTTTTTGAAATATTAATTTTCAAAGTCAAAATTTTGAAAAAAAAAATTGAAAAAAAAATTTCAAATTAATTTTTTTCAAAATTTTACGTAATTAAGTGCTAATTTTAATTTTAAAATTCAATGCTGTTATTAATTTTTAGTCAAAAACAGAAAACTGGATGCCAAAATGTATCTTAGTTTTTGAGAAAATAAGAAAAACTAGAAGTATTTTTTTCCAAGAAAAACACTTTTTTTTTTTGGTTTTCCAAATTTGACCTGCTCAGGTCAATTATTAATAAGGGAATTATTCCTTTCTTATTTTTCATTACATACCATCCGATTTTAATCAAATAATAAAAAAAAACGAATTAAATTTTTACTTATTTTACTAGTTTTACTTTTAATTTTTTTTTATTTCTCAAAAACAAAGATACATTTTGACATCCGGTTTTCTGTTTTTGACTAAAAATTAATAACAGCATTGAATTTTGAAATTAAAATTAGCACCTAATTACGTAAAATTTTGAAAAAAATGAATTTGAAATTTTTTTTTCAATTTTTTTTTTTCAAAATTTTGATTTTGAAAATTAATATTTCAAAAACTATTTCTTAGAATAGATTTATTTAAACACAGAATGAAAGAAAAAGTTATTGGCTTTTCAAAAACGTATCGCACAGCATTGTGAATGAAGCCGTTGATTTTAAATAATTTTTTTCCCATTTTAAGTCAGTTTTTTCGAAAATTGCCCCTCCCGGCTAAACGGAGGGGAATAGACCCCCCCCTCCCATACGATTTTTTTCTTGTCTCAACGCAACCTACACGCCCTAGCATTTTGTCGCATTGCTCATGACTCACCCTGTATAGTATATGTTGATGCCAGTGGATTGTTTACCTATCCACAACACATGCGATAATGATTTTAGTGTAGAAAGTTGTCTGGATAGCCTTGGAGTGTCATGGGCAAAACGAGGGACACATGTTTACTTTTCGTTTGATTTTTAGTGTAACGTGTATTTTAACATGCATTGCTATAAGAAATTACTTCTTTTTTTGAGAAAGTAATAACGATTTTCATTTTCCAAATGTTTTATTATAGGGGAATAGAGAGAATGTCAAATAACATTTTAGTAAGTCTAGCGACGCAATAACAGTTTAAAGCCTTAAGGCTTTTCCAAAAGTGTTGCGAGCCCTATAGGGTTAAACAAAACACAGAGGAATATGCGAGTATGCCATCTTTCGAAAACGTTATGCGAGATTTGTGAGCTTCACAAAACTTCATATTTTACTATATGAAACGCAAGCCACATTAAGGAGTAATCCATATTCAAATCATCCATATTCAAAAACATTTGAAGGATTCGGTTAAAAACTTTACTAGCATTTACAAAGAAAAAAAAATTAAGATTATTTTCTAAATTTTTTAACATCCAAGGTATGAAACGAAACAAAAGACTTTAATCTCCAAAGTCAAAAATAGCTTTAATTTCACTTTACTGTATGCTTATCCTAGGCAAAACTGCAAATGGATTCTGAGACATAACATAGACATACATAGACTGCTTAAATATTTTATTTTTATCTTTGCAAGGAAGACAACAAATGCGCTTTATATTTGCTGTGTAAAAAGTAAAAATATCTCGTGGAGAAGAAGGAAAAAAAGCATGTTTAAGCGCTTTATATGTACTTACCTATCTGATTTGAGTATCAGACCACCAAACTTTTATACATTTGATTTGGCCAGATATCCGGCCGCCGAATATTCGGCTATCCGGCTTAGCTACAGGGCGAATGTACGGTATCCTTCCGGCCCTTAGCTTCTTAGCTTAGCTTTTAAATTATCTGAGTCACTTAACAACTAGATTCCAGGTCCAACAAATATGTAAACCCACTACACGCTTCTGCAGCATCGATTCACTTCCCTGATGACTGAACCAGTTGAAGCAACTTCGAGGACCTGTAGCAGCAGTCGAGCGGTAGTACCCTATTCCTCCGAGTAGATTACCTATATAAAGCTTTACATTGAGTAGGTAATAGACTTGTAGAGATGCGATAGGTATATATTAGAAGCCCATTTTTATTTCTCTTTCATCTTTACTTAGAAGTAGTTCGTCCGTCAAGGAACTCGTCCGTCAATTGACTTTAATCTTATTTAAGGTTAAGGAGATTAAAAACCTCCTCCGAATCAGAATCAGTACCTACGGACAGACATTATTTTCTTGGGAAAATAAGAAATTGATGCGTAAATTACAAATATGATCTATTTTCGAAGTTCAGATAAAGACATGATCAGAATTCAAGGCAACTCTTTAAGGTTTTAATGAAATGTGTATACGTCAACTACATACACAAGATACACTTGTTTAGTGAACTGACCGAGAGATGGAACTACCCCCTCTGAGTGATCTGATGCTCGTTCAAAGGGGGATAGAAATTATCTCCTGCTTATTTCATGGAATACCAGTATCTATAAATTTATATGCAGTGTTTAGAGAATTTTAGACGAGTTTACGTAAAAAAAAAAGTTTAAATCTTCGAGCGATGACACCAAATCTTAACAACGGGACACTAGAAAAACCCGTTGGCGTAAAATTCACTCCTTGTTCATATCTCATATGATAGCATCCAACATGGAACGATGATTTTTGTAGAACAAATTTTCATAAGTACGAAATTTTCGTCTTATCGTTTTGTTCTGGTTTTCGAAAGTCCGATCCCGAGGGTACGGGGTTAGCCTAAGATTTCTTTCGCGACTTCTATCCTTGCTTTTTATTACATATAATGACACCTAACGTGAGGCGACGAACTTTCGCCGAACTCGAAAATTTTCGCAGAACAAATGCCAGGCGAGAGCGAATTTTATGTTAAGACGAATTTTATGCGAGGACGAAATTTTAAACCATCTTTTTTGTTCAGTTCTTTTGGAAGTTCAATCCCATGAACTTACTATTAATGTAAAGTTTCTCTCTACCATTTTTTCATTACATATATTGGCGCCCAACGTGGGGCAGCGAAATTTCGCAGGTGCGGAAATTTTCGCAAGGACGAAATTTTCGGATCACAGTTTCTTCGCCTGATTCGAAAGTCTCGGTCCCCGTTGGTGCGGTATTATGTGTTTGCTCTCTTTCAGTTTTCTTTTTTTTTTCATTACATATGTTGGCGCCCAACGTGAGGCAACGAATTTTCGCGGAACAAAAATTTTCGCAGAACGAAAATTTTCGCAAATACGAAATTTGCAAATCTTATTTTTGTTCTGATTTTCGGAAGTTCGATCCCATGAGCGCGCCGTTTGTGTAAGGTTTGTTTATTTTTTTCCATTACATATAATGGCGCCCAACGTGGGGCAGCGAAATTTCGCAGAACGAAAATTTTCGCAGAACGAAAATCTCAGATCATAGTTTTGCTCTGATTTTTGAGATGTTCGGTCCCTGTTGACGCGGTGTTATGTGCAGTTTCGGTCTTCTACTTTATTTTTTTTCATTACTTTAAGTTTTCATTTTTTTAAAGTAGGTAATGTACGGCATACACCTGCTGGTTTAATTGCCAGTTTGAGAAAGAATGAATGCCTGTTGTCGTTGTTTTTTTTTTAAGTGAGAATTAAAACCCGCGGACCTTAATTCCGTAACCATTATTTCATTGCACCAATCTAAAAGCTTTAGACGCCACAAGCGTCCCTAGGTGGCTCTAAAGTTAGTGAACACCTTAACCTTTAGTGGAACAATTGTAAGAAATGGCCTACACGACAACTTGAATATCGAACTCAGGTTAGTGGACTTTGCTGCGGGGCGAAACGTTGTAGTATAAGGAGTAAGTAGTTTCCACATCTTAATATTCACAAGGGGACATGGAAGCATACTGGTCAATCATCATAGCGCAATTGACGCAAGGCTTTTCCTTCAGTACCATGGGTTCCGAGGACCCGCACCGAATAACGGCAAATATCGAACAAATAAATATATAAAAACAGGAAGAAGAACACTCGCTTCTCAGGAAGACGATGGATGATTAACGCGAAGACCTATTAATACCATTAATGTCAAAAACAGTTTTAAACAGTGCGAAGTGCTTTCATGCAAAATCTTTCTTGAAAGATTAATTGGAAAATCTAATGTGAACGCTATAGGCACAATCTAGTAAGCCAATGAAATTGGTAAAGGCCCTGGTCCACCCCGGACTGAAGCTTAACATTTTGTAAGTAAATAAGCGTCCAAGAATCATATTAATGAAACAGGGCTTGTTTCTTGGATATTGAGACGTCAGAATACAAGATGCCAATTTACTATAGAAAGTAGAAGGTAAAAATGTGATCGTTATAATCCTTTTGGAAATGTAAGATTTTAATGTTTGGCTTAGTTCGAATTTTAATGACCCTTTAATGTCTCGGATAGTGGTAGTTCGCCGGAGATGGTGAACAATATTGTAAGTGTTTCTGCTCCCGGAATTGGGTGTGAGCAGCAGCAGGCTCATCCCAAATGATGAGCGTTTGCTATCTTACTTTAGCTTAGATCGCTCCAGTCTGGAATGAACTATGGCCTAAACCAACGTATTTCTCCAGCCAGCTCTGTTCCTAGCTATCTGCCTACAATAACGCACCGCAAGCTGGTTGAATTTGTTTTTCCATTCTTGTGCGGTTAAGGGGTCTTTCGATGTTGCGTACATCATCGGGATTGGATTCGAAGACTCTGGTGCGTTTTAGTCTCAGCCACTTTATTTACAGCTTTTTGACCAGATTAGTATCACTGTATAGCCCGTAGAGCTAATCATTACACAATCAATACAAATTGGTCCCACGTTGGGCGCCATTTATTAGAATCATTTTACCAAATCGCAAAGATGCCAATGCCAACATTTTAAGTCATTTGGAGACTGTACGTTAGAGAATTGGTTAATGTGAATATGTGCGTTGGCATCGGTCTATATAGGATATGCTACACGGCATTGCTGGAACTAAACTGGTAGATTATAGGAACAAATCTAACCTCGTGGTTGAGGATACCGCATCAACAATTCTCCCGGTGAAGACATTCTTAACGTATGCAGGTTATACGGTCTTACTTAATTATCTGAACCAAGTAATTGGAGAAGAATATTTAAGTGTCAAGCCACCAACAGAATTGAAAACTAATAGTGTGTAGTAAAAAAAAATATATGAATATTCTCCGGCTTATTAACAGAGATCGAAAGTACACTGCTGGGAAGTACAAAAGAAAGAATTATACCAACGATATAAAGAAACAAATTAGTGGATTAATGAAGCCTAACCTATAAGGTCCCACCCTTCATAATATAGAAGAGCTTATTGCCATTAATGAAATGTAATATAACTATCCGATTATCAATGCTGATGTGTTTTGGATTAATTAGTCCCGAAATAATTTAATAATAACTAGAAAGACAACAACGAATTTTTCCTCTCGTATCGAACTGTCATTTTAAGCTTTAGGTCAATGGGATTTGAACTTGCCGAAAACCTAGCCACGTTGCAGGCTAACCGGGGATATTTATAAAGTTGCTCCTATTTTCAGGCCTATTTTAGCCTGAACCAGAACCGAACGGTAGTTTAAAAGTGCGAAAAGTTTAAATACTTTGGATTTACGAGTAGGATCAATACCGATTGATTCTACGTAACCGCATCAGCTAAATATTTGAAAAATTGGTGAGTCTCTCTAAAAGTTGTGTCCATTCAAAGAAACATTTTAGAAACATTTGAAAAATTATGCAAACAAGACATTTCAGAACCATTTAAAATATTTCTAAAACGTTTCAACAAAGTTTGAAAAACATTTCAGAAATAATGTTTCTTCTCGAAAGAACGCGTGAAGTAAAATTTTTTTAATGTTTCGGGAATTTTTTTTTAATGTTTCTGAAGGGTTCTCAGAAACGTAATAGCCTTGCATTGATTAAAAAAAAATTTATTTAATATTAAAAATTAATATGATTACCCATTATTGCTTGATCGTTTGTTATTGATGATGATGATAGCGATTCTGTGTCCTGAAAAAAAATCATTATTTTTGTATCAAAAATGTTTTCCGTAATGCTATACTTACAGAAGCTGCTCCCATATAAGTTGAAGCTTCAGAAGTTTCAAAATTGCTTGCATTTAATATGGTCATTGGTACGTATCCAATTTGACCGCGATTGTTTCGCGCTTTCCACCATTTTCGGGTGTCATCAAGTACCTAAGACAAAAAATTAAGTTCGACTAAGTAAATTTATAACGTCTATTCACCTCTAAATATTCTCCCTTCACTACTGACAATTCCTTGTCAGTATTAGCTGGTCTTGGATGAGTAACTTCAGCTATCCTAACATTTCTCGACTGCAATTTTCTGTGCCATGTGGCATTGGTAATATCATGCATAAGATTTCCCTCGACTTTAAGTATCGGTGGTAATATGTATGCAACAGGTTCGTCAACAATAAAATCTGGTGACCAGTCGTCGAAGAATATCGGATGATAGGAACCTTTGTGATCTTTAAATGAATCTTTTGGAAGTGTCCAATTTTTACCCAATGATTTCCAGAAATCGCGCTGCTTTGGTGTAACACAAGACTCAAGGAAACTTATTGTTTCCCTTCTCAATAGTGGATTAACAACTGATTGAGGAATACCAGCATTCACATAAACATCATTACAAATTACAACAATTGTTTCCAATGATACAAACATGTCATTGATTGAAGATTTTCCTTCGCCGCCACTATTGGATTGAAGACGGGTTATAAAATTGAAGGCCAGCTTAAATTTGGAAAAAATATCAACGAATTCATTTTCTACTGGTGGTCTTGAGCGCAAAATAAGTAAACCCTCTCCATGAGGATTTGTGTTGAGCTTATTCTCGAGTTTTCTATTTTGCAGCTCATCTAATGCCTCGGCCGCATAATGAAGACGAAAAACGAACTTTTCGATGTCTTCAAAGCAATGATTGAGAACGTTTATGTCCCGTTCTGTATTAATCTTTGAATCAACACTATCGGAAATTTTAATCATTGGTTCACGAATGTCCCCACCATTCGATGTGATGTGTTTATTTTTATTTTCAATGTAATCACGACGTTGAGTTATGACTTTTCCACTGCGAACCAGTCTTAGATCTTCAACTAAATGAACAGCTGAAGCGTCTTCAACCTATTTAAATCAAGTTATCCATCATAATATGCATCTATCGGATATTGTATAACAAAATAACCTGAAAAACATGCATTTCTGTATTGCCCAATGATGATCCTGATACTGAGAATATCAAAATGTTATTGAAATCTTCCTGTGGGTCCTTACTAATAAACGCAGTCGGTTCATATATCAATGATCCTGGAAAACTCTCAATTTCTACCTAAAAAGAAATAAAATTCACATTTGTATACATATTTTAAATTTAACAATATTATAAATATTCTAATAATAATCTCGGCCTTACATATTTGCCCCACGTTGGGCGCCATTATTTTAATACATAAGAATGTGGCACATGTCAAATGTTTGTGATTCAGAGGCTGTGTGGTAGAGTCCTATTTGATGTAAATGCTTGCGTTGGAGCATTCCTGTACCGCATTGCAGACACTATAAACTAGCAAATAAGGAACAATTCTTATATATTGACTTTGATGAGGGAAGAAAATTCAACCCTTAAATTGGAATGTTTTTGAGGATTTTAATGTCAAAAAGGAGCCAGTTGTGAGGTGTTTTAAGAGAGGAAGGTTTGATGATACTTTCTACGCCTGAACCAAGCAAAAAACAAGAAAAAAAAAACAAAGACAGTCCTAATTTACATTTGGTGGTTGATAGATGACGTGGAGAGAGAAGAAAACTCATTAAAGTGAGAATGCTTGATGGCGTGAATGATTCAAAGTGAGTATATTCTTCACTTTGCATAGTTGAAATGGATTAAAAGAAATTAAATGCCTATTGTGGTTGAAGAAGTTCATTATCAGCATGGAATCCATGGCCAAAATCCGACCTGATGTTAGTAATAGGAAAGAACTCCAATATAGTTTCAACAAAACCAAGTGTCGCTTATTACTTTCTTTCCAATATTTTTAAAAAGAAAGAGTGCAACTAAACATTCAAAAACTTGACCCAGAAATCAGAGTTTGGTTTCCACTGTTTGATACCCTATTTTTTAGCATAAAATAGTAATAGTGTTTCTGTTAGGAACACTATCACAGTAATTGAGTGAATAAATTAATAATTTACTGAGGGTATATCTATCTATATTATTTACATATTATTTTAATTTTTAATTCCTGCTTTCCATTACTATAGCAAAACAATCACTTCTTTTCAGTCAATAGACTTTCGGAATTTCAAAGTTTATATATCCATGTCATCGTCGTCGCATGCATTGCCAGAACCTTTTGAATAATTTCTAGATTAACCCCTTGTTATAGGTAAAAGTGTTTTGCGGGTTCACGAAATTTCATTCATGTGGTAAGTTCCGTTAACATAACTTTGTTTTGCAACTTAGGGCATTTTCAGCCATCTGAGAGGCGCTGATCTCAAAAATGTTCTAAATCAACACGATCTATCTACAAGCTAATTAACTGCTCACTAGCTTTTAATAATTTTTTTCTTTTTGAAATAACCACCGACTGTCGACTGGTCAGTTCCGAACGTTTGTGTTGCTCTTTTTTTGTAATGTGCGTCTCGGTGTGCGTGTCAAAATATTGTCGCTTCTTGTAAGTAGTGGTGGAATACACATTATGGAAGAGAGAAATAAGTAGTTTGTATACATTTTCTAGTCAGCACTGGTAGATGTAAACCAAATATTTCATTTGCCGCCATTTTGAAAAAAACGAAACACACAAAAGTTAGTTCCTTACGCGGAAACGCAATCCGTTCTTCACGTGGAAACATGATCAATTGGAATATTAGAGTATAGATGTGTTCATGTTTTGATTTGTATATTCCTCGCTCTTGTATTCCTCGTTCGTTGAAGCAGTAAAATTTGAAAAATGCTTGCGAAATTCAGAAATTGAACAAACTAATGACCAGTTGCACTAAAGTTCACTTAAACACCAACTTCAGGTGTTGAATGTTTAATATGAAAAATCTCTACCAATCACAATTTTTTCACCAGTCAAGACAGCTTTCATTGAGTAAATAAATGAAAAAAAGAACATAAATGTATCAGTTAAACACTTGCAATGTTCTCTTTGTATTATATTATTTTGAAAGTTTATTTTCAATACCAACTCATTTTATGTATTAAGAAGACGCTTTTAAAATTTATTTGAAACAAAATGCACTTTAGTTTCTATTTTATCCTAAAACTTATTGGCGCAAAATTATAGGCCATTTAACTCCAAACTAAATCAAATTTAGTTTGACACTAGTCTAAAATTATATTTTTGGCAATTATAGACAAGTTAAACTACACTTTATCTTTAAAGACTTGCATCAAAATTAAAATCATGAAAACCCTATTTTAATTTTGATAGTGTCACACTTTCTTCTCTCTGACTCCTGTCAATTTGTCATTTTCTATAAACCAAAAAAAAATTTTGCAAAATGTTACCTGCGAAGCAACTTCAATCCAGGTCAAAGTGGAAGCATTTGATAAATATTTCGAGGATACACCAAAACTACCTGCTCTGCTTCCCCGGAGTTGCTATGTTGCTACACGAAGTTGAGTAGTCCATTTAAGTGAGTAGTGATTCCGATTCGGCAAGTGATCCGATCGGCAGTCCATATCTGTTCAATCTAGAGGAAATTTCAGAGATCATCGAGAACTCCAAACCAAAGAACTAAAAGCGCCTAAAGGTCTTTCAAACGCTTTTATTATCATATCCCTTACTATAGTATTGTTAACAACTAGCATCAACAACTGTGAATAAGTGAAAATCATAGAAGGTCGTGGCATTCCCGAGATAAGATTCAGCAGTAAGCCAGTCAAAAATTCCCGACATGCAGTTTGGCTTTTAGGAAAAGCACTCAATGCTGCATGAGCTGCTAAAGATTCAACATGAGATAACTACAGCCTTCAAAAGACATCTTGTCACAGTCGGGTGTTTTTTGAATGTCAAGGAAGCACTAAAAATTTACAAGCGAAGACATTCTGTATGCAGATGATTCGCTTACCAACTCAATACCACAACTAATTGCAGTCCAAAAAGTAGAGGCCCAGATCAACAGGCCAAAATGTCTGCTTCAGACCACCCTCAACAAGAAGAGGCATCAGTTGTACTTTAGCCAATCAAAGAAACTTGGTTCTGAAACCCGTCGATAAATCAACCATAGCTGCCAAACTGAATACCAATTAAATAGGGATCCATTTCAAAGAGTTGCTAAGGTTCAAACAACACAGTTCTTAAAAAAATTAAATTAATTTTGATTTCAAATAGAAAGAAAATTGAAATTAAACAGAAAATTACATTCCGGGCTGATGACATTTGACGACAGATAGAAAGGTGTGTTTGCTTTCTTAGCGAACTGTCACTGTTTAAGGCGTGTTCCGCACAAATAAGTTAGAGAAATGTTTTAAACCCCACACTAGTTGTCATTACATCAGAAAGAGTCTATAATTACTTTAAAGTTAGAGAACTGTTTCAAAGTTAAAATTAAGTTAAGAAGTGTGGCGTTAATTCCTTAAACTTAGGCTGACTATAATTTTGCGCCATTGTTTCTACAACTCTAATTTCTTTTTCTACGACCAATTTCAGCTGAATGATGTTGTTGGTCGCGGATAAAATATGAAAATAAATAATTTACTAATTTAAACTAATTTATGATGTGTTTTGTGTTAATATTTAAATTTGTCACATCGTTTATTAACTTTATCGATAAGTGAAAATTAAAATAAATCGATATTTGTTCCTGAAATTTCCTTAAACTATATATTCGCATTCGCTGGTCGCAATGTATATTTTTTTCTAAATAGCGATTTAATTAATGTCCCGATAAAAGAAAATGTTAAAATATCTTAAAATACTTTTCCTTATTTTGTCGCTTTCAAACATGTTTACATATGAAAACAAAACACCAAATCTGTGTCACGAATGAATACCCCACAATCCACGCGCCTCTTAAGTACATGTCCTTATCATATCATCAAACAAGCTTACCTTATCTTTATCGAGAATAACAATCCACTGTCCATTGAAGCACATAAACATTTTTTGTGGCCAGATACCAGTAGAGCTATTCATCTCCTTAAGAAGTTTCATTTTCTCAATTGGTTGCTTCAGCTCTGATTCATGCTTCACCTTGAACGTAGCCAAATGCTCGATGGCATATGTGGGCTTATCTTTATCTATGCCATTCGACTGATGATGATGTTGACTTGTTTGCTGATGATTGTGATGATTAAGACCTTGAAACAGTGAGCTCAAATTATCAGCAGCTGAGCTGCCATTTAATGATGTGCGTCCCATTGCTTTCGATAAAATAATGTTATCTCCTCAGGGCGGTGTATTAAGTATTATTAATTTTTTATGATCTATTATATCTGAAATGAATATAAAAGTTTGTAAAAATGTTGAAAAGAATTTCATTAGAAAACATAGTATCTTAGCTATAATAAGGTATGTTATAAAGTGAGCATAGAATTTTGTAGGAAATACTAGTTGAATTGAATTTTTAATGTAAAAATATTTGTAAATTGATTGAAACGGTTTTATGGGGTGAATCTTCTTTTGCACTCGCACAGTTGCAAGAACAAGAGTTCTCAAGGATCTCGACATACACAAATCAGCTGGACGGGATAATATTTGTCCCATTATTCTGAAAAAGTGGTGCTTCCGCGCTGGCAAAGCCCCTGCGTAAGTTTTTCCATCTGTCCTATTCCACTGGTCTCTTTCCGAGTGGATGAAAAAACAGCATTTTGTCCAGTCTGTCCCTAGCCCATCCAACTATCGACCGATTGCACTTACATCCCTTCTAAGGTCATGGGAACGCTGATAAATTATCAGCTTAAGAAATATCTCCAAAAACGAAGGCTTACTTAATGACCAGTAGTACGGTTTTCGTAGCAATAGGTCCACTGGTGACCTAATGGCATATCTCACCGAAAAGTTTAACCAATCTTTATATCAATTTGGTGAAAGTAAGATTATTGCGCTTGATATTTAAAAAGCATTTTATTGAGTTTGGCATCAAGCTCGTTTTTCGAAAATGCATGCTTTCGGCATTGATGAATCTCTAGTTCGTTGAATTAGAAATTACCTATCAACCCGTTCAATAAACAGGTATTATTGGATGGTTTCAAGTCTGAAATCTTCAAAATAAATCTTCTGTGGAATGACCCAATATTTGACGTCGCCAATAACGCTGCGAAATGTTTAGGTTTCTTACGACGATGCAAAATTTTTTTTTTTCCAATGATCTGGCTGTTGTTTATAGGGCGTACATTCGTCCAGAACTAGAGTACAGGGCTGGAGCTCTTATAACTTATTTGAATCTCCTGGATAGAGTCCAGAAAAGAACTTTAAGATTGATGGAGATAAGACTATAATGGAAACATTTGTGTCTTTTGAACACCGTCCTAATGTTTATTGCCTCTCTTTATTTTATCGCTTTTTTAATAAAGAGCGCTCCATCGAAATAACCAGCTGCGGTCCTTTTCTGATACAATTAAACCGCAATACTCGTACTGCAAGGAATAACCATCAGTTCACCCTGAAGCCCATTTTCGGGTGTACTGTTAAGTACAGAATTTTTTTAGCCGCACTACACGAATGGAATGCTTTACCCAGCTCTGTTTTTCCCCACCATTATAATCTTGAAATATTTAAAACCAATGGGCATCGGTATCTCCTTTTAAACCCTATGTAAATTTCCTAAATGCTCGTAATGTGTTAAGCATATAATAAAGTATATTCAAAATCCTTGAGTGCGCGCAAAATACAAAAAAAAGTGGCAACCTTGAGAGTCAATACTCCTTTGTCACTCGCCTGTCTACTTCCCTTATTAAAATCCATAGAAGCTCTTCTATTTACATATTAAATGAAGTAATGAAGGGCATAGGGTGTTAACGACTTTGAAAGATAAAAATATCTGTGTTTTTTTTTCTTTTTAAGTTTCTTATGCAAAGGATATATTTTTATCAGGCTTAGCAAGACGGGGGCGTCATTATATCTCACAAATTATAATCTCGATTAACAAAATCTCGGTTGAAGTCTTGAATAAGAAAATTCTCAAGTTTAGAACCCTGCTTTTCATAATTTTGCAACGACAACGGGTACATGATGATAGACTTCGCGGCGGGAAGAAATGTAATCATATCAAGTACCCATTTACCGCACCTTGATATACACAAAGATACTTGACAGTGATCAAAAAACCTTCAATCAAATTGATCACATCGCGATAGACGCGTGAAATGCTTCCAGCATCTTGGATGCTCGAGCATTCCGTGGGGCAAATAAAGACTCTGACCGCTAATTGGTAGTATATCGAGTACGAATGCGGAGGGTTGTACCGGCAGGAGTGCTGTTAGTAAATTCTACTAGAAGGTAAAAGATCTACCCAAGGCTTTAAGACCATAACGGAAGCCTGCCGAGTTAAAGGGGGCAATATGGAAGTCGATATACATTCAGTGCTGAGGATCTGCAAAGAACATTTATCTAGACTACTAAACGGTGAAGATAGCAAACATTCCGTTTTTTTGGTAGGGAGCATGCACAAACTCATCTGTAAAATTTTTTCGGAAGAAAGTACGCCCGATGAATGGAACTTTGGCACTCTGGACTTAAAGTTTACTGGAAAAAGTATTTCTGGAGTTAACTCGAGTTTAACTAGAACCCAGGAATGATCTAGTATTGAAAAACTAAAAAAACTAAAAATTCTTATTAGCCCAGTAAAATTAGAATTTTACTTCGAAAAAGCTGGATTTAGCTGGAGACCTTTGTTTTTAGGTCTTGAGCAAATCCTCAAAAGTACCCATGATTTGGCCCGGAGCTAAATTGGTGAGGGGGAAAGATCAAACTTCAGTTTCTTGAAATCTATTATGAATGTTTGGGTAAAAATTGTAGCTTATAGGATTTTTTACAAAAAAGGTCTTAACACTTTTCATCGTACCATTAGCCAATTTCGAGAAAACAGTGTTAAATTGTTACAAAGTATGTTTTTAGATAACATTGCACTTTTTCACTAGTATTTGGCTCGTTATGCCGTATTTGTGGTTTTCCCATTAATCCACAGAAAAAAAAAATTAAATGCAAGTCGCACGAACTTACTCTTGTTGCAAACTATGAGAATACAAAAATAGCAAATGTGTACCAAATATAAATGAAATCGGTTCTGCCCGTTTTGAAGTTCCGGCTAAATTTGTAAGAAGCCGTTAACATAAAATCTTCGTTATGTGCACTTTTAGCTAAAATCTTGAAAAAGCAATTATATTCAAAACAATGCAAGTATAACGGCTGTACCGATTTCGACGAAATATTGTTTTCTAAAAGTTATGCTTAACTTTATAAATATCTACTGCAATCAAAAACTTTGAAAAGTTTTCTCTAAAAAGTTAGTTTTTTAAATTTAATTTTTCTTGAAAACAATCCGATAAATTTTTATAAAATTTCATGTGAGTGCTTTGTTGTGAAAGTTGAGGAATTTCCCAGTCGTTAACACGAAGGTTACTTGCCACAAGAGCAAGTTCGTGCGACCCAGTCGTGCTACACATTTAACATGGATCAGGATTCAGAGTAAACCAGAAAAGCCTTTTCTTAAATCGATAATAAATTATTGCAACACTGGCGATAGAAAATGTACTAAAACAGTAGTTAATCCAAGGAGAAGAGATCCAAACAAACATTTTTCAATAAGTTCAGTATCCCAATCATTTCGGTACTTGTAAAGAAAAATTTATTTTTCCTTGATGGATTAATGACGTAAAATATTTAAGAAAAATTCAGAATAACGGGAATAACTTTTTTTTTACGAATGAATAACTTGCCTTATAGTGCATTATGTCTAACTAGTCACAAGTTTTATTGTGACTAAGAAAAGGCATAATAAAAAAAATTCAAATTAAATTGAATTAAAAAACATTTTTCTATATTTTTAAGGAAACTCAAAAAAAAGTAAACGAAATAAATGCAATGCACATTTTTGGACAATTCGTTAAACCTCCGAATACCAAAGTCATCATGACTTTCAAAATGACAAAAAATATTCCAAAACACAACTTCCTAAAATGTATGTCCGACCTGTGTTGAGTGTGGCTTCTTAATTTGTTTTAAACTGTTATCAATTTACCAACATTCTTAACCTTCAAACAATTACATTGGCTTCACATACAATGATAAGAATTTTCAATTCAATATCAGTCTTTGGAGAATCTTTTGATAAACAAATACGTTAAATTGATTAGATTATTGTTTTTAATAATTTTTTTTTTTGATAAAAAGTCAAGTATGTTTAATTAAGTTAAGTTAATTTAAATTTAAATTTTTAAATTTCATTCGAGAGAAAATCATATTTGGCAATGAAATACGTCGTTGCAAAACACTTACTTGCAAAATAATTTTTCTATTGCTGGATTTTTGATTTCTTTTAAATGTATCCGATTTTATAATACTTTTAAGTTTTTATTTTAGATATCAATTAAAATGTGACCATCATTTATGTTATGTAAATAAATTGTTAGTTTAAATTTCGTCAGTTTTTAAAAATATTGACAATTGTAATCAATCACTTTCATCAAACCGCCAGGCGCCAACAAACAGCCGAAAACAATTTGGGTTCTCGAATCAGTTTGGTTATAGTAAACCTTTAATTACCCGAAAAATAATTTTCTGCAATTAAATACAAACGTATTGTCTTTTCACGTTATATTTCCGAACTAAAAAATTAATCAGAGAAACAATAAAATCATTTCTGAAAATAATAACACACCTGAAGTGAAAGATAGATATATGTAGGTGAATTTTTATTTGAGAATGTAAAGGTGTAGGTGTATATTGATTTTCAAAATTTCATACATTGCAAAATCCCTATCATCTATGATATGATTGCTAAAGTTGATGGTGTTTATCTTATCGACAAGTCATTGTTTAATGTACACTTGTGTAGAACCTCTGATATCTAGAATATATAAAATTTCTATTTGATATCATAAGAGAAAAGTAGGTGACATTGCTGATGTCTACTGGGATTTTTGAAAAACATTTAACTTTGTATTTTAAATCTATGAGAACGTTAATAATATCATAAAGTATAAGGTGGGCCTATCTACATTATGTTAAGTGGACAATCACTATCAGTTTTGTATTTAAACTGAACTGAACTGAACTGAAACATTTGTGTGATTAAAGTGGTGACAAAGATGATAATTTATACGATAATGTTTTTGTTTCCGATTGCACCAAATTATATTTCAAGCAATTTTAATTATTAGAGTAAAGCTTCTTGTGCTTAATGCGTGAGAATAAGTTGTAATTTGTAAAGCAGTTTTCATTGATTAAACTGTTATCTATAACCGAAAACTTTAAAAGCCATCTTGTGGCTTCTGGCTTAACTTAAACGACATTATGTACGAAATTTAATATATGAAACTTAAATGAAATCGATAAGCTTTGTCCTTATATTAGTTTTCAATCCGATTTCCGCCATCTTTAATTCAATACTTGCTAATGCACCAATCACAGCTCAATTTATTCTGCCCGATTATAAGGGTACGAATCCTGAGTATAATCTAAGAAAAAATACCCTATCCAAATGTTTTTTAAACATTCTAGTTTTTTGAATTTTGAGCCAATCTTCTCCAGAAAATGTTTTGTAAACGGTAAGTAAAATATCAAAATCTTCGAAAACCCATAGTCGAGAAAATCCAGTACACCCAAAATGCCGAAATTTGTATTTTTGGCATTTTAGCTTTACCGGATTTCGGGTTTTCTTACTTTTCTGGTTACACCGGAACTTATTTGAATAAAAAAGGATGTTTTTCACCTAAAATTGCTCTTTGAGTCTAGACACTAGACTAAAGCGTATATGTATACGCGATTATTTTCGCTCTGACAATATTCTTTTTTTCAAACAAGTATTTTAAGTGACTAATATTATATGGAGAGTATTTTAAAATAACTTAAACTTTTCCCATATACCCTGGCCATAGAATAGTAAAATAATATAGAAAACGAAAACCAGGGAAAGTTTTCTTGAAGTTTCAAAAAATTTTATTTTCTATAAAAAATAAATAAATTTAGTGGCATTGACAGCTCCGTAAAACCACGGACTATATTGACTTACAACTCTCAACCAATCCTTTTATGTGCGTTGTTAGTTCTACAGGATTGGAGGGGACCTACATTTTTACGTCGAATCTGAACGACTTAGGTGAGATGACAATCAAAACTCTTGGAGAATTTGTCACTTCCTTGCTGGGCGGAGTGCCTCTGAAAAAACAATGTATTCTCTAAGCTGGGCTCGAACCCAGACCTCCGGCGTGATAGTCCGACACACTAACCACTAAGCGACGGGGCACTTATTTCCTATAATTTATTTTAAAAAAAATTATTTTATGTGTTAGGATTTCGGGAGATCGATTTTGGATTTTGGGTTTTCAAGCTTTTGGGTTTTCGGAATTTTTCGACTTTATGCTTTCGGAATTTTTGATTCTTGGAATTTTGGGTTAATTATGGCTTTTTTCGGGATTTTTGGTATTTTGGATTTTGTGTTTTCGGGATTTTGGTTTCCGGAATTTCGACCTAACATAACTGTATTGCACTGTGTCAAACAAGATTTTTAAGCGACACGATTAGGAGGATTATTCCTCTGTAGTTGGCAAAAATGTCAGAGCGTCACCCTTTTTTGTTCGGGACCTATGCCATGGTTCGATTCACCGGGCATAATTTCATCCGATCAAAACTTACAGATGAGTTCGGTTTGTTGGTGCATGCTCCCAATACCAAATCATCTCCTGCTGCTTTGCATAATTCAGCTGTTAAGCCATCCGCACCAGCAGCCCAAAACGATTTTGTTATCTCTTACCCCCATAGTCCAAATTGAATGGAATAAAATAAAAAATTCAGGGAACTACAAAAATGTTCTTTCCAGATCCTCAGCACTGACTGTGTTTCTACTACTATATTCCGCTTTTTATCTCAGCAGGCTTCATAGACTCAATCAACCGCTACTGGAGCTTTCTCTTTTTCTCTCTGAGGAGTCAGCGATCTTGCCTTTTACTGGCCCGTTGAGCAAGTCCAAATTGAATGGAATAAAATAAAAAGTTCAGGGAACTACAAAAATGTTCTTTCCAGATCCTCAGCACTGACTGTGTTTCTACTACTATATTCCGCTTTTTATCTCAGCAGGCTTCATAGACTCAATCAACCGCTACTGGAGCTTTCTCTTTTTCTCTCTGAGGAGTCAGCGATCTTGCCTTTTACTGGCCCGTTGAGCAAGTGAAGTGCTCGCTCAGTCCATGTTTGCTACTGTGTCTGGTTGTCTTCATTCTTAGCTGCATGCACCGAAACAGGAGCGTCGTTTTGGTTTTCCTATAGTGAAACCGCCCAGTATATACGTGGGAGCATTTTAGGCCCCCGATTAGGGAATACGAAGCGAGTCATTTTTCGAGGCGAAAATTAAGTTTTCTAGGACAAACTATTTTTAATTTTATCTTTTTTATTTTGTATTTTCCTGGAAATCAGCTACCAATTGGAAGGATTGAAAGGACTCGTTTTGAATTAAATAATCTAGGTGGGTCAAAAAGCAGATATATCGAGTTGAAAACGACTCGCTTCGTATTCCCTAATCGGGGGCCTGATAACTTGATCTCAATGTCTCGACTGGTCTTCTGAACTTTTTTCTGGGTGCGGGTTCGCTGAGAGATGAAGAGGAACGCTCCCAAGAAATATCTTGGCAATCTCTTGCGACATCGAATCTTTTCACATCATCTGCTCGGCGTTGTCGCCATGGGACATGGTTCTCCGCATGCTTACTTGAGATACTATATTAAGTAGTGGTTCGGCACAAATCCTCGTATCAAACCCTCCAAGTGGGTGCCGGGCGGGCAATGATCACTACAGTTGTCTTGTGAGATGTAAAGGCTGGTGGTTAGCTAAGGTCAGGTTGCATCGCTGTAAAGTTACTTAACTTTTCAATAGTTAAACTATCAGAAATGCAAACTGGCTACAGATGAGGGGTTCCAGATTTTCAAGGTGGTGTGAGCGTACTTGTACACAATCCGTGCTGAAGAAATTGAAGGCTGCGGGATAAGTCAGTCATTAACGAGCTCTTTCGGGTGCCCAGGCCCGAAATTATTTTTGCCTTACTCCGGTAATCGGCTCTACCGGGGCGGACCTCCTTTCCGACCTAATCGTGGGAACAAAATTTAAACTTAAAATAAAACGAACAATGACAAAGATTTGATTAACGTTATTTCAAGCAGTTTATCTGAGAATGAGCTGTTGGAAACTAGCCAGGAGACGGCATCATAAGTACTGGAAACTCCAGTGCTGTGGAGCCACCTTCACCGTCAGGTAGTTCAGGTAGTACACCTGTCCCACCAAAACCGTCCGGTAGTTCAGGTATCACCAGACATAGTGCATCTGTTCCACCAAAACCAATTACCAACACAAATGCAGCTAACCTTAACTTGGCAAGATCGCTAAAAATGAAAAAGCTGGTACCTGAAGTGACAAAGATATACGTGACAAAGCCATTTGTTCGTCTTAGGGGCTGGTTATAGCGATCAGAAAAACGAAACAGGAAAAAATTTCAGATCGATAATTTATTAGGTTTTTATTGGAATCAAAATACAAATGTTATACTTATCGATGGCAAATAACTCAAAGAATTTTTGTAGATGATTAGAATTTCAGTTGAACAAATACTTTTTGTAAAAAATGCATTTATCTATTTTCCTGATGGAACTTAATTTTCCGTACGGAAATTCCATCAGGAAAATAATTAAATGTATTTTTTACAAAATATATGTGCGTTATTGAAAATTTTAACATCGCAAATGATTTTGGGAGTCATTTGTCATCGATAAATGTAGCATTTGTGTTTCAAATAAAATCAAAACATATTTAATTATTGATTTGAAAAGTTTTTCCTGTTTCGTTTTCCTGATCGCTATAACCGGCCCCTTACTTCGAGCACATATAGTACATGTTATCCAGGGTGTTCGAAGAATCCAGGTGGAAATCACACTTGTTCATTCTTTTTAACATCAGCCCTTAACCTTTAATATAGGGTTTCCAATAATTGTTCAGCTGTACATGGTCTGTACAACCTTGTTCTTGCTTCGTTTGCTGGGGTCATTACATTTATCAATTAATTTCAAAATACAGAAAAAAAATCGAATGAAAATAACACAATTTGGGTAATATTTTATCGGCACTTTGGATGGCTGCAGCTTTTCTTTCCGCTTAATTCCTGTAGCCTTAACAATTATTGTCATTCACCTTTAAATTAAATTCAGGCAATAAATTGATAAACATTCATCTGTTCTAAAATGATATCGTAATATCGGTCACTCTCTCCTACAAAAGCTATTTTAATAGTTTTTGCGAAAAAAAAAATCGTAATCGGTTTATACACGGTACATACGTTAAGTTTCAGATCCCGCAACTTGTACTATTTTTGTCAAGTTCTAAGTGCAAGTTTTTTGTATTTAAGAGTTCCTAAAAGATTTTCCTTTCTTTTCAAAATTATCTTCCCATCTTTGCACTTAAAATTTTCCAATTAGAGAAGCTCATTCACTATGAAAATAAAAATGATTCATGGAGTCATTTATTGTTCAGATAAAAGTACCTACCAACGTACTTAAAAATGACATTATTCGTCGTTTTATATGACTTGTCTTTACATCTGTAGTTTGTAGAAGCAAAAGCCATTTTAAATTAAAAGTGAAACATACAAATTTGTTGTTCATTAAGTTGGTGTTATTCAATCGGAAGAACAGTAGTGTTTTCATTGAAATTGATTTTAAAAGTTAATAGCTTTACGGCATGCAAATACATTATCATAATATATCTTAACAATGAATGTTGGCAAAATAATATTAGCGTAGTAACCTATATATTCCCAAGATATGCAGATGACTACAAAATATTGATTTGACTGCACATGCAGACCTCACCTGTAGATACTACTAACTAATAGCGTTTAATTAATTGTGTTCTTTGAAGCAAATATTTCAAATTAGTATTTCCTTTACATTGCCCCAAAGGTAAAATAATTAATACTGTTGTACAGGGTGACCTCGTTAAATATTTATTTAAAACTTTAGGTTTATTTCGCATTACTTTTTGTATGAGATATCGGGTAAATGGGAGTCGTCATTGGGAATGACCTTACGGATTGTTCTTGCAGCGAAAACTTTAGGCGATACTGTTTTGCTTCCAGAGTTTGTGGATTATTCTCAAAGACCCGTGAATTCAAAGAAACCTAAAGACAAATGTCTGGAACTATTGAATTGGCTTATCTCGCCAGCCATTCAATTAGGCGTCTAGTAAATGTTTTCTCCAAAATGTCTAAAGTCGAGCGAACTGTGTGTTCGTGTTATAGTTATAACAACAACATTTCATTTACTCGCACTTCATCAACTTTCGGCAGTAAAAAGATCATGGTTCTGTATCGCCAGTCCCATCCCAGTTATATCGTCCACGACATCTTCAAGGCATAGTTTAGTGGTGATATTCTCGTTGGAAGGATCACATCGAGAACTTATGATACTCCTTCCTTCGGATTTTGTGCAAGTCTTTTTGGATGCGAGTTGCTATAGCTAGAGATCTAGCCGGCTGGAAAAGCCTTAATACCTATGTGAGATCATGAGCATCAAGCCCAACGCAAGGGGGTTACCACTATGCAAAGTATCTAGCAATGAGTTAAATAATTTCTAATACTACCCCGAAGAATATATACAACAATTAAACCTTACCTAAAGACATAATTAAGGGTCTCCCGGGTCTGCGCAAACGCTGTTTTTCCATATTCTGCATTTCTAGAGTTATTTGTCAGAAAATGTTAGTTTTGAAAATAGCCTCAAGTATTCCGCGATCTTGAGGAATAAGTAAGGCATGTCGATTTTTATTCCGAATCGCAAATATCAAAGCAAAACGGACACAGTTGACGCATTTCATAAAAGAATATAATATATTACCATAAACTATTTTTAAAGCCCCTGTTTTTTTTTTGTTTCCAAGAATTCATTTTCTATCACTCTTCTTTTGCTTAGTTATGAAAATACTACGATCACCTCGCCAGTCAAGCAGATAATGAACAAAATGGGAAAAAATTCGAATTCTTAATTGAAACAGTACTCACGAGTCCGATAACGTTGTTTATAATATGAATCCGCATCCGCCTCAAGGCAGCACTCAACCTTCACCTTTTCACCTTTGAACTCCCGTGAGTACGGACTCAAACTTCCCAGTCTAAACATGCTCTTAGCGGTCATATTAATACAACTTAACAGGGGGCATTCACATGCAGATACATTCTTGAAAGTCCATGTTTAGTATGCCAATGGTGCTATGATCGTCACATGGATTTGTTGCTATCGTTTGCCGGTAGAGTGACCAATTTTGATTAAAAATGCAGTCAATTAAAAATTAGCTAAGAAAAGCCACTTTATACTAACAATTAAAAACTGACAATTGACGCCATTTGCAAAAGTTAGTTATAGCATCTTACTAAATAGTGAATAATTGTTGTGTCACCCTGTATAAGACTTGAGTAAGAAAAAAGTTATTAATGAACTTTCTTTGCGGTTGTAAAACTACAGGAATTATTATTATCAACAACAACAACCATAATAAAAAATTAGATTTGCTTTATTATTGTTTTTTTTTTTTATTACTTCTATAATTATCTCTAATCGTCACGATTTGAAAAAAAATTTAAAAAAAAAATCATGAACAAAATGCATTTCGTCAAATGTTTGTTTTAGTGATTAATTGGATGACTTTAACAATTCATCACATGGCACAAGGAAGTTCCTGTCAGAAGTAATACAAAAAAATAAATAAAATTAGTAAAACAATAAATATTTGTGATCTTATGAAATATAAACTTACATATTTGATGCAATAAAGAATATATTTCTAGGTACTTCCTTCAATCCAGTATTGGCACATATCAATTTAGCCGCAGTAACCTTTTTCAACTTACTTTCAAAGGAAACATCAGGATCTGCAACAAGATTGTGATGCCATTGACGAATTTTTGAAAACTGTTCACCTGTAAATAAAATAAGAAAACATTTTTAAAAATCTAATTCACTTCTCAAAACAATTTTATACAATCAATAAACATAAATAGTATCTATGTCTATACCAGAAATATACGTAATAGCATTTTTATTGGAAAATGCCATAAAATTTGATTTATAGCACAACTAGAGTGCGTTGTCATAATCTCAATCTATTATGTGGTGTATCTCCGTAAATGAAATTAAATTCAATTGCAAGTTGTTGAGTTGAATGAAGTACATTGTAGCAATGACACAATGGGGCAACAACAAGTGGTTATTCAAATAACCAACCGCATTTTAGTTTAACTTTTATGCCACACGATCACAAATGTTATTGTGATTCATTTTTGACAGTAATTGTTGACCTGCCTCAAGTCACAACTGTTTGTTGCTTATAATTTAATAAACATGCACTTTTATTAACATGAAATTGTTATAAATAAGGCTTTGACTTCAAGTTGTTTGGATTTTAAATACGTTTATATTTAGTCTAGGAAATATCGTTACAATGTAGCAAATTATATTTTGACTAATTTTTTTGCGGATCATACTCATGATCCGCAATCGGGTCATGATCCGGGTTCGGGTTCTGCCCCATGGTTGAAACGAGACAAGTGTGGATGTAGCTTTAGTGAACTATCACTAAAGTGGTCTGGGTTCATATCCAGCATAAGACCAAAGCTTTTTTTTACAGGAACTTCCTCTTGCGTTGCGAGGAAGTGGCTAAGTTTTCAGCGCCTATTATTTCTGTTTTCTATTTCTTAACGAAATAATTAGTCTCTGATTTGGGCACAATGTTAATATTGGTGCAAATTTCCTGACTGTTCTACAACATTAAACGAGAAATTAATTATCGCGGAAATTAGAACAATGCGTGGTTAAGGAAAATATCACAGTGCTCGTTCCAACGAGAATATCGGTGCTTTGGCTCTAGAAGTCGTAGATCAACCGTCAACTGTCAATTATGGGTTCGCTTCAGCAGCGTATTTTGATTAAGGATTTGAACACGTCCTCTTAAGAGGATTCATAAGCTACTTCCTTCTGACTATAAAAAATCAAATCAATCAAGTTCACCTTTTCCTAAATATTAACGATGCAGTTGATAATTTTTGATTAAAACTCATCTTGGCTCTGATAATCGTCAATCGACATACCATTCAGGAACAGCTATAAAAACAACTCAAACTCAATGCACAATTCATAATTTACGCCGAAAAAGTCATGGGGTTTTAATTTTTCCGAGAACGTCCTAAGCAATCTTTTTGACCCTCCGGACTCGGACCACTTTTCCAAAAATTATCAGAATGAGCTCTCTTTTACAATTTGAGTAATATTTAATTTTTTCTTGAACAAAAAAGGATAAAAAAAAACAGTACAAAAAAAAAACAAAAAAAAATATTCTGAAAGCATCTTATTTTCCCCAAGAAACGCACTCATTTTAAGCTAAACAGAGGCTCGGTCAAACAGAGCGCGGGCCGACGACGCGACGACGCCACACGATCCGGTGAATACAAATACATACTAGGATATAAGAACGAGACGGTCAGATATTGTGTGTAAATTCTTACAAAGAACGCCGGACCGCGCTCTGTTTGTCCGAGCCTTAAATCATCCAGAGGTTTGATTGGAACCCATCTTGCCGCGACCCTCAACATTTTTGTTTTCCTATCGATGTTTAAGTGGAAATGGAAGTGGTTGAACTGTGAATTTTCCATTTAATAGCACGAATTATATGCAAGCTTACTAAAACTGAATAGCACAATTTAAGGAGCCTCCTTAAACGATTTTCTATTTATATTTATTTTTGTGTATGTCCAAAACTAAAAACTTCAAATGAAGAAAGAAGTTAAACAATAACGACAACACTGGCCCAGGGTTAAATGGTTACTGTGAATTGTGAGCCTTTACATTCGTAAATTGATGAATTGGAACTGGAAGGATCCTCCTTGCACAGAAAGGTGAAAACTCACACACTGATGCAAAACAGAACTGAGTTTCCAGTCCGCCTGATGCCACGTTTTGGCGATTTAGCCCAATTTGACAGCTCGAGACTTATTTTACTATGCATATTTTTTGAGTCTATGAGAAAATTTGACGTCATCGAGGATGGCGGCGCGGCCTGTAACGATATCATTTTCAAAAAGTAATTCTTTTAGATTAGAGTATCCGATGTCAACGACAAATAATCTTAGGAACGGGAAGAGACGAGGTTGGTGTAATTTAAATCACTTTGAGTGAAAATTTCTCACTGACAGTGCAATAGACAATAGTGTTTGAAAGAGAATCAGGCATTCGACAATTTTTTTTTTTGCAATGTATGTTAGTACGTGTAGGTGTAGACCAGAGTTGTTGCCCTTGTTCAATTCAGTCAGATGTCAAATCGAAAGAGAGGCTTACGTCCCAAAACTTATCGATACTTGACGAAACAGAGCAATCCTCTTTTATGGACACAAGATACAAAATAGTACTGTCTCCAAATTCTGTATCGCCCCTGGATCTCTGTGATACTACTGGCAATCAATTTTGATCCCAGTTTGAAATGTAAATCTGACAACTGTGGGTATTTGACTTTAATAAAAAAAATCATGAAATAGTACTTACCCAGAAAGAAAACGCTTTTGCATTAAATTATCAGATTTGTCAACAAATCAATAATTTGATTATTAACGCATGCATTTTTAAATAAAAAAAACTGAAAACAACTGATTTTGACAGATATCCATGTTCATCAAATTTATTGATCATGTGTGTATAAACATGTCGAAACAGTTTGTTTAATTTTGACAGTAAAAGCCCAACGACAATAGTCGAAAGCAAAAGGAAGCTAATGTCATAATAATTCTACGTCAAGTTTCCTTAAGTGCGTCAATCCTTTGAGTCGACCATAATGGTCGGATGCAAACGCAAGCAAATTAAACATGTATTTGGCTGGCTGTCAAATGAACGTACGTAAACTGCGCTATGAAGCGTTCTTTACGTACGGACGGAGGCGAAAGTGTACGAAAATTGAACGAAACTGAGAAATCCGACATTATGGGTGCACTATATAAATTTGCTTGTATTCGCATACTTTCGTACGATCCCCCGTACGCACTGTTTCGACTATTATTGTTGACCCTTAACTTTAGGACTCACGGTCGCTAATGCACGTTATAGTTCTAGTTTAACTCTTAACAACAAGAGTTCATAGATCAGTTGCTGATGCTTACCGCTTAATCAACTGATATTTAAATTTTAAAATGATTTCAATGAAAGCTATCAAAAAATTAAATTAATTGAATGCATTTCAAAGGTTTAATTCTAAAATGATTACATTCCCTCACAAAACTGAGATAGTAATCGAGTTTTTATCAATCTACCACAGTAACTCAACAATATCACCAGCGACGATGATTTAAAAAGAAGTAAGTAATTATAAAAGTCCCCTTGCCGTCATTTCAAATGTTGTAATGAGTCAATTGATCAATTTTACCTCGTCAATCCCAAATATGTAAGTTGATTACAATATATGTATAATTATTATGATTCCTGAAATGAAGTCGTTGGGTATATTTCAAAAATTTCTTAAACTCTTCTCATTATAAGATTTCATTGTGAAGAGAATGTGAAAAAAACTAGGTGTATATTCCTAAAGAGATTGTTTAATTAATTGGAGGTTTGTCAATTTCAAATGGACATGTAACAATCGTACATGTTTTTATGTAACATGCAAACTAATCACTACCTTATCATGAATCTACCTACAATGGATCTGCTCTAAAAAGTTGATTTATATCTTCTTTTTTTTTCAAAACACTACTCATACAACACAAATGTTTGCTTGATTCATTTCCTCATATTTGCTTTTTGATAGCAACTTTAACACGAAATATATGACAATAGCAAAACTCAATGTCACACACTGTTGTGATATATCTTAATAGTGAACTTAATGAATCACGCAACAGATACAAGATACTAACTATATTAGTGCTTGAAGTGTAAACAATTTAATTTAGTCTCAGTCTTCCTCGGGCCGAGAAATCATTGCTTGACTTGACGGTAATTACTCAATAGAAAAAAAAGCAAGACCAACAAAATAACTCAAGCGCAAAGCTTATTATAAATAAAAGAAAAAAACAAACTTACCCAAAATACATGTGAACGTTGGTCCAACTGTTGAGCCATTAGCAGGTATCTCAGAAATACCTCCAACAATCAGATCAACATCGGCCACTTGTTCATAAATGGACTTCAATTTCGTTATTTCCTGCAAAAGATATGTATTTTCCAATTATTTTCATTATGCCTAACCATCAAAGAAGTGCGGGAATTAAAGGAATGTAATCATATTTAGCGCACTCTGATGGTATGTTTGTTAATTTGCCATTGTGGCAGACATAATTGGACATTTTTTCAAGGTATCACATTTTCAGTAGACCGCGAATCTATAAGATACTCAGAGCAAAGAAGAAAATTAAAATATAATTATCACTTACTGGTTGAGCTATGTAATCAGCTAAGTCATTCCAGGTGGCAATCGAGCGACCTTCACATTGTTCCAGATATTTCACATATCCCTGCAGACCGTGATCACGACCGCGTTGAATATCAAACGCTAAGATATTTGGACGGCTGGGTACTCTTGCTTTAGTAAATTCTTCAATTAGCTGTAATTGTAAATGATATATTTATAATGATGGTTTATTGTAAATTAGTTTGTTTTAAAAGGCAAACTTATAAATTTGGAAAAAGAAAACTATTTAGAAAAATTAAAACAAAAAATAAACTGCGAAAAGGTTTTACGACGAGAAATTGACAAATTTAACGATTTCATTTTTTCCTTTTATATGGAAAACTGAATCCGAATTGAGCCGGGATCGTAGTTACTTTGATTGGATTGAAATTGAATGTCTTAATTAGATTTATGACTGGATCGATTAAAATTCTATTCTTTGCCGACTAAGGTGGCTGGGTCACATAGAGCGAATGGACACCTATGCCCGGCTCGGATGGTCTTTTATGAATCTAATCCCGTGTGACGACGCGGCGCAGTATGGGAGGACAGCGTATAGCAGGTGGCGCATGCAAATGGAAGAAAACCTCAACCAACTTTTGGCGTACGAAACTGGAGGCAGTAAGCTAGAAACCGAGCCAGCTGCTGGAAGAAGCTTGTTGGTTGAGGTTCTGGTATTGGATTTTATTGTTCAAACATTCAATGAAAAATTGACAGAATGGTCAGTAATAAAAACTGACATTCTATAGTACAAATAGTACAATATAACAACAATAATAACTTAAATAGTATGCTCGTACCTATCAAATTAAGGTTAAGAGAAAAATGGAGGCGGAACAAAACAGCATACTTAAAGGCGCTTAGAAAAATGTTGAAGCTCCAAATGAGTTTGAAAAACAAACAAACATAACATCTCGACCTGTGACGTCAGTGGTCATAAGCGGTGGAGTGCGTAGTGCATACGACTTCGAAGACTGAGCAAATCTGAATGCGTGGGTTCGAATCTCATGATGTGCATGTGAAAAAAGTTGTTCATAATAAAATTGGATTAAAGCTCGATACCACTAAGGGGACTGATGATAGGAATTGGCACTCCTTGAAATAGCTATAAAATTCGTAAAAACGAGTAAATAAAATTCGTTTAAAAATTGGTGGTAGCACCTTTAAGTTGTTGTTGTTGTTCAAACATTCAATGAAAAATTGACAGAATGGTCAGTAATAAAAACTGACATTCTATAGTACAAATAGTACAATATAACAACAATAATGGATTTTTTTATTGTTCAATATTTAAAATATTATATTATTTTTTTATAATTCAAATTAACTTTGATTATAAGACGTTTTTCCTGTTATTTAAGCTTTCCTAGAATCACACATAGCTTCATAAAATCCAATGGGTTATGGGTCCAGGATACAAGAAAACAAAAAGTATTTAATTATATTATTCAATCAAAAATTTTCGGAATCAAATTTTCAAGAATTTATTTTCAAAATTAATTCAAAAATATTTCAGAATTATAAAAGAATTTAAAATTCAAGAAAATTCAAGAAACAAGGTCCAGTCACTTTAGATTTCAACCTGTCACAAATTAACTACAAGTTGAGCCCACTTTCAAACAATTACTTTTGGTGAGTAAAAAAATAAGGGAACAAAAATTCTACCGCTCTTTTTTGCAACCATAAATAAAAATATGAAAAATTGTTTTTTTTTTAATATGTTTTTTTAAAGTAAGTACGCCATGGTAATTTTCAATAAAAAACATTCCATGAATTGATACTTTGGACTTACCGTTATGTATTTTTTTTTATGGTTACCACTTTTTGAAATTGCTAAAAAATAAAATATTTTTTTCCGGCTATTTGCAGTGCTGTTAAAATTCTGTAAACATTTTGATGTATTTTTGACTCTGATATGAAAGGTCATATTGAAGAATCAGATTTTTAGAACCTAAATTATTTAAACTATGATTTTTAAATGATTAAAATAAATAAATAAATAAAATATTGATTTTTAAGACGATTTTTTACGGTTCCATCTACCTAAACGTCCGTTCATATGGATCAAACTATACTTTCTATACGGGCCAGACGGGAGAAACGGAAGTTACCATTCTTCCTAGTTCAGCTCTCGCCCCAAAGCAAATTGAGTGGTCTAAGGAATATAACAGTCCTGGATTACCAAGTTGTACGATGGGAAAAATTAAACAAGCAGAAAGACATGCTTCAATGCATGAACTGCCAAGGGTTTGGACACGTTGCAGTTAACTGTGGTATGGACCCAGTCTGCGTTAAATGTGGAGATACCCACAAAACAGGGGAGTGTAAACTCGGGCAAGATAGGGTCACAGATATGACCCAGTTAAAATGTGCGCTCTGCCGAGGCTCCGGGCACCCCGCAAACTATCGGGGATGTCCGAAGTTTCAGGAGATCAAGCAAAACAAAGCCCAAAAGAAAACAGTTGAGGTGAGACGCCCAGAAGTACGCCAGACAACAACTTCCGTCAATCCCGCAATTTCTTACGCCCAAATGGCGTCTGGAAAGGGAAAAACGGTACAGCCTCAACCACAGGTAGCCAAACAGGTCCAAGTGCCTACGGCTCCTGTGCCAGAGGCAGATCTGATGCAGGTGTTGCTGACCATTCATGGTCAGTTAACCGATGTGCAAAAACAGATAAGGGAGCAGGCGGCTAGGGTGGATTACCTCTACTCTATTCTGCCGGCAACGCGAAATGGTTAAAGGCGCGCTGTCTGAGCGACCCTTTAAGATCCTAGCTGTGAATGTAAATTCGCTGATTAGGACCGAACGTAGAGCAAACCTCTTTCATTTGCTGCAAGACCAAAGTCCTGATGTGTTTATGGCTAGCGAAACTAAGCTAAACCAGAAACACAAACTGACTAATAAAAATTACAATGTCGTAAGAAGGGATCGGCCCAACTCCTCTCAAGGGGGTGGGGTCGCAATCTTCATACGAAAGGGCATTAAACATAAAGTTATATATAATAGTGAAGTGCGAAGATTCGGGTTGCTAGAAGCCTGCATCGTTTGCATTCCTCTCCAACAGGGGAAAAGAATGTACGCAATCGCGGTGTACGCACCTGACGCACCTCAGCAAGCTAATTTTATCGCAGAGCTCGAAAAACTTTTCGAATGCTTAAGACTGAACTTGGATGAGAATTATTATCTCATGGCAGGGGATTTAAACGCCAAACATGTAGATTGGGGAAACCAAATACAAAATCCTAGAGGGAACCATCTTTTTAATTGGATGGGTCGATACAGTGTTGAGTGTAGGATCGACCTTCTGGCTACAGATAGACCGTCATTTCCGAGAAGTGGTAGTTTTCTGGATCTTTTACTGCTTGACTCACGACTTGTTATAACTGACGCAACAAATCAACAGACAAGAAACTGTTTACGAACAATTGAATACGACAGCGATCACTGCGGACTTTCCACCGTAATACAGCTTCCGAGCGAACTTGTGGAATTGGATGAGTATGTGCCTGTGCACTCTTACAATTTCAGTAAGATGCGCTGGCCACGCTTCTCCAACGCCTTGGCAAGAGAAATACGTTCCGATATCATTTCTCCACCAAATGACAGAAACCTGACGAACGTCGAGATCAACGGGTTCCTGACTCAAATGGATACGACTATAAAACGAACAATGGACAGAACAATCCCAAAATATAAGGAACAAGACCCTACCGGTTTATACAAGAACGCGACAATCGACGCACTACACCGACAAAAAAGTGGACTGCTGACTAGGTTGAAACTTCTTTACAGACGTTTCACGGACACACGTGATCTGGAGATTAGGACATTGAAGTCGTCGATCAAAAACATTAATGTTTTGATTAAACAAAATTATAGATTATCTATAAATTTATATTGGGATAACAGAATTCGGGCTGTTAATTCTAGCGACCCTAGTATGTTTCCCCAAATAAATAAGATATTTAGAAGAAATGATCAAAACGATCTTCCATGTCTTAAACTCCAGAGGACAACAGATAACGAAAACGTACTAACGATTGCGGGAATTGATCCGGAAGATGCCGTTTTCGATGAGAATTTTTATATGATAGAAGATCCTCAAGAAAAGGTAGAAGCTGTAGGGGCTGCTTTCCAGCAAGTGTATAAGGTGAATGCTAGCATTCGTCCGAATCATGACCTGGAGAACAGAGCCTTACTGCACAACTTCTACCTTGGAAATAACATAACGCAATGGCGATCTGAGAATACTGGTTTCACCGGGTTCAATGACGAAAACTTGGCAAACGCCACCATCGCCGAGCGAAATGGACCCAGTTCATTGTTAATTTCGAAGGTAGAACTTCAGTTAATTTTTCAAACATTAAAGAAAAAGAAATCTGCGGGGGTCGATGGTATACCCAACATTGTGTTACGACATCTCCCTGAGGAGGCCATAGACATTTATACCACACTGTTCAACAACGCATTGAATAATGCATATTATCCAATGAGTTGGAAGACAGCTGTGGTCCATCCTCTCCCCAAAAAGGGAAAGGACAGCTCCAATCCGGCAAATCTCCGGTCGATAAGTCTTCTTCCAAGTATCAGTAAGGTATTCGAAAAGATTCTTAATAGAGCTCTGTTCAAGTGGGCTGAGGACAAGAATATTATTCCAGACAATCAGTTTGGCCTTAAGGCGGGACATGACACTATTCATGCCGCGTCTAAGTTAGTTTCTGATGTTCAATGGAACAAAGCAAAAAATCAATGCACGGGTGCCGTTCTGGTTGATTTAGAGAAGGCTTTCGACACCGTATGGTTAGAGGGTCTTTATCTGAAGTTAACCAGATTTGGCATAAGTAAACCACTGTTATATATGCTTCATGACATGCTCAATGGTAGAAAGTTTGTTGTCAAAAGTGGCAATGTAACTTCCGCCACAACTTTTGATATTAAAAACGGTCTACAGCAAGGAGCTGTGAACTCGCCGATTCTTTTTAGTATTTACACCAGCGATCTGATAGGTAGTCTCACTCATGCGATTGCGTATGCCGATGACCTTGTAGCGTACAGGACGGGTCCAAAAGTTGAAGTCATCAAAAATCTCTTGCAGCGTGACTTCGACCAGATTCAGCGATATTGTGATGACTGGAAGTTAAAAATTAATTTTCAGAAATCAGAAACTATCCTGTTTAGAACCCCTTTGTCTAAGGCTTCTAGGGATACAAGAAAGAACTGGAGAAATCTAGTGATCGTTGGACCAAGTGGACATCCACTGGCGAGTAAAGATGTAGTAAAGTACCTTGGTATCTGGCTAGATCAGTATCTATATTTCAATCGACATATAGATGCTGCTCTGGCCAGAGCTAGGGGAGCGTTTGCTCTGACAAGACGGTTGTTTTATAGCAGCCGCCTTGAAAACAGGGTAAAGGTGATTTGCTACATGGCCCTCATCCGGCCTATGATTGCCTATGGGTGCCCTGTGTGGTTTAACGTTGCCCCATCTCAAATGGAAAAGATTCGGGTGTTTGAGAGGCAGTGTCTTAGGAACTGTCTTGGATTACACAGAACACCAGAGTCGGAGTACAAACATTATTATGCCAACGAGGTCTTATACAACGGGGCCAATATAAACAGGATAGATAACTTTTTAATTAAGCTGATTCGGGGTCACATTGCAAGAGCGATGACCTCAGCCAATGGACTTATTTTCGGGGCTTATTACCCCAATGAAGAATATAGTGAGAGCGTTTGTCTTAACGGTTTCATCCCGCCCGAGACATTCCTCTATTTAGACAGTCGGGGGCTGATACAGGATAGATTGGCGGTTCCGTTAATCTACCACGTCGGCCGTAGAACTGTGGATCGGCGAATCCTGTATGGTCGAGACGTCGGCTCTGGGAACGGAGCAGAGCGTCTGCGGTTCAGTAGAGCTGTGCCCCTTCGGGACAAAAAGGACTTCGATAAGCAAGTTAAAACATACTGGTGGTTGGGTGACCACCTTGATATTGATGGTTAGTCAAAGTTGTTGCCTTGGCCGACCTACGTATTTCTAAGGTAGATTAAGTAGGACAGTGACGGTGGCACCAAAAAAAAAAAAAGATAAAAATCCGTAAAGTTGTTTGTTTGTGGATATGTGCGTGGGCGCATACATATGTATATGTCTAAATATATGCATATGTGTGCGCGTTGTGTGCATGTGCATAGGCTGATGGCAAAAAAAAAAAAAAAAAAAAAAAAAAAAACTGCTGGTGGCTGTTCTAGTTTTAAGTTATTTTAAGTATTTTTAAGTAGTTTTAAGTATTTACGTATATTTACGTATATTTTAGTTTTATTTAGGTTAATTTAGTTTTATTTAGGTAAAGGGTAGTTTTAAGTTTTTATATAAAATAAAATGTCTTGAAAAACGAGTTTTTAAAAATTTTCTCGTTTAGTTTTAAGTAATTTTGAATTTTAATTTAAGTTAGTTTTTACGCCGAAAGGCATTTTTAATATATAGTTATAGTATAATTTAGAGCGCCCGTATGGGGCCAGTAAGTTAGTTAAGTTATCCTGTAAGCTAGTTTTTAAGGTTTTTGTCTAGCATTTAAGTAGTTATAAGATGAATTAAAAATAAAAAATTGAATTTGCAAAAAAAAAAAAAAAAAAAAAATACTTTCTATATTGAATTGAATTTCAAACAAAAAAATATTAAGACAATTTTTTTTTTGTACGACGACAATTTTTTTTTACATCAACTCAAAACTTTTTGCACAAGAGTCCCAGTTTTTTTAATTCGGCATCACTTTATTAAAAAAAAAACTTTTTGAGTACCTTTTATCGATCACGATTCAGTGCTTTTATTAATTTCCAATCAATTATTGAAAACCAAATTTGTTTCGACATTTACTTTTTAATATATTTAAAAAAGAACGAAACCTACATCCCCATAAAACCAAGAAAAATTCAGCTTAAATTCCCATTGGGCTAGTTTCGTCTTGTTTTTATGAAGAGGCATGTTTCATCATTATTTAATATTTTAAAAAGTAAAAGTTGTAGGACCATCTAGGTTTCAGTAGTAGATTGGAAATAAATATAAGCGTTAAGTTTGCATCTAATAAATGCTATTTATGAAGATATTTTTTTTAATATAGCGTTGCCAAAGTAAAAAAAATAACTTAATTGGTTCTTTGTGCTATAAATTTTTGAGTATGGGCTGGATATGAAAAAAAACTTACCGTCGTAAAAAAATCTTAAGAGGGTCAATAAAATTGTATTTATGGAGAACTTAGAGAGACAGTACTCGCTTTTGTAACTTCAAGAAACATATTTTAATTAACTACGTTATTTTAATAAAACACAAAACGAAATATATGATTATACATAATTTCATGAATCAAAATTTTTTTAGTGATATTGCACCAAGAGCAAGTTTGTGCAACCCAGTCATTTTTTTTTTTTTTTTTTTTTGTAGATTAGGCTTAACGGGAAAACCACAAAATAATAAAGGAAAAAGCGCCAATTACTAGTGAAAAGTGCAATGTTGTCTAAAAACGGACTTAGTAACAATTTAAATTTTTTTTCTCGAAATTGGTTGAGGGTACGATGAAAACTGTTAAGATCTTTTTTGTAGAAAATTATATAAGCTACAAGTTTTACCTTCACATATTTTTGCAAGAAGTTCATTGTTTCCGAGAAATTGGCAAACCACCGAATTTCGACCACTTTCCTCCTTAACCCCCCCCCCCCCCTCAAAAATAAAAAAATTTAGCACCGTGTTATATCATGGGTACTTTTGAGGATTTGCTCAAGAAATAAAAACAGACGTCTCCAGAAAAATCCAGTTTTGTCTGAATTTTTTCGAAGTAAAATTCTAGTTTCACTGGGCTATATGATATACTTATACGAAATAAAATTACACTTCTTAATTTAACAGCTTAATCATATTTCCCACAATTGGAAATAGATGGAATGATAGATATATTATATGATAATTTACTTACATCTCCTGCATAAGTTGCATCCATTCTCAATGCCCTTTGGTTCAACATCGAAGCCAAAAACTCATTAACTTTACTCGTTCGATCTAAAGCTTCCGATCTGAATGATTGCTCCATGAGGCTAAATAATGCTGGAGGTGATAAATTGCTAAAAGAAAATTCGTCATTCATTTTAAGTTCACTTTATTAATTAAAACCATCACCAACCTCATGGCCTCCTCTGAAATAATTTCATTATTCAATGGCGTTGGAAGTCTCTGCAATACATTTGGCATCATTGAAAAGTAAAACCGAATGGCAGCCACTGCAAACTCATTAGACACTTCATAATCCCCGGGGTTGCTTCTTTTTAAAATCGGTTCGGAATTTATACTTGCACTAATTTTCTGACCTAATGCAACTGGTAGCCATTCTTCAAAGACAATATTCCTATAAATTTGCACATTCAACTTCTTTGCAGCTCTGAAGATAGATTCATCTGTCCAGTCTGGATGGCGTGTCTTTATTTCATCGGCGAATCGGTTATGAGAGCGTAAAAATATGGTATACGAGATAATCGAGTAAGGATTGCTGTTTACACGAGTGTCACCTTAAACAAAAGTAATTATAGCTCTTAAAAAGGCAATACTTGGAGTGTAACTGTAATTAAAAGGTAATGTTATTACCTGCCATAAAACAAGTCTCATTCACATCAGATTTTAGTGCACAAAATTGACTACGTCTCTCACCCTCAGCCAGTGGTAGGAGGTTATCGTTGGATGACTTAAGTTTACCATCACTGAATGTTCTCATGCCGCGTTGTGATTTCCTTGTGAAGCCATATAATTGAGATAAATCCAAGTAGCCAGTTGCTTGATTCAACTGTAAGAAGTAATCAAAAGAAATTAATTATATGATTTGATGTATTTTGTGTAATGTTGTGATGTGAACTCTATTTGTCAATTTCCTAAAATGTAATGGAATTTCCTAACATAAATAATATTTGTAAAAGTGATTTCGATATTTCTTCATGACATTTCAAATGATTTGTCGTTATAAATTAGTTTGTTTGAAAGCAAATTCTTATAGTTCTGGGAGTGCACTGTTATATATTAGGGATGGTTATCTGTAGTTGTGAAAAGTAGATGGTTGCCTTGGTGAACTGATCGATCAATTGCTGAGTTGTCAAAAGTAAAAGAACGAGACACAAGTGATTGCAAACACAAATATTATGCTGTCATTGAAATTTCACGAAGACACATCTTAAATCCGAAAGGTGAACTTTCGAAATTCATTTGTATAGTTACATAACATATTCTTCTTTTTATAATTAAATAGGTGTATATTTTGTATGCGAAACTGGATGGCGTCGGCTCGAGACCGGGATAGGTGGAGAGACTTGTTGAAGGAGGACGGGACCGGACCCCGGTAGTCGAGCCGATGATGATGAAATTATGTTCCAAGTAGACTCCGAAAAGGCTGACTAGAGAGAATTTGGTCTGGAAATTCTGTCTCTATTAGTCTGCCAGTCTGTGCTGTGTGTCTGTGTATCTATGTACATATGTAAGCACTTGCGGTCAGCCATCAGACGAATAGGGGGAATAACATGTAGCATACGAAAACATGCACGTGCCGTAACTATTCGGGACTGGTGGAAGTCTGATCATAGACTCTTCGCGGCGGCCGCTAGTAACAAGCCTTTTAAAAAAGGTTTGGCTAATATGATCAGGCTAGTTCCTCAGGTTGGCAACAGGTTAATTCCCTGTTCCGTAAAATTTAGAATTACGAACCCGACAACAAGCCTCGGAAACGGACTGATCTCACGACGACAACCAACGCAACGAAAACGGCAAAACGATTTACGAATTTCCTTATGGAACGTACGATCGCTCTATAGAGCTCGAGCTGCTTAGCAGCTAGCCGATGCCCTGTCAAAATATAGAGCTGACATAACAGCACTACAAGAAATCAGATGGACAGGGAGGTGTTTTACAGAAGAAATAATATGACGTATACTACAGCTGTCATACAAAACACCATGTGCTCGGGGTAGGCTTCCTAGTCAGCGAGAAGAACTTAATCTGTGAAATAGAAAAAAGCCGAGAGCGAGGTCCGCACCAGGCGCGGAAGTTCTACCAATCCGTCCGAAACATGACGCAGTACACACCACGCTGCACATACTGCAAGGACGGAGAGGGAAATCTGATCATCGATCCACAAAGCATACTGAAGCGATGGGAAGTGTACTTTAATGAATTGCTAAATGGTCAACTCACTGCAGAAGTGGAGGCTCCACTGCTTCAAGACGAATACCCTATGTTGCCGTCACCAAGCATAGAAGAGGTTGAGAAGGCTATAGACCGGCTAAAGAAAAACAAAGCCCCGGGAGCTGATGGTATACCAGCCGAATTATTTCAACACGGTTGGCCAGCTCTACGTCAGGCAATTCATGATATTATAGTGCACGTGTGGGAGCATGAAGAAATGCCAGAAGACTGGCGAAAAGGTATAATATGCCCCATACATAAGAAAGGAGATGTCACAACGTGCAGCAACTATAGAGGTATCACGTTGTTGAGTACCGCCTATAAGATACTCTCCTCTACCCTACAAGACCGGATAACCCCATACGCTAAAACCATCATCGGACAATATCCGTGTGGTTTCATTCCAGGCAAATCAACAACTGATCAGATCTTTACCCTTAGGCAGGCGATGGAAAAATGTCTAGAATTTAACATCCCAACATACCACCTGTTTATAGACTTTAAGGCCGCCTATGATAGCATAGCCAGGGTAGAACTTTACAAAGCCATGAGAGAATTCGGCATTCCAAATAAATTGACACGACTATGTAGGTTGACCATGACCAACGTAACAAGCCAAGTAAAAATAGCCGGATTGCTATCCAGACCAATCAACATCTTTAATGGACTCCGACAAGGGTATGGTTTGGCCTGCCTCCTCTTCAACCTGGCGTTGGAGAAAGCAATCCGTGACTCTGGCACGGCAACAAGAGGGACCATCGTCAACAGGTCCAGCCAGATACTGGCTTACGCAGACGACATCGACATCATCGGAAGAACCGAGCAAGCTGTACACGATTCCTTCATCCAGATCGAGCAGGCGGCACAAAATCTGGGGCTGCACATTAGTGAAGGTAAAACAAAGTACATGGTGGCGTCGAATGCGAGAGAAACAGTTGGTCAAACAATCAAGGTAGCGGAGCACGAATTTGAAGTGGTGCAATCCTTTAAATATCTTGGGTCAATAGTAGCAGCCGATAACAATATAGAAGAAGAAATACGCGGGTGGCTTCTCAAATACAACAGAGCCTACTACAGTCTGTCAAAGCTCTTCAAATCCAGAAATCTCACCATAACTTCAAAACTACTGCTGTACAGGACCATGGTCCTGCCAGTACTCACATATGGATCCGAGACTTGGGTGCTTAGCAAAAGGCAATCTGACCTCTTAGCCGCGTTCGAGAGAAAAGTCTTAAGGAGAATTGTTGGCCCCATATGTGAGGAAGGACGATTCCGGAGACGGTACAATCATGAATTGTACGCAATCTACCTTGAAGCAGATATAGGCAGGACACCTAGCTCGCATGAGCGAAGAGGAACCTGCTCGGAAAGTTCTTTGTGGTACATTCTATGGCAGACAACAGCGTGGTAGACCATGCTTGCGCTGGAGAGATGGCGTAGACCGAACGCCCGGAGCCTTGGGGTGCGCAACTGGATGGCGTCGGCTCGAGACCGGGATAGGTGGAGAGACTTGTTAAAGAGGCCAGGACCGGACCCCGGTTGTCGAGCCGATGATGATGATGATGATAAGCACTTGCAGCCTTAAAGGACCGATTTCCTTCAAACTTGGAATTTAAGGTCTGAAGGGTAACCTTCAAGGGTGTTTTTTGGAATTGGAATTCTAGGTCTAAAAATAACGGTGCCATATAAAGGTTATGCAAACCGATTTTGATAAAATTTGACTAACTTAATTTTTTCATAACTTTTTTTTTACTAATTGGCCGTGTGCCAATTGCGTTAAAATTGTATCCACTGGCTAATTTTTGAAGTATTAGTGGAGGTGAATAATTTTATAGCTTTTCAGTGTGTACGGAGAGATGTAAAAATTAGTTTTGAGGTCAATTAAAAAAAAACTGCAACTCAATTGTTAGGTGTTTAAAGTTATTCATGCCTAATACCGGATCCCCAAAATGTCACTCCCCGGGAACCGGCTGGATCCGCAGTGGATCCGCATTCGCATAAAATTTATTTCAATTTTAAGCTTTCTTTTGAAGCCCAAGAAATATTTTTGCCTAAAGGTTTATATAAAAAGCCTTTAATGAAGCTCTTAATTTAATTTAATCAGTTATCAGAAACGTATCAAGCCCAATAAAACATTTCTGTCATTAGATTACATACCTACATTTTTTAGAACTTATCACCATGTTTTTTCTTTTGGAAAAAAACGAAAATCAAAGAACGCAGCATGTTCTTAGTAGATTCTGGAATGGTATCAACCATCTAATTCGGCTCAGTAGTTTATAGAAGGTATGATCCCATTTAGCGTTTTCATCGTATATATGGTGTTGATATAAAACAAAAAAACTAAAAACGCAGGAGGTAGAGAGTACATTCTTTAGTCAGAAATGGTTTTTATCATACCAATCAATCTAGCTAGTGGTTCAGAAAATATTCACCAATAAAGCATTTTCATTCATGACATTATTCATGACCAATAAGGTACTTTAACATTAATACCAGTTTTGCGAACTATGGTACCGACATTTATTCCCTTTTCACTTGCAGCTAATCTACCGAAAGTGAGTTAAGACTCCCTCCGCAGCTCATTCGTCGGATTCGCTAACAGGGCAAATTATTTTCTCGATATCTTATAGGTAATAGGTATACATGATTTAATTTTTCGTTGCTGAAATTTGCTAAACTTTCCTAAAAAACCAAGTTTAAAAAACGCGAAATGGAAATTTTAAAGTCCCATTTATTAATGATTTTATTTAATGATTGTGGCTTTTATAAAATATTATCTATATTAAAAAGAAAAGTATCCAACGAAGCAGGTTAGATGCACTATGGTTTAGAAGCATCATCATTGGCAATGCCTTGACCTTACCAAGATGCCTAGTCGCGAAGTGCCGAAAACTTACTATGCGAAATTATTAATATTACAACGCTTTCTACTGTTCAGACGACAAAAATAGAACAATTGTTCGTTAATATCAGAGTTAAGAAAACACAATTACCATAAACAAAAACGATAAATACGAAAGTAATGTAAAAACAAACAAAAATAAATGCAAATGAAAACAATCAAAACAACCACATATTACTCTGACTGTCTCTCTCACTGGCTAAAATGTAAGCTTGCTCCAGACAGGCAAAATTTTTGAAGAATATATTCACCACACTAGTGTCATAATTTAGACAATGGATAAAATTTTAACGGTGTTGACACACGGCCTCAATTTAATAAAAAGAAAATTGTTTAAAAATTCAATATTTTTAAAATTTGGTTAATAATAAATCATACCCACATTTTTATTCATTTTATTAAAAAAAGTTGTTTAGAAAAAATCGATTACTTTAAAAACCAATGTACGATTTTGGTGAAAAAAATTTTAAAATTTATTGCAATATATCAAAATTAATAGCGAACCCCTTTAAATAGCGTAACACTTTTACAATATAATATTCACAAACAGAAATTGTTATCGTTGCATTTCCAAAGTGATAACGAAAATTTCGACTATTGGTGCTTTTCAGTGTACTTTTATTGACGATAAGATTTTATTAACTATAAGATAAAGGACCATTATAGATAATCTCTCAAAAAAGCTTTCATTTACCTAAAACCCTCTTCCACTCTTGACTATTCTAATGAACGACAATCTGATTGTCTATGACGAGATTGAAAAGCTGATCTCCTGCCAAGCGGGATAATCTAACGAGTTAGAATTAATAGCTGACTTCATTTTAACTATCCAAGGGAATAGTCAAGATCTCGGCTAGTTCTGGGACTCAACGAAAAAGTATATCATGAAGAATATGCTCTATCCCCTTTTTATGTTTCCCCTTTTTATATTTTTTATATACTTTCAATTTTCTGACCGTAAACAATAAATTTTTTTTAAGGAGAAAAAGAAAAAACACAAGTATGTATAATATAAACAAAGGGCCCACGTTGGGCGCCAACTTGTTGCGAAATACGATACTTTACATTAGTTGAATCATTAATAAAAAAAATAAACAAATTGAATTAGATAATCAAATGTGTAACCCGATATTACCACGCAAAATAAGTTCGTTTATGATTAAACGTCAAAACGGAATCACAAGATGTAATAGACAAAAGTTAAAATAAAATGCAACATCATACCACAGCAATTTGTTGTATGTTGCTTCTGTCAACTACAAAAAGAGGGCGGATTGAAGTTATATAAACCTGTTTCTACAACAGAGATGCAGGGAGAAAAAAGTTATAAATCGATTAAAACAAATTGATTCGATGGTTTAAATGTTTAATGAAAGTATATTCATAAACGGTTTCTCTCTTTTAATTTTTCCACCTAAGAGACGGCCAAACTCAACTGACCTATCTTATAAAGATAAGATAAATGTAACCATTCACACCAACTGATTATATTATTTTGATATTTTATATAAACGATTTAAATGAATTCAGTAGCATTATCATCTTAAATGCTATCTCACCTTAATGTTGACACCAACGTAAACACTCATTACTTACATTATCCATGATCTTGTATCACAGACTTGGCTTACCTGCTGTGCTGGTCCAAAGTTGCATTTTTCAATTGACAACGCACTACGAACATAATTCAAACAAGTCTTCTTGCCATATTTACTGAATAGATTAACTCCAATTAGTGGTGCACACTGTGGATGTAAGTTCCTGGGTGAATGAACATAATTATCTATACCGCAGCATTCAATTTGCTGTCCATCTTCTGCAATGCAAAAAGTTGATAAGCTTTTTTTTTTAAATAATTTATTCCCAAAGGCAGATAAACTTACGTGATGAAGATGCCACTGGCTTACTCAAATCATGCTCTATAAATTGACTCCATTGGACAAGAGCTAAATTCTTATTGTGGCTATCTTGATGGTGATTTCCATCATTGCTACTGGCAACAGTTCCATGTAAGGCTGTATTACTGATTTCCCTAGGCGATGGGAGTTTATCGTTCATCTAAAAAATGAAAAAAAAAAGATTTTTCAAATTTTATTATGAAATATTTATCAGTGTTACGCTATAAAATCCATCGACGTAGTTATTTGGAAGTAGTCTTCGGAATACATTATTTCCATCTTTACGACTTAAAATAATTGCAGAGCACTCATCTAAGAGACCTTTAGTTACTTCAGGTATTGGTTTGTCTGCAAGATACAATGCACACGATTGCGGACTTATATTCTTTTGAATGCATTCCGAGTTGTAGATATAAAGACTGGCTTTGAGAATTTTCCTGGCAACACTGTTTGTTTCTTGGGCTTTTTTATTTGGAAGTGTTTCAATGAGTTGCTTGTGTGAAATACTTCCATTTTGAACATTAATTCCTCGACTAGACAAAGCATTTTCTAAGCTGTTAAATATATAGATTTGTCATGAAAATCCAAAGTGCTAGATCAATTGTTACATCCTTACTTTTGAATCTTGTCAATAGAATTAACACCCATCGTTACAGCCAGTTCATATTTGGACTTAGAAATTGATCTTAGGGTTCTTAATTCTGCTCGCGATGGTAAAAGAGGTTCTGAAAGTAGATACGATATGAATCAATCAGAAAAATAATTAAACATTTGATAATACATACAGAGAAAAAATTAATTATTTATATTAGTTATTAATTTGATGGAAGAAAATCAGGACCGTTAAGTTCAATTGTGAACAAATATAAAAGTTTAAGAAATGGTTAGGATATTTAATTTGTTTGAAGCCTTTGCCAAGCTGTACTGATCTTATTAGATACTCTTGAAGTTATTTAAAAGTCTATAGGAACTTCAGAATGGGGATTGACCGTCGATGTGATGTTTAAACGGTTCCAAAAAAACTAACAAGCCGCAGAGTCGTATATAGTTGATTTTATTGTTGATGACCCCAACAAACGGAACAAGGACAATAAAATTCTCGGATCTGCAAATGGAATTTTCTGACTTTAACATCCATCAAGTTCGATGGGACGCAGAGGTACATATATGAAGAAGCAAACTGTGTACATTTACTACAACCATTATTTTTGCTGACCGTTGCTCTCAGTAGTCCGCCACTATCAGCACCAAGAACAGATGACAAATGAAAAAAAAGCTACCCGAAGTGCCGCCACCTAAGTCCTAGGATTCAAAAGGCGACCACTACGAAACTCATGGTTCGAAGAAGAGTACAGTTTGGTCCATGCAACTAAGAATGAGGTTAAATAAGGAATACTGCAGGCTATAACAATGCAAAGAACAAATGAGGCATGAAAGTGACTTGCTTACGATGGAGCCATCACAAGTGAAAATGGTTCATCCTTACAACGAGCACTTGATGTATTATGGGTTAGATTAGACGATTTAGAGTGAAATGGGTATCGGATAATATCTATCATGTTGGCCATTTTCTGATCCATGCAGGCCTATTTCGGATATTCCCGGTGCTTCCCAAGTAAGAAAAGTTTAAATATCTTAGATTTATGGTCAACAACAAAGAATCCTGTGATGATGACATCAACCATCGCGTAAGTATAGGGTGGATGAAGTGGCGTGGAAACTCGGCCATCTTCTGTGACCGAAAAATGCAAAGCTAAATCGAATCAGAAGTAAAAAGATCCGATGAAGATTTCACGTCTAAAACACCATCGTTGATAAAATATGGCCCGACATTAGTTTGTCGGATTAGCTGGTACTGTCATGTACTTAAAAGAGACGCTGCGAACGTCATCCAAAAGGCATTTTCCTACAACGTTCCGGTACAATCGCGGAAGATAGGAATTTTTGGAAAAAACAAATGCAGACACACCAGCATCCAGTTGACCTCAGACATGGAACAATCCATAACCGAGAAGCTTGCCAACGTTTTCTGAGCTCAACCCAACTAACCTCACAAGGAGATCAGTAATATAATTAACAGATGGCGAATGCAAGTGGAAATCGAACACAACCAACATGCGCCAGCTTATACTGGAGGTTTTTATGTTACCTTTACTATAAATTCAGAGTACTTTTCCATTATGATAGATACACTTGTCGCTTTACATAAGTCCATAGATAATTATATCGCAATCTAATCTGTAAACATTATCTATCTAAAGACTCAACAAATATCACCTACATAATGTGAGCTAGATGCAAACACAAAATATCCTAAATTGTAAAAAAAAATTTTAACCAAATAAACTTCTAACAATTTGCATAGGTATAAAGGATGTTCCAAATGTTACACTACAAATTATTTCAATAAAAAAGTGTAATTTTTTTGATTCATGAAATATAGATAGTAGGTAAGTAAAATAATGTCATCCAGGACTTAGCTGGCTATAACGAACTCTCTTGTGATATTTTTGTATACGCTCTTTATTACGGTGACCCCGAAAATCGGTTTTCGAAAACGGGTCGGGGGAACTCCCTAAAATAATCTTCCTTTGCAGATATTTAGATAGCTAAAATTTAAGCTCGGTGCCGATAATCGCTCAAAGTTTCAAAATTCTGGTTTAAGTAGTTTTCGGTTTTTTTATTTTTGTTTATTAAAAAATAAAAAATAAAAGATTATAAGCCATGCGTCTCAAAAATAAAAGATTGTTAACAACCCTCAAATCGTCGAGTTATGGCATCAGTATTATTTGAATTTTTATTTTTAAATTAAACCTGAAAGAATCAGAAGGAATTTTCATTAGAGAAGTATGATGTACTTTTTTGTGGAAAAAAGGTAGAATTCCTTCAAAATACAAAAACAATGCAACTAAAAGACTATAAAAGTTATTAAAAACCCATTATCAAGAAAAAAAACACTGAAAAACCAGGTTTTCTGAAACTTTGAGTGATTATCGGCACCATTTAGAGTTATCCAATCGAGCTCAAATTTTGGATTTCTGAATATCTGCAAAAGCTGATCATTTAAGGGGGTTTCCCCGTAAAGAATTTGACAAAAAAAAATGTCTTCGAGCGTTTCGGTCACTCTACTCTTTATGCATACGCATTTTCAATAAACTGATGTTTCGATGGTTTCTACAGCTATTTTTCAAATAGCTACTCTTCGGCATACTAAAAATAAAATTTTGTTTTTTCGTACGAGCGTTTTCAATTTTTATGATTCTAAATTGTCAAATTCTTTCCTTGAGTGAATTTCGGGACACCCTTTATTTGTTTGTACATAATAAATTAGACACAGAAGGTTAGCCTACTTTTGTTAAATAGACCTTTAAAATATAAGTTAAAGAATCTTAAACTACTCTCATAGTTTTATCATAGACAGTGTGAATAAAATACAAGTTCAGCAGATAAAATGACGGAACATTTTCGATGTGAAACTATTCTAAACAAAAATGGTGAAAACTTAATAAAAGTGTTTCCTAAAAGTAACGATGATTTGCCAGTAAACATTGATATAGAAAATAGATTTGCAATTCTTTTTGAAAGGAACAAAGAATATTTAGAAAGATTTCATAATTTCGAAGTTCGAAAAGATGACGTTTGGTTAATAACATCACCGAAAAGTGGAACAACATGGACGTTGGAACTTTGTTGGTTGTTAATGAACAATTTTGACTTTGAAAAAGCAAATAATGTGGAACATACCGATCGAATTCAATATATGGAGTGAGTAAATAGTGTTATAAATATTTATGGTATAGTAAAGAAAAAATATATACAGCAATGAATATACAAAAAAAAAACACTCATGAGTCATGAGAACGTTCCCATCTATCCTTTATTCCGAAGGATTATCCAATTTTTTCATTCAAAATCCTGCGAAAAAATAAATCTTGTATTATCTTGCGAAAATCCTGTAAAACGCAGAATCCAGTTTGAGCGAGGTCAGAAATTATTTCACTGTTTTCCATAATCTGCCGAAAACTAACCTTACATAAACTCAGGCCGTTTTCGAAATCTCAACTGCATGCAAACTGCATTTGTAAATACGAAACCTGCAAAACTGTTCGAAAACGCAAACACGAATTTTGCTTCATAATGTTTGATAATGCAGTTTGCTCAATTCACATGTTTGTAAACATAATCTGCGGTGCAGCTGTGTAGTCAAAAAACTGAGTTGACAACAAGGACTCAAAACAGGAGAAAGAAGTCGGTCTTTATTTATTGTTTCACATTCCGTGACATATGACTCATTGAGAGCTTCTTATTTTTGTAGTTTCGTCCTTTTTAATAATGTTTCTTCTTGTGTTTCTCAATTTAAACAAAATAAATTTTGTTTCTTATATATTTGTTGTTAGACGTCACAGAAATATTTTTAACCACATTTTTCTCGAGCAATTGTTTAACCAGATCCATTTTGTTTATAGTCTTGTACGAAAACGTCAAAGATGTTTGCAATAAAATTATTTGACATTTATCAAGAAGTAAGTGGGACGACCGCATTATTCTGACAATTGCTACTGTGTCATGAAATGAGGATCATTTGCAGATCAAAATGACTTTAATTTGACTTTTTCGAAAACGGCCTTTTTGTAAGTTGGACAGAAATTTATAAGAAAGATACAACCAGCTGTAACAGAATCAATTTCACGATTTATTCCCAAATTCCCAAAGCAGAAACAAATATATATGAAAACGTATGAAATATATTTAATTAAAATGCGAAAGTATCAGCATTTGAATGTATATGTCATTGAGTCATTAGCATGCATAAAAATCCAGCTAATTAGCATTGACTCTACTTGAGAACGGTTGCATTGTCCATGCCAAGGAAATCGAAAAAATAAACGTATTTTCAAGCAGTTCATAAGAACGTAAGTGAGCGTAAACGTGAGGATAGTTTGTTGGCAGTATATAGCTTATCTATAGAGATAATATATTGGGATGAGACTCTTTTTGTATTTCTATATTAAACAATTGTTTAATTTTGTATCAACATTTTATAACTTTATTAATTTAAACCACTTATGATTATAATTTACAGATATTGTGTATTCTATCCAAAGTAGATTCAATTGAATTGACTAAAAACTTGTCATCCCCGCGACTTATAAAATCTCATTTGCCGATGCATTTACTTCCAAAGGGTTTATGGACGGTTAAACCTAAAGTAAGAACAAGTTTCATAATCTTAACAAAATTGACATAGATACATAACTAAATTTAATATTATTCTATATAGATAATTTATGTCAAAAGAGATGTCAAAGATGTTATTGTATCAACTCATCATTTTTACTCCTCATTTGGAATGACTTCATTAAACAAAGCTGACTTTTTGAAAAGTTTTATTAATGACGAATCGCTGTTCGCACCATATTGGTCCCATTTTGCTGAATTTTGGCAGATTCGCAACGAAGCCAATGTTTTTATCACCAGCTTTGAACGAATGAAGAAGAATCTTCAATCTGTTGTTTTGCAAATTTCCGAGTTTCTGCAAGTAAAAGTTAACGAGGAGAACATGGAAGGACTATTGGACTATTTGTCATTTGATAAAATGAAAAGTAAGTTAACGGTAATTTGTATGGGGTATAGATCTTAAATTATGAGTCTATGACTAAAGGGGGGAAAAAGTTATAAGGAGTTTTTTTTTTGAGCTTTGAGCACAGCATTTAAAAACCTCTTAATTGAATCTAATAATTAAACACTTTTTAAATTTTCAGAAAACAAACAAGTTCAATTATTAAGATATCAGCGAGAATTGCGTAGCTACTATCAAATAAAAGATGCTGATCCATTAATGTTTAAGTAAGTTTTATCACAACATAGGATAATTTATAACTATAACGCCCGATTCGATCACTTTTAAAACTTGAACTTGTAAAATAATAAAATAACAAAGGAAATATTTTAAAACTAGTTTTAGCTTAAAACGAGTTTTAATCAATTTGAACGAATCGGGCATAAATCTTTAAGTGAATATTTAAATAAAACATTGTTATACATTTCAGTTTTATTCGAAAAGGAGTTATTGGATCCCATAAAGAAGAATTCAATAATGAAATGATAAAACAAATTGAAGAATGGACTCAAAAGTCACTTGAACCTTATGGATTTACTTCGGACCAATTTCTGGAATAATACATATTACATTTTTTAACACATTATCTTAATATTATTAATTTCTTGTGTATTTGTACAAAATAATTTTTGATACATTTTTCCCGTTTTTTTTTCCAATCGGTTGATCTGTTTTGTTTTCCAAATTCTTTAAGTCAACGAAATATTCCATGCCACTCAAGCCAGAGGTCTAATTCCACCTAAATATGGCCGCGAGGAAAATTGAGTTATGCGATTACTATGTATTAAAATATATATAAAAAGATAAGCCATACAAATCTCATTTTTTTTTTAATTTTAAAACTTTTCTTGGTTAGAAAAGCGATTTAAGCACATTCCGGTGACATATTTAACTAAAATATAGAAATGTTATGTCCTATCTGTCAAAATTCGCGTTGTCAAATTCCATCGCACGATTCCTAAAGTGTCAATGGATTAAAAATCCTGAAATTTTTACTAATGCATTTTATTGTATGTACATATGTTATGTATTGTATGTATTTAGTACACATAAGCAAAATTTTCCTTTAAATGAAATGGCCTAACTTCGATGTCGTTGTTCTCATATCAATCTCAAAATGGACTTGCAAAAACACGATCAATAGTTGTAAATGCATCATTACTTATACCTGTAAACATTTTCTGTCAATTATTGTCAAAAGGGTACTTCACTTTTCAAATGGTGACAAAATCACCATATTGACTTTATATTGTATATGTACATACCTATGTCGAAAATAAATATATGCATTTACTTAAGTATATGGATAATCCAAGTGGCACAACATTTTAATTGAATTTTTTTTTTTTTTTTCAAACCACATTTAAAGCAATTTATCAAAAAAAAACTTAAATGATGGTTTGTGTATTTTTCTGGCGAATCACATGTTTTGACGTTCTGTAAAAGCATACATTTAAATTGAATGCAAACTCGTTTAAGATTTAAATAGTCATCTTGGACCCTGGTCACCTAAACGACTTAATGGGTGGGCACTTGGGCAGGCCAAATGTGAGGATCAATTATGTGTGTTTTGAATAACGAGCTGCTGGAATGCATGTACATAATGTTATATAGCCTGAAGCTTGGTTTAGCTGCACCTTTTTCGATGATACCTACATATAGAGGCAAATCTGTTATAAGATTAATTCAAAGTTAATGAAGAAGGTGGGTGAATAATTTGGATTTAATATTTTCAATAATAATGTTATTGCAATGACATTGGCATTTTTGTCGTTTGATAAAAGTACTGCGTTTCAGTTAAGAAGTATAACAACCAAGTGCAGATGGCGTTGGATATGGTATGAGTAAGAAAAAAAAAAAGAATAAACTGCTTTTTTCTAGAAGGTTGGTGCGCCTGGAATCAGCAATTTTTTGTTTTGATGAATTAAATTATTTGATTGTGCTTTTTCACAAGAAACTGACATGTCAAGCTGAAAATCCAAGATATCGCTCCAGTTATTAGCTGTTATTGAATATTTGGGTTCTCATTGTTTGGTAGATTTTTTATGTTTCATCACACATATCATTATGAAATCGGTTGAAGTCGTTATTGCCGTTTTCAGTAAAAATAGGCTTTTCGATACTGTTATATACATACATATAGAAGGTACCGTTATTTTTAGACCTACTTCAGAGACCAACAGAAATTGCTTGGGTATATATTACCCTTTAAACACTTAATTTGAAGCAAATTGCTCCAGCCGTTTATGGTGGATTTACATGTCTCTGCACCTGCAGAACTGTAGAAAACTAAAGGTAGAAAGAAGAAACGCAATGGAAAAAATTGCTTGTTTGATAGAGATGGAAGACGTAAGTGCAGAAATCTTCATACATAAATTATGGGTAAAGATTATAGGTAAAGATTAGAAATAATAGGTAAAGATGAACATGTTCATCTTCATCATGGCATCTTAATTATGTCTGCATCTATAATTTACTAATTCCTATTTAGTGTAGCACCAAACCATTTTAAACAATTTTTTGGATGTTAAGTTTGAAACTTGAATATTTTCGTGAAATAAATACGTAAAAGCAAATAATCATATTTATGAACTACAATAATATATTTTTAATCAACTTTTAATTGATAATGTGTAATAAAACAACTTTCTGAAAACAAACTGCGAAATAATTTTTTTACATCATTGTGGTCCGGACGAGCATTAATCATTTTGATAGCAACTTGTTATAGGAAGTCAAATGAGATGGTATCTGTGTACTCTTTTCGTCGTTACGGTTTAAGATGTACAAATTTCTCTTCTTAGATTTCTGCAGTTCTGCAGGTGCAGACATGTAAATCCACCATTAAGCTGTTCGTGACGATACAGATTGGCAAACAGACAGACAGAATAACAGGATCCAATTTTTTCGTTTATATTAATAATCATGTTTGAGATTTGTACCTCAATTTTTGTTTTGTACGAATGCACAACTGGCTTTTTAGGCGCTACAATTGTATATCGTCGGCTAAAGATGCAAACCTCGTAAATCCACTTTTTGTCAAAAATTATATTTTTTAATATACAGGGTGAATGGTTTAAGGTGCACCAAAAAGCTTGAGCGTGTAGGTGGGGTTAAGACAAAAAAAAATCGTATGGGAGAGGGGTCTATTTCCCCCGTTTAGGCGGGAGGGGCAATTTTCTAAAAAATTGACTTAAGTCAGAAAAAATAACATTTAAAAACAACGGTGAATGATAGAAAGCCTTGTTATATCTTTTTTAAAAGCCAGAAAACTACTCTTTTATTTTATTTTTAAATTAAGTTGTTTAATTGAACAGTTTTAAAAAAATTAATTTTCAAACCCCCCCTATCCCATACGTTTTTTTTTTTTTCTTGTCTTAACCCCACCTATACACGCTCAAGCTTTTTGGTGCACCTTAAACCAATCACCCTGTATATCAAGTTTGCATTGAAATTAACGTTTTAGTTAAAAAACAATTATAAATGTCTCAACAAATCGCAAAAAAAGACAAATAAGAAAACATCGTAAATCCGAGTAGCTTATTCAGAAGTATAATAAAGTGTTTTTTGATATTTGTTTTGAATAATTTGAAAAAGGTAATTAAATTTAATTAAAATCTTATAAATGTATCAAATTTCATATAATATTGTTAAAGTTAAAGAGGTCTTTGTTAACTAGTGGATATACTTGGTTATCTATCTCAAGCAATTTATATCAAAAACGGATTTACGTGTTTTTCTTATTTTCTCCATACATATGTATATTTTATAGTACTTTTATCATTATTATTGTATTTTTTTAATTTTTGAATGGATGGATTCAGATAGGATTATGATGTGTCTATATTTTGAAATAATACATCGACTGGCTATAAACAGTGCGAATTGAAAAGAAAAATTTCATTAAAATTCACATTGCTTTTAGCAATTTAAGTATTTATAAGCAAGTTGACGTACAAAAATTTAAATGTTGCAATAAACATATGTACACAGGTAAATATTTTATTTTAGACTAAACGGCCTCAGCAATTTTTGTTAAATCCTGCATCTTTCAGTCCAAAGTGGGAAACGCTATACATCTTGAATGAAATTTTTTGATAGACATTATAATTTTGGTGAACGCAAAAAAAGACAATGTGAGGTTTGTGTGGGATATAGAACGGAAAATATTGAAGAATCCAGTCTCTAATATGTTAAGGCTCAAAGACGAGGCTGGAGATGAAAAAAATAGTGACAAATCTGACCCTAACAAAAAAGTGTTCACTGTAGATTTGCAGTAGGCGTTGCTTTCTCCCAATGAGTTGATGAGTTTTCAACCATTTTGTGCAATTTTCTTGTTGAGAGAGTAATACCAACCAACATACATGAATAAAGACTTTTTTACAGTGACGGAAGTGCCTCTGAAAATAGAAACAGCACTCCTTAACTTTGCTGTATTGCACAAAATTAAACTCTTTTAAAAAATACTGGTGAAAAGAACACACCCAAATGGAAGTTGATTCCATGCACTCGACGCAATTGAAAAAAAAACTGCGGAATCGAAACATAAACGTTTCAGCAGATTATGTTGAGGTCTGCGAAAAGGCTCGTTCCAATCCATTTCCCTACACCGTTAAATATTTAAATTTTTAATGTTTTAAAAAATACCCTTCACCTCAATTTTTACTTTCAATAAGATCGGGAAAGAAAAGTGGTGATCCCACTGTGAATCAAATTCATGCTTTGAAGTACCATGATAATGGCTTTATTGAATACAAATTAAATTTTTCTGATCCTTGGACTGTATTGCCAACACGAATTGAAGCTTTTACTCCGATTCAACTTGACAACATTCCAATGTTATTTGAAAATCGTCCTAAATTTCCGAAGACAAATCCAAACATCTGCAAGAGCTTAAGAAATCACTCAAGCAAGATTACCATTCTTTTTATGATGCTCTACCACATTAAAGGGTTTATTATTCGGTATTTTCCTTCTTGACATGAAAACAAAAATATATTATATAATATATAATTTTTTTCTTCCAGTCTTCTCAAGAAAAGCTTACCATTCAAGATAAAACTGTTAATTTTTATTTCGAAACTACATACTTTGTTCTATTTTTGCTTAAAAAACATTAATTTTCTTTGCTTACTTAACTTAAAATCCTAACTTTAATTTAATGTATTAACTTTCTTTAAATCCTTCATTACTTTTGATTTTGGAAGAAGAAAACCTCGTAATTACTAAAACAATGGTAAGTAGTCAGTTTTCCAAAGTTTTGTTACTATTAGTTTTTAGAACGCAAAAAAATTATTAAATACTATAAAAAGAAATGTAAGATAAGTAAAACACAATTTACAAAAATGGTTTTACGAGGTCTGCATCCTTAGCCGACAATATGCAAGTAAAAACAATGTATATGTATATGTGGGTTTGAGTTCCCGATAGTAACGGACATTGACGTATTAGGTATGGACCGCCAGTAGCCAACTTCAAGCGTGTTCCAACATAACTAGGGGCGCCATCAACTACTAGCAGGGAATCTGCGTAGCAGTGATATGATTTTTTTAATTAATTATTTACTATTGACTACTACTTTTATTTTACAAAAAACAACCACTCCTTATGCCATGAGTTACTTACAGATGAATATATTATCGTTTTCATTTAAATTCTAATGGCGAAATTAGTACACGTATTTAACACTAAAAGATGATGGCGTTTTTAGGCTGTTTTTAGCTAGAACAACTTTTCTTGGCTGTTTGTATGAAAATTTCAACCGACTGGCGGTCCATATCTAGTACGTCAATGGTTACGGACATACGTAGTACTGTACATAATAGTGAATTACAGAGATTCTTTATTTAACCGCACTACACGAACAAAGAGAAAATCCAGCTATGTTACAAACTTACAAAATAATCCCTAATCTCTTGACTATATGTATAAGTATAACGTATAAGAGATCATCAACAAAAGAGAGAGAAACACTTATCTGTATTTGCTATCAATCTGAACGTGTCACCCGGCACTTTCCGTTTATATTTTTTTTATATTTTGAATGAAATTATTAACGATTATTCGTAATCAGTTACAAGTTCAATGAGATTATAAAAATGTCAGTTTAATGGATTCAGCCTCAAACATGGAACAATGCTGACAACAAAATGCGGTCACACGCGTTAATATTTATTGCTCGATCACGTACCTATATGTTCTTATATGTACCTATTTAAGATTTAAATTTTCAATTTAATTATATACAAATAGATGTTTAAGGTTTTTTCGAATCTAATTCTTATCTTTGAATATATTATTTAAAATTTAAATAATTTACGGGCACGAGTACGATAACTTTGGCGCCAAGAATTGATAACGGTTTTTTGTAGAACAGTTCAATACAAGCATTTTTTACTATGGGTGGGGGGGGTCTATCTCCCTCCGTTTGGGCAGGAGGGGCAATTTTATAAAAACAGTGCTAAAAATTTAAAACAAATATTAAAAAATAACGGTAAAACTTACAACTAAGTTTTATATCTTTTTTTAAAGCCAATACTTTTTTCTATTAGATATTTTTTAAATCAAGTAAAACCTATGCATAGTCTTTGAAAAAACGGACTTTAAACTCAAAAATTGCGAAAAAAAAGGTAAAAAAAAACTTTGAAGTGTGATTTTTCAAAACTGTAAAATAAAATACTCCTTTTTTTATAAAATTCGTTGCTCATATTAATTTTAAATCATAAACTGAAAACAAAATGATTTTATGTTTTCTGGTTTTTGAGAAAATGGAAAATTACTAAAGCGTATAAACAGTGAGGTATGTAAGGGGGGGCATGCTGCCCCCCTGCAACCCCCCTGCTTGGACACACTATAGGATTTGGGGTGGGTGCGAGGTTGGGTGTATGCAAAGTTTCTGTTGCATTTAAAGATGCCCAAGCATCATTACAAAAACGAACCTACGTACAACATTCACCGTATAATAAAAAAAAAAAGAAAACTCTTATAAGAAAGTAGTTTTAGTAATTTTCCATTTTCTCAAAAAACAGAAAACATAAAATCATTTTGTTTTCAGTTTATGATTTAAAATTAATATGAGCAACGAATTTTATAAAAATAAGTAGTATTTTATTTTACAGTTTTGAAAAATCACACTTCAAAGTTTTTTTTTTACCTTTTTTTTCGCAATTTTTGAGTTTAAAGTCCGTTTTTTCAAAGACTATGCATAGGTTTTACTTGATTTAAAAAATATCTAATAGAAGAAAGTATTGGCTTTAAAAAAAGATATAAAACTTTGTTGTAAGTATTGCCGTTATTTTTTAATATTTGTTTTAAATTTTTAGCACTGTTTTTATAAAATTGCCCCTCCCGCCCAAACGGAGGGAGATAGACCCCCCCCACCCATAGTAAAAAATGCTTGTATTAAACTGTTCTACAAAAAACCGTTATCAATTCTTGGCGCCAAAGTTATCGTACTCTCCCCAATTTACGTACCTGATTTAAACTCAAATAACCCATCAACGCCAATTGCTAAGGCATAACTTATCACAAAAACTGCAATAAACGTCATTATCACAATATTATCACTTCAATTCTGTTTGTTTTAATTTTTATATATATGTGTATAAACACAAAATATCTCTTATCACTCAAACTGCGAAAGATCACTCTCCAATAATATGATTCCAAAATTTAATTATACAAAACAATTTTATGGCACTGTCAATATTTTACTTATTATTTTGTTTGATCAACGATCACCGATTACGACAACTGCCCGGCATATACTGAACTGAAACTTATGGACTATGGTCAATGTTTTTTTAGTAAAATGATGCGAGAAAATCTCCAGTGAAAAATAAAAAAAATTCATTTAAAATTCCACGGATGATTAGTACCTTACCAACACAGATACAGAATAATAGTTAGTTATAAGATTGTTTTTGTTTGTTTGTTTTTGTTTTTTTTTTTTTCTGAAGAAGAATCTATGGATTGCGTAGGTAAAGTAATAATTATTACATGACATGAGTCATTGGTCATCACTTCATCAGCGATTATCTGAACTTTGCATAGTGCGTTTGCTTTGTAATATGAACGAAGGTATCTACCTATATACAGATGAAATAAATATTGTACACTGCAAGAAATGTGTTTACTCAATGCGTTTCCCAAAGTGTGGTACGCGTGCCACAGAAAGAAGGGCGAAAACTTATTAAACAGTTTTTTTTTAGCCCAAAACCTTATGCCATTTTGTGGTAAATGTATATCTCACGTGTCACGTGTTTGGTGGTTATGTATTTATGTCAATAGCCGTTGTTTATTACCTTTTGTAAAAAAATAACAATAGATCATCGATTATTTTTCTTTGTTGTGGTAGAATTGATTTAAATTTGTTCTTTCATTTGTTAAATGTTCAAAATGGAAAACTTATATTTATAAAACCAAATTTTCTGCATATACTTGTACTTACTTATTCTAACTTACGGTGGCGCTACAGTCCGGTGTGGACCAGCGGGTCTCAACCAACAAGCTTCTTTCAGCCGGCTCGGTTTCTAGCTAGCTGCCACCAGTTTGGCACGCCGAGTTGGTTGAGGTCCTCTTCCACTTACGTGCGCCACCTGCTACACTGCTCTTCATAAGTTGGCTTCTTAGCGCTAGCCCAAATAAACAGCGATTGGCGAGAGTAATTCTTCGTTGAATTTCAGCACTGGTGTTATTCACTGAGTTGATAGCGGAGGCATGGATACACAAAGATAGTCGAAGTCAAAGTCACCACCTCAAAGTTATAGCTGTGTATGGTGGCGTTTTGGCCAAGACGTCCGTCGGTGTTGGGTGTCTTTTCTTGTTGACAGCATATATTTGGTTTTGTCCTGATTCACAGTTAAACACATCTTACTGGCTTCCTTCTTAATGCTCACGAAAGCACCTTTGACATAACGCTTTGTTCTTTCCCTTATGTCAATATCGTCAGCGTACGTAAGTAATTGGACGGACTTTTGAAAAATGTTGCCTGTGTGTCTGGTGTTGACGTGAGAGTTTTAAGTTTTGGCTTTGTTCTGGATATCCATAAGCTTGGATACAACGAGGTAGTGATTCGAGTCAACGTTGGCTCCTCGGAAAGTTCGGACATCTGTGATACTGGAAGAATGCCTTGCGTCGATTGCAATGTGGTCAATCATGGTTGATGGTCAATTGATCAGGGTGTCGCCAAGCCCCCTTATGAATATCGAGATGCGGGATCTGCGTACTAGCTACCACAATGTTTCACTCCGCAGCAAAATCGATTAGCCTGAGTCCGTTACTAGCGGTGGTGTTGTGCAGGCTGTTTTTTTTCGATTATGCCACCTAAGACGTCTTTTCTTCCAAGTTTGGCGTTAAAATAACCTTAGGACAATTTAAATGTCTTAACTATAGGGCGTTGGTATTGCTCGTATGTCTTATCCAGGAGATCACAGAACTCGTCCTTGGTGTCCTCATATTTCTTCTCTGTGGAGACATGCGCGCATATGAAGCTTATGTTGGAGAATTTAGCCTTGACGCGAATTGTCATGAGGCGTTCATTCACACGACTGAAGCTCAAGACTTCTTGCCTAAGTCTGCCTCTAACAACGAATCCACATCCGAAAAGACGCTGCTTTTGCTCGTGGTATAGCAATCGCCTCGCCATAGTAAATAATACAGTCCTTCATTTTTCTCTTGCCCGGCCCACCCCATCGAACTTCTTGGATGGCGGTGATATCTTCTTTGCAGAATTCTAGGGCCTCCGCTAATAGTTCGGCTACACGTGGTCTGTAGAGTGATAATACATTCAACGTGGAGATCCGAAGTTCGTTGTCCTTATTGCGTTTGTTTGGGTCGTCAACAGTAAATCCGTCCGTATCTGAGGATTGTTGTTGCTTTGCAACTAATATTTTTTTAAGTGGCCGCAAATTTTTAAACTAAATAGCATCATACTATAACATAATTAGCATAATACTAGGTTACAAAACAAAAGTTTTTTAACCTAGTACGATGCTAAATATGATGATAAGTTTTAGTATGACGCTAAATCGTTTAAAAATTTGCGCCATGTGTGTTAAATGAAATAATGCCACTCATATTGAGACCTCCTTTATGAATAGAAAACCTTAACAAGACCAAGACACTTTGCTCGTAGGATGTCGTTATTATCGACTTGTTTCTTATTTACTCTTGTAGCAATTATTCTTAAGTTAAAAGGCAACAAAAATAAAGAAAAACAAATACAAATGTATGCTGAAGAATTTAGTTCGGCTCGGTTTGAGTGTTTTTGGTTACAGGGAATTATTACAATATTAATTACTTGATATGTTCATTTAGCGACATCTACTTCGGTGAGATGATCTTGATCTTGATTGCTCTATGTGTATAAACTCAATGATTTAAGTTAAAACAATGACGTCAGCAAAGACGCGATGTACACTCACAAGAAATTGTATTGTACTTAATAATATTTTGTATTCCAAACATACCACTGGTGTACAAATAAAAATATACAAATTCGTTTATTATTCCATTGATTTTGTATTTTATTTTTGCTTTCAGCTCACGTAAATATACAAGCTGGAGTAATGCATCTTAGATTTTTGTATCTCTTAGAACAACTCAGTATATGTTAATTAGCAATTTGGAAAACAGTGAAAACAAATAATATTGTTTTCCGTATTGCTAATAAAAGAGGTGTACACGCGAGAACTAAGTCACAAGTTGTGCGATATTGAATTTTGTTCACTGCTTGTATAACATAGAAACGTCTTATTAAATCAAATATTTGTCCAAATCCAAATAAATTCATATCTTGAAATTAAGACACAAACATTTTGACAATTATAAGCCATGGTGAATGTGGATCGTAGAATCTTTTATTAGAGCAAGGCGGCCCAACCTTTTTAACACCTGGGCCAAATTCACAGTTGAAAATCAATGGCGGGCCACTGGTAATTTAAGCCTTATTTTATGCAAGGAAAACAAATTTTTTTATTTGAATTTCATTCAACAAAGCAATAAAATAAATAACATCTCTGCGAAAAAAAAATATTTACATATGTACTATACATATATGTTGCATGGACCAGTTATGTAAGTATTATTGCAAAGCACTATGGGCATTTTGAACTCATTTTCAATATTGCTTAACATAAATGAAACTTATGTCTTACAAAATCGTATAGAGATCACTGCATGTATTTTATTATATGGCAGCTAAATCGAAATCGAGTGCAAAAGTGCTGTTTTGGTACATTTTATAAAAAAAGTATTTGAAATGCAAAAAAAAAAATAAATACTTTTTTTTATAACATGTTCCAAAATGATATAAGTTTCATTACTGTTGAGCAAAGTTGAAAATGGGCCCAAAATGCCCATGGTCCTTTGACTAGAAAATACATTCTTACAATTTTGCATTTAGCTGTTCACACGTATTCACGTATAGAGAAGCGCGTGTAAAAATTTTGTTCTACGGGAGGAGACGGAGGAGTACAAGTTGATTACTTGTGGGTGGTAGAGAGAGCTACTATTTTCCAGCAAAACGAATTCGACATAAGCCCTGTTCCTTTTAAGTGGCAAAGTACGCATGAGTAGTAAGATTGAGTTAAAACACAGAGAAATCATGTGTAAGTTTTAAACTTTGCTTGTAGGTTATTTCGTTACTATCGACCTGTTTTTCGTTTACTCTTGTAGAAATTATTCTTGAATTAAAAGACAAGAGAAATACAGAAAAACAAATACAAATGTATACAGAAGAATTTATTTCGGTTCGGTTTAAGTGTTTTTGGTTACAGGGAATTAGAGCAACAACAATTACTCGATATGTTTATTTAGCGACATCTACTGCGGTGAGTTTGAAACCATCTTGATTTCTATGTGTATCAACTCAATTGTAGTAATCTACTAGACCATCTACACATGCTCTCAAGCGCGAGTAGAAGAGCAGAGTAGTTACGCACCTAGAAACCGCCAGATGACAGCTTTTAGTTTTTTCTTTTCTATTAATAAAAACAAAATAAATACATAAAATATTGCTCATATAAATATTGTTCTTTTTTTTTTGGAAAAGCAGCCAAGGATTAACAAATAAACAAAACAAAAAGTTCCAATACAAGGACGAAATGTGTCACCAAAAGGTATACGTTGAGACTGTCAACATCCATACACTAAATTATACACATCAGTAATAGATTGCTACTATCTAAGCGTTCCATTTAGAATCGCTAGTAAAGTACTCATTAAGCGACCTTTAAGCGAACTTTACACCTACATCTACACATGTAATCAGTCATCAGGCAAAATCAAAAGGGTTTTGATTTTTCGTCAAATAAACGCACGCATACAGACTTATTTTTACAAACCATTGAAGATTGATGTCAAATGACTGACCGTGTAAATGTCGCTTTAGTACTTTGCCACCTTAAATGGAACACGGCTATAGATTATTGTGAAAGACATCCCTGGACTTTATTAAAAATTTCTTGGTTTACACAAAAATCACATAAAATATTTTCTGTCAAAAATGACATTTTGTTGACAGACCGGACGCATCGCATCGCACAACAAAACGTTTTCGTGAAAAAATTACATTTTGTTTCTGTTTAAAAGTGAAAAGTTATTATTTCCAATTAAAATACTGCAATAAAATATTTCAAAATGCCATCTTTAGACACGGAAGTTCTTCCAAAACAACCCGAAGAAGAACCTGAACCTCCACAAAAAACCCTTTCAGGACCAATAATTGGCATCATCTATCCTCCCCCGGAGGTTAGAAGTATCCTTTTTTACAAAAAAAAATCTATTTTCTTTTATATTAAAATTACAGCTATAGATTGTATCATAAATCTGTTAATTTTCCTATATTAGTCATAAAACAGATATCGTTGATAAAACTGCAAGTTTCGTTGCAAGAAATGGACCAGAATTCGAAGCGAGAATTCGTCAAAACGAATTGGGAAATCCTAAGTTTAATTTCTTAAGTCCAGGAGATCCCTACCATGCATACTATCGCCATAAAGTAAATGAATTCAGAGAAGGAAAAGGTAAGAAATTAATATCAATTAAAGGATGCAACAACTTTAGATGAAAATATTTCAGACAGTGGACAAGCATTAGTTCCAGGGCTAAAACAGCTCTCAGTAACAACAGCTGCTCAACAAAAACAACAGGAACTTCTAAAGCAAGTATCCGAACAGCAATTTATTCCCAAGGAACCACCAGTAGAATTCGAATTCATCGCTGATCCACCATCAATTTCAGCATTGGATTTGTGAGTTCGAACATTATAAAAGAGTTTCTTTAACTAACATCTTACCTTTTCAGAGACATTGTAAAACTAACTGCACAGTTTGTTGCAAGAAATGGTCGTCAATTCTTAACCAATTTGATGAACCGTGAACAGAGAAACTATCAATTTGATTTCTTGCGTCCGCAGCATTCGCTGTTTCAGTATTTCACCAAACTTCTTGAGCAATATACAAAAATTCTAATTCCACCAAAAGATTTGATGGCCAAATTGAAAATCGAAAGCACTCCGAATAGAGTGAGCATGAATTTAGTGTTGGATCATGTAAAGTATCGGGCCAACTGGCAACGCCATCAAGAAATCCAAAGACGTCGTGAGGAAGAAAAAATCGAAAAAGAAAGAGGTACAGAATTTTTCAAAAATAATATGATTTATTTTTCTTTTTGTTGGGAGGGCCAACAAAAAGAAAAAAAGTGGATGTCCTCAAATTAAATAAGCAACTAGAAATCTTCTACCCGGACATTATTTTTGTTGCCCGACTCGGAACTCGACGACAGTCGTGCAGATGTCTGGCAAGTTTGTTCAATGCAGTAGACAACGTATGTGTTATGTTAGCCCTTTTTTAAATGCTTTCCTTAATTGAGAAACGGTAGGCTCTATCAGTCTACTAGCGGTAGCGTTATCCGCAAGAGCAACATACATTTAACCCATCTTTTTGTACCCAGTGTAGCTAGTCCTTTGACAGTCTTCCTCCAGTTGAAATTTTTACCCCGACTCCAGGATGTTGACAATGTTGTAAGGGTTAGAGCTCGACCAACAATCGCTGACATCGAGAATTATTTTTTCTACTCTGACACTCACTCCTTCTTGTAAGAGCTACATATCGTTGCAAATATCGCTTTATTCGTCTGTGAGAATGTGCATGTATACATTTCTGGTTTAAGTAAGCAAAACTAAATCCTGATTTCGATTGTTATTAGGTCTTCAGTTCCTCCGGGACAAATTTCCCAAAACTTCATTTTACGTCTAAAAGCCTTTGACTTAAAAAAGGGACTTAATTCTTATTTAAATTTTAAATTTTAAAATCTTTACTTTCAGTTGCCTATGCTCAAATTGATTGGCATGACTTTGTTGTGGTCGAAACTGTTGATTACCAACCATTCGAAACGGGCAACTTTCCGCCACCAACGACACCCGAAGAAGTTGGTGCTCGTGTTCTAATGGAAGAACGTCTAATGGAAGATGATGGTGACATAGAAATGCAAATTGAATCCGACGAAGAGGACAGTCATGAAATCGTCCCTACTGTCAAACTTTCCCATATGGAAAATCGTACTGGCATCCATCATAAAACTCCCACACCCATTTTCACACAATCTAAAAAAGACAATAATCAAGTACAAGACATGGATGAAGCATCAAGCGATGAAGATGCACCAATTAGCAAATTACAACCGCCAGTTACTCCGATGTTGCCACCAACTCATGACAAAGTTGTTGTTAAAAAATACGATCCAAAACAAAGTCAAAAACCAGTCAAACAGCCAACCACAGATGAGTTTCTTATTTCTCCAATTACTGGCGAGAGAATTCCAGCTTCGAAAGTGGCCGAACATATGCGTATTGGTTTGTTAGATCCACGCTGGGTTGAACAACGTGACAAACATACTGTGGACAAAATCAATCAGGATACAGTGTTTGCTGCTGGCACTGCTATTGAGGCCAGTTTGAAGCAATTGGCAGAGCGACGTACTGATATTTTTGGTGTTGGTGATGAAGAAACTGTTATTGGTAAGAAACTTGGCGAAGAGGAAACCAAGAAGGATGATCGTGTTACTTGGGATGGACATACATCTAGTGTAGAGGCAGCAACTAGAGCTGCTAGAGCCAATATTACTTTGGAAGATCAAATTCATCAAATTCATAAGGTAAACTGGAAGTTATTTTCTGTTGTTTGTTATTTATTTATATCATTTAAGGTCAAAGGGCTTTTACCAGACGAAGAGAAAGAGAAAATCGGACCAAAGCCGGCGTCTAATAAATCAATTCTATCGGCACCCCCACAGCCTCCAAGTCAACATCAAAACCAAATGAATTTACAGCAAAAGGGGATCTCGGGCCCACCAGTTTCTTCTCAGTCGAATATGCAACCTATTCCTCCACCTGTACCGGTTATGATGATGCAAATGCGTCCACCACCAATGATGCGTATGTCATTCTAAGATCAAGCTAAAAAATGTGTTGATATAAATGTATCTCTTCCTTAGCACCACCATTTCAGGTTGGTTACATGCCATCCATGCAGCCAGGAGGTCCACAAATCTCTCCAGCTCCCCCAGTTATGGATCAGAGCCAAATGATGATACCAATTCCTATTCCTATGGAAGAGGAACCACCCAATAAGAAACTTCGCTCTGAGGATCATCTTATTCCTGAGGCACAATTTATTGAAATGCATAAGGTAAGGAAAATCAATGTCCATTTTTTGTTAAATTTATTTTAATTCTGTACGTTCGCAGAGTCCTGTTACAATTCAAATTCAAATTCCAAATATTGCCGACAAGTCCGAATGGAAGCTTAATGGACAGACAATTGCGATTTCTTTAGCTCTAACCGATACAGTAGCAAGTTTGAAATCAAAGATCCAAGATGAAACTGGAATGCCCCCCGCTAAACAAAAGATTTCGTATGAGGTATGTTGGTTGAAAGACGTTTTCCATTGTCAGAGGATTCTAAATGATTTATTTCATTTTTAGGGTATGTTCTTCAAAGACAGCAATACAGTGGCTTTTTATAATTTGTTGAATGGAACAACAATCTATCTGCTAATTAAAGAACGTGGTGGACGTAAAAAGTAAATCAATTTTTTTTTTCGACATTTTTAAATTTTCTTCGTGGGAAAATAGGAACTATGTTTTTTTTTTTTTTAATATATAGCAGTGGTAATTAATAAAACGAGTTTTTTTTTCTTTTGATTTCAAAAACATAATGGCGTGAACTAAATGGATAATGTTAATCCATGATCTTTGTCATCATATTACTGACGGTATGTCTTGGTTAAAACTGTAATTTCTGTGAGAGTTCACTTCCGAGTATGGAGTTTAGTGTGAATCATTGGACTGTGAGAATTTAGACTAAGCAGTTATAGTTACTAAGGATCATTGGAAGAAAGGCCTGTGTCTTCAGAATGATTGAATTTGCTTCACTACTTCATTGTGTCCCAGTTTTGATTTCAAATAACAGTTGAGGTCTTTTTACCTCGAATAACTCATGTTGCACTTTATATACAGTTGCATTGACCATTTTTCCAGCCGGCTCGGTTTCTAGATAGCTGTCTCAAGTTTCACACGCCAATTATGTTTAGGTCCTCTTCCACGTGGTTGGATTCAAGACTTTCCGAGCCGGAGCCAAATCTCGGTGACACAATAATCTCAGTCGTTGGGTTTTCACTCTATACTACGTCCTATACTCGACCCATTTTGTTCGCTTCTGACTCAGAACTCGCATCTTCCTATCACGTCTAAGTCGTCAGCATACCCAAGACAGTACATTTATCTATCTGCATACAGCCACAGACAAGTATTACTTTCTTAAGGACAACGTAGCTACCGAAAGTGCATCTTTCTCTTAAACCTCTGGTGGTTTTGGAGGTTTCAGATACTCTCCGAATTTCGACTAAACAGCAAGCATTCTCTAATGTCATCATGTTAAGTCTTAATTTATAAGTTTCGATATTAAATTCTTCCTCTCCAGGATCTAGTGCAGTATGATATTTTCCTCAACTGTAGATTTTCCAGGTCTAAAGGTGCATTGGTAGGATACAATTAAATTCTCCGTGTGTGGCTGGAGACCTTTACAGACAACCAGCGCTGGTAGTTTTATTTGATTTAAGTCTGACGATTGTTTATTATATAGATTAGTTGACCAATGTTGTTCATTGGCAGGAAGGGGCAGTTCACTCATCATCACTTAGGAGCTTTTTGAAATACCCTGTTCAGATGATTAAAATCGACTACGTGTCTATCAAGGTATTCCCTTCGCTATCTTTATAGGTTCAAGGGCTACTTGTGCTTCCTGATTTAACTTTGTTGACACTTCTGTAAAAAACTACGCAACTATTTCTTGTCCAACGTCTCTGCATCTTCTCGACCTTATGCCGTTTCTGCTCCTTCTTTTTAAAATAGCAAATGGGAAATGAAATTATAATTAGGCGTTGTTTTATCCCTTCTTCTGTTGATTTATTGCTTGCTTCAGAGCCCTTCGTGTTTTTCTCTGCATCCATGCATGCGTGATGCTATTATAAGCTTTTAGAGTATCGGCAGGCAACACTAACTTACACAAACCGTTTAGAGCACGCTCGTAAAAATATTAAAGTAACTTAATAGAGAGCCAAACTCTAAACGAACTTTGCTTAGCCGGCAGTTAATATCTTAGATGCATAAAGTTGTAATTGGCTTCAACCTGCTATCCCGCAATGTCGTCAACTTGTGCAATGTTTAGAATCTTCCCTATCCCGGCGTTGATCCGTTGAACTTTTTTATAGCTTCACGTTCCAAAATGCTGACCATCTGGTGAAGATCCATGATGTTGTGTTTAGGAAACAAATTTTATTGGCCTAGGTAGTCGAGATGTTGCGAAAAGAAAGTATCGTCCATATCAAACTTCGAGTGTTTGTTTGTTTAGCGCTGCTTTGAGGTCATTTTGAATAAAAACCAGAAATAACAACGGTGATAGCAAACAGCCTTTTCGAATATCGCCGCACGATATCGCCATGTGGACACCACTCAGTAAAGGTTCCTACAACACCAAACCTAAATTCCGACCTTAACAGTATTGTCCAATTCATAAATAACCGCGTCGAAAAAGAAAAGATAAATAATTTTGTTATTACATAAAGTATCTCCTTTTATTGCAAATTAATCTAATTATATTAATTGAAATATATAACAATAATTACTACATAACAAATTAAATTTGAATAGAGAAAATCTAAATGCAAATTCTGCTAAAATTATTTTTAAAAATAACAAAATGTTATTTAAGCATTTTCAGCAGAAAGAGATTCAACATGCATGCATTTTGTTTTCATTGTCTATTTGTTTATCTTAAAAAAATTTATATATGTTTTTTTAATCACAGTTACTTTAGTAAAAATTGCACTTTAATTTACCTAAATAAAAAGCCTTAAGAAATCTATAATCGAATATCAAAAAGATTTGCGAGTTTGTTAACAATAAAACTATTCTTAAAAAATTAGTTTGTTTTTCTTTACATTTGACTTAAATTATTAATTTAAAAAAATAACCTTGATTGGTTAGGGAATGTTTTCATTTCTGTATATATGTAGTTTAAATTTTGGTTGATATGCCAACAGTCTTTCATTTTCTGGTCGTTTCTAATATCCTTGCCATTTCACGGTATCTTGCTAGCATGGGAGTGTAAACCTCTTCGCTGTCTTTGCTAGGATCGCAAACTTTTTCGAAAAGATTTGGTATGAATTCCATAATAAAATCGTGATAGTGTTTTGGTTCATCAGTTGATTGTTCGCTCTTGAATTGCTCTAGGTAGAGGGAATATTTTGCCCGATAAGCTGCTCCAAGTGCAGCAGCCTCACTTTCTTTCTGTTTATTATAAAAGTTCATTTAATAAAGATAAACAATTCTTCGAAGAGTTTTCGTTTACCTGAATGTAAACTGGGCCATTGAAGACATCGGCAATAACCTGAAGAATTGATTTGTTGACGGAAGCTCCACCAGTGGCAATAATTTTTGTATTTTCACCTTTAAATTTAAAAATTTGATTTAATTTTGTTCTCTTATTGGAAAATTTATTATTTACCAAAGTGAAAACCCATGTCAGTGGCAACTGCTTTTCTGTGTAACATTTGTCCTTCGATTAAGGCACGAATTTCAGTCTGAGGTGATCCAAACCTTGAAAAATTTAACTTTACAGAAACCAAATGAAACCTTATTGAAACAGTTCTTACTTGGCAACGCCTTGTGCAGCATCTACGCACTCAGCAGAAAATGCTTTGTTCCACCGTAGAATGCCCTTCGCTTGTGGAATTATTTCCAAGGAATGAAAGTGTAACGCCATGTTACCATAATTGCCTCGTGGCGTTGAATCAAGAAGCTCGGTAAAAGTATTCCAATTGTCGTTTGCTTCATCACGCTTCATTATGTCTCGCGCAGAGGAACCATTTCTAAAGCTAAACCAACATTTTAAAAAAAACGAAATAAAAAAAAACTAACTTAACAAACCACAACAAGCCCATGTATTCATCAGTAAGAGTGGGATGACACAAAACATGTCCCTCCTCAAGTTTAGTCGGTTTATCTAATCCCATCATAACAGTATCACTTGTTCCCAAAGACATAACCAACCAATCTTCTTCCACCAGCATTCCACTTAAGGCTGATGGATTGTCGCCAGTAAAAGCAGTTACCTTACACTCTTCTGGGAAGCCAAATCTTTGTACAAAGAAGTCAGCTACGTTGCCTAATATCGAACATGTCTTCACCGGATCACCTAGACGTTCTTCTAAATCTGGTGCACACGAATTTAAGCAAGGCGAAGACCAAGTTTTCTCATTGATGTCGAATAAGTTCATTCCTGATGCATCAGCGTAATCAATAGCTGCAACGTTTCCTAAGAATATCGAAGCCAAAAAGCTACTAACCAGCGATATTCTTTTGGTATCCTCATATGCATGCGTACGAGTTTGGTAGACTTTGCGGATTTGCGGCCCGGTAAATCGAGGATAACATTTAGATCCAGTGATGGTAACCATTTCGTTGCGTCCACCAATAGCAATTTCCATTTCTATGCATTGATTTTCGGTTGATCCATCCATCCAGATTGGTGTGCGAGTAAGAGCGAAGGCTGAGTCGTCAATTTGTGAATGAAGAAACTTATCGGGGTCGAGGTTAGTTAGAGACTGAAGACCACGGCGTGACCAATATAAAGAACCGTGTTGCTAAAGAAATCGGTAATTTATTCAATTATAAGCCAACAAATTAAAGATATATCTTTACCTGTGCCGAACCACCTACTGCCGATACAGTGCTAAAATCGGCACCTTGGACCACTAAACGATCCATAACTATGTCGATAGCTTTAACCCACATGGCCGGTTGGACATAAAATCTACAAAACATTAACATTTTCATTATTAAAGAAGCTATTATTAATTTATAGCTTACTCGTCCTTATTTGGTCCCGAATTCACTCCACCATTTGTCCGAAATTCCGGCAAATCGGTGTCAAATTTAACTTCGGCTGTAGCTAAAATGTGTAAGTTTTCCGAAAGCTGCATTGCTTTTAGCTGAAAATAATTATTTATTGCATGATTTTTGTTTGTTATTTTTGTTGTTTTTTGATACTTATATCAAAGAAAACTGTTAACAAATAAATAGTATGTTTCCACCAGTCTTGTAGATATAGCAATGCATACAAAAGGATTGATTGAAAGTCATTAGCCCTTGGCTTTTGTCATGAAACAAGTTGTGCGAAGTTTTGAGACTCTGGCCGGGCTAACTAAGCACTTTGAAGAGCCTAATCGAATTCCTAACGTTGCATCTTATCCTGATAAATCTTCACTTCGGATAAGTGTGTAATTTGAAGTATAAGAAAATACGAAAATTCCAACTGGCACGATCTAAATGATTTTTTCGTGAACTCTAATAACTATTCACTATGCTTCCTGGATAATGATGTAGACTAAAGCGCTGATATGGTCACAAATTGTGTTCGGAATAAAATGTTTTATCTTCAATAAGTCGAAAAGCATCAAACCTAAATAAAACTCGTGATTCGGTTCACCCGTAAAGAGGCTATCGCGTTGAGAGAAGTAAGATTCCTGTTATACAAAGCCAACCTTACCGAGGAAAACCAGAATGTAACCAGGACCTGTAATGGTCATATTCGACGAACCAAATTTCTAAGTAAAATAAAACTTTGCACGAATGCATAACTTGCCTTATCCTCTCTATACTACTAAAAGTCAGTCTATATGATGGTTTCAAAGTTCTTAATGCTATGTTTTAGTGCGATGTTATTATTATAATAGAGGTGACTAGATATAACCACTACAATAAGAAGCTCAAATTAATCTGATATGAAATCCGAACCGGAAACATAATTTTAATTTCAAATTTTGACCGGAAGCTAAGCTTTTTTTTCGGAGATTTCAGCAATCACTGGAACAAAATTTCGGGATAATTAGTTTGTAGGTAGGTAGGTACTGATCGGGATTTTCAAGGTTTTGATTTTGTCAATTTTTTGCCAATTGGGATTGGGATTGGATTGGACTTGTCTTGGAGGTGCTTTAGTTATATTTCTTTTAAAGGGAATTTTTTTTATAGGACCACAACAAACAACTTTTTTTTTAGAACATCCCCAATTCCCGCACACTTTTCAGTAATCTGGCTGTATTTTCGATACTTCACTGTTTTTTCCCTTGAAAACTTTACAAAAATATGTGAGAATTTTCTCTTTAAAATTATCTCACCAATACAAATATATCTTAAGTAAGCAAAATTGTCTGTTTGGTGATCGGATTCATTGGATTCAATGGTCCCAGGTTTTGAAGGAACAAAATTTAGAAAAGGAGTTAACGTTAATACTTTTACTAGTGTTTTTAATTGCATGGGTTTATTAGATTATTGTCATTTTAAAGGTTTTATCGAAAAAAAAATAAATTATCTTGTGTTTTTTGACTGTTCGAGAAAAGGCACCCAAAATTTATCGCGTTTCCTTACTCGAACACGTCTGTACAGAAATAGGACACTGTGATTATTTTTTTTTATATTTTTTATTGTCGAAATTCATCAGAAATTAGGTCATTTATATATGCATGTGTCATATTTTCGACCACCTTTTTTGGTGTACCGTCCGTAAACTGTTCGGTAACTGGTGCCACGACCCTACCTACAAATTTTTAGTGACGCAGACAGGGCAAACGATGGCAATAATAGCAGATATGATGAGATGATACAGGTGAAGAATCGACTTAGGAATTATTGTCGCTTTGTTAATAGTCGCTTTTTGTTATAATTTATTCATGTTTCTGTGTATAGCAATCTCTGATTTTTGTTGTTGCTTGCTAACACTTTAATAAGTGATGTTTAGAATTATTTAAAAAAAGTTTGTCATCTTAATAACCACAAACGAAATGATTTTGACTGTCAACTAATGTCTTTTACCATATTAGGAAAACCACCCACATTTTTATAAGAATAAGTAGGTAGGTAAGTCTCATTCTTTAATTCCAATAAATATTTCTGCTAAGCTAAAGCATGCTAACGACTTGTCTGATAATTTTATTAATTAATCTAGGTGACCTGTATACCTATTAAAAAAAAACCCTTAAATATCCTTTTGATAACTCATATAAATGTTAAGGTGACGTAAATAGCTGAGTCTAGGACGCACCTTATTTGTAACGATTAAACAAACTTTACTCCACCCAAAGAAAGTATTTGCTTTAATCGTTGAAATGAGAATTATTATTCTAATAAAACATGCAATTCCTCATCTTTTACAATCAGCGGAACGTGAATGAAGAGGATTCTTATCAATTTTAAAATGTTCTATAAAACAGACAATTAAATCTTTTACGTAAGCACGTTTCTATGCAGTCAAGAGGAAAGTTCATCAAGAAATGATAAGCAATCAAAATTATAGTAAAAAAATAAATAATTTAAATAGCAATAAAAAGGCGTTAGATAATTCAAATTAATTGACTTGGAAATAAGAGTACCGACAGTAATGATAACTTAACATGACAATGGGTGTTAACTTTTAAAGTGAAAACGACCTATATTTGCCCTACAAAATGTCCAGAAATTCAATAAGTATTTATTCCCAAGCCACAGGTAATTAAGATGAAAGTCATCACCGTGAGAGATCATAGCTGCGAGATCATAAAAGAAAGTGGACTCAATTGTAATTGTCTTCTCAATCTATTGGATTGGAGCCAGAATTTCTTTATCTCCAAAGAAAAAAAAACAACTAGGTCATGAATTCTTTTTTAAAAGTTCGATAATTGATTTTAAATACCTGCGAATCAATTACAAATCTTAACAAATCATTCAAACCAAACCATGACTAATTGAAAATAATGAATGAATTAAATAATAATAGACATCTTCTATGTACATACTCACCTTTTGGGTGCTTAGGTCGAAACCAAGATATGTGCCATCATCTATCTTGGGAGTCATCTTCGTTGACAATACACTTTTAATGAGACGGTAAAGCAGACGACAACTTGTTAAATTCCTTTACGACACGAAACGAGACTAAAAAAATAGTTCAAAATTTTATTTTTAACAACGACGACAACAACGACGTTCTATTCGTTGAACCATTTATGGATGAATGTGTTTCCAACTACGAGATTAATATGGAGAAACCCTAGGTGGGTCACTTCACTTCACTCCTACGCGAAAGGACGGAAGACAAAATAGATCTTTATTATTAACCAGGTAGTAGGCAGGCAACACAGCAAGAATTTATTCGGAAAATAAAGTTGAAAGAACTGCGACTGCGGCCATGTAAATGTCAAAAATCGTCAACAATTTTTTGAAGTTAGAAAAGCATTTTTTTAAAAACAAGTAGGAAAAGAAGAATATTACGGAAAGAGATACAGAAAAAACACTTTTGAGGAAAATGACAGTAATAATATTGGGTTATTTAAGGTGGGAAATTATGAATTAGGATTTTTTATTTATAAACGAGCCACTACATAAGCGTGTTCTTAGTTGATTTTATATTTAAGAAGCACACACAGTGCTTAAACTATTATGCGACCTTTACATGGTCGGTCATTTGACATGAATCTGCAATATGGTGTTTGTAAAAATAAGTCTGTATGTGTGCATTTGTTTGATCAAAACAATTTTTCATGATGACTGCTTATATGTGTAGATGACTGACGTCCTCTGTCTGACCCTGTAAAGGTCGCTGAATCTTTTAATCTTTTATTGGCACATTGAGAGGAATATTAAAAATTATTATATTAATATAAAAATAATTATTGTGTTTTATTTTAACAGGTGAAAATGGCAATTTCGGTATATTTATTTGTTTTGAAGAGGTTTGCTTTAAGCGAAACTTACACAGTTAGTCATTTGACATAAATCTATAATGTAGTGTTTGTTGCATGCGAGCATTTGTTGGATGAAAAATCATAAAAAACTGATTTTGCCTGGTGACAAATTATATGTGTACGATGACTGATGTCGTTTGACTGACCGTGTAAGGTTACAACTATTACATAGCGGCAAATAAGAGTGCCCACACCAACGCGACAGTGTCGCCGCGACGGAAGCAGACAAAAAGAGTCTAAAAATTTACTATTTAGGATAAATAAACGATATTAAACATAAAAATAGATAAATTATGTGATTAATAGAAATTGAGTTAAACAAAAATTTGAATTGTATGAAACTATCGCTGTCGCGGTGTCGCGTTGGTTTGGGGCATCCTTTAAACGTTGTGCGATGATGTAAAAAGTTTCTTTATTTCGCGTTTATTAACTCAAAAAAGCTGCAAAAAGAGAGCACAATAACGAATACAAACATTTCCCCTCCATTGGGAGGGGAAATGTTACAAACTTGCAACTGTCTGCCACTCAAATTTTTGGTTGCAAGAAGTTCAGCTTCTGTCAAAATTGATTGTTGCTTTTTGGGGGTCTAATATATACAACTAAATGCAAACATAGAAAAATAAAATAAAAGTCGTGCTTTTCAGTGTTCTTCTTTGTTATTTTATACAATTTAAGTGTAGATGACTGACGTCCTCTGACTGAACGTGTAAATTTCGCTTTACAAACACTATATTACAGATGGATGTCAAATGACTGACCGTGTAAGGGTCGCTTTACATTTCGAATCGTATACGTTAATAACGCTACGTAATGTTAGACCCAACCAAAAATAAGGTACATGTAACCTTCATGTTAATAAACAAAATGCAGCACCAACCTAATTTATCCCATCAAAATGACAATTACAAATAAAAAAAAACCTATATTCTTTTCATCTCGGAACACTTTCCAACGTTGTCGGCGGCCATGATTTCAACATATGTGAATGTGTGACAAGTCATGACATTTTCATGTGAAATAAACAAATTTTCTCGATGGAAGACTCGTTTTTTGGATTTGATACATCAGGACCGGTAAGTTAAATATATTCTTTATAATATCCATTCAAAATTCTATCCAAAAATGTGGAATTAAGTGATAAAATTCATGATCCAAACTTACATTATCCATCGAGCACTTTGTGACCCTTTTGTGCCGTCGATCTTTCGATGGAGTCGCGCAATGGTTGGCTACATGGTTATAATAAATGTGTACGAATGTCGTCATTTTAAAGTTTCTAATATTATTTTACATAAAATAAGTTTTATATAAAATAATATTTGCACTGCAATCCATGTGCTATTTTTATGTAAACAAAAAAAAAACAAAATCCCATCGCCAATAATTTAAATCTGCCCTCATTTTTAGCCCCTTTTACAACAAAATTACAATAAAATCGTGGCCGCCCTTTTCCACGTAAACTTTTTTTCTTCACTTGAATTGCAATCACAAAAGAGCATTTTGAATTTTTACTTGTTTATTTCAAATGCGTTGCAAGTATTCGATTGAAGATAAGAATTTATTGTTTATCAATTTTCTACTTCCAGTTCTGCTTTTGTATTCAGATTTTTGTCAATGAATAAGATTTTCTGAATTTCTGAAGAAGAATTATTGTGTTGGTGCAAAGGAAATATTTTTATACGCAAGTCTAGTGATTTTGTTTCTTGAACTTATTTTAACAAAACAAACTTTTCAGTCGAAAAATAATTAAAATTGTTTACTTTTTAATTTTTTACAAAAGCATTGACGTGTGTAGGTATAATTATGAATAAGCAATTAAAATAAGTTTACTGTATTTGGCATAGGTACCTAGTTAATTGAAAAATTTCTATCTTACCATTCTACACAAAAAGGCTATTTGGCTGAGAAATGTTTAAAACGATTTTGATGAAACTTAACCGGAAATAGTTTGTTTATCTACTTTATAAAAAAAAGTTCAATCGCAACTGATAAAAACCTTACTGACCAAAACTTTAAAATTCCCGGCTAATTAAATTCCGACTTTTAATTTTTATTTATATAAAATATTACATTCTTTTCCATTGATGTTAAAATATGTAGGATTTAGGATTTTATCAGTTGGAATTTTTGTAATCCGGATTTTGCTCTCGGGATTTTGGTTTTTGGGACTTAGGTTCGGGATTTTGTACCCCGGCTTTGAAGTCGGTGTTTTGGTTGAGGGGATTTTAGTAGTCAGAAATCTGTACTTGAGATTTGGCGTCGAAATTTTGTTTGTTGGGATTTTGTCAGAATGAATTTTAGTCAGGATTTTTGTCGGAGTATCGTCATTATGGATTTCATATCCAACGCCAACCCTTTTCATTCTCTATGCTTTTGCTTCTCTTCAATTGTCGATTCGATACCGAAGTCCACTTTGACCGCGCATTACTATTTAGACAATTATTTTTTTTTTTTTTTTTTGTTATATTTGTTATTGTCAGATCATGGTTTAAATTTTTGTGACGTTAAAAAAATGTATCAGCTATGTGAATTACCGCTATTTCCACAGATTTATAAGAAGAGTGACGAGTGGAGAGAATCTTGACGTTTAAGCTTTACTAAAACCTCAACAGTCTTTTTAGAAGCAGTGTGGTTTTAGTGGCATTTTTGTAGTGTGCGTTTTAGACTTCAGTCCGAAAAGGGGTGGGTTCGAATGCCACCGCAGCGTTATCGTCGTTTTTTTTTTTTTTTTAATTGGGTTCGTGCAATACAATTAAGAACTTAGGTTAAGTTGAAATCAAACAAGTGAACGAGTGGAATTGTTATGCCTGTTTTGTTTATGCTCAAACATTTCTTTTACTTACCACTTTTACTTTTGAGAACAATTGAAATTGTATTTTTGTTAGGGACAATGTTATAATTGAAGAGTTGACGTTCTTAACTTTTAGGTCGGTGTTGTTGACGTTCAGACCAACTACATTTTTACATTCTCGATGAAATCAGAGCTCGTCGACTAACTTTTATTCGACGCATTGAACGTACCCATTGACACAAAAGTATGTAATAATAACACTTAATAGTTTGCCTTCTAAGTTTTGGTTTAATTTTTAAAAGAAATATTTATAGTTCTCAGGTATAATTCAAGCTGTGAGTTGGCCTGAAATAACCTTTTGGCACACACCTTTGAACAAAAACTTATCCACCCAGCCAGTTAAGCAATTAGATAAAATTGTTGTTTCTTCTTTCTCTTGGAATATATTGAAACACTCGAAAAGAGAAATTATTGTTGAAATTAATAATTGAAAATAAAAATATATTTAATATTTTTTTTGTAAATATACATAAATGAGAAAAACGAACAAAATTATGATTTGTGTTTAAAAGTGCTAAAAAACTACTATTATAAAGATTTAAGCCAAAATCAAAGTAGGTATGCAGACAATTTGGGTTGTTTACGAAATCTTGCAAATAAAAATCTCGCTTTTGAAATCTTGTATTACGACATCTCGCAATCTCATAATCCCGCTTTTCTTAATCTTGCAATTACAAAATACTGTTTCTTAAAATCTCGCAATTACAAAACCCCCAAAATAAAATCTCGAAAACTAAAATCTCGCATTTAAAAAGTATTGTCAGTTTACGACATACAGTGAGATTGGTATGGGGGCATGCGGTCCCCCTGCAACCCTCCTGCTTGGCCTCACTATAGGATTTGGGTGTATCCAGTTTCTTTTGTATTTAGTATTTATTTAGTGCGATTTTAGTTTGCGGGATTTCTGTTGAAAATGGCGAGATTTTTGAGTGCAAGATGGAAATGCGAGATTTAAAAAAACATGATTTTCTGGTTTTCTGATTGCGAGTTTATGAAAAGCGGGATTTTAAATTTGCGAGATTTCGTTTTTCGAGATTTAAAAAAAGCGAGATTTCATTTTTCGAGATTTTAAATTGTGAAATAGTGGAAACGAAGAGAGGCAATTGAATATATGATTACAAAATTCCATGGAAAGGTCATCAGCATCTATTTGAATCGATCTTGGATATTTCCTACGCTAAGAAAACGCAAAACTGCATCTAGCTGACGCGTGCGAATTGTAAATTTTACAAGTAGGACTTGCTCGACAATTTGCAGTACCGCCAAAAAGGACAAAGACAGTAATATGATATGCATCTACATAAATATATTTAAAAGCAAATAGAAGCTAACAACAAACTTTAACCTCCTTTCTTGGCATTTCAATTTCCAATGGGTTTGATTTTTGATATCTACACTTCAGGTATATACCTCTCAGCCTTCGTGTTTTTATTATTTCTTATGCATAATATTTATATTTCTTAGTAAGCATTACGGCAGCAATTAATACAGCACTTATTATTTCAAACAACAATAATATTTAAAAAATTGTTAGAAACAAGATGTATTATAAAGCAAACAATTTGTCAAACCAAAAATTATTTATGACAGATATCAGCTGTTTTTAATTTCACGAAAAGTGAATTCGGAATACATTCGGAGTTGCTAAAACAGTCGAAATGTGGAACACTGAAATTAAACTCACTCGTTTTGCAATTTCGATATCGGTTTAATTTCTCTCGATTTCTGGAACCTAGCTGTAACTGTCAAAACTCGATTGAATTAAACGAACCTTTATTTTGCGGCCCTTATTTCACTACACCTAGCAATTTTGAAGCAAGTCGGTTCAGCCGTTTGGGCTGTAAAGGTTAAACATTTTTAACCATTTTCACTTTACATTTAGCTAAATGTTTTTTATTTTTGGTGGTTTTTAAGATAGGGTTTGATAAACAACTTTTTTTTTTAATTCATATTGCTCAGAAAAATTTCAAAAATTCGAATCAAACTATTATTATGGGTTTTTTCTTGAGGTCTGCACTGTATCTCCCAATTTATTGTTTATACAGTATAAACTAAGCTAAATACTGATATTTAAGTTTTCCCGTTAGTTTTATAATTCAAGATGTTTCTGAATTTTGACCCTTACCTCTGTAATGGTTTTTTCAAATGATATCTAAAAAAGAATATCTCCCTTAATCCTTACATGTATTGGAATTCCAGAAATCCGCACAACTAAAAATACAAGAGCGAACCAAAGATGTCAAACCCATTCAAATCAACCAAACATTTTGCTTGTTTTTGTCAATGAATTCAATAAAGTAAATTTTGAAAATATCAGATAGTTTTCAGACTAATATTTTTTCCCAGAATTAAGCTTATGTTTATACTCTTTCAGTACATATGAAACAAAATTGAATTATTGTATTAGATATGAAGAGAGGCTTATAGTAAGGTGCGACAAAAGTTGAACCTATTCAAGTGACCAGCAGTGTATTTAATCGTCAGCACATCACTGCTTACAGATTTATTTATCATCCACTGCGTGTTTACCCCTTCGATAGCTGTACAGTTTCCAGTGTCTCTTGATCTAGCTTTCTTTAAATTTCTTCAAATTTTACACACCTGGTTACTTTGTTAAAGCAAATCTAGATCTCGTCGAGTTTAAGACGTTTGTAAGCCTTCTTTTATGTTACGATCAGGAAAGCGAACACCAAGTTAAAATCCGTATTAGTGGCGAGTTCGTTACAATAAGACTGATTTGCGCATATACGACAAATAAGAGAAAACAAATGACAGCTACCCAAGGCAACAACATACTATAGAAGTCTTACCTCATATGCCCTCGTAAACATCGCATTCATATTGTGTGCATTTTTTAAACCTTCATGACCAATTTCTGTCACAGCTCGTCTTTTATGTGTTTTTTTTTTTTTTTGAGAAATTTAACAAGCTGTTGAGGTAGGCCTGTCAGATGACTTGATGTACCTTTAACTAGTTCTTCTTAATTTACGCTAGCTGCGTGCAAGAACGCTTCCGAAGATTATATTGTGTAACAAAAATTTTTTTATGTCAATTTTTTGTTTGTTTATGCTTTTTTATAATAAGTCCAGCATACCTTGCTATTTGTTGCTATTTGTTTTAACTGTTGGTTTTACTTTAACGGGGCCGCGAAATTTTTTTACAGAGATAAAACCATAGGTCAAACCCATCATTTGATTTTTGCAAGTAAGAGTGATTAGTCGTTATTTAAGAAAACAAATTCAAAATGTATACCTCACGTTCGTGAAGGTGTTTGCTCTCAAAGATTCGTTTTGTTACGCTTGTGGGTTTTATATTTGCCCAAATCAAGTAAAAAATCAAATAAAGAAAGGAACTAAATTTACTGAATCGTATGAGGCTTATTTCGGCATCAAAATTGCCAACCAAGATAAGTCCTGGGTTCCACATGTGATTTGCGGTTCTTGTAGATCCACTTTGGAGGCTTGGAATCGAGGAGAAAAACTTAAATTGGCATTTTCACAACTTACCTACAGCAGGTAGTTGCAATCTACTTGGTGTGATTCTGAAGCAAAATCTAAAATTTAAGAAGAACTTTTGGTATTTCTGAAATAAGCTGACATTAACCAAGCATAAACAATGCAGAAGTGTACATAAACAAAGAATTTTTGAAATCTTGTTACACAGTGTTATTTTGCTTACGTTTGTAAAACTAATGCTTGTGCTCTGAATAACACTGCATCCAACCCGCATCATTCAATTACTAGGGGGTTATTTCGTAACTCTATAATCACCAAACGATATCGTATTGATGATAGCTTTGCTTCACGTAACGACCATCGTCTGGACGATCTCGTTGTGACTGTAGTTAATGATATATGTATATATTTTACTACACCCTCATACATATAAATTGCTAATGTTAATTTTTTAGTTGGATGATGATGGAGGAGGACAAATCGCGGAGCCCTCGGAAGAGGAATATGACGCCTTAAATGACCTAACATTTGGGTCAGCCATCAATGGTGACTGGGAAGAGGTTCACGAGAATTTGGTTCGTATGGATGATGTTCCCAAAAATAATAACAGCAACAGCAGTAAGACATCTTCCAAACTCAACAAAAACGAAGAGGATTCTGATTTGGAAATAAATCTATCTGGAATGAAATTGGACGATGTCGATATTGCATTCGATGACAGCGATGCCGGCATTAATCTTGATCCTCTTGTTTGGGCTAATCCCGTAGTTGCATCGCGATCTACGCAACCATTAAGTAATATAATGGGAAATAGCAACGACAAAAGCCACAATCTCTTATATTCGAATCCCGAGGCGTTTCTCCGTGAACATTTTCCGACACCATTCAACAGCACCAACAGTGCCCAACAACATGCGAGTGCTAAGCTAAACCACCATCAGCAGCAAGCAAGAGTGCAACAGGCTAATCGTTCTTCGAACTTTGGAATGCAACCAAATGTAGACCCGAATACCCCGAAGATATGCACTCTGGAAGACATCGAGAGGAGCATTATTACACAACAACAACAGCAGAAGCAACATAAACAACATCAGCAACATCAAAGGCAAGCTGTTCATGCCAGCCATATGATTGCTTCTACTCCGAAGGCTAAGACACCAACAATTCCGAACACTCAACAACCATCACAGCAACACCAACAACCACCTACTCTGCAGCCACATTTGATGAACCATCACTCACAGCAGCTGCCACCGCAACAGCAACAACAACAGCACCATCATCAGCAACAACAACAATTCAAGTTTCCGTTTCCGAACACAGCAGGCCCACCACCAGGCTTTAATAGTCCTCGGCCCAATTTCAACAGCCTACCACCCCAGCATCCACTGAATAATCTCATGCATCAGGGTGGACCACCAAACCATCATAGGGGACAGTTACCGCCAGGATTTCCAGCTGTTCCGCTCTTTCCGCCAGGACTACCAGGTCCTCATCAGCTTCACAACTATCCGCCGCGTCCTATGCCGAATCTGCCCGTTGCTCTCAATAACTTTGCAATGCACCCCAACTTCAATGCGATGCGCCCAGGTGGGCCACCCTTAGTGCCGCCCAGAATGCCACCACATCCGAATTTGATGAATCCAACCGTCGGATCTGCATCTGCATCTGCCTATAATATGTTTAATCAGCGACTGGTGCAGGAGATACAGCAGAATCATCCAATGCTTTCGAACGTGCGTCACAATTTTACGTCGCCTAACAACAGCATGGGCCCAAATCCCCTTCAACAATTGCAGCAGCAACAACATCAATTACAAATGCAGCAACACAACCGCCTTGAACGCAAACATAGCAGCAACAGCACCAGCAGCAATAGTCATCACCAGAACAGTGGCGGTGGGTTGCGTTCGAACGGCAATCTACCCGACGAGTATGACGAATACGCCAACCTAATGAGTACTCGGGATAAGCACTGGTTGATCAGCATTCAGCTGACTCAGCTGAACACCGATACCCCGTACATAGATGACTACTATTACACTGTGTTTAGGCAGCGTAAAGCTGAATTGGCCGGCGACTCTGGTCAAAGCAAGACCCACAAAGACAACCAGTTGAATCATCCACTCACTCAGCCGAAGGGACATGCTCAGCTAATATTAGTGTCATTGGGAAATAAAAATGGCACAAATAATCGCAACGGCCAGAATAATCGCGAACGCAGGAACTCAGAGACCAAGAACGATCAAGAACAGCAGCGGAAGTACGTGTTTACCCCTCTAAAGTTCGAGAACTCGCTTGGAAAACTGCAATACGGTAGTGTCACGGCTCCTAGAAAGATCATCGACATGGACATCATGGGTCCCGAGGGAAGCCCACAGTTGAGCACGAATATTGAACTATCGGCTCAGAGGAAGTCGCGTCACATTTTGCTTCACATTGAAACCTTATACAGGATTATTCTGAAGCTGGAAGACTTGGAAAATCCAGCTGCCATTGCTACTATCATTATGAAGGTGAGTTGTGTTTTATTTTTTTCATTTTTATTATAACATAATTCTTGACTAAATTTATTAACATTTAACAGAAAAAGAAAGAGACAGAACGCCTTGCACTTCTGGAACAAATGGAAAATGCAAACAAAGTGTCAACTGGCGATGACAAATCAGCCGACACAACCGCAGCTGCAATTAATCCTGCTATGAGAAATAAATTCTCATACGAGTTGGAACCAAAAGAAGTTCTTCTAGGGCGACTATTTGCTGGTTTATCTCTAGACAAAGTTGTTGCAATGATGAGTGTTCGCAAGGGAAAGGTAAAGAAAAGAATTTATTTATTTTCAATGAAAAGATTTTAAAATATTTTTTGTTCAGGCACTAATACGTCGTTTGATGAAACATATTGAAGAAAATCCCATACGTTGGACTGTTTGGATTGGCGTATTTGCTTCAATGCAGAATGTTCTTAAGAAAGATCGTGAAGATACCGATGGTATTCTTTATGCACTCTATCCAGAATTTAAGAGGCAAATTCGATCAGCTGATTTTGAAACAGTTATTAAGCTATCGAGCGCCATGCCAATGAGTGAAAAGAAATCGAATAGTTTGTTTTCAAGCAAGGTGAGTAGAAGCAACAATTGTAAATTAAGAAAGTTTATTTTCAGGTGTATTTTTCATGTTTACATATCACCTAAAAAGCCTTTATTTTATGCGGTAGATCTCCATTAAGTTATCACCTGATAATATTTTGCAATTTGGAAAATTAGTTCAGATCGCAATCTTGTCAGATTTTACAGAGGAGAACTTAAATCCAGTTTAGAATTAAAAAGGAAGCATGGTATAGGAACACCGGTTCCATATTTGTAACAATGACTTTTTATAAAAATCACTTTATTTGTTGCAATTTTAAGGACAGCCAATACGTTCTAAACATCAAGCGCAATAATCTTACTTTCTTTAAAGCAATTTAACTCAATTCGAAATTGATTCACGTTGTATCGTCGCTTTTGTGATTTCAATGGTCATTGAAATTTCAATTTAGCCCAAGTTTAGTTATTTTTTTAAAAGAAAAATTCTTAAATTCAGTACCTTCTTTTTAGTGTTAGATACTTACTTACTTACTTATGCTGGCTCAACTACAGTGTTGTCCTCCTAGGCCTCCTTTAATATGCCCCTTCAGCCGGCTCGATCCCTAGCCTGCCGTCTCCAATTTTGCACTCCAAGTAGTCGGAGATCTCCCTCTACCTGGTCGCTCCATCGAAGATGAGGTCTACCTTGGCTTCTGACTCCCTCTGGTTTGGCGTTGAAGACTTTACGTGCTGGAGCGTTGATGTCCATTCGCCCTACATGGCCAAGCCATCTTAGTCGTTGTTGACGAATCTTTCTGGCTAGGCTTATGTCGCTGTACAGCCCGTATAGTTCGTCGTTGTATCTTCTTCGCCAAACGTTGCTTTCTCTGTTTACGCGGACAGGACCATAAATCATACGCAGGACTTTTCTCTCGAAAACTCCAAGTGACTTTTCATCCGATTGGGAGAGGCTCCATGCTTCTGCACCATACAGCAGGACCGGGATGATGAGTGTTCTGTATAGTGTCTCCTTGGTTTTTCTCGATAGGGCTTTATTCCTCAATTGCTTATTCAGGCCAAAAAAACAGCGATTAGCAAGAGTTATTCTACGTTTGATTTCAGTGCTGATGTTATTGCCTGAGTTTACAGCAGTGCCCAGGTAGACAAATTCACTAACTACCTCGAAGTTATACCTGTCAATGGTTACATTTTGACCAAGTCGGTGGTGGGATTGGACTTTCGTTGATGAGAGCATATACTTCGTCTTATCCTCGTTTATTTTCAGTCCCATTCTGTTTGCTGCTGACTCCATAGACGTGAAAGCCCCTGTTACTGCTCTTTTTGTTCGTCCTATCACGTCAATGTCGTCCGCAAACCCAAGTAGTTGTGTCGATTTATTAAAGATGGTGCCCGATGTACTGGCCTGGGTATTCCGTATTACATTTTCGAGCACAATATTAAAACAGCTGCATGACAGTGCATCTCCTTGTCTTAACCCTCTGGTGGTGTCGAAGGTTTCAGTAGAGTCCCTACCAATTTTGATGGAGCAGCGAGCATTTTCTAACGTCATCCTGATTAGTCGTATCAGTGTGGCAGGAATTCTAAAGTTGAACATGGCACGATATAGTTCAGTTCTGTCAACGCTGTCGTAGGCTGCCTTAAAATCGACGAACAGGTGGTGAGTATCGATGTTAAATTCTTGAGTTTTCTCCAGGATCTGGCGTAGAGTGAAGATTTGGTCGGTCGTAGATTTTCCAGGTCTGAAACCGCATTGGTAAGGAATTATTAGATCATCAGCAAACGGCTTCAGACGTTCACACAAAACGCTGGACAGGGGGGGTCGTCAACATTTTCGGTTTGTTCATCCGAGGCTAATATTTTTAGTTTCATCACAATGTTTTCCCTTTCTGACCGGCTTGTGAGGCCTGAGCAGACGTGTATAGATCATGATGGGGTTGGATATTCAGAGCGTATTTTCTCCTGCTCCTAGTTCCTGAGAAGGTAACTCAGGTATCTACAACCCATGGATCCGATGGATCGTCGTTAGTTCACCTTTCGGCTATCCAGCGGGCACCACGGTGACGATACGATTTTGTGTTAGATAATTCGCCTTAAAATTGAAAAAGAAAATTTTCAATGATAGCTATAACTGGCCCTTAAAGATTGTTTCGACTGATTACTTGATTTCTATGAAATTCATATAAGCGGTTATTAAAGCATTTCATTCTTCTACATAATCTTCCTTAAATCTCTTTTCAAGTTTTCAAGACCTTGGAAAGAAAGGAGCAATAGCGTTAGATTTTTTGTATAGCTTTATTGAACAATCGCGGGATTGAACAAAACATTTTTGTTTGTAGAATTGTGTAGAAGCATACCGAAAATCGATATACGGTTAAGTCATCCTCAGGTTCATAACAAAAAAGATCGGTACATATCTATTGCATCGTAAGTTGGCACATCCAATGTTTGTTGAATTGAATGTTCAGTGTCATGTTGGGGTCAGATTCTATATGAAACAGACGACCCAACGTTTTTGTCTGTGCGAAAATATTTCAGAGCAAATATTTTAGCAAATCATAATTATGAAGAATAAAAACAATAAAAATACTAAAAAAAGCCAAATCAAATTTTATTATGTTGAGTATTTATGAATGAAATTCAATAATTAAAAGTTTTGTGGCCTTTACTCCAAGGTTTGCGTTTCGCCCTGGTTTGATGATGTGCTTATCAGCTAGATGACATCAAACCCAATCTAGTACGCAATCAATAATTGTCGATGATTATCGACTGACAACAAACCCAATCTAATACGCAATAATTGTCGATGATTATACCTTGCTTTATAAAATTTACAGAGAAAACTCCCTGTGAATTATATTTTTTAAACAACTTTGATTAAAGTTAGACATTTGATTAAGCAAATCTTTCGCACAGACGAAAATGTTTGATTTTTTTTGATACAGAATCTGACCCCTGGGTTTCTACACTCATCAAAACGTTTGGTCTATCGGGAACAATACATTGTAACTACCTACATATATTAGTTTATAGAGGACATGCTGTGAAAGGCGACACAATCCGGAGTTTTATACATATTCTCGCGTTCAGTGATCCAAATCGAAAAATGAGATTCAATCAGGAAAATAAATAAATTAATTTTTTACAACAAATATTTGTTAAATTGAACATTTTTTGACACAAAAAATTCTCTGAGTTATTTGTAATCGATAAGTGTAACATTTTTGTTTTAAATCAGATGAATTCATGGCTAATTATCGACTTGAACTTTTTTCCTGATTCATTTTCCTGATCGCTATAACCGGCCCCTAAGGGTGATCACATCCACTAATTCAACTCAACTCAACTTTTTTTCATTTTTTCATTGACATTTGTGAAAAATATTGTTGCGGTTGCCATTTTTAAGTTTTTAGTGAATAAACACAATAATTCTTAATTACTTCTGATTGTAGTAAACTCGCGAGCCAAGCGCTTGACGCGCACAAAAATCCATCCGTGCGCGGCAATGTTCTTGCTGCCTCGCGGGGCAACCAGGTATCCATTATGCGTGGCTGACGCGCGAGCCAATGTTCGGTGGTTTGCCGCTCATAGTCGATACGCGGCTTAATGTGAAGATGACAATCACAATAGTTTTGTGATTTAGCTATCACTGTCAAGACCGAAATTTTGACTGCCACTGATTACAAATCACCTTAGCTAATTCTACCCCTGGTGTCGTATCGTGCAAAAAAGAAAGTTTAGATAAAAATCAAACATGACATAACGATGATAGCAAAGTCGAAAAAATTTGGTCTGGAAATTCAGTATGTCTGTCAGTCTATCTGTATGTTTAATTCGGAATTGGAATTCTAGGTCAACAAATAACGGTACCTGTCATATAACGGTTTTGAAAAATCGTTATTTTTTTCGAAAACGACTCTAACGATTTTGATTAAATTTGACATGAGTAACACAGCATTTAAGGCGATTAATATGGTTTCAGCCGTATTTCATAGAAAATAGTTGTAACGGTTTTTTTTTTTTAATTTGACTTTTTCGTTAACGACTTAACGGATCTTAACCGAATTTAATATCTAAGAAGGCCTAGACAATTGAATGATAATGGCGTACTAATTTTTCCACAATTTTCTTGGAAAACCCCGGGTTGTAAGAAATTAATTTTCAATTTTATAATATTTGTTTTGATACTTTAATCATGCACTTAGGACAAAAATTAAGGAGCGCTAAAATAATGTCCGAAAATTGGTCGCAAAGCTTTCCCACTATTATATCAAGATTCTTGTTATGAACGTTAAAGTCACTTTACACAGAAGAAAAGTCATATGACCTGTTATGATATATTCTGTGAGATTTATAAAAGCAGCTGTAATTTTATGACCGTCTTACCTTTTTGATATTTACCTGCAAATCTCTTGGTCATCATAAGCGCCTTTGTGGTTTCGCCATAATTTATTTTACATGTTCGTACTGGGGGAGTTGCTTACCTTCATACTCTGTTCGATTTAATTACTACACCTGCTAAGCAGTTTTGTTCTTATTTCTGTGTGGAGCTGCCACTGGGATCTGTGGGCATTCTTTAAGTAATAATTTCGTCATCTTTTTGCCAAACTATTGAAATATAATTATAAAACCAATTAATGATATCTACATTTTTTTTTAGTTTGGAATTTCCTCTCTGGTCTGCCTTATTCTGCAAGCGGAACTTATTTACGTAATAGATCAAGATTCAACACTCAATAATGATAATCGAGATATTTGGAGATTATTCCTTGACTCGGTATCAACATCTTTAAATCGAACAATTCAAAATCAAACAGTGTGCGCAGCCATTGAATCAGATTCAATACAACCGATGATGAATCATTTTGCACGATTCAAAGATCTTCAGTTAGATTCTCTATTAGCATTAATATCTCAAGCTAAAGAGCAAATAAATTAATTATAAATAATATATATATATTAGACACATTTAAATGCTAATATTTTATTTAAACGCAAAAAAAAAGATAAAAATACATCTATATATTTATTTCTTTGTTTTTAATTGCTTCTTTAAAAAAAAATATATGCAAAGAAAAAAATATTCGCTATAAAATTTTCTTATTTTTTTTTACCTTAATATTATTATGTTTTCTTTATTTTAACAGTCGTATTTTTTGTTTTGGTTTTTAGTTTAGTTTTTTTTTCGATTAAAAATTTTCACTTTATTTGTTTGATGGTGTTTCTGTAAATATTTGTAAAAGAAAAAAACTTTAGTTAATAAAATGTTTAAAAACTCAAATAATCAGAATATATAAAAAAAACATTTACACTGGAATTATATTTGAAACACAAAATGAAAATGCAAAAAAAAAATTAACTTAACACTAAGCTACAAAGGACACTTAAATATTTCTGGAACAAAATATTGAATATTATTTAAAATTATTAACTACTAGTAACCTACCTGCAGGTCCTTTGTAAGCCTGGCAATTTTATTCATTATATATAAAAAAAAATATTTTCACTGTGTATTTATGCATACATCGTTTAGTATCTATATATTCATATAATAATTATGTAGAAGTCACCATAAATTAAATTAAATATTTAATGTTATTTCTATTTGTTTATTTTTTCTATTTGCTTTATATATTTTTTTTTCTTATAATAATGTGATACTTCGATTCGAAAGATAAAAGTAAATTTTGTTGTCTCGCTAATTAATTTTGATTCTTTAAATTGGCCGACGGGTTTATTAGAAATTACTCGACATCGGTGCAGGTAGTATTAAGTATTCACGGCTTTGTTTTACTTTATTATTGTATTAGATTAATCAATGTGAATGATGACATTTAAAATATGAATCAATTTTGAAGTGAAAACATCCTTAAAACAAGCGCAATCTTTTTGTAGACTTTAAAAAAAAAAATCATATTTCATATTAAAAGCAAATTTATGATTTTTAAACTGGTCCTTCGAATATTTAAGAAAACAAAACTATTCATTTTAATATAATATTTATTACAAAAACTTTCTAAATTAACTGTGTGTAACTATTGGAATAACATCGAAAACAAATTTTGTTTTTTAAAAAGAAGAAAACCATAATATTTTCTTCAAATGGCAGTCCTCGAAACCAAAAAAACAAGTAAAAATATAAAATAATAAAAAAAAATATATATTCAAGGTTTAGTTAATAATTTTTTTTTTATTTTATATGTATTTATGTATAATGTATATCTACAATTATGTTGTCTTCTAATGTAATACATTATTTTAATAACAACAAAATATAAAACCTATTACATGATTCTTTTGTGATTTATTGTTTTTTTTTTATATTTAATACACACTTTATCTTATTTATAATAATCAGTTTAATTATTAAAAAAAAAATACAAAAAACAACGTGCGAAAGGATGAATATTTGTTTAAAAAATCCTAAATCGTTTCGGGGCATAAAATTCACTTAAACACATATAAACGTATATTTAAAAAAAAACATAAACAATTATATGTTCATAAATATTTAATATAAAAAATAAATATTTTCTATTTCAAGTGCACTAGTAATATTATAATTATTTAAAAAAAAATATGTATAAACGTTGAGGACTGCCCCTCCCTGAAAAAAAAAACTAATTTGCAATTAGATTTGTATTAAATGCATTGTAAAGGAAACATTTAATATGAAATCATGTATTTGTGTTTTTTATATAGAAAATAAAATATAAATTGTGTAATAAAAAAAAATATTTATAAATGGAAAAATAGAAATTTTAAATTGCATAATTTATTAAAAATAAATAAATAAATAAAAAAAACTTTAATTAGTTAAATGCAAAATAAAAAAAATATCGCCTGAAATATATTTTGAAAAAAAGGATATTTGTCAAAAGAAAAAGCTATGCTTTTCTGTATTTTAAACAAATCTAAAAAAACTAGTTATATTTTATTGGTTCCAAAATAATACGCAATTAAATTATTATAAAAAAAATCATTAAATACTTTTTACTTCTTAAAAAAAAAATACCATAATAAACAAAAAATCGCCCCACACAAATAAAGAAATGAAGTAAAATCACTCGATTTTAAATTAAATCAATATTTAACTTTAATAAATTAGTTTAAAACTATATAGAACAAAATAAAGAAACATTAAATGATCACAAAACAAATAAATACAGTTTGTAAATTATACAAAAGAAAAATAATAGCAAAAGAAAAAAAAACAACAACAAACAAAAGATTTAATTAAAAAAGAATGGAAGGATATATTATATATATATATATATGTGTATATATAATAATTTTCTTTTTTTTACATAGACAGACTATTGAAAATATATACAAATGAAGAACAGCAGAAAATGTGTTTTAATATTGTTTCAATTCTTTTAAGTTTTGAGAACAACCGAAAGTACTTTTATACATTGTTTTACGATCGGAACTCAAATTGCTTTGTGATATCGTTTTCGGTTGGTCGCCCAGAAGCGTCCGGGAGCGTCCAGAACCCTTCTGAAATCATTCGCTTGGCTTTCAGAATGACAGTTCCTCTCCTGGAAAGAAGAGTTTTGTCTTTTGAATTTCAATTCAGAATCAAAACCGGAAGCACTCAAACATTCACGCCTTTAAACGTCAAAAGAATTTCATTTGTCAATTTTTCGGTTTCGTATTATATTTTTTACAAATTTAGTAAAGTAAACATAAGTATGTACATACATATTTATTAAAGTGAAAAATAATAATAAATAGTTTAATGGATATGTTCACTGCAATTATCCATTCAAATGCATCCTCTTCATCAACATCATCCTCAAGTGAAGATGCCGATATATGTAGTTGCAGTAAAATTTTTACTGAAAGAGTTTGGCAAATTAGTTGAGACGCCTCCATGTTTACAAAAATGCAAAAAGTAGATAGAATTTGCGTTGACATATCACACATACTTCAGAATCAAATCAGCTGTGTTTACTTGTAGGCTTGGGATCCCGGAACCTGGATCGAAGAGCTCTTCGGGATTACCACCCGAAAACGACATAAGTATTCGTTTCGGTAAAATAAAGCATTGTGGAATGTATTGTTGATACAACACGTGCGGCCAAACAATTAGTTGACGGAGTCTGGATTAAAGGAATCATTTTTAAGCTGATAAGACTTGGCTTTTCATTTTTGATCAACCTCTCTACAGGGTGATTGGTATAAAATGCACCAAAAAGCTTGAGCGTGTAGGTGAATTAAGACAAGAAAAAAATCGTACGGGAGGGGGGTCTATTTCCCCCCGTTTAGGCGGGAGGGGCAATTTTCTAAAACATTGACTTCAATCAGAAAAAAAATTATTTAAAAACAACGGTGAATTATACAAAGACTTGTTATATCTTTTTGGAAGGCCAGAAAACTACTCTTTTATTTAATTTTTAAATTAAGTTGTTTAAGTGAACAGTTTTAAAAAAATTAATTTTCAAACTCAAAATTTTGAAAAAAAACTAAAAAAAATGTTTTTAACTATTTTTTTTCAAAATTTTATGTAATTAACTATTATTTTTATTTTCAAAATTCAATGCTCTTATTAATTTTTAGTCAAAAACAGAAAACCTGATGCCAAAATGTATCTTAGTTTTTGAGAAATTAAGAAAAACTAGAAGTATTTTTTTTGGTTTTCCCAAATTTGACCTGCTCAGGTCAATTATTAGTTAGGGAATTATCCCTTTTTTATTTTTTATTACATACCATCCGATTTTAATCAAATAATCGATAAAAAAAAACGAATTAACTTTTTACTTTACTTACTAGTTTTACTTTTAATTTTTTTTAATTTCTCAAAAACTAAGATACATTTTGGCATCCGGTTTTCTGTTTTTGACTAAAAATTAATAAGAGCATTGATTTTTGAAAATAAAAATAATAGTTAATTACACAAAATTTTGAAAAAAATTAGTTTAAAAATTTTTTTTTCAGTTTTTTTTTCAAAATTTTAAGTTTGAAAATTAATTTTTTTGAAACTGTTTACTTAAACAACTTAATTTAAAAATTAAATAAAAGAGTAATTTTTTGGCTTTGTATCCTTCACCGTTGTTTTAAAATATTTTTTTTTCTAATTTAAGTCAATGTTTTAGAAAATTGCCCCTCCCGCCTAAACGGGGGGAAACAGACCTCCCCCCTCCCATACGATTTTTTTCTTGTCTTAACTCCACCTACACGCTCAAGCTTTTTGGTGCCGACATTCAGCTAATTGAAAAATTCCGGGGAGTGAGTGAGATGAGTCATCTTTTCATTGAAAAGCAATACAGTACCCACGTTCTGTAGCTATCGCATCGATATTTATTTATTTGGAACGAAATCATTTTATCGCTTCAATGAGGTTCTGTAACAATCGATAATTTCATCGCTTAGAATATATCGGATTGAAAATACTGGAAAGTGCGATAAAACGGTGTTGCCATTATACTCGTATGTCACCGTATATGTTATGTAGGTTACCATTAAAAAAAAACTCTTAAATAACTTAAGCTTAAAAAAAAAAAAGACACTCAGAATCTCCAGAACTACATTTTCGTCTTCTCTGTCATTGTAATTGTAAGGGCATGTTTAATGCACTGTAACTTTTCTTTTGTACGAACGAATAATTTGTTTAGCCTTTAGTTGGACTCTTTGACTATAAACTCAAGAAATAGATTAGTTATGAAGGAATGTTTGTTTTTAATCTATACTAAACAAAATTCATTGAGAAATTCGCAGTTTAAACTTTGACCTAACTCTGAGGGCCAGTTGTACAGTCGTGGTTCAACGTAGTTCAAATTTTTAAACCACTGATTCCCATAGCTAATCTGTCAAAATCGGTGGGTTAAAAACTTGAACCACGACTGTACTACTGGTCCTGAGGAATGGTATGTTTTTTTTTTTAAAGTGTTAGTTATTAAAGTGCAATATTATTAACCCAAGAAAATCTAAACCCAACCACATTAACTGCAAACCGCATGGAAAACAAAACCAAAAACCTTCAAAATTGGATGATAGCCATTTGAGAGTTTCTCAAATCTCAAATAAGAAACTTAGTCACTCGTTAAAAGGATTTGAACTTTCATAATAAAATTACGATGGGGATGGAGTCATTGGCAAACGTGTGTGGCTTTGCTGTGGCAGTGTTTACCATATCATGGGGTGATGAGGACGATGACGACGACATCAAACCTAACAATTGCACGTTGCCGCAGCGACTATCGCCGCCAACCGCCAACTATTCCGGCAACAAAATTTTTTTCGTGGTCTATCATAGTTTTCAATTTAAATTTTTTTTTGTTTGCTCTACACTTCTCCAGCTCCGTTCTGTTGGTTTGATTCCCGGATATGACAAACGTGTGTATTCAGACATCGTGGAGAGACAAAGGGCGCCAATCGGTGCTTGTTTGTTGCATACACTACAATAACAGTTGCGAACATTTTTTTGGGAGGAAATATCAATGGCATGCCACGACAAGGAGGCAAAAGCGGAGTGGCGACACAAAAACTATGACACCATTACCATTACCATAGTTCTATGATGCCAGAGGCGACGACGACTTCCAGACCCCGACTACTGTTTCAATTTTTCTATGATGAATAAAAATCAGGAGCACTAAGGAGCCACCACACCACCACACCACATCGCCACATTTAGTTGTTTTTCCTTTTCATAGTTGTCTAATGTTTTTTTTTTTTTTACTATTCTATTCGGGCGTTTAGGGCGCGTGTTTGCTGTGCTGCCTTAGCTTGCATCTGATTGTCTCCCCATAGCGGCACCCTGTTTAGCACACTCCATGGACAGCCAGGAACCAGATTGGTTCCATCTTTTATTGGAGAATGATATATTACCGAGTCAGAGCTGCGAATGTAAATACACATTCGAGTTCCCATTTAGTTATTCAAATTGATATTCATCTTTGATGAGTGGCGTCAAGGAGTAGGTCAGATGAAGAGTAATTGGCTTATTGTGTTGTTGCCTGTTAGCTATTTGCTTATCCTTACGTAGTCTTGTTTGTTTAATGGAAATTTATTGGTATTTGAATTCTATGAGTCATGTTAACGAGATTTTTATTTTATACTCTCATCTTGGATTGACGCAATAAATTTATTGTATGTATATCTGGATTATTGAGGGTGATTTTTTTTTCTTAAGAAGAAGTGTACATTTCACATTTTTACTATCAGCGGTATCTTGTGTGGAACCATAATAAATCTATAAATTTTATTTACTACTACATAGTGTTTCCAATTAATATTGATGTGAGTTACTCTGATTATTTCTTATTAATTTAGTTATTTTTGTGCAAACTGAGTTATGAAGAAATCTTTTTTTTTACAAAAATGTCTTCATTTTTCCTACACATCTGGATGAACCTGAGTTTTTCTTTTACTTGGTCAAGGCAGTGTAGGTATGGCTTTCAAAACTCTTCTGACAAAGCAGTTCCTAGGTCGTGGAAACTATTGTTAGGTTTTTACCTATGTTCGTTTTATTAAATAAAACTTATTTCTGTTTAATACAACTCACTTTACGTCTTTTTACTTATAATTCCGCTTTATATTTCAAAACACTCTTTATTTCATTTGACTTTCTTTGTTTTAAATTCAAACTTTATCACTTTCAATTTACCGACTTGTACACGACTGATTTTAAACTCAAACTGACTCTTGGTCTGCACCCGCTTTAGGCCCAACTATAATGCGCATGAGTAAGCATCATGAATGAAAGAATACAAGATTACGACACTTTGGCCTTTTCACTTTGTTATTGTATCACTTGTGACGTAATTTTCACTTGTGACGTAAGCACCTTGCACTCTTTTTCTCATTGGTTGGGCTAAAGTCATAACAAGATTCCACCATTTAATTGTTTTTCTGTTTGTGCTTACGTCACAAGTGACAAAAACACAACAACAAAATGATGACAAATAAACCAAGTGTCATAATCTTCTATTCTTTCATTCATGAGTAAGCATGAGCATTTCGTTGAGTTTCGTTAAACATGAGCTGTGGGATCTGAACCGATCTTACATATGTAAATTTGGATATTCGAAAAAAAATTTAATTGCATTTTACCAAAAAAAAAACTACGAATTTGCATTAAATTTCCATTTCATAAATAAATCAATAAATTTAACAATAAATTATGCTTCTTGAACACAATTAAAAGAAACTAAAAACAAGTGATTTTCACATGTTTCACATGTTCAATATGTGCATTCATCATGTTTGTACAAACATGACGAAACAATTCGTGTAATTTTAACAGTAGATCATGCTAGCTTATGCGCATTATAGATCTACCTTTACTCTTTTATACAAAAATGGTTGGCCATCGAAGTTCAATAGGTTGTATTACTCCGATACTCTGAAAGATATTTCTTTTTCTCATCAAGAGATTTCTTTTTCTCATCTATTGTGTAGAGGTTCCCTTTCAGCTTAGGGGGGGCATTTTTCGGTCACTGGAGATGGCAGAGGTCTCACGCCACTTCATCCACCTACCATTGGTTGATGTAGTTATCACAGGATGCATTATTGTTGATTATAGATCCAAGATATATAAAATTTTTGCACTTGGAAAGCAATGTTCTATTGCATTGTATGGATTAGAAAATGGGCAGCAAAAAGAATATCAACTTTTTGGCGCTTAATTATGCTGTACCTGTATCCCATACATCAAGAGCCCGTTGCAAGGATGAATCATTTTCACTTATGATGGCTCCATCATCAGCAAAGAACAACTGATGAGTCCCTTTCGGGTCTCTCACCATTGTTTTGACATGCTCGTACATATCCATGATTATCGCAGTTTCGCGTATCACCCTTCCAATTGTAAATTGGGGAGCGTTTACTTAACCTCCTCTGATTTGGCATTTGGTTACCGCTGATAATTTTGGAGATGAGAACATAGAGCCATTTAAGCCCGATGCCTCCCATCTTTTTCCAGAACTCATACTTTACATCGTCTGGCCCAATAGCTTTTCACTTTTTGAGTTTTTCGAACACATCCGATGTCAGTAGCCAACTACGGGGATAATGAGCGCTGCCCCCTGGCAAGTACTGAAACGCCTTACTGATCTCAGCTCTAAGTATTCCAGAGTAGTTCGTGTAAGGTTTCTGTCTTTGATACTGTTACTGACACCGTTAATTCTCTGAGTTGAATTCATCCGCTTAACACCATCAATATTCAATATTATAGCTTAATTTTTCAGCCAGTCTTATGCGACCGATCATTAAAGTGTTGATATTTTTATCTTTTGCTAAACAGTCGCACTTATTAGTTAATCAAAATTCAAATCCGGATGGACGAGACCAGTATATCCGATGGTTGCCAATTGGAGGTAAAATAAGCAAAATTGGTCTGTAGTATACATAAAAGATATTAAAGATATTAATGAATTAATGAATATTTTAATAATAAATAATCTTATATCCATTACAATAAATTAAATATGTCTGTTTCTCGCTAAAGCACATCAAAAATTATCTTGTACAATCATAGGATTAAGTTAAGTATCGCTTGTGTATGTTAACCAAATAATAAATGAAATGAAATGAAACGAAAAGAAATATTTTTTTTAAGTTTTTAATAATATTTCTAAAACTTAGTTTTAAGACATGACGAAAAAGTAATCGAGATTTTTGTCAATTATGACTTTACATATATGAGAACCTCTATCAAAATGTTATCTCAAAACTTTTTTCCGACAAATTAAAATCCTTTATCACGAATACATGCATACATAAATTGCCTTCTGCATACGAACAGTTAAGGCTCTCCTCATTATAACATAAGATACCATTTTATTGCAAAAACAACAATGCACATCTTAAATTAAACCTTTTCTATGCAAATGAACATCTACTTCAAAAAGTTGCACAATTTCTTTCTGCGATATTAATCTCCACATTTGTTTGCCAAAGTCATAAAATAATAAAACACTCAATATCGTATTTATCAACAATTACTAGAACCATCCCTCTTTCATCCTTCGCTATCTAAACAATAAGGTGCCACTTGAACAATTACTCCTCTAATTACCGCCCATTCATTCAATATTTGAATGAATGGGTTGTTTAAGTCAACAACAACTACGACACTACCATCAAAGTCAACGCAACTACAAGCGACGGGCATAAAAACCATGTAATTGAAAAAAAAAACATTACTTACACCAAGTAATAGAATTCACTCTTCCTATCTCCTATCTAATCCCTATGGATTAGAAAATGGGCAGCAAAAAGAATATCAACTTTTTGGCGCTTAATTATGCTGTACCTGTATCCCATACATCAAGAGCCCGTTGCAAGGATGAATCATTTTCACTTATGATGGCTCCATCATCAGCAAAGAACAACTGATGAGTCCCTTTCGGGTCTCTCACCATTGTTTTGACATGCTCGTACATATCCATGATTATCGCAGTTTCGCGTATCACCCTTCCAATTGTAAATTGGGGAGCGTTTACTTAACCTCCTCTGATTTGGCATTTGGTTACCGCTGATAATTTTGGAGATGAGAACATAGAGCCATTTAAGCCCGATGCCTCCCATCTTTTTCCAGAACTCATACTTTACATCGTCTGGCCCAATAGCTTTTCACTTTTTGAGTTTTTCGAACACATCCGATGTCAGTAGCCAACTACGGGGATAATGAGCGCTGCCCCCTGGCAAGTACTGAAACGCCTTACTGATCTCAGCTCTAAGTATTCCAGAGTAGTTCGTGTAAGGTTTCTGTCTTTGATACTGTTACTGACACCGTTAATTCTCTGAGTTGAATTCATCCGCTTAACACCATCAATATTCAATATTATAGCTTAATTTTTCAGCCAGTCTTATGCGACCGATCATTAAAGTGTTGATATTTTTATCTTTTGCTAAACAGTCGCACTTATTAGTTAATCAAAATTCAAATCCGGATGGACGAGACCAGTATATCCGATGGTTGCCAATTGGAGGTAAAATAAGCAAAATTGGTCTGTAGTATACATAAAAGATATTAAAGATATTAATGAATTAATGAATATTTTAATAATAAATAATCTTATATCCATTACAATAAATTAAATATGTCTGTTTCTCGCTAAAGCACATCAAAAATTATCTTGTACAATCATAGGATTAAGTTAAGTATCGCTTGTGTATGTTAACCAAATAATAAATGAAATGAAATGAAACGAAAAGAAATATTTTTTTTAAGTTTTTAATAATATTTCTAAAACTTAGTTTTAAGACATGACGAAAAAGTAATCGAGATTTTTGTCAATTATGACTTTACATATATGAGAACCTCTATCAAAATGTTATCTCAAAACTTTTTTCCGACAAATTAAAATCCTTTATCACGAATACATGCATACATAAATTGCCTTCTGCATACGAACAGTTAAGGCTCTCCTCATTATAACATAAGATACCATTTTATTGCAAAAACAACAATGCACATCTTAAATTAAACCTTTTCTATGCAAATGAACATCTACTTCAAAAAGTTGCACAATTTCTTTCTGCGATATTAATCTCCACATTTGTTTGCCAAAGTCATAAAATAATAAAACACTCAATATCGTATTTATCAACAATTACTAGAACCATCCCTCTTTCATCCTTCGCTATCTAAACAATAAGGTGCCACTTGAACAATTACTCCTCTAATTACCGCCCATTCATTCAATATTTGAATGAATGGGTTGTTTAAGTCAACAACAACTACGACACTACCATCAAAGTCAACGCAACTACAAGCGACGGGCATAAAAACCATGTAATTGAAAAAAAAAACATTACTTACACCAAGTAATAGAATTCACTCTTCCTATCTCCTCCAAGGCGACTATTATAACCACACCGTCTTGGCTAACTTTTCTATTGTTCAAACGGAAAAATAATGAAATACTGTTGAGTTAAAAGCCGCCGTCAACTATACTAGCCAGTTGTTTTTGACGGCGACAACGCATCAGAGACAACAGAATCAACGGCGACAATATTAATGGCGACATTTTCATATTAGAAAGGAGCAAAACTGCCCCGGGAATCACCACCCATCACAAACAGGCATCCTCATCACCATCATTATTGTTGTACACACTACACACAACTCATCCTTTCCCTCTTTTTTTTTACAACCGATCATCCGATCCCCCCGCGTTTTCGTAAATAACTGCAACCCTCCTTCATCAGGACATGAAGTCGAGACTGATTATTTCATACTCGGTGCTCGGTGCTCATTTTTCGACAATCGAAAGAAAAATAATAACTGTAACAAGTCTATCAGCCCAAAAATATACTACACAAAGAAAAAGGAGAATAAACTTAAACACTGAAAAGGATGTGAATACCTATCGGCAGTGTGGCGAGCCAAAGGTTCCCCAAAACAAGAAGCAAGCCAGATATAACCACCATCAGCATCATCATCATTGGACAAAATCATCTCGTAGTTTTCTCGTGAAAACATGCGAGGACGACATCAGTCTGCGGCGTCGTCTTCCTTCTAATTTGGAATCGTCTGAACTACTTGGTGGCCTGGCGACAACAACGACGATGACAACGATGGCGGCGGCAGGAACTCAGGCACCCTATCTGCGCCAGTGCTACTGGACTGGCTGGTGTGGCATATTACTGGCGCACATTCAGGTTCTCGTATTTGGCCGCCACCATGATTTGTTTGCCTGCTCAGAGCTGCTGCAAAACATTGTCGTCACCTTTTCTGAAACAGCAGTAGCAGAGAATCATGGAGCCACTGCCAAAAATTTACAAAACCAAACATTTTTAGAGCTTTTGCCATCTCCCGTCGCATGTTATGTCGCGCCGTCTTTTATATTTTACAAACAGTATAGAAAAGAAATAAAACTATATGAAGAGGACAACACAATGAAGAATACCCCCTCGTCAATTTTCATGCATGGCGTGTAGGTTTAAATGAGTTTACTAACCAGTCACATTAAAAACAGTCCTCCAATTCATGAACCCAAAGGCGCCTTTCACCCACCAACCCCAAAAACAATCACCCAAGGACACAAAAAATAAAAAACGCAAATATAGCGCTCTTCCGGATTCTGAATGGACTGGCGCCCAACACAGGACCAAAACGAAAAGAGTAAGAGAGCAACAAATTTACTACAATGTTTATTTGTGTGCCAACAAGGCGTTTAAATATGCCGGCGGCGACAACGATACCCATGATTCGATTCCCATTCATAAATTCATAGGCATTGCTCGGAGTGTGCACATGTGTACATATATGGGAGATAGTCTCTATTTGGAAAGCGCCGCCAATATGCGTATTTTAATGCTTATTGGCAATACACAACAATCATGTCGCGTCATTTCATCGCCAAATTAGCCATTTGAAGTTTTATTCGACATATTTATTCGACGATAGTTTTATGCGTTAGATATATCTTTAAAGGACACCCCCTTTGAAATATAACATACAATTTTCTCTCTGAGACACACACTCGTACACTTTTACCAAAGAAGAAGGCGCCAAAAACGTAACAAGTGGCGGCGTCGGACTAATAAGAACGTGGATGCTGTGTGCGCCAATGGTCTGCCAATAGTTCGTCCTTTAGACGTTCGTTTGCAATGATGAGAACACGATTTGTAAAAATGCAAAGAATAGATATAGAGATACTTGTTGTGATGAGTCGTCCTAGTAGCACGTTTTCAAGGCTTTTATGTTGATTTTATGAGCGATAAACGAATTGGAAATGAGAAAGTCTATCTGCATATTTTTTCGTTGTTGCTTCTTTTAGTGTTTTTAAATTACAACTCGTTTCTTTTTATGAGACCGCGTAAACTGTACAGGGAGTCAAACAAAATAACGTGAACAAAGAAAAATTTTTAAGTTTGGTTATTATGAAATAAACTACATATGCATATTGAAAGCAAACAAGATGAATAATACTTATTTTTATAAAACTAAGGATAGGATGAAAACTTAGATAATCGTGTATTATTACGCTCTATGGCGATCGCATAAGAGTAAAGCACGCATTTAAAAATATTGTGTTCTTTTTTTTGCGGTTAAGCACTTAAAAATCTAGTTGAAATTTCAATTTTTTAGTCTTTGTCAAAAGAATCGCAAGTGCGTTTACACAAATGGATTTCCGTGTGATTAATTTTTTTTGCGGCGATCGGGTTGCCCCAAAAATTACGAAAATTTTGTGGATTTTGTTAGTAGCATTTTCATTTTTGTTAGTCACATGCATCAATGTGTTCTTTTTTTTGCGACTCTTTACATATGCTACTAAAATCGCAATTGCTCCTTACATAGCTGAAGGCCTAAAACCTAGAAAAGTCGGCTATTCTTCCCCTTAGGCAACTTTAGGGCACTATAGTTCCATTTGTTATTTGATTTTCGAATTAAGGTAAAAACACCGATAAATCTTGTGTTTCCTTTCGTTGAATCCATGCGATAAATGACTCACTTAAAAAGCACGGACACTTTTTGTTATTTGTGGGAGTTCCAGGAATGGGGTCCTTGTCGAAATCACCAGCTTTTTGTTAATTAATGTCAGACTGACTTTGACAAATTCTTATCTGTCAAAGCCGGAGAGCCTGAAACGACATTTATTTTTTGGAAATTTTTATGTCACGTTTTATGGCTGACAATAAGGTGGCTGTAAAGAGTATAAAAGCAACCGTACCTACATATTATAATATTGCGATATTGTGAATTAATTTAAGTTTAGGGGTATTTAAAAAATGTCCCTGAAATGTACATCAAAACACACATCCACATTGTTTTTGTAATTTCTTTATTAAGGGACGTTCATCTCCCATAGCCTATCTGCCACACTGCCAAGTGTAGAACTGCCAAATTATCAATAAATCAGGATTTTTGTTGATTAGTTTAATGATAATATTAGACCATATCTACTCCTTTTTCTTTAAGGTTAAGTGCATGAACTTACAGAATTAATGCTTATAAAAGCTTTTAACAGCAATGTGTGTGTTCGTTGTTTTAAAATGTTTTATATTTTGTGGTTTTGTTGGAAAAACAGTTGGCTTTCATGTAAAATGACAATTTCACTGACCACATACAAAATTGAATTTTTACTACGTTCAGAATAAAAAAGTGACTTAAGCTTCACTGTTCAATGTATTAAATTTAGTACACATCATTCATCCTGGTTTTCAGCAACCCATTTATCATATTTGATACTTCGATACAAGACACTTCACTGTCCCCACACAAAATTTATTTCTTACACACCAACGTCCTAAACGTCAAAATGAAACGAACTGTTTCGTCATGTTTATCTTTGACATTGATTAACTATAATGAATATGGCTATCTGTCACAATAATTCAAGCCGAATGCCACAGCTGTCAAATTTACATGTGTATGAGCGATTAAGAATGAATACCTTAAGGTTAAGGCCCAACTATAATGCGCATGAGTAAGTATGACTTACTACCAAAATCACATGTGTAAATAAGCGAACACACACAGTCATATGGGGTTGGCTATAATGTACTTCTGCGGATTTCGTTGATTTTCGTAAAGCATGAGGTGTGCAATTTCAATCGCACTTACTAACATATGTAAATTTGACAGATATGTGCTGTCAGAAAAAAAATTAATGGCTCTTTACCCAAAAATACTACGTATATAAATGTGCATATATTTAATAGATTCAGTGCGACAGTGCTAGATGACTGTGTATTTAAGCTTATTCACACATGCGTTTTCGACAGTAGCTCATGCATGCTCAGGCGAAATTGACGGCACTTAAGAAAACATGACGTAGAATTATAATGTGCGAAAGCACACGGAAATTAACGTCATAATTCCACGTCAAGTTCTGTTAAGTGCCGTCATTTTCTTAAGTTTCCAAAGCACGAACGCAAACAAATTGCACATAATTTTTGCTCGACTACGAAATTACGTTTGCAAACGCGCTTTGAAGTGCACTTTACGTCCGTAAGGAAGACTTATCGAAACTTGGCGAAAGATAGCAATTCGATTTATAGGCATGAGATAGGAATTTTTCGTAATTAAATATTATTATTAAAAAAAATTTAATTTAAATAAATTGTTCATTTATATGGACTACCCCGAAATAGAAAATTTTTCGTTGCACGAAATTGTTTTCGAATTTAAACGCTTCACTAAATTTATAACTCAATCGAAATTGTGTATGATAATTCATTCAAGCACTGTACAATCACCACCCACTTTTCAGATGATTGGGGGATATCGTATATTATTCCTATTCCCCCCAAGAAAACTCATAGTATGATTCTAGGAATATGTATGCCAAATAAAAAGCTTTAATATTTATAACCTGATTATGATGTTTGTTGTCGTCGCTGTTTGTTCATTGTTGACGTTGTTGTTGGTTTGTCTCCTTTTTTTTTATTCTCAAAGATTTTCCCATATCATCCTTTATTTTTGAATACGTTATACGCGCTGCGGGTGAGTATAAAGTTTGCATCGTCCATTGGACTGTTTGTTGTTTTTATTTTACAATATTTTGTTTTTTAGTTTGGATCAGCCACCAAGGAGACTAGACAACGAATGTCGCCAGAAAATTTGGTGCTATATGGCAATAGTTACCATAATTATAGTAGTAATCATATCACCATTTTTTCTGCTGCTGATTTTCCCAATAATACTTTAGGGTGGTTGGTATATGTGTCTGCTTTTATATTTTGTTTAGGAAGGGTGAGGGGCCAACGGCTCGGCGGCGACGTTCAACGCCGCCAACAAGGATATTTTACTTCGTGGTGTATGGAATATGGATGCTCATAGTCGAATGTCCTCGATATATAAAATGAGTCAATTGCTTGAAGATCTGTTTAGTTCGTTAGTAGCAGGCATGTCAGAGGGAAGTCCTTTAGAGGATGTGAATATTTCTAAAGATAAATGTGATTTACGTGATTTTGTATTGGAAATATAATCTTATATGAATAACTAAGAAATAATTAAAATAGAATTCAGATGCCAATAAAAAACTTTTTAATACAAAAATAAAATATATTTTTAATAATAATAATAAATACAAAGTGCTCTTAAATTAAGTGATTAATATATTTCAATTTTCTTTTTAAAATAGTGATGACGCTTTTATTACTGTGCGTGCTTTATATATATTTACAATGCTTTCTTTCTTAAAAAAAAATAAACTTCGTATATTATAATAAACGTTAAAAAAATGCTTTTTTATATAAAATTTAAAAATTAATGTTAAACTTAAAGTAAATAAATTTAAAAATTAAATTTTATAACTTTTAATAATACGCCACTAAGTGCCATTAAAAAAATACTATTAAATCAAACAGATTGGAATTCACACTTTGGTAAGTGAGTATTATAATTAACTTTTAAATATAATAATATAAAAATAATTTTATTAATGAAGTGTAACTTACATATATGAAATAATATTTTTGAAATTCGACCGTCAGGGACCTATTTCTCATAAACTACAATTTTATTTCACTCGATCTTTGTATATTTGAAATTTTTTTGTATTCTTAGTATTTTTAAGATTTACAATGTTGCACTCTTCTGTTTTTGGAATCCTAAAAAAAATTACTGATTTGCCTTTTTAAAGCATTTGGCAACCATACAAGGAGAGACTAAGTATTCCACAGTATTGAACAAAAAATAATTTGCGTTAAAAGCAAGTACGTGGAAACCAGTTGCACCATTTAAGAATTATTTTGTTCATTTCCATTGTATTTTACTTGGCTTGCATTTTATGCAAGTTACAAATCAAAGTGTGTAGTGCCCCGTGACGTAGAGGTTAGTGTGTCGGGTTATCACGCCAGAGCGGAGGAGGTCTGGTTTCGAGCCCTGAGAAGTGAGTACCTACAACTAATATTTTGTTCAGTGCATCTCATCTCAGCCGTTCGGATCGGATTCGACGAAAAATTGATTGTAGGCCCTCTTCAATCCTTTAGAATTAACAAAGCACACAAAAGGATTGGTTGCGAGTGTAATTCACTAGGCCGTAGTTCTTCAGAGTTGTCGGTGCCACAAAATGTACTTATTTACTTATTTTACAAAAAAAAAATTGGTTTGTATTGAGAAAAAAGTGCTAAATGGTTTGGATATGATGTACCAAAAATACAAATTTTAAATAATTTTTTGTTACGCCTGTGACAAAACATTACAATTTACAACTAAGCCGGCTGGCAGAATTTGCTTGAAATTTTTACTTGCGATTATAGGTACTTACTACAAGGCAAGTTTTGGAATCGTGCAAAAAAAAAAAAGTTTTGAGATAACAATCAAACATGACATTACGATTATAGAGAAGACGACAAAAGTAGGTTCGGTCGATTTTCTTCAAACTTGGTACAAACTAATTTAAAAAAATATTCCCCGACGTTTTTTTTTATTTTTACCTAGGCATAAAAATTACACTACCTTCCTAGAAAAAATACGATAAATTTCTATAGAACTTCATATGAGTGATTTGTTGCCAATGGTGATGTCTTTCATCTGAATTTTTTTTCAGAATCAGTTTATTAACGGTACCTGTTATAGATCCGTTTTTTATTACCCCGACTATCTTTTGAACGGCAGCACGTATTTAGACGAAACTGCAAACAAAATTGAAAAAAAAGTAATATAATAATTTTATTTTTAACCCACAATTTTAATTTTATTGAAAAAATACTATCAATTTTGATTAAATTTCATGTGATTGAATTAAATTTTTATTGAAAGTGGTGTCTTTAATATAAATTTGTTTAAAAAAAAAATTCTAGCAAAAAAAATATATCAAAATGTAAAATTGAAAAATCTTTTTTTTTATAAAACGAACTAATCAAATGAGTTTTGCAATCGTGAACACAAAAGTTACTTGTCCCAAGAGCTAGTTTGTGCGACCTAGTCGTGCTCTTTATTTTTTATTATTACATAACTTGCCTTACAGAAGCGTGTCAAAATTCTGGACTTCAAAATTCTGTTATTTTTTTCAAAAACCAAAATACACTTGAACCATTTTATGTATCGGAGAAAGAAAATCTATTGGCTATTATGTATTTATGTGTACTTATCTACCAATGGGGTAATATGGAGTTTTAGTTTTAGAACATGAATGTATGCCGCTTTAAAATTTAAAATCCAATGGGGTAATATGGAGTTTTAGTTTTAGAACATGAATGTATGCCGCTTTAAAATTTAAAATCCAAACCAGTTGTGCATCTAATTTTCTTATTTCGTTAAGGCATTACGTGTACTTTTGGAGGGTAAATGAAGGCTCCTCTTTTTGGAGATTAAGATTATACCAGGAAAATGGTGCGTATACACAGATAATTTTTCCAAACAAAAGCTCATTTTTCAAAAAGAAGTTTTTACCTCACATCTTTCATCTAACATGCATTAACATCCAATTTATCTATCACTTGGTACTTCGAGTAGTCTATCGCTGTCTTGTCAGTCATCGTGAATTCTAAAAAAGTGTTGATTTCTTCAATGAACATTCTATGAGGGAAGTCCATACCTCATAAGTTGCGCTCACATAACATCAGGCAAACCCTTCGTTATAAAGCTTTTTGTTTAAATGTCAGCATTGTTTGTACTATTGTTACAAAAAGATAACCTCGTTGAAACAAAGCTGGTTTACAAAGCTAAATAGTTAATTAGGTACGCCTTTGGCATTAAGTATTTATTTGCTTTTCTATGATAAAAATGTAAAAAAATAATTACCTATTAAATGCCAAATGTAATGGGTGGTATTTAATCGAAGATTCATTTAATACACCATCATCAAATAAAAGATAATCATCTCGCATCATTCGCGAATCGCGATGCAATGAAATTAACTTAAACGTGAGCTAGCACAGCATAGTAGTTGCAAATATTTTTTTATTATTTGAAATGAAAAAAATAATACGACCGTACCACATGTGTGTGTGGCAGGGAGATTAATTTGTTTTCTGATTTTTATCGAAAAAAAAAGTTCCAGTGTTCTTAGAGATTTTTTATTTTACTTTTATACGTGTGTACTATATTCAAGTTTTGAATTTGTGCAAGAAAAAAGTTTTGAGATAACAATCAAACATGACATTACGATGACAGAGAAGACGTTATGACGATCTCGAGAACGGCACTAACGATCTCAACCGAATTTTTCATGCGTAATAAAACATGAGAGCTCTATCAGATAGTGGAAACAAAATTGCAGTAAAATTTTGAAGTTAAGAATTTCTCGATAACGGTTTTGAAGCGATATGATACAAAATTTAAGGTTTAACTGGCTATTAAAAAAAAAATAACATACCAATTTTTTTACTAAATATTTTTGATAAAATTTAAACTTTTTTGTTAATTCAATATTTTGAAAACTCGTTGTGGTATTTTTATAAGATGTAAGCAATTAAGTATTGAAAACACTCTTATTTACTTTTTTTACAAAAAAATGTTTTTCAAAAAATTATTTTAAAAAAATTGATTTTTTTTTAACTTTATTTTAAAAATATTTTTTTTTGTTATTTTATATTTACTGAAGAATTTTTGTTTGTATACTTTGATTGGGGGATGGTAAGGCGTTTGCGTTGTCCGATTTTTTTTTTTTTTTGATTAAAACTGTTATATCATTGTATATACATTTCTATAGTATTTTCATGCTGAATAATCACCGCCTGGCCATCTTAAGAAACTTGTGAATAACACATTTTTAGGTTCGTGCAGTTACTAGTTGTCTATTCTGTAACCCTGATAACAGTCGTAAACATATATGATCTTTGTTTTGTTTACGACTCTTGTCAAGGAAATATGGATTTTAGAGCCAATAAAATACATTATACATTATTAATTTGTTTTGTTGACGACTTTTGTTAGGGTAACAGAATAGACACTTAGTAAATTTAAGAACCTCCAAATGTGCAGTTCACAACTTTCTTTAGATGGCGCTGCTCCATGGTTGTACTATAGAAATTTATATACAATGGTTATATGCGAGGTGCTCGTTATAGCCGGACTATAACACAAGTTCGAATTTTACCTCTATTCTATTGTAGGCTCTTCCTATCCTTTAGAACTAGAAACGCACACAAAAGTACTGGCTTAGATCATACACAATATTCCACTACAGAACTTGGGTGTCGTTATAAAGCTGTGATGGTATACATTTTGAAGATGATTTACGCAACTTACAGTAGAGTGAACTGGCAGAAATCTCTACTAGTCCATTAAAAAAAAAACATTCGAGATTGTATTAATTCCCTACAAGTTGAGTTTTGAACCTTTGACATTGGATAAAAAAAAACACAAGCGGGATTGATTGGAATTTTCGGCAATGCCGTATTTAATTTAGGCCCAGCTTGGTCTTACTATAGGATTTGTCGTATAATGGGTGCTATTTGGGTGTATCCAGTTTCTTTTGGATTTTGTGATTATTTTATGTGATTTTAGTTGGCTGGATTTTGGTTGAAAATTGCGAGATTTTGTTGTTCCAGATTTTAAATTGCAAGATATCGTAAAGCTCCCATTTAAAATAACGCAAAGAACTTAGTTTCTTACGGAACAATTTGTATGTAAATTTTGTTTTTTAGTTTGATCGATTATTTAGTTAGAATTTTCCTAAAGTCTTAAACATTTGAAATTTTCGTTTTTAAATATTAAAAATTAAGTAACAAAAATATTGAAAATTATTTACTAATAGAAATTTTGAGCATGTTAATAATTCTTTAAATATTTTTTTTTATCTGTTTATTTTATTTGTATGTAATGTTATTCTATCATAATTAATATTATTTAGTTTTGCTTTGTTTTATATTTTCAATTTAAAGTAAAAATTTATGTAAAAACATAAATTTATAGGAGTTTACTTTACAATATTTAAATTAAATTTAGTAAAAATATTTGGTACCTTTATATATTTTTATAACTTAAGCAACTCAATTGTTAATATTGAATAAACCGAAGTGAAACCTAAAAAAAAAGCACAAAACCAAAAATAAATTCTTTAAATTTTTTGTTAATTTTTATGTTAATGATCAAATCAATAAGACAAAAGAGGAGACAGTTGGTGACCCTATTCTTCAACAGACTAAAAAAAAACAAAAAAAAAACCTGGCGTTGTCGGTCGCCGATTGTCTATACAACCTTTCCGTACTTTTTTTTAGTAGCCAGCGACGACGAGGCGAAGACGCACAGTGGCGGCCGGCGCCAACAGCTCACGATTGAGTGGGTTAACCATCTTTGTGCAACACACATACACAAAAAAAAAACAGAATGTTGTATCTAAAACAAAATGATATCAAGAAACCAACATGAAAGAAAGGCAATCCATAAGGGTATCTTTAAGTATGAGTATCTTTTTACTGGTTTTCAAACATCATCATTAGTATCGTGGTTGCTGGTAATCACTTTTTTTTTTTGTTTTTATTTTTTCTTCTTTAGAGGAAGAAAACAAAACATTCATATGATGTGTAATCATTAAGTATACTATAGGATGTGTTTATATATTTTTTGTATATTGTGCATGAAGTTGCCATGAGTGTATAGGGTTGCCATGATTTTTTTTTATTTGGTTGGGAGTAAATAAAGTAAAAAAATATTTTTACAAAAAATGTTACGTTGACGTACAAAGCAAATTTAATTTAAATTTTGTAAATATTTTTTTTAATACTAAGAAAAGAGTTCCCAGAAATAAAGTTCATCGAGGGTCCGTTGTTGATATTATATTTTTGCAAATTGCGTCTTCATATTTGAAGTTTGTGAACTATAGACAGCTGATGAATACAAACAGACAAAAACTGGACCGCTACAATACCTATACCTACTCTGCAAGAGCGTGGAATTTTTTGTCGATTATTTGGCTCAAAATAATTTTTTGGGTTGGGGTCAAAATCCCGAAAACCCAACAGCCCGAAAAAGTTTTGCCGAAATCCCGAAAAATTATTTAAAATGAAAAATTTGAGCAAATTTTTCATTTTAAAATTTTTTTCGGAATTTCGGGAGATTTTTTTCGGGCTTTTGTGTTCTTTACTTTATTTTTCATATAATAGGTACCTTTTGAGGGTATTTAACTTACTTTAACAGCACCTGGGTGACCCGATTCGCGGGTTCAAGGGATTTTAACTCTCTTTCCGCAGTCAGTCCTGCTTACGCAACTTCGTTGCTCCGCTTAAGGTAAGTCCATTCGTCTGGCGGGCGCCTAAGTCCAAAGTTTCCAAATTCAACTGGGTGGCACGCTTCGTGGGTTCAAGGGATTTTAACTCTATTTCTGTAGTCAGTCCCGCTCACGCAACTTCGTTGCTCCGCTTAGGGTATGTCTAGTCGTCTGGCAGGCGCCTGATTCCAAAGTTTCCAAATTTAACAGTATCTAGGTGGCCAACTTATACCCCCAATAGTTAAGATTGTGTAATCCTACCGGGAATTAAAGTAGGGCTATTGTTTTGGTATTTATAACATTCTTTCTGAATTGAGGTAAGAGAGAATTTTAATGATTTTAAAAAATTATTTTGTTTTTGTTCAATGAAATTATCTATTAAAAAAAAGTTTAAATAATAAAAAAAAAATTCAATCTTAATTTCGGTCATTTGGCCTTTCGGTCTTTTATGTTTTCCGTCTTTTGGGTTTTCGGTCTTTTGGATTTTCGTTATTTTGGGTTTTTGGTCTTTCGGGTTTTCGGTCTTTTGGGTTTTCGTTCTTTTGGATTTCGGTATTATGTCCGTCTCCCTAATTTTTTGTTATTTAGTAAAGCATGTAGTAATTCAAAAGCAAGTCCGTCTCTCACTGTCTGTTTGTTTGTTCCAGAGCTACGCTCGATTTTGACGGAACTGGCAGATTTCTGATGTTGCAAGGATTAATTACTAGTTACCCCTTAGGCGACTCTGGGTTTTAAAAGATAACTCATTCAAAAACGATATTTCCGCAATTATTTTGTCTGCGGCAGCAAAGCTTCGGGTACCAGGTAGTATAAGTAAATAAAAAACTTGTCATTCAAACAAGATCAAAAAACAATGGCTACCATAGACACTGTCAAAGTCCCTTCAAATAACTGAACCCGTTGTTAATTATTTTCCAATAGAGACAGGTTATTTTTGATAGTCTTTTGCGGCCATTACTTCTCAGTAGTGTACTATCAACCGTTCTTATCGGAAAACGATATTAAACAATAAAAAACTAAAACGAAAACATGACAACCCTACACTTTTTTCCAAATGAATCCGTCGACAGAGTGGTCTCTTTGTTTTTTTTACATTTGACCTATCATACAATTAAGTAAGCAGGCGATGGACGAGCACTCATCCAAATAATCAAGAGGAGTTCCCCAGGTACATAAGGTATATGTGTAGGCATGTGGGCCTACCATGTTTTCGTGTGCTTGGGATTTTTTTTAATTGGGACAGAGAGTTCTACCTAGTTTGTTTTTCTTTAATTCGAGATTTATGAAGATTTAATTGGACCGTGAACTAAAGTATTTCTAACTTTTTTTTCGCGAATGACTTACATATACCGTGTGCGGCAAGGTTTGTTTGCAGATCCTAAGGGTGGTCCGCATATGTATTCCCATGGGGACGGGAGAACTGCGTTTCAAGAATGACAGTTGCTTGTTTACAAAATGATGAACTACCATGACGTGTGGGGTGGTCCTGTCCAATCAGTCCGAGTGAGCATTCCTGCGATGAGAAGAACCTTCAAGCTAAATTCACCGACGACGCACATAATTAGTATAAAAACATTTGAGATAACCTTCGTTTAATAGTACATACATATACCTACGTATTTAGTGCGCTAATTTGTCCAAACTAAGAGCATTTTGACATGCAACAGGTGGTGCTCGTTAACCTGGAACAGAATTAAACCTGACTGAATGACAAAGAAGAGACAAAGAGCATTGCGGCAGGTGTGTTTCTATATGATACACATGAAAACACCATGTGGATGGGGACTTACTTGTGTGACATGAAATCGAAATGGGGGAAATACGATCTTCTCTCCCCCATTTAAGGAAGTGGAAATGCCAGGAATAATGACATTGTAATAAATGTATACGAGCGTAAAGGCGCCGCACCACTATATCATAATATGTGTTTGTATCTTTTTGTATTAATCGGCGCGCCAGTGCCAGTTTTAGATAAAGAGGGTGTCTGGTCTGGACGTTTCCAGTCCGACGACCATCGTGATGTTGGGATAGATGATGGGGGCGACTATAATTTTATATATATTTTTTTTAACAAGACCTGCGAGCGACAATCGTTTTAAGCTGCGAAGAAAGGCATTTGTGCATGCATTTTACTTTATGCTGCATACAGCATACATACAAAAAAATTTAACTACATTTTATGGGAATAAGGGAATGGAGGAAATTGCTATCTGGTGAGTTGCGTGCAAATAGTATGCCATATGAGTATGCTTATTAGAAGATCATATTTATGATGCAGGTGTAAAATTTTATCAATGTGGTCATCATCTAGTTAAAGTTTAACAGTAATTTGTTATAATGGGACAGGAAATAGTATTAAATTTTTAAACTTTGGAGGGTATAACACGACATTGGTAGGTTTTTTAATCAATAGATAAGTTGATTTGACTACATTATGCAGGTTGATTACCATAATTAAATCAAAATAATCAATAATATTCATTGGATGTAAAATTTTAGCTATAGGTTTTTTATAAAATATGTATCTACCGTTAGTATTTAACGAAACTAAATAAAACTAATTGCGTCAAAAAGCTAGACCATGTAATAATATAAAAATATTTTATTTATTTTATAAATATGAACAATGGTAGCCTTCAAATAAATTTGTAATAGTACTATCACCCTAATTCAAACGGTCCACAACTGTTAGACGCTTTTACTGTAAGACTGCTATTAAAAGTTGAATCGAGGTACAGTTCTTTTCCGTTATATGCGTTATTCTAGGCGTTTTTATTTCAGGTAAGAGCAGAACACGGAGAAGAGCAGAGCCTGAGCTCATCGAGTATACTCTGAGGAGCAGAGTACGCTACGAGTGTTCTGGTTTATTTATAAAACACATAACACACTTGAGCTAATGCGGACTATGACAACTGCCATGGTGGCCTTGGATACGTCACCAGGGATTTAGATGGTCAAACATCCTTAGAGCCTGTTTAGGGGCCGGTTATAGCAATCAGGAAACTGAATCAGGAAAAATGTTCAAGTCGATAATTAGTTATGAATTCATCTGATTTAAAACAAAAATGTTAAACTTACGATTACAAATAACTGAGAGAATTTTTTGTGACAAAAAAATGTTCAATTTAACAAATATTTGTTGTAAAAAATTAATTTATTTATTTTCCTGATTGAATCTCATATTTCGTATCAGCTGACTGCCATTTTCAAAAAATGAAACAAATGATTCCAATTATTTGAGTTCAATTTCACTTGTTCCACTGACAGATTTCTGTCAGGAGAGATTTTTCGTGTGCCTTTCAATCAGGAAAACAGCCTGTCCACTGACACATTTTTCCTGATCGCTATAAACGCACATCAGAAAAAAAATCATGTTCCCATTTGTTTCTACTTTTCCTGATGGTTTTTCCTGATCGCTATAACCGGCCCCTTAGAGAGGGAAATTTGCTACCGGTTTTACGAGAGTTACTAGGCGAGAGAAGTGAGGGGTGAATACTGTCGTGAGGAATCTTCAAATTATAAACATCGGAAGCGCGAGTACTGTTCCAATTCCAAATTCCCATTTTCCCCCATTTTGTTAATTATCTGCTTGACTGCAGATGTGTTAACATCGCAGTATTTTCATAACTAAGCAAAATGCAGAGTGATAGATAATGAATTCCTGGAATAGGAAACAAGCAGAGGCTTTAATAATTAATAATAGTTTATGGAAATCATATTCTGAGCAGAAGCTTTTATCTCTATTATGAAAAATGCTCTGTGCCAAACCATCAACAGAGCTAGAAATGAAGAGTGTGATGCACAAAATATTTGGAATTCTCTGAAACGCACTTGCCTTCAGAAAGCAAAATCACTACTTGGGAACCGCAAAAAGACCATACCATCAACGAGACAAAGAAACATGGTGGTGGGGCGATGAAGCTAAAGCAGTGATACCATCAGCTCATAGATATACTCCGAGTATACTCTGATCAAAAAAAGAAACACAAGTTGAGTGCTCTGGGCACTCGAAGCTTAAATAGAAACGCAGATCTATTTTGACAGCTCTGTGCACTGCTCCGAGCTTAAAAAGGTAAACGCCTTCTTTTCATCAGAGCAGTGCACTGATCTGTCAAACATTCTGTGTTTTTTAAGCTCTGCTCTTAGTTTCCTCTAGGTTCGGTCTATGAGCTCAAAAAAAATAATACAGCAGACAGAGCACGAAACCGAGCGCGACGAACTTTATGTAGTTTTTGTGTTATTTGACAACTTGTGAGTTAATTTTTCATAATCTTAGTATTTCACGCAGTTAAGTCCTTGTGCGTTTAATAAATAAATCAGAGCACTCGGAGCATACTCTGCTCAGTGCTCATAGCAAATAGGCCTTATGATTGCTTAAGAACCTATTGGCGTAAAAAAAATATTCTATGAAGACAGTTAAGAGTTAAGCTATTAATAAATAAAATAGAACTGTCAGATATGAGTCAAGCGCGAAGAGCAGAATTAGTGTCGCTGAAGGTTCATAAGAGAGTGGGGTAGGTGGAAGCCTAAACTTAACCTATGAAAACTTGTTCAGAGGGTGGGTTGTGGGTAAAGTTACATTTAAATATTATGATCGTCATTGATGGTCAGCCAGTCCGCAATAGCTTTGCTTTTATTGTTGATGGAAGTATTTTGCCACAGGTCAGGTAATGTCTTGATGTGTTAAAAATGCCACAAAAGAGTCCCTAGGTCCTCAGCGGAAGGGTGCCGTTGAGAGTTTAAATTCTTTTTTTGTATCTTCTCAAGTAAGCCATAAAGTTGTCTATAGGTCCGTATGCAAAGCTGCTTCTTCAGCTGCATAATTGGAAGATGAAGCTCGACAATGCCACGAGCTTTTCATTTTTGCCCATGACGGAAAACATTGAAGGGGAAGCCGATGTTGTTCTGGAATTCTTAGTTGATACTCTTTTCAATAGAATGTTTTTATATAAGGTCTGTAGTTGCTGTTCACTTCAGGTCTTGAACGGTGCTGTGGTAAGTGCTTGGCCATCGCTGCGTAGCTCAATGAAAACAGGTTGCCTTATAAAATCGGCTTAAAGCAAACTGTTGCGTTTTCTTTTAAGGCTAGCACCATTATCCTTTCCATTAGTTTATAGCTTTTAGGGTTGGGAAATTTTTGAGGCTGGTTGGATGTCGGATGTAGTTTTCACATCAAACATACAATCCCGAGGTTTTCTCCCTGCGTTTGCATCTACTTTTCCTTGCACTTTAAGCCACGCAATCAAGTTAGATTTTTCTTAGGTTTCATTGTAATGTATTTTATTGCTACTTTTCAATGTGCTTGAAATACATCAAATGTCCACATTACAACTGCTTGAACTGAAAGTTTTAATGAATCATTCTCCTTAAATAAAGAAATAATATTTTACCCAGAATTCGTTTGATATGTTAATTACCCACAAAATTTAAGACCAGTCACGTCTTTAATGTTAACAACAACTTGGGCTGCACTTAATTTCCTTCATCTTCATCCACCATAATGAAATAAAATCGTTCTTGAGCATTATTTGCTCGCTGCATTAACATAATGCATTCCAAAAGTTATTATCCCGTTACGTGCCCATCAATGCTCAGCATAAAGCGGATGTGTGTAATTTCGATTGGCCTTTTCCGAAAAGAAATATGTCTTCCCGCCCGACATGTTGTCGTCGCCATCGACAACGTCGTCGTTCAATCTATGCTGAAGTCAGACGTTAAAATCAACTCACTCATAACTTTAGACAGTCTCCGAGCTTCGAGGGGGAGCGACTGAGTGAATTGAGACGGTCTCAATGTCTTTTGTGAATCGTGATTCACCATAATATGTGTACTTATGCATACACTATACGAAACACCCAATGACAACCTATCTAACTATCATTTGACTTCAATTTGGCTGGCTGGCTACTCAATGTTAAAACGCACCATCCATCCATCGCCATCCAGTTCCAGGCCAGACCGTCTCTTAGCTAAAATGTTGATGGGTGATATGACAAGTGGTAGTCAGAGTCACCCATCAGCGAACGCGTTTCCCACAAGCACTAGAATCCGCATGAAATCGAAGATGGGCGCCACGCGGCTGCATTTTATCATCTTTTATTCGCCTTGCACTTAGTGGCAATGGTGGCATGGTCTTGTACATGTATTGTTGTAAATATACTTATCTTACTAACGACGACGACTACGACACTGCTGCCGCCAGACCCTTGCACCCGCTTTCTGCCTACCGCATCCGTCGTTGTTGTATAGTCGTCGTTGTCGTCGCAAAGGAGCCGGTCGATTTTAGACTGTAATCGTTGTCGGCGGCTTGCACTTAGTACACGCTACACCTTCTTTTCTTTTATTTACCCCATTTGGAGTGTTGTTGAGTCTGGTGTATAAAACCATTGGCACTCACCATTATACCAGGACAAACAGAAACAGCAACAGAATTTGTACTGTAGACAACTCCAATAAAGGCCGACAGGCAGTCGCCAATATATTCTTTTTTGATGCAAAATGACGGTTTTGATGTCTTGTCTGGATTTGTATCGCTGCTGTTCTCGTCAATGTCGTCTTCTTCGTTGTCGCTTGGGGTAGGGGTTTTCCATGAATGGTGACCTTTGTGAAGGTTTTGATATACGTTACACTATGTGATTACATTTTTTTTAATAACTTTTGTTTTTGCAGTGGATTGTATATATTTATCTGTTTAACGGTTGAGTTTTCATAAATATTTAAAGGAGTGTCCAGACTAAATAAACATTTAAGAAACGTTTCTTAAATGTTTTTATAATACTGTTTTGGTCTGGACGCTTGATAAAAATTTCCGAAGTGTTTCAGGAATGTAAGCGATTGTTAAAATGCATCCATAAGAATTTTAAAAGTCTTAAAATCCGGACGCGAACCCCGAGTAGATTGCTACTAGCGAAGCAGATATTGTTTGTTCCATTTAGAATCGCTAGTAAAGTGCACATAAGCCACATTAAAAGGAACAGAGCTAATGTAACCCTAACCTTCTGATGATCATAGTGTTAGAAAGAGAGTTCATACGCTGTTACAGAGTTATGAACGAGTGGAATAAAACTGTACCTATACTAATATGTTTTTATTAAAGTATTTATAAAGCTTAACGTACATATATGTTCTTAACTTAATTTTCCTCTGAAAGTTGTTAATGGCATTTCATTCGCTAACTTGTCAAAACACAGTCACTTGAACATATTCAATTTGACGTTTCACAATGTCATGTCAAAATGACATTTAGATACTAAAACGACTTTACTACGGCTTTAAACGAGACAGGTAGCAAGAAGCTGAGCCGGCTCGAAAAAGCTTGTTGGTACAGGTTCTGGTATACCCCGGAATGTAGCCCAACCTTAAGTAAAGTTTGGTAGTTATCTCAAAATTTTGTTTGCTGTCAAATTAAATTAAAGTTACACTTATGATTAATGTTTATTTTAAATCATATACAGCTAAAAACTCACATAACGGTACTTCCCACAGTTTGTTTTGTATTTGGAGAGTGTAATGATAGAGAAGACGAGTAAAGTATGTCCGAAAATTCTGTCTATCTGTCTTCCTGTGTGTAACGACACCTGCAGACTTAACGCTTAAGCCGATTTTCTTCAAACTTGCTACAAAGTATTCTTCGAGAAATATTCCCGAAAGTTTTTTTTTTTATTTGACCTATAGGTATTGAAATAACGGCACCTACATACAAGCGTCACCGATAATTCTATTTAACTCGAAAAAAATACGAACAGTTTTGAAAAAAAAATTGTATTTGAGTGATTTTTTAACAACGGTGATTGGTGATGTCTTTCATCTAAAATGTTTGTTTTCCAAAGAAGCTTATTAACGGTACCTGCCATAGTGCCATAGAACGGTACATTTCTTTTATTCCAATTATCTTTTAAACGGCTCCACCGATTTGGACGAAATTTAATATTTTAAAAGTGCTGCCAAACCTCATTAATACCGCTTTTTTTTCGCAAAATATAAGAGCGATTTTGAATATGACCGATTTGTTGACTTCGATGATGGCCTTCAACTAAATTTATTATTTATTGTATGAAAGAATTTTTTGATAAAAATAAAATACATAAAATCTTTTTCAATAAAATTGGTTAAACGAATTTCCCAGTCGTAAAGAAGAAGCGAATTTGCCATAAGAGCAAATATGTGCGACCCATGAGTGCCCTTTTTTTATATTAAAGTTCAGAGCTTAAAGTTGGTGCGACCATGCTGATACATTTTATTGCTTCAATAAATAAAATGGTTTTAAGTGTTTTTGGTGCAACTGGACATAAAGAAAATTTCTATTTATATTATTTATAAACAATATAAATATTTATTTATTGTTCAACAAAATGCAAAGTTTGTTTTGACTGATCTCCTCGCTCTGCCGGCTTCTTTATTTTAACAACCACATAATAAAAATCAGAATATTTTATGGTAAACAATTTATCTCTTCATTGATTAACGCATAATCAATAAACTGTTGATAAACTTCCTCCTTCCAGCAGCCGACGACGAGCAGCACAACAGCAGTCATCAGATTCTTAGAATATAAACGCCAAAACAAATAAAATTTTGTGTGTAACATCCTCTTTTCGAGAACCAGATCCTCGACATCCATCCAGTTGACTAGCTATATAATAATGTGTGTGCTGGCCAGGCGCATTAAAAAAAACTGAAACGTTAAAAGTTATTACTTGGAAACAAATTATCTCGATCGATTAAGAAAATTTGCCCGGCCTGGCGTCGATGTTCAGAGCGCAGCACAAATAAAAATCCTCAAGAGAAAAAAGATACTGTTGCTTGCTTGCTCGATGGCTCTGGGCCAATGCGTCTTCATCGTGGTTCGTGGTTGATGTTTCGATGCTGCTTCAACAAGAAGATCAGCGGTAATAATAATATGTTTTCTCGCAACTCGTTTGAGTGTACCTACCTACTGCAAAAATGGTTCACGAAACATCAGAACCAGCTTCGATTCGAGTAATAGCATAGGTTCTGTCCCTTCTCAGCACCCAAAGAGTGAACGAGCATAAAATGTAATCTGTCTGTAATCAGGGTGCACTTTTTGATCCTTTTTTTATTTCCTTACCGTTTTCATCAAAAATCACTCCGCATGCCTTTAGATGGATCAATGATTGTCTTCAGTTTCTTTCGTTCTGTCTTACTTCGATGAAAACGGCCAAGCGGCCTGTCATTATTATAATCGGAGCCTATTTGCCCTTGCTCATGATCATGATGGTGGTGGTTACTAAAATTGCGGCCTACTATACGGAGTAAAAAGAGACATGATACTGACAACACGAGTGCTGCCCTTGCAGTTGAGAAGGACACAAGATATTGTTACAATTCGAGAGTCTTTAATGTGGAATTGAGAGTCATGCACGGTCGTGTGCGCCTTAAAGGTAAACATAGACCTTGTGCTCGTTCATTTGAATCAGCCGAAGGTTTGATTCCGAGACTCAGTATGATGGATTATGGATCATAAATGTTAATTGCTTAAAGAAACGACATAATAATGACATCATAAACCTTCCATACGAGTATAAATGTAGAAGTTTAGTAGGAGAAGAGGGTAATTTGTTTACTTGAAATTGCAATTACCTTACAAGAAATCAACAAGGAAAATAATAAAAAGAGGTTTGACATAAATAAATTATAAATTATAAAATATTATTTCGTGGAATAAAATCATCTACAGTTGCATTCAGAGTTAGCAACGTTTTTCATAAGTTTGAAATGTTTTTTGTGGTGAGCTCCGTATTTTTCAGCTCTTGATGTATTCATGTTTTAAACATGTTTCAAAAGCTGCAGAGTTTTGGTCCCATGCGAGTTAGTTAACAATCGTCAGAAAAAGAAGCATGTAGTTTCGACAGAATGATCAATGTCGATTTCCATGGCGCTTTTCAAATTGCTTGAATTTTTGTGGTTGCCATGGAAAATGAAACGAGATTGCTTTGTTTTTAGTCAGTGTATGATATTTTTAAAACAATCGACAATGTCGACAATCGAGCGGAATGCAAACTTTAAACTGCCATTTGTCAAAACAAGGCGTTTTTATTTTTAATTTCGGACCATAGCACTGAGCTGTCAAACTGTGTTTCTTTTTTACCTCTGAGCGCTGAGACCGCTCAACATTTGTTTCTTTTTTTTTTGGTCAGAGCGTTTTTCTTTTTAAGCTCGGAGCAGTGCTCTGAACTGTCAAAAATATAGATCTGTGTTTCATTTTAGCTCCGAGCGCTCAGAGCGCTCAACTTGTTTTTCTTCTTTCGATCAGAGCTTGCCTGATGGAGCGCGCTTTATGAGTTCAGGATAAAATGATTGATGGGGGGAAATAGACCCCCCCCCTTCCATACGATTTTTTTCTTCTCTTAACCCCACCTACACGCTCAAGCTTTTTGGTGCATCTTATACCAATCACCCTGTATATTTATTATGTTAAATTCTCATTTTGTTTTTCCTAAAAACAAAATGAGAATTTAACATAATAAATCGAGTTTATTTTCGATTCTGTAATAAATGTATTATAAATTAAGTTTATGTTATTCTATTCTTATTTAAATTAATTTTTATTCATTTTTAAAATGTCATATCAGGCAGACAGACGGCAGGATTGCCATGTCACTATTCTTAAATTAACCAATGTAAAACTTCAAAATGAAAAAAAAAATAAAGAATGTATCTATCTATCTATCTCTTTCTGATAACCTTGACAAGAGGGTTTAGAATTTCAAAGCTAAGCAGCGAATTTAAATCACTATTTAGTATAAAATGCACTAATTTCACATAATTCATTTGTATTATATAATTTACATTTAAATTGTTTTAAATAATAATACATTAACAAAATTCAACAATATAATTCCAAAATGTATTGACAAGTTAATTGTTGATATCTTAAATCACATTTGAAATGAAAGTGTTCACGTAAAAGGGTGTTCACAAAATATGCAAGCAGATTAGTGATGAGATTAATTTTTATAATTTTAAAGATTTACGAAACAGGTATGTTAAATCTATGAACTTAAGTGCTTGATTGAAACATACAATTTCGTAATCATAAATTTACTTATAAATATTGGAAATAGTATTTAGTGCATTTTGGTCTCTCTATCTTTTGATTAATTTATGAAAATTATAACTGAAAGCATGTGATTGATCTACTATAAGAATTAAGTTTCATAACCCCGCAAAGGCATGGCGCCATGTGGTTTTATTTGTATTGTGCAATTAAATCCAACACTTAAGTAGACAAATATTTTGTTGTTATGTTGTTGTTATTTTTATTGCCGTTGATTGGCTTTTATTGTTTTTGTTTTATTGATTCTTATTTTTGTTCTTGTTCTTGTATTCTCTCTATAATGACTACATTGATCCAACACCAGCCACCACCAGCTGTCAATCCAGTCCAGCAACAATCACCAAAGAAGAAAAACGAACGACTCGACTAGCATTAGAATGATGTTTAAAAAGTTAAAGCTGATTTAATTTAAAAGAAAACCATGGTTGCCGTGCTCAAACTAAAACTACTCGTTGACGAAATGATGACAGTCAGTCAACAATAAACATCGATAAATAATAATGTATGGAATGTATTGGTATTTTATATTTTCATAAAGTCAGTTTTGCTCTCTTTTTTCATGTTCAATGTTTTTTTTCATTGATTATTTGTTTGTATGTATGTGTGTGAGCAACAAGGTGCGGAACTGCGGATGCGGAGGTTGTTAAAGATACGATGAAAAAGTACTTGAGAGTTGCCAATTTATTTAATTTTAATACGAATATATTTTGTTGATGGAAAATTCAGAGTTGACGTTTTTAATATTAAGATTTCTTTATTAGTTTTGTGTTTTTTTATGGAATATTTCAATTTCAATTTATTAAAAGGAATAGTCTTAACACTGTAAGATACAATATCTTTTAAATTAGTGAAAGCTTCTGTATAGAATACTAAGTTATTAATACATTAGTGAATACTAAGTGACAAAATCAATTAATACAATGACTTATTATAAAAGTAAGAATATTTTATACAAATACAAAAATAGATAAAATCTTTTTGAAAAATAAAAATTAAATAATAAAATACAAAATTCTTATCCAAATGCCTCCAAATGCTGCCACAGTCTCTGCCTGAATTGATTCGTGCTAGCTATTAATCTAATACATCTAGGGAGGGAATTCCACAGTCGGAATACATTCACTAAAAATTGTCTTTTGGAAACAGCAAAAAAGTAACGAACTGGTGTAAGATCGAGTGTTCTAGCAGACTGAGAAGGTATTCGATTAGTGTCCAAACGACACTTATTAAAGAGTTAAGATTGTTGAGCCAAAAACAAAGTAAGTTAATCTGTGCTTTGTGATGAATTTATGTCTATTTAAAGTTTGTCTTTTCCATGAAATAAGGTTACAAGTTCCAAGATATAAACACTAATGGGAGAAGAAAAATAGAATGCTAAATTTCTTGATAAATCAGGATTATAGGAAAGGCAAAAAACACGATTCAAATTATAGTGAAGATGAACATGTTTATCATAGTCATTGGTGGATTTATAGTTCGTGTTCTGTTAAAAAACGGTAAACAAGATAAAACAAAATACTCTTCTTGGATAAAGGGAGAAAATCAAAATGCACAAGTTATTAAATAATAAAGTCGACAAACACTTTCACTTTCTGTATTCCTATAATTTATTACGTTCAGGCCAACAGTTTTATTTGAATTCCAGATTAAAAATACTGAAAGCCTGGCCTGAACATCTATAATTTTAATTAAAATTCAATGAGACTTATATTATAGCAACTCAATAACAGCGTGTTCTCTCAGTCCCTCACACTTTGCATTCCTCTTATTCACTTTTATAAGGTCAAGCATCTATTCTCTATAGTCTATATTCCTTTAAGGTTTTTGACGCTAGACCAGACGTGATAGAGAAGGAGAAACCAAGGTTTCCAAATGTAGCATGTCTAATTAATGTAGTATAACACATTATGGTTTGAACAACTTCAAAAAATTAGTACTCCACACATATTGTAATGTTATTTTTCCAAGTTTATTTGCATAATTGCATCTAATTGTCAATTTGGCAACCTGGAGATTGGGTCTGTAATCTTTTCCATTTCCTTTCTTTTCTAGAAAAAACGTTCTATACATCCTAGCTTTGCTTGGTGGTCTAAAAAGTTTATCTACTATTTACTACTTTTTTCAAAAGCCTGCTTGGGATTCACTCAGGAGCCTGTCTTCCATTACTCATTTCGTTTAGATAAATAGAAAATAGAAATTCTACACTAAAAAACTTTAAACATAGAATAAGATCTCAAGACGGTTTTTTTTCTTTTAATTTTAAAATTAAAATAAACTTTGCATGCCCAAACTTGTACCCACCCAAAATCGCATCCACCCCAAATCCTATAGTTGGTCAGACAGGAGATTTGCCATACCCATCTCAATTGTTCGACGTACAGGTACGCAAGCAATCTAATTAGGTTGAAAATTAGAATGTAACGCTAGTATTTAACGGTCTCCAATAAATAAATAAATACTGTGAATTAAAAAAATTCCAATACAAAAAAAAAATTAGGTTAAATTTAAAAAAAAAAAATTGTTTAATCGGTTTTAACGGTGTTTTCTTAATTTAATATTTTAATCCTGTTCTATTTAGATCTCCCCAAGCTGTAAAAAAATACATTTTCAAAACTTGCTACATGAATCTAAAGTCACCCCCTTAATTATTTTATTTGTCCTATTCCAAAAACATTTCACAACTTCCCAAATTGACATTCCTGTCATGCGCTTCTAATACTCTTAACACTTATTGTCTCATAATATCGTACTAAATCCACTACCTGGTACTTTTATTCTACATTTGCTACACTTTATCAAAAGTATCTTTAATTTTCCACTCTTTACACTTGATTTTCTTTCGCCTGACAAGCAAGCTATATAAAATACACGAGTCGACGATTTGATTGTGCAATTTTTCATTGTATTTGTGTATCTTATGCCGCTCAAAATGTTAAATGTATCTTGACGTTCCTTCTACACAACTTTAAGTTTTTCTCTTTTCTCTATTATAACGTCGTTTGTATCACTGTATGTTAAATGAACAACGTGCAAGGAATAGAAACAAAATTAAAAAAAAAAAAAACAACAAAATACGAAGAATACCATTCCTATACCAACTTAAAGGGAACACATAGAATTTTTCTCCGAATCGAAATTCGTATTTTAGTCAATTGCTGCAACTAGTCCGTTGCACGTCGCCGTGTATTCGTGTGTTCTCTTGATTTTTCTTTTTAATTATTATTATTAATTAATTATTAATACATGGGAATGTTTTCACTGAGATAACTCTACACACATTTTCCATAATTTAAAGAAAAAAGAAGAATTTCTTATCGGATTTCTTATAACAAAAAAAAGTATCTACATAAATGTTCTTATTTAGTATCTTTTGCTGTCCATCTTTTATATAAATGTATTAAATTATATTGTGAACGAAATAATGAAATCAAATGAAAAAAAAAATATATCAAATTCTCTTCTGGTTGATTATTGATTATAATTATCTGCTATATTTTTGTTGTTGTTAAATCTTAGATGAAACGAAAATGTTAATAAATTCATGCGAATGAGTAAAAAAAAATATCGTGTTCTCAATAAAAAAGTAATTTAAAGTGAAAAAAAGCTATAATTAAAAAATACATATTACATATCGTGAAACGGGAATTATTCGGATACATATCATCATACACAAATGAAAAAATAAAATAAAATATATCTAATCGCGGAACGTACAAAAAAGAAAACGAGTGCAAGAAAAGTTGGATTTTTTCTTTTTATTATTTACAAAATCAAATCGAAAAAGGAGTTCGCAAGAAAGAACATTTTTCGACGGAAAAAAGAGAAAAAGTGAGTTTCATACTGAAAATTGAAACAAATTTTCTTTACTACAATAAAAAAAAAAAAAACATCAGTATAATCTCTCTATATGTGAAGTCAATAATTATTTATAGAAAAGATAAATAAATAATTCATATTTAATAAATAAATGTTATTATGACAGAAGAACATTATAGAGAGCGTTATACGAGTAAAAGATTAACTAGTGTGTGGCTTTCGGCTTTCGATCTATCTTCATATATGAGAATAACGTTGATTTTTCATCTGCTCTCATCTTCTACGAATGTATTGATGTATTTTAATGTGTAAGATCTATTTTTCTTTCTTGGAAAACAATGTCTTGGATTTTATATCAATCAAATAAAAAAAATGCATCAGAAACATTCACAATAGTACTAAATCAATATGGGGGCCATGGATAGCGGTAACTTATGACAGTTGAACAATAGGGACTGTTTGATTTCTAGTGTATGATATTTTATCATCTTGATTGCATCTTTTAAGTAAATTTAAATATTTAAATAGGTTTTCATTAAATATTTAACTGTCAATATTCGTGTGAAGGAATTTAGTATTAAGTTTTTTCTGTATCATAGTCGTCTCTGACAAAAAAGAAAAGTCGATTTTTTATATGCTTTCATAGGTGTATTAGTGTGAGAGGCAGCAGGCGAGAAAAATCAAAAAAGATCCATAGGTACACACATACAAACCAATCCCCAATAAAAAATATTACAGATTTGTAGGCCACCGGCAAGGAACCGACTTGACTTTGTCTCTTTGCGGTTGTATGTGTTTATGTATATATGTCTGTCTGGCTAGCTGGCGCCAGTGCGACGACGTTTATCTTACTTTTTATTACGTCAGTGGCGCCCACTGGCGCCTATAGGAAAATCATATACCCACAGATACAATTTATAATTGTGTATGATGGTGGCTTTTAGAAGTAAAACCTGCTTGGGTTTTATAAATTCACACATACCCCACCTGAATTTTTTTTTAGTTGCTTTTGTTTTTCTTTTGAATGCATGCAATGTGTCTTGCTATAAGTTTTTGTTTGGTTGCTTTTATAGGAATATAGAGACGTTTTTATTTGAATGTTTTTTTTTTCTGCAACTACATTTGATATGAAATGAAAGTGCAGTGAGTACATAAACTATTCTTTTAAAATGTCTGAGATCTAGAAATAATTTTTTTTTTTTTTTAATTTTTAAATGTTGAAACATTTTCAACTTAAATGAATAACTAATAACCTTATGTAGAACAGTAACAGTTTTAATTAGTTATTTTTTTAATGGCGCCCATCATGAGTTCCCCTAGAAAAATTAGTTTAAAATGTTTGTCAATGATTTAAGCTATGCTACGTACTTTTCAGTAGGTACTTTCACACACGAAAACGTTGTACCTTGGACCCCTGTATCTAATCTTAAGCCGGTTTTGTTTCTGATTGGCCCCGAGTGTCGTGAGATAACGACATCAAAAAATAATGTTCATACAGTTGAAAAACCTTTTTTTTTTAAAGCAGAAAATATGCAAGAATAATAAAAAAACAAGATTGTCTGTTTTTTTTTTCTTAAATGGCGCCCAACAGAGCTCCCATAAAAGAATAAGTACAATTGCAATGATTTAAGTTACATACTTTTTAGTACGTACATTAATACGTTGTTCAGTTTATAACCTCTTTATAAACTCTTTAGCTGGTTTCATTTCTAATTGGCGCCCAATGTCGAGTCATCAACGGGAAAACGAAACATTCTACACACTGTTTAAAACGTCTTTTTTTATTAAATGCAAAAAATGTTCGAAAAAAAATGGCGCCCAACATGAGCACCCACAGACGAATTAATTTACTATTTTTTCAATGATTGATGTGAATGTGACATTGTTTTTAGTACGCATTTTTTACGAGGAAAAGTTCTGCAGTTCCAAACCTATCTAGACGTTATTAAGCTGGTTTCGATTCTAATTGGTGCTCTATGTTGAGATATCTATGAGAATACAAAACTCTTGCCTACCTACAGTTGAAAATGATCTTTTTTTTTATCAAAAACGGAGATTCAGAGATTGTGAAAAAACACTTCGCTTTTTGTATGTCGCCCAACATGGAACATCTATAGATGAAATAAATGTCCTTTATTGAATTATTAAAGTGTTTGGCAGTTCGTAACTCTGTAACTTTCTACCAACTTTCTTGTGTGGGATTTTTCGAATTGGCGCCCAATGTCGAGACATCAAGAAGAAATCATGTTCATGTTTTGCGGCAAAAGTCTGGGATTACTGATATAGATGCAGAGGAGAATTCTATAAAAAAATAATACTAAGTTTTTTGAAAATGTTTCCAAAAAGTCGGATAATGGCGCCCAACATAAAAATTAATTAATTAGAAAAATCAATGAGATCAAATACATTAATTTGTATAATAAGATAAGGAAAGCACACACTTAGTTTTTTTCTTTGAACAAATCAAATAGTATTTTATTATAATCAATTTATAGTTAAACAAAATATTTTTATTTATTTCAGCTGAGGAGTTATTTTCGAAATAAAAATAATCAACAACCAACTCTTCAATTTACAAAGAAGAACAAAACCCTGAAAAAATATTATTTTTCTTTTTAAAAGCTTTCGAATGTAAATCGTACATATCAAAATATTAATTAAAAAAAATATGATATTTATTTAAAATAACTTATCTGCTTCAACCAAAAAGTGCTTTATATAAAAATTTAAATAAATAATTGTGCAGTTACTAATAAAATGAAATTTTATTAAATATATAAATCGGTTTTACAAAAAAAATCCATAATAATTGTTGGTGGTTGAAAAAAAACCTTATTTTTTTGTAAATATAATAAAGTGCTCGTGCCATTGCCACTAAAAGATTTAAGTTAAAAAAAGTGCTCTATCAAATCGCACTTTTGTTAAAAAAACAAAGTGATTCGCTTACTTTTAATAAGTTTTATTTGATTATTTGTAAATGTGATATTGCTTAAGTATAAATTAAAGAAAAAAAAGAAAAAAAATTATAAACAACAATTTATCCAAGAACTGTTGTTAACGCACACTAAATTTTAAAACGAAGACAAAGAAATAAAAAAAAAAAAGTAATTATCTATCGATCGAGTGTTTTAATCGATAATGCAAATACGATAGATCGATGTTACCAATGCATTTTAGGTCCCTCCATGTTCATGTTTCAAAGCAACAAACAGAAAAAAAAAGACAAACTATGGTTTGCATGCGAAACGCGATTTCAGCAGTACAATCAAGACATCGATGTAATGCCAAGTGTGCAACCACAGCGGCGTCACCCTCAACGTCCACTCCTCCTTCAGCAACAATATCAGACGGATTCTCGTCAGCTGTTGGAGCAACAACCGTTGATGGTGGATCCACGAGAGACGCCACTACCACGTTACGATCAAATGAAATGCTCTGGAAAATGCTGCTACAGTATGAGTTCAATGATAGAGAACAATGGGAACAACAACAACAACCACAACATCAACCATCAGCTACAATACCCAATGAACACACCCCAATCTCTATGTTCGAACAGCTGTTTCGGAAGCATCACCGACGAAGTGTCATTTCCAATGGAATTGGAGTCTGGCTCGGAGGAAATGAGCATAGAGCAGGACTACGAAACCAAGACAGGTGGCTATTACTGCGAAAGCTATGGCGACAATTCAACCGATTGCAACGAAGGCGGCGACTACGATCATCATTATTCCAGCTGGCCAGCGCAAACGACGACAGCAATAACCGACGAGCTGATAGCAGAACGACTGACGAATTGGCAACAAAACCAGAATTTGGCATTTCATCAAACGTCAACAGCAGCAACCAACAACAAGTCAACTGGGACCACGACAGTGGGAAGTGTTTTACGGAATTATTGTTGTACCGGTGGGGGTACTGTATCGAACGAATCGAGTGTTGGCAGCAACTGCAAGAACTCAGAAAACCCAAATGCCAACTATTTTCAAAGTGCGATGGCAGCGCCGGTATCATTAACTGTTACCTCGACGATTACTGCAACAGCTGCAAGTGTCTTTCGGAATTGTTGCCGAGGTGCTGGTTCCCAGTCCAACGAATCGAGCTTAGGGATTTGCCCTTATCCACCTCAAAACAACCGGAATTTAACTCTCAGCATCAACAACAACAATGCCATTGGTATCAACAACAAAAACAATTTAAACTTTTACGAACAAAAAACAACAACATCAGCAACCATTTTAACGAGCGACTCTTCGGGTATGTTAAAAACAAAAGAACTATTCAATGCTCTTATGAAAAAACTAAAAGATTCCCAATTGGACACCCTGTGTCAAGTTGTCGAAAATCGTTTAAACGCTGCGAACGCCGGATCCGACGCGAACAACAGCAGCAGCGGTGGCGGTTGGCGACGTCAACACAAAAACCACCGCTCGTCGCGCCAGTCGTCGGACTGTGTCCTTGTACCGCGCGAATCGATCGGAGGCGAAGAAGCAAATGTGATTGCATGTCGTTTATGGTTATGGCCAGATTTGTGGGATTCAACGGAATTAAAACGAATACCAATGTGTCCGAATGCCAAGGAAAAAGTCTACGTTTGCTGCAATCCAGCGCACTGGAATCGGATACTAATATCAGGTGAGATTTTAACGTTAATTTAAAATATGTATGTATGTCGATGAGTGACATTATTAATAGAACTCATCAAAAAACCACATTCAATTGACAGATGTCAGTGTCAAATTACATCTGTGAATATTTTATGTGATTTTCGATGGATTTATCTAGTTATTTGTTTGTTTGTGGTTGATTTTGTTATGAAATATAATTTTGTGGTATATGTTTGTTTTTCAACGCCTATTAACAAAATGAAATCTAATAAAATGAAATCTATACACTGCGAAATTAGGCGAGTTTAAATACCTAACGTCCATGCAGCTTTACTAAGTCATCGCAACTAAGATTTTAAAGTAGATAAAATTAAAATTAAAATAACGAAGGATATTTTTAGTCTTACCTGTGTTCGTAAATGTCAAAAGTCTAATGGCATCAGTGCTACTAATGAATAAAATTTATAAGACATTTTTTAAGTTGAATACTTTGAATGTAAGAGTTATCAAACTTATCATGCAAGGGAAAATGTAATTTCGATCGGCTTTTCTATTCATTCATCAGACACTTGATTCGGGAATCGGAAATGAATTGTTTCATACTCCTGACGAAACTATCCTGAAAGTACGTAAGTACTTAAAGATCACATATTTTTCACAAAAATCAAGTAATTGCAGATGAGTACAATTCTATAAAAAAAATTATTCTACGTAATATATTTTTGAAAATATAGAGAGAAAAAAAACTTATGGCACAGAGATTTCTGTTTGAAACACTGTTTAAAAATATTTGTGTCTGATTCCCGCTGTGTGCCACGATCCAAAATTTAAACTCAAGTTCTTTCTTGTTTACGACAAGTCGAAGTTATTTGTTACCTCTAAAGTGAATGAAATGAAATAATTGTGATCTTTACAGCTCAATGGCTATGTATTCCTGATAATGAACCCTTTGAATTTTCTCCATGTAATAAAACAGTTCCATTCTTGGAAATCAATTTAAAACAATCGTAATTTTTACTTCAAACAAAGTTTATTTTTGCAAATAAAATAAAATGAAATATATCTTTTTTTACTCTAAACTTGCTGACTGCTGTTATATGGTTATTTTTATACCTACCCACTGCAGGTCGCTTACCCCTTTATCCAGTTGCCATCAGTTTTAATGTGCTGCGTTCTAAAAATATGAAAATTTCCTTTTCAAAAACACATTAAATTAGAAAATCACCAAGAACAAGACAGTGTGTTGAGAAGAGAGAAGATATTGCCACAGTTTCCGCACCGCACCAAATCACCGAAGTCGGATGAAGGAGGGTTCCTAGCACGCCGCCGCTGCTGCAACCGGTCTTACTCGCCTTCGTCGTCGCCTCGGCGCGGGGTTGTGCCACTGTACTGCACTTGATGTCTCTCTGTTTGCATGCATGCTTTCTGTATCCGATCAAGACTTAAACCAAATACACTAGGCGCCATTATATTGCACCGCTGCTGCTACTTTTATACTGCAATACACAAAGCTGCACCGTGTATACACCCATTGGTAGCATTCAGCCCACGAATGGGTTATTCTTCATTTCGTGTGCGCTGTCAAAATACAACTCATTTTGCATAAAGCAAAAGAAATTGTAAACAAGTTTTTTTTGTTTATTATTATTATTTATTTCTGTTTGTAAATGGGACATGATTTAATGGGAAAGAAATTGAATTATTTATCTTTTTATTTATAAGCAGGCTGGTGATTCCTCTAAAAATAACCCATTAAATTATTTGAAAAATTTTAAACACGCATTGGCATTAAAAACAATGTGTGTGCCGTTTGGTGATGGTACATAAAATGCCATTGGCATCGCTACTTTTGTGTGATGAGAATCAAAACAATGTTTATTTATTTTTGTATGTTTGCATAAACTTAGCCGATGGTTGCGACGAAAATACCAACTATTCGACGACGACGACGCTGCTGATTATAGACACTCAACTCAATCGGCCTTTATACTCGTATACCTAGCTATATTAAAAAAAAAAATACCAAAACCACCGTTGTCACCGTGCGTTGTCGCCATTAGTTGCGGTGATTGTGGCTGTTGCTTATTAACCGTTAGGTGGAAATTGAATTTAAAGTTTTTAAATTCTTTCTCAGTACTTTTGCATGTTTTATTTTAAATGTTGTTGTTATTTCATTGAGTTATTCATCACTTCTTGATAGAGGCAGCATTCAGCATAGAGCAAACGAACACACCGTGCGAAATTAAATGGCTACGCGGTGCGGTGCTATGGGCGGCAATGGGGTGCGAGATTATTTCCTGGCGCCAAGTTCCTACATATATTATGTACATATCTACAAAAATAATTCTAACAAAAAAATACCATACAAAAAAAATTAACGATAAACATACCTACAGCAACAGTGAAGCTGATTAAAAGTTAGCATTTAGTAAGAAGGTATAGACATAGTCGCCGACTTAATTATGCGTTAATGTCATTATTCTTGGCCTACTAAAATTCGCATTTTATTTGAATTTTGTTCTTTTAGTTTTTTTTTTTTATTTTTCGAATGCCAAGAGGAGGAATATAGTGAATTTTTCTTTTTATTTTTTAGGTAAGGTAAGCGTAGAAAGTCTGACTTTCTGACGCCACTACTGACTGCCAACGACCAACGCATATTAGAGTAGGTTTATTCAATTGGGAGGGGTAGACATTTATTTTAAGCAAAAACCGCACACATTTTTAAAGAATGACTCGGTGGGAAAAAACTCGCCAAATTTCTTTTTTTAAGCTGGCGCCTGTTAGTCGCCATCAAATAATCAAAATGAATGCAAAATAAGCAAATGTTTTTTTTATGTATGAATTTAAGATTAATGAAAGAAAACAAATTAATAAATGTTTATAATAAGGGTGAGATAGATAAATATCTAAGTATCTTGAATTTATTTTTACATTTTAGTTGAAGTTGTGTTTTTTTTTTCAATTGAGAGTAGTGCCCCATGGCGTAGTGGTTAGTGTGTCATAGACTATTACGCCGGAGGTCAGCTTCGAGAACTCCTTGTTTTTCAAGGGCACTGCCTCTTGCGAGGAAGTGACAAATCCTCCAAGAGTATCATTGTCATGAACGTACATCTGACCTTAGTCGTAAAATTGTAAAATTGTAGGTCCCCTCCAATCCTGTTAGTTCTACAGGAGTGGAGGGGACCTACAATAACGCACACAAAAGGATTGGTTGAGTGACACTAAATTTTGTTTTGAATTTTTTTTTCAATTGAAAACTCATACGAATCTAACTATCCAAATTAGAGCTCTTCAAACCCATGTACCCGACAATCCACCCGGGTACCCGAACACCCGGGTATTACCCGGGTAGTAGCCGGGAACCCGAGTATCTGAAAATACTCAGGTACCGGAAAATACCAGAGTACCCGAAAATACCCGATTACCCGAAATACCCGGCTACCCGTCGTTCTTAAAAAAAAGATTATTTATGTGTGTTTACATATTTTAATATTTTAGAATTTATGTTATGATTATTAAAGGCTAAAATTAATTTTGTTAACTATTGCAATTGAATTATTAGCACTTTTGTGAGTTCGGATACAGGGGTACCCGGGTGCTCGAATTAATTCCCTGGTACCTGATTACTCGGATAATACCCGGGTATTTTGGACCCAGGCACCCGGGTAGTTTTAGAACCCGTTTATTACCCGGGTATAATCAAGAGCTCTAATCCAAATCATAATTATATCCAACCAACACTTATACGAACGTTGTTAAAATATCATGCAATTGGATATCTCTGAACAAATTTTTATCTACCCAAAGGTTTTGATCAAATCAAGCTATACTCATAGTGCCTGGTCACACTTTTCCAGTTTCATTTTCAAAAATGAGTTTCGGTGGAATTTGGATGTATCAGCTTGCTCAGACTCATTACAAAATAACCTGTATCTCTCCGATAGTCTTTCAATTCATCGCTAATGTGACCCAGCACATAAAAGATGTGTATAAGTAACATTCTTCATGAGCTTCAAGGCTAATATAAGTTATTTTTAAAACATTTTCTAATATATTTTATTTAACTTGTCAAAAAAATAATAACATAATTTGAAATAGCATTTGACTTGTCATCAAACAAAGTTAGTCACAAATCTAATTTAAAAAAATGTGATTTTTCGTTTGATAAGACCTATAAGATATAACCTACTGCTGCTATGAGTGCTATGAGTGCGTTCAGACAATTTGATTTGTTTGTTCAGTCATAAGAGAAATCTTAGTGTGGTTTTTTATATGTTCAATATTTAAATTTTTAAGTTTTTATGGTAAGATAAGTGGTGGAAATATGCGGCACAATTAACAGTTGACAAATTAAATTAAATAGTAAACTAAGAATTTAGTAAAATATTATCCTGTTATCGTTAGAATGTTATTTTATTCATATCATAAACTTAAAAAAAAAACATAACATTTTTTTATAATTGATTGTGCTCTAAGACCAACAAAATCACAATTTAGAAGTAATAAACAAATTAAACGAATAAAAAGATGACCCTCTCTGTTAGCTTCTCTGTTATACAAATACACAATACAACAACCAGATCGTCTGAATCCTTGTGTCCAAATAATGTGTCAACCAAAATTCCGGGAGTCTTAGACGATGTTCACATTAGGCGTTTTTAAGCTCGGACCAGAGCACTGAGCTGTCAAAAATAGATCTGTGTTTCTTTTTAAGCTCCGAGCACTCAGCTTGCTCGAAGCACGCTCTAGGAACTCAGGATAAAATGATGAAGTAGACCCAGCACGAAGTAGAGCGCTGATAACTTCATGTATTTGACAGATTCTGAGTTGATTTCTACTGATAAGACAGTGAAGTGCTCAAGTATGTTTTATATACACAGTCAGCCGGGGTTTTTTTTTTTTTGCTCTATATGCAAATCGATCTCCTTCTAATTCCCTTGTAATAAGAAGATAGGGTACGCCAGACTTTTCGATTTTTGGAAACTCACAGTTTTTTTTTGTTTGACATTTGCTATTCTGCGCGGCATGATGAACGCTTGACAGTTTGCGTTTACACTAGTCAAGCATGCCGTCAACCAACATAATCGTCAGCAGAATATCAAAATATTTTAAAAACCATCATGCCATTTGACCACCCGCATTATTAAGCGTTCACACTTTCAAAACTGAACTCAAAATGATGCGCTTGTCATGTCTGCAGTTAAATGTGAACCCCCCTCCATATTGACAAATTAATTGTTGACATTTCTAAAATGAAATGAAAGCGTTCACACAAAAGGGAGTGTTCACGAAATTAGCAAGGAGATTAAAATAACATTAATTTTTATTCATGAAGATTTATTAAATAAATTCGTTTTGTAAATCTAGTGATTTAAAAAGAAAATTACGGATAAATCTGATCAAAACAAAATAAAGTACTTGGTGAAAACATATAAAGTAAAGAATATTAAAAAATGAATATTCTAATCAATATCTATATATTCTAACCAAGTCGTACATTTTATTTGATTTAATAAAATAATGTCTTTAAAATAAAATATTTCGCGGTGTTTACGTACCTATACAACCAAAACACAAAGACGTAACTAAAAAGATCCAAGCAGAGCATACAAAAATGGGCATCTTTAATGCGCTGCGACTACCTGTTTTCATTATCTGCTTCCTTCACCCTGTATTTGGAACAACACACGACTTCTTCAAAGAGAAGCCAGGAAAATTTTTTTTTATCTTAAAGGCGCTCCATGTTAAGATTTCTCGGAAATTTGTTCAAGGAAATACAGGAACATAAGGGAAAAAAAGAGGAGTCCATTTTAATGAAAAGAACAGATTCTTTCTAGAGAAAAAAAAAAAAAACACACACACACACAAAAAACCTGCTCTAACCGAATCTTCGTGCTGCACATTGTGCACACAACTAACAAATCGATTAATGATTTTCCATTCGCTTTGGAAGAATGCCTATAAAATTAATTCGTTTCTTTACATGGTGCCGTCGTGCGTCGGTCGATGCCAAGAACAACTTAAATTCAGATTTATCTGTTGTTTCATAAACACAACTGAACAATTCTCTAACAAAGCCAATAGCTAAAATGTCCAAGAAACAGGTTTCGATGTACGGTCTTTCATCATAAACACCGTTTCAAAGTTCTCTTAGCTTTTATCTAACAGATAATAAATGCATTATGCACTTAATGGTGACAAAAACACATCCGCCGACAATGACGATGGAAAAGCAGAAAAGCAGAGAACTCTTTGCTAATGCAAATCAGGTGGATCAGCCAATTTGGCATTTTAAAAGCATTCAACTGACAACCACCAAAAGAATACTGATAGCTCTAAAAGAGCACCGCAATTCTTATTTGGATGCACTAATTAGCCTCTTCCTTTTGAAATGTATGTGAGCGCGTGCATAGTTTTTGACATGTCATTCAAAACCAAAATAAAAAATATCCGATGAATGCCAAAAAAAACAACAAATCAAATAAAAAAAAAATACTCGACGAGAACAAAAAGAACTCTTCAATTGTGCTACTGTGCGCAGCAGCGAGCCCAGCAGCTAACAAGAACAACACACAGAGTTCGGTCATTATAATGTGAATTCGTTTATTCTACGAAACATGTTAACAACTTAAAAAAAATGCAAAAGCCTCCATTAAGATCAAATACACATAAAAACGTGAATCTACCTGTGGTCTCCAGAGAAACAGATTGAGGTAATTTAAGTTTCTTTTCAGGCCCCGCAGCAGAAGCAGCGCACACAACGAGTTTCGGTTCCCTTAAAGCAATATCGGATTCCTATACCCAAACCCATGTTGAGCTGTTGCGCATCCTTCTTCTGTTGAATGTTCATGTAGGTAGGCTATAACTTATATATATATATATATATACATACGTTTGTGGTATAGGTACCTAAGATATTTCTCATCCCCATGGCGCTGAAATTCTTAAATAAGCATGTAGAATGTGGCCTGTCCACGAAGAGGAGCTATAAAAAAAAACACACATTCCTTTGCCAATGTTATAGCCTCATCTTGACGTCTCTGTCTGTCTCGCTTTACCTTTCGTCGATTATATTACATCTATAATTACAAACGAAGTTTGATTTCCTTTTTTTTTTTTTTAATTTAGAGATGAACTTCTTTTTGTGTCTTCCACTGTATGTTTTCGTGGAAGATGTTTTTTTTTGTTGTTTGGTTTGCATTGATGCTCAACTTTGAAATTAAAGTCGATAATGTCCGTCAGTTAAGTGGCTATAACATAGTCAAGGAGCCGAAGGCAGACAAAAAGAGGCGTTTCGATGCGAACATTATCCAGAGGGTCCAACTGGAATACAGTACGACTAGAAGGTAAAGGTACATTTGGGAAAAAATATATTAAATTTATAGTTGATATTGTGTAATATTTGTATATGTATTTATAATCGGTTTTGAGGTTGTTTCGATATTTTCTTAAAAGAAAGCCTTTTGACGAACCTACTGCATGTTCACAGGATACCTTGTAATGAGTCACAACTCACAACAAAGAACTGGGAGTATAGGGAAAAATTCCGTCAGACTAAAATCTAAAAACTAAAATTATTGAATTTGTTTAGACAGACACATTTGATAAAAGAAATGCTTAAAGTGGCACATGGAATAGAACAAATTCACATAGTTACCTATAAGGCCCAACTATAATGCGCATGAGTAAGAATGAACTACTGTCAAAATCGCATGTGTAAATGAGCGAATACACACTGTCATATGGCGTTAGCTACAATGGCGTTAGCTACAATACATATATAAATTTGACAGCTGTGGCATTTGACAATATCAAAAAAAGACTGCAAATTTGCATTAAAATATCCATTTCAACAATAAATCAATAAATTTATCAATTAATTATGCATTTTTAACGCAGTCAAAAGAAACTAAAAACAAGTGATTTTTAAATGTGTCACATGTTCATTATATGTAATTATCATGTTTGTATAGAATTATGGAGTTACATAATTTATTTAATAAAACATAAAACGCTGTTGATCATCCCAGTACTGCTGTATGGGGCGGAAGCATGAGTGTTAAAGAGCTCGGATGAAAAGCTACTTAGGTGCTTTGAGAGAAAGATTCTTTGAGTGACATTTTTTCCTGTGTGTAACGAAGGAGTATGGAGAAGAATATTCAACGACGAGCTATACGGGCTATATAGCGATATTAACCTTGTCAAGAAGCTGCAAATACAGCGGCTGAGATGGCTGGGTCGCGTGGTGCATATGGACACCAATGCACTAGCCCGACTAGTCTTCGAGTTCAATCCGGATAGTATACGTAGCATTGGAAGACCCCCTAATAGATAGCACACACAAGTGGAAAACGATCTCAGCCAACTAGCGGTGCGTAATTGGAAGCGGCTAGCTAGAAACCGAGCTGGCTGGAGAGACTTGTTGGTTGAGGCCGAAGTCCATCCTGGACTTCGAAAGGAAAGTTTTTATCTGAAAATTCAGTTGACAGCAAAATTAACTAAACAAAAAAATTATGCCAGTTGAAACTGTCCTTTTTTTTTAATCCAATCCAGTTATTTTGGTGCAACGTGTCTACCAGAATTTCGCTTTTTCTGTATTTAAACGTCTAAATTATAACAAATTAAAGATATGAAAATGTTAACGGTTTCATAAAATAATAAATTAATGTCGGTACATGTTTTTAGTTAACGAAGGATTTTATTGTTTTTTTACTTTTTATGTAGATCCATAACACGGCAAACTGTATTTAGAAAATTTAATGAGAGTGGAATGGTTAGAGAAGATTTTGGCAAGAAGTTATTTATTAACAATATGTCGAAAATTTTGCTGATGAACGTGCCCAATGAGAAATTAAAGAAAAAGCTCGGTGTGAAAACCCTATGAACGAAAATTAACGGAACAGAGCAAATCTGCATTATGGACATCATTGACGTATTAGATATGGACCTCCAGTAGCCAACTTCAGGCGTGTTCCAACATAACTAAGGGCGCCATCAATTACTAGCGGGGTATCTGCGTTTGTTTGTTTTAATTAATTATTTAATTTTGATATATTTTGATGGAAATTGTTATCAAACTAATTTATTTTACTTACATATGAATGTGCCATCGTTTTCATTTAAATTTTATGACGAAACTAGAACAAGTATTTAGCATTACACTGATGGCGGTTTTAGTATGTTTCTAGTTTTAACATCTTTTTTTCTCCGTTTGTATGAAAATTTCAACTGACTGGCGGCGGTCCATATCTAGTACGTCAATAGGGCTTTTTAGGTAACAACGATATATCCCTTTCTCGTTCTCACAGAATTGTCAAAAACAGCAGTATGGTGAACAGCTGATTTTTTTTTTATCATTGTTGAAAAATTGATTGAAAACAAAAGCGGGAATTTTAAAGATTTGTGCGCGAAAATTGTGAAAATTGTTGGTTTTGCTAATTAAAATAAATTTTTAAGCCACGGAAATCACAAATTTCACACAAAAAAGAATACCGCATTTAAAAATTATTTCCAAATTGTTTTCTCCAAGATCTTGAGTTTGACAGTTTGAAAAAAGCGCGATACATATTTCAATCTGTCTTCACCATAGTGTGAGCTTTGACAAGATGGTAAAACTCCCTATTATGGAAATCACATAACACGTCAATTGTGTATTCGCTCCGTTCCTTAAGCTGACGTTAGCGAATACTTAAAGTTATAGTCGTCCCTTAATATGTTTGGCTTAATTTTTGTGGGATAATCCAGTGTACAAATTTTCGACACAATTATAGAATAAATGCCAACTAACTATTTATTAGAAGAATCTGGCCAGTCAGAGATCAGTCGACTAATTTTATTAATTTAGACGACGGATTGAACGCAGCTAAAGATTAATTCACCATATGGTATGAAAATAATTATTAAATATATAAATGTATAATTTAATCAAATAGAACTAAAAGATTTTCATTTTAAAGAAACAAGTTCGTTAAATCAACGCTATACCCACGACATTATTTTTTTCCAAATTTGTACCTATTCATTCACTAATAAAAAAGGCAAATTATATTTTTTTTTCTGTTTTGACCAAATTCAGTGATACTCGGTTCTTACTCTTTTTTTCCTTGTCCTTTTTTTAGTTTTTAAAGAATTACCTTGTTGATTGAACAGCGATGAGGTATTTCCTTTTTGGTTTGTAGAAAAAAAAGGATACCGGAGATTCAGAAGATTAACCCACCACTGGATTGTTTGTTGCCGATGCTTTTGGCGTTCTCTTCACCGTGCTTCGTCATAGTCATGATCGTCTTTACGGATACCTTAAGCTTGGTTTTGTTGCATATGAAGAATTTTTTTTATTTCTTTTGTCGATTAATCAATTTATTTTTGATGTTTGTTGAGTTTATTTTCTTTGAAGAATTACTTTTTTATCTTGATTATTTTTTTTTGTTTTTGAATTTTTTTTATAAAGGCGAAGAGATTCTAACAGAAAATAAAATAAAATGGATATGTTAGAATTAATTATACCTGATTTTGGACAGGAAATACCTATCGTAACGTGATATGGAATTTTAAAAGGTATGACAAGAGAAGTAAGGTCAAACATTCAACGTTATTGTAAAAAAAGAAACAAATTAGGCATTAATGTTTACTTGGAATTTCTTTTTATTTATAAAATAGAAATTATATATTATGCACAAAATTGTTTGAATATGTTCGTATTGTTTCATAACTTTGTCAAAACACATTTGATTAACCAATTTTCTAAATTTAATTTTTAGCTCTTTACAGACTAGAAATGGAAGACTATAATCAATTCTGACAGATTTCAGAAACCAAACAAAATAACTTGTCGTAGATATCAAGCATCAAATATGCTAGCATCAGTAGCTACTTTTGATCCAATAATAAACGGCTTAAGTAGGGAAACTTACAAAATGTTAATAGTTTATGTGCGAATGTCACTTTGTTGACAGATTCTACGAACACTCTGTTATTGTTACCGCCATGGAAATGACGTTTTAAATGAATGTGTTTACACAAAAAGGTTAGTTTGATTTGCCTGACAATAGTTTGCAAGTAGAATGATGAAGTTAAGTATATATCAACCAAATGTAAATAATTGTAATCGATTAAAAATGCTATATGTATGGAAACACATTGTAGTACTATATAATTCCGGTATGAATTCAAAATCCTACAATCGTGAGAAAGATATATAGGTATATTGATGAACAAGAGTTTTTGATTTCTGTCATGTGTTTGTATCCCACGAGATTTCTGTTTGTTTTCCTATTTTTGGTTCAGGAATACTCCACGGCAATTTCGCGATTCAAGAAGCATTTTTCATTTAAAATTTCGTATTTTATAATACTTTTATATTAACCTATTGGGATTGATTTGATTATGAATTGTAATTTCTTTGAAGAAAATAGTGGCGCAAATTTTTAAACGATTTAGCACCTAGAACATATTTTGCATCATACTAGGTTTTTAAACCTAGTATGATGCTAAATCGTTAAAAATTTTGCGCCAGTAAATTTATTGCTCAACTTTTTTTAATCCTCAATAAAAGATGACATAAGCCAATATCTATTTTATACCTAATAAAATTATCAAAAAGAATTGCATTAGTAATAATCCAATCAATATGGCGTTTCAAAAACCATATAAACTACCACCGCACCAATATAATCAAATCAAAATGTTATCTATATTGTTGATCGCCTAATAATAAACTTAGCTGAATAATAGCTGTTAATTAAGAACCTCATTTTGTGTATAATCCAATTTAATAGAGTTTCAGATTTTTTTTTATTCATATCTACTAGCCTCAAGTTCCAAAAGAAGAATTCTCCGCAGTTTATGAAAAAAAATTCCTATTCATAAAAATCTTATAATGCTAATTTATTTTTAATCTAAATTAGTGTGTACACCTAAACGATTCGAGCATTGTTTTAAATGCAAAATTTTCCTCTTCTTTCATAGGTATAATGAAACGAACACACTCCAGACTGTATTTTAAATATATATTTCAACAAAAATTAATTGTGTTTGAGAATCGTTTTAGAGATGATATCATAGAGATACATATCACTTTGATCTGGGTGACTATTATAGTGTCGGCGTGTCGCACAGCAAAAACACACACCAAGCTCAAAAAAAATCTAAACAAGAAAAACTCGAATTGATGTTAATCCCTCGATTTAAGATAGACTTAAAATAAACAAATTTAATAAAAAAATAGCGATAAACTTTATCCAAAAAAAAATTATTTAAATCTCTTCTATAAAATAAATTATTTTATTTTTATTCAATGGTATGTGAAGCTTATGAGTGTGTAAAGTTAATGAATTTTTAAGTTAAACCAACCCATTTTTGCATATATTTAGGCGAAGGAAGACGTCAAGGTCGTTCACACTGGGGTTTGTAGGTTAGTTTTGAGCAAAAAATTAATCATCTGTCTTAATGCATCTAAGTTATAATAAAAAAATGGGAATAAAGTCCATGTTGCTGTCAACGTCAAATAGTGACTAAATTTTGACAGATTAATGACAACTTGTCACTCGTGAGTGACATTAGTTTCCATTTGCATTTGACTATATGCTTGTGTCTTAAGACAATGTACAATTGTACACATTGAGTCTGATTAGACCAGTCCTTTACCCGTACGTTTCGAATCGAAATTGAGTTATTATTTTGATACACTGTTTTAATAAAATAATTTCGTTGAAAATGAGAACACAAACTGAAAAAGAAACTACATATTAGCCATAATATTTAACACAATTTATTATTTTTTCAACAATAAAACTACCACAACTTCTGAACACGTCAAAATCACGAATGGGAGTGGGCAAATAACAACGAAATTGAGATTCGTCTTACAGCGAATTCAAGAAACACAAACAAATATATATGAAATTAGCCTTAATGCTAACAATAATTTAATTCGTATGAGCCGTAAATACAACAATAATATAAGTCTATATAAACAAAGCTAACTCTCGGTATTTATCGGGACCTAGCTAAGTCCATATAGATTACTGTGTTACCAACCCAATTACATGTGGTTATATGGGAATGTCGGTAATGTTGTGGGATAAATCCCAATGTCTTTTTTTTCATACATGCCTATATGGACTTACAAAAAAACGCGGCTATTATATCTACTGATGTTTGATTGATATTCCATCAAAGTTGACCAAAAAGGGAAAAACAGAACAAATCACTAATATCAGAATAGAAGAAGTAAATAAAATCCTGTGAGTTAAACAAAAATAAAAAATCCTGCATCACTTCGGCATTTTAATCTTGTTTATAAAAAGAGAATAGAGACAGAGAAATTTGTATATGTATTTTCCGGCTGTCAAATTCATACATACGTAAACATATGCTATGGACCTCTTTTTACGTTACTTCGGAAACAAAAGGTAAGGAAAATTGAATCAAACGGAGTAGAACCTGAGCAGAGTACACTCCGAGCGCTCTGATTTATTTATGAAACACACTTGAGTACTTCACTGTCATATCAATAGAAATCAACTCACAATCTGTCAAATAACATGAAAACTGCATGAAGTTGGCCGCGCTCTACTTTGAGCTCGGTCTACTCCATCAATTTTTCCTGAGCTCATAGAGCACTAACAGATAAAAGTTAGAAAGTAAAAAAAAATTTTTTTCATTAGAAATATGTACCTAGTATTATCTTTCAAATCAAATGAATTTAAATGATTCATGGACATGGTGTGTTCATGCTTCAAAATAGCTTTAATACCTGAAATAGATTCACTGGGCTCTGCGTGCAGCGAAACTTCAGAACTTAAATTTAAATGTATAAAACTCAACGACAAATCTAAATGCAGCGTAAAACGACACGATTGTCAAAATAATTCAGGTTAAATGCTACAGTTGTACAGTGCTCTGCTCAGAGCTAAAAAAGAAAAACGCCTTATGAGTGCATATACCTATTATTTTACATATCCCCTTTTTTATTTTTATGTGATTGAAATCAATTTCAATGGATTTCAATTTCAAAGAAATTTGCAAATAAGCTGCAAATGATACCAAATACCTTAGAATATAAGCCACCGTGCTGTCTCAAACCTTACAGTTAAAATTACAAACCATATGTCTAGTCCATTTTAAAGATTTAAATTGGTTTTTATAAATGTGGATGCACTTCATAACAACCAATTTTTTATGTAAATTACTTCCGCGTGAGCCAACAAAGTTATGTGGATTTACAAAAAGCAAAAAAAAAAACGTTCATTCATCATCTTCGCAAATAAATGAATATAAACATCTTCCTTCATAATAACGGAAACGGAAATGGCGGCACACATAAAATCAAATAAACTCTGGCAATCAAACTGCAGTCAATTCCATACAAATATGGCAAGAAACGTAATTCTTATAAAACAGAACCAACGAAAATTAACTGAAATCTCTACATCTTATCCAATATTCATCTTACAGCATTCATGCATCGATTTCATGAATGAAATGAAAATTAAATAAAAAAAAAATATCTTCAGATTCATTAATGGAAATAAAGTGGCTTCAAGTCCAAAATGAGAATACATAAGGAAATACAAAAAAAAAAAAAAAATAGAAATCCATCCCATGTGGGATACTTCGCATCTGTTTTGTTACATAGTTGAATTAATCTTTTCATTATAATGGCAGCTAGACTTGACCATAGAAAGACAAAAGCACTTTATTTAATAGCCATTTCTAGAAAAGTGATGTTGGGTTTTATTTATGTTTATTTTTGTTTGAAATCTTTAAATATAGAGAATAGAGATTGGAGTTACTCGTATTCGTATGATACATTATTATTTTATTTTATATTGGTTACAATTTTTCGGAATGTTGGAACTATGGAAAAAGACAGGACTCTCATAACACGTTTGTATTATCTTTATTATTCATATTGTAATTTGCCCAGTTACTTGCTTTTACAGAACACACAAACTATGTTAAAATATAAATAAATGCAGATTTACTAATTTATTTGCACCAATTCTGTTTTTGACAGCTGTCATTGGAAGAAATAGCAGTGATACAAACCATGTTTCTGTTTATCTGATCGCAGACAAATTAATGACCACCATAAAAAATTAAGGTAGTGTTTTATACTTAAAACAGATATGGAGAGATCTGCAACCAACGAAATTGGGGACTACAAATTGTTGTACACAAATACAAAATCTACAGTGGTCACAAAGCTGCCTATGTCTTTATTCCTCAATTCACGGAAAGCTTCATAATAACAACCGTGTGTTTTTGCATGCCCATATATACTTGTGTGAAAAAACGACATCAGTTAACACGTATTTACAACAACAACATAAGTCCATATGGACTTAACTTTGGGATTTAGATTAGTAAGTCCCGATAAAAACTGTATTACCGGCACATTTACCGTGCATGTTATATGGAAGCGTCAAATTTCGTCGGTAAAGGTGTTGGCCCAATGTCGTTTTTTTTTACAACTTTATATGGACATGCAAAAAAACGCGGCTAAAAATAGAAAGAAATCAATAGAAAATCTACCTGTACCCCTTTCCTGTATCAACCAAAAATTTAATTTGTTTTCTCTTCACTACAAGCTTTAACCTGCAGGCGTTTTTAAATTTGGGATTTGTAAAACAACTGGAGAAACACATGCCATTTGAAATGCACGGGACAAGTTAATAAATATCTAAGCAAATGCATAGCATAGCGTCAGCGATGGAAAACTAGTAAACAAAATCCTAATAATATCTTTTATTATTTTTGTTTTTATGACAGCAGCTTCTCTAACGCTACGTGTTTCCAGACCGTTTGTGTCAGATTACAAAATATTCTCCTTACTTTGGAATCTGTATATAGATTTGTTTATTCAATTTACTTCAAATTGTCATTTTAGGGTATTATTTAGAACCAGAATACTAATCAGAGTAGGTACTTATTTTTCTTTAGAGATAATATAACAATAATTTGAACTTGGTTTGAGTAGCTTGAATATGAACAATGAAACAGAAATATATTGGCTATTCAATTAACTATTCAATGTTTTTTTAGATTCAGTGAAGTATGCAAGGTGAAGTGATTATTTTTTTTCAAAGTACCTAGTACTTGTAAGTATACTGCCTTCCGGAAGATTTGTTTTACCATTATTATGTAGTTGTTTTGTAACTTTGATAACACTAATAGATAAAAGTTAGAAAGTAAAAAAAAAAAATTTTTATTAGAAATATGTACCTAGTATAATCTTTCAAACCACATGAATTTAAATGATTCATGGACATGGTGTGTTCATGCTTCAAAATAGCTTTAATACCTGAAATAGATTCACTGGGCTCTGCGTGCAGCGAAACTTCAGAACTTAAATTTTAATGTATAAAACTCAACGACAAATCTAAATGCAGCGTAAAACGACACGATTGTCAAAATAATTCACGTTAAATGCTACAGTTGTCATTTAAATGTGAACCAGAAATTTGTCAAATCAAAGTATTTTTTTTTTATTGTAACTATCTTCCAAAAAAAAATCAAAATAATGTTTTATTCAATACATTATATTGATTTTTTGAAAATAGAAATGGTTGTCCAGTCCAATTTGTTTGTTTACTTCGGTATCATTTTTCTGTGCAAATTTTCTTTCACTTTGATACTTTGACAGAAAAACACCCAGTGAATAAAAAAAAATGGAAAAGTGATTCCAAAACTGTCTTAATTAATGTAAAACTATTTTAGGAAAACTTTTCAGAAACAAATTTTAATTTTTAAGCAAAAATTGTGTTTCATAAGTTTTTAATATTTTCTTACTTTTCAGAAGCTGCACCTCCGCCTTATCAACTATCAGCAATGGACAGACTAAAACCCGAAGGTATGTTTGATTGTATTTTAATTTGTATTTCATCAATGAAAATTAAAAAAAAAAACTGGCACGAGTACGATAACTTTGGCGCCAAGAATTGATAACGGTTTTTTGTAGAACAGTTCAATACAAGCATTTTTTACTATGGGTGGGGGGGGTGTCTATCTTCCTCCGTTTGGGCGGGAGGGGCAATTTTATAAAAACAGTGATAAAAATTTAAAACAAATATTAAAACATAAAGGTAATACTTACAACTAAGTTTTATATTTTTTTTTAAAGCCAATACTTTTTTCTATTAGATGTTTTTTAAATCAAGTGAAACCTATGCATAGTCTTTGAAAAAACGGACTTTAAACTAAAAAATTGCGAAAAAAAGGTAAAATAAAACTTTGAAGTGTGATTTTTCAAAACTTTGAAGTGTGATTTTTCAAAACTGTAAATAAAACAAAATACTACTTTTTTTTATAAAATTCGTCGCTCATATTAATTTTAAATCATAAACTGAAAACAAAATGATTTTATGTGTTCTGGTTTTTGAGAAAATGGAAAATTACTAAAGCGTATAAACAGTGAGGTATGTAAGGGGGGGCATGCTGCCCCCTGCAACCCCCCTGCTTGGACACACTATAGGATTTGGGGTGGGTGCGAGGTGGGGTGGGTGCTAGGTTGGGTGTATGCATTTAAAGATGCCCAAGCATCATTACAAAAACGAACCTACGTACAACATTCACCGTATACCAAAAACAAAAAGAAAACTCTTATAGAAAGTAGTTTTAGTAATTTTCCATTTTCTCAAAAACCAGAAAACATAAAATCATTTTGTTTTCAGTTTATGATTTAAAATTAATATGAGCAACGAATTTTATAAAAAAAAGTAGTATTTTATTTTACAGTTTTGAAAAATCACACTTCAAAGTTTTTTTTTACCTTTTTTTCGCAATTTTTGATTTTAAAGTCCGTTTTTTCAAAGACTATGCACAGGTTTCACTTGATTTAAAAAACATCTAATAGAAAAAAGTATTGGCTTTAAAAAAAGATATAAAACTTAGTTGTAAGTATTACCGTTATTTTTTAATATTTGTTTTAAATTCTTAGCACTGTTTTTATAAAATTGCCCCTCCCGCCCAAACGGAGGGAGATAGACCCCCCACCCATAGTAAAAAATGCTTGTATTAAACTGTTCTACTGACTAGAAAGACATATTTTAAGCAGTACCTAGGAAGCTAGATTTATCGACAATGTTGTGGACAATACAAAATACGTTGATTTATGTTTCAACACTTAATTCCGTCGAGTATTGCTCTTTTAATAAAAAAAAAACTAAATAAACTACCCGTCATTTTACTCATACGTCATACCCCATAATTTCTCTATCCCAATTCAGTTTCAAGTCTTGATCCCTTACCATCTTAATCACACGCCACAAACCAACAGCCTCATCAGCAAAATATCAGCATGAGCAACCCACAACGAAAAAAAAATATTTATTTAGCCTAGCTACATATTCATCCACTTGGTTAATTTTTGAAGAATTCTGGCGCCGCCGCCGGCCGGTTAAAGCAGCATGTCGCCACAATTTTGTTTTTGTATTATATTGATTTGTGAAATGTTCTAATGTTGATTTGGCTGTGTTTTTGTTAATTTTAACTTGAAGAAAATATAAATTAAATTGCTACTCAAAGACATTGATTAATGTATTATTATTATTATCTTCGAAACGTCAAATTTTAATTCGTATCTATGTATCTAGTTTTCAACTTAAAATGTTTCATTACTATCGAGTTTAATACGTCATGTGTAGCTAATAATGAGAAACAGAATTGTCATAATATATCTGTCAACAGATTTGAATAATAATGAAATAAAATTGGCTACGGATTTACGAATTTATTTTTAGAAATAAATTGACGGAACAAAATTCATGCATAAATTAATTTATAAGCACCTTATAGTAAAAATGTGGCGCCAGATATTGACCGATTTCTTATTACATACACACGTGATTACACTTCTTCTTAAACGAATGTTTTTTCTTTGGTCAAAAGTATGTTTTGACGTTTGAGCCCAAGATGACAACGCGAGGCCATGCTGCCACCATGGTGGAGAACACAGGTGTAACAAGATAAGAAACTTTTTTTCAATTTTTTTTAATTCATCAAGTTTAACTGGAATGATAGGCTAGACAGCTAGACGAATTTATGTTTGTGAAGTGTGTCTTAATTAATTGATAAAGAATTTGGTACGGTTATTTGGTGACATCACCAAATTTCTTATGAAATACTAATAAAATCCATTGAAAATTTCATAAGCTTCGACTTTGTTGACTTTAAAAGTATTTTGTTATTTTAAGAAATAAATCTACCTTTACTTTTGACATTTGTTATTGACAGATGGGCAACATGCTGATACCAGGGCCGCATTTAGCGAACCTCAAGATAAGATATCTAGTATATTGGAGTACCTGATGTGTACAAAAAAACCAAATCACATTCGTTATCTTCTTCAAATTTGGACACTTTGGGTATCCGAATATCCCTCGTCTTGTTTTCTACGTCAGCCATTTTGTTTATATGCTGAGCTTTCACAAGATATAATATAACAAGAGTATCCAAACACTTAGTTATCGATCATCTGAAAGTCACCTATTTGCTGTGCCCAACGACTACTTTTTTCTGTTTATAACAGAAAGGCACTACTTTAGTTGTTCAATGGGAAGATTTCTGTGTTAAGTTGATTAAATGTATGTTCATTCACTAAACCGAAACTGTAATTGTACCAAAACAATTATTTCCTATCATTCTACTCCTTCTAACTAGTGTCATGCAACACCTGTTGCATTTAAAAGGCAAAATGCTTTACAGACAGATTGTTAAATATTATTATTATTACTATTATTATTATCATTATTATTATTATTATTATTATTATTATTATTTTTATTATTATTATTATTATTCTTATTATTATTATTATTATTATTATTATTTTTATTATTATTATTATTATTATTATTATTATTATTATTATTATTACTATTATTATTATTATTATTATTATTATTATTATTATTATTTTTATTTTTATTATTATTATTATTATTATTATTATTATTATTATTATTATTATTATTATTATTATTATTATTATTATTATTATTATTATTATTATTATTATTATTATTATTATTATTATTATTATTATTATTATTATTATTATTATTATTATTATTATTATTTCTATTAAGCAATTTATATATCATCCGTTCATATTGCTTAAGCTCAACCATAATCGGCTTGATCATATTCGTTCAGTTTTCATTTACTTTTACCTCCATACGTAAAGAGCGCTCCATAGCTCAGTTTAAAGACCCAACTATAATATTCGGAAGCAAAAAGAAGCTTATGTCATAATTCTACATCAAGTTTCCTTAAGTGCCGTTAATTTCTTGTGTCTACCATAATGGTCGGTTGCAAACGCAAGCACATGGCTTTCACTATGCAGCGTTTTTAACGTACGGAAGCGAAAGTGAACGAAAATTGAACGAACCTGAGCAATCCGACACTATGGGAGCACTATATAATTTGCGTGTATTCTGATGTGTTCGTACGACCCCGTATACGCACTGTTGCGACTATTAAATTTAACCCTCAAATACTTAAATTTAACAGCCAGCCAGCACTTCTCGTCTGTATAGCTAGATAACACAGGCAAGTGTTAAGAGAAAGATGAGAGAGTTTTTAATTTTGACCGGGTCAACCTCAGATAAGCATAGTATTTGTAATTACTTTGCTTAATAAAAACATAATTTTTCTAACATACCTAGTTCTTTTTGCAGCTTACTTGTAACCATTTTCTTGTCAACTGAAATTCTTAATCGATTTTTATTTTTTCAATTTATATTTTCAGACCGAGCTCCAAGCGAAAACTTAAAAGACGGAGGTCTTTCCACAGTCAGCAGTACTACCACAAGTCTACGAGTTCAAATTCCAGAATCGTTCACCACTAACGGTGAAGGTAAGTTTAAAATTTTACTTATAAAACTATAAATCCATGGCCAAACATAATATACTGACAACTGACGTAAAAGAAAAACAGACAGAACTCTTAAAATAATAATAATTAAAAATGACGCGACGATAAAAGGTTATCGCAATAAGTTGAAGGGCTTTTATTATTTATTTTTTCGTTCAAATACTTAAAGCAGAGGTACCCATTGCATTTTATATAGATATAATATTGTTGTATACTAGGTATAGAGGCTTCATACATATATACATATATATGTTGTACCTGTTCCAACCCAACCGCATTATTCGTTTTGAAGGCCGTTCGTTTGTGGATTTCTCAAGTAGAACTTAACATGTCGACCAGCCAGCGCCATACCACAAGCACACCACTGTCGCGTAAATCCCAATGTAGTATTGTATGTGCTCAATAACTTTGTTCTTTTTTTTATTTGCTCAAATAGTGTGTTCAGATTATTACTAGATACTGTAGCTCTGGCTTCCACTATATATGTAGCTGCGATAATACCCTACCACCACCCAGTTAAGTTGTATCGAAAAGATATGCACATAATATCTACACAAATATATAGCATTTATGGCTTTGCTATAGATAAAAGTATTTTCTTTGGCGCCGGAATGCCGCCGCCACTGTGCTACAAAAACACTTCGCTATACGCTGAACTATAAGTCTATACAGAGCTACATTTTTATAGCCGTCCGACGCGACGCGCCAGCATTAAATACTTGTGCTTTACTACATATCTATATGGAGCTTATGGAGGTTTTTTTTTTAGACATTAAGTATGACCAGCCGCCATCGTCAGTTTTATAGTGGTTTATATAAGCAATTTGGCAGCACCTTAATTTTGCACGTTAAAAAAAAAGTACTAATCGATTCTTGTTATCGATTAAGGGGTATATGCAATGATTATGCGGGGAATAGCGTGGAGTCATACCTTTTTATTTCTGTCGAGTTGGATATTTTTCTTGTTTTCGTTTTTAACACACCACAATAATGGGCAACATTTCATGGATATTAATTTGTTCATTCCTTCTTAAAATGGTGGGTAGTTGACCAGCATATTTGAAATGTTGTGCACTACGTCACCTGCTCGAATCCACACAATCTAGGAATTTTCAACAATTGTGAACCATGTCGAAATTAAATAGAGTGGGAGTTATTAATGGGTTTTTGTATCTTTTTTTCATTTTCTTAGCGCCACTCACAACAGTGAATGTGAATCTATAATCAGAATAAAATTTCTAATCCCACAAAACGAGTCTCTCAATAATTACACACACACTTTTAGAAGTGTACCGAATCATTGTCTACAATATTCATTTTATGGTTCCAAAAGTAAACATCTGGGATAAAATTAAAAAAAAAAGTGATCAAATCGGTGCCCGTATTTGGAAATTCGTCGGATAAATAATTTAATGTAGGCGGCCGATTGTAGATGAGTGTGGAACACGTGTTTTTTCGGCGCGATAAAAATATATTTTTTGTTCGTTGGTTTTTAACAGCAAAAGCCGATATTTATTAAGTCGCTTCTAAACGAAATGTTATAACTTTGATAAAAATATAATTTTTTTAAATCTTTATTTCGGTTTCGTTTGATTTTATGCGTCCACACAGCCCACACATTAAATGTGGATCGCATTAGTATGCTTTATTATTAATTTATTCAATCAACTTTTAAATGTTTTATGTTTTTTTTTATTATTATAACTTTGTATTGAATTTAATCCCTTTAGGTTTGTTGTTTTTGAGGTATTTTTATAAGAAAATGCAAAATAAATTATATACAGCCGCTCCTTTAGAGATAGTAATACATATATTGTGATCTGATTAAAGTCATGTTTTTATTTAAACAGGTTTTAAAAATATTCATTGGCATATATTTTGCATTTAGTGATTTTCGCAGGAGGTGGTCCTTAATATGTTTGAATTTAACTTTCCAAGCAATAGAGATAAACAATAAATTTTAAATTGATAAAAAAGATAGAATTTCAAATTAGAGTATTGCTCTCATCTCTGAGCTTTGTTTTTATTTTCTATTAATTTATATTTGAGAAAAAAAAATTTGTGGACGATAAATTAAACTATGTGTACAAGCAAATCTTTAGTTCTCACGTTGGGTGCCATACTCATCATCAGATAAAATATCTGTAGGTATACAGTAGGATTTTCAATCAGCGTAGCCAGTGGTTAAGAAGAAATCGAAGAAAACAAACAACACACACTTATAGAGCGGAGTAAATTACTGTTAAAATCTCTGTATTTTTTTAATGTGTGAATTAGATTTTGGTAAAATGTTAAGCATTTTCGTGTAGTTCTATTATTTAAATCAAAAAATAATTTGTTGATGATAAGCTAATAAACTTTGTTAAAACAATTCTTTTGTCTTCACGTTGGGCGCCATCTGTAACATCACTTTTAATACCTATATTCAGAATTTTTTTTCGTTGTAGAAACTGAATTTCAATATGGACGCTTTAATGTCCATTAACCTGTCCTGTCTTTTTTTTTCGCATTGATATTAAAAATATTCAATTTATTTTTTTCTACTTTTCCGAGTATATGAACACTTATTCCACTCAACTTCAAAATTTGGTGTAGAGAAGCTGAGGGATATATGCTGAGCAGCTCACGGAAAATGCAGTCATTACCTTAAGTTATATATGTATATCTGTGATTTCGTGATAGTGCCAATTTCCCCAAGCTCCCCTATTAGTTTGAATTTTCTATCTATCAACTTTATTTCACATCAGTGTTTTTTACTGCATATAAAATATCTAAAAAAAAAAACATTAAAGTTAGGGATAGGTATCTAAATATTCATATTTCTGTATTTCAGAGTAAAACATCATTAAGTGCCACCCATAATGTTTCACCATTATAGCACTTTCTTATCTCTATTGACGCTAATAACTTGTTTTTTTTCACAATCAATGTATAATCAGTTGCTGGTTTTTCCTAACCAAAGAACACATGCCTTAATGAAAAAAGAGCCCAACTTAAAACAGTGAAACACAGACAGAGCAACTTATTAAAAATTAAAGTGACAATGAATCAAACCTGAGATGTTGTCAAGTGGATGTCTGGTTAAAATTCCTTAAATGCTCGCTCCTTATGAAACATTATTATAGTTGTTTGTAAAACGATTATTGTGCTTTTATTATTTTATCCCACAGAAAGAAAGACAATAAATACTCGTACCTAACTGGATTATGGGCACTATACACCAAAGTCATTAATTACGTTCATTTAGATGCCATGTGCTGAAGGCAATTATTTAAACCAACAAGCGACTCACGACACTGTGAGTTAAATAAAAAACGAAGTCATTTAAACAATACCGGAATTGCTACTTCATCAAAAACATGTCTGACTGCAATTTGACATACAAAAATAATGGAGGCGCCTTCTTCCATCTTATTTATATGCGATATTTCGTAAACTCTTTTACTGTTGATAGTAAATTTTTCAAATAAAATTACTTAAACTTAACATATCTTAATCCGCTAAGCAAATTTTGCTTGCTTTTCAATTTCCCACAAATATTGTGTCTGACAAATATATAGGTGATCTGCGTCAGTTTCTTGGAATTTTCATTTAATACAAGATGTTATTGTTTATAGTTTTTGTTGAGTACTTTTCATTTAACCCTCTTGTGTGGGAGTAAAGACATAGGGTATTAAGTTTAATTCAAAGAAAAATGTTGGATGTCACGGCTGAAAACAAAACAAAAACGATTTGTCATGTTTTCATCAATTTAAAACTGTTATATTGAAAACAAATTTCCTTCCACAAAAGTCTGGCTGCTATTACACGTGAACTCAAGACTCAAGAAGCGTGTCTCTTTTTTTTTCTTCGAAAAAATATTCAGAGAAGCGCATATGCTACTACACGATGTATCTCAGCGACTCATATCTGACATTTGTCTTTTATATCTTAAGCAAATGAAACAAAAATGTTTTACATGAACGACGATAAAAACGAATGTCAAATGAAGTCACGGAAAATTCGGCCGGAGACTCACTCTGATTTAATGTCTCATTGTTTTATGTCATTGTAGAAAGGCTTGATTTAAAATTGACTGTTTTTTTCTGTTTCTTAATCAATTAAAGCAAAGATGTGAAAAAAAACGACTAGCGATCAAAACGAAATGTCATAAAAAGTCACAAAAACTTCGGACTGAGACACATCGAGGGGCTGACTTGTTTTTCTCTTTCGCACTCATAGTCATAGAGCAGATTGTCAAGGAATGTCTTGACTGATTCAAGCATCTTTCTTAGTGCCAGTTGTACAATTGTGGTTCAAGGTGGTTCAATTTCTAAAACCACTGATTTCTATTGTAAAACTGGCCCTAACCTGTCAAAATCGATGTGTTAAATACTTCAACCAATATTGTACAATTAGCCCTTAGTGTAAACCAACTGCGATTGTGAATTCTTCTCTGCCTTCTGGGTTAAGCTTATCATCTATAATCCTCGCATATTCATTGTTGTTAATTGTTAAATATAAAAATGATGACTAGTTGTGTTCTTAGTTTTTTTTCTATTAACTATAAGGCTTAATTATTTGACAATTATAATTTCGCAATTTATTATTTATGTGAAAGAGGATGTTATATTTAAATATACCAGACAACAATATATTATGGACTAAACATCACCAAAAGCAGACGCTATAACATACTCACGCGCTTTTTATAAGATACTCCAATGATAAAAATTAAAAAAGAAATCGTTGACGTGCGAGCATAGACACGCTCTGTTGCACAAGTACCACACAATTTTATTGTTGAACATTTATATAATTGACCTGGCGCCACAGTAAAGATACAAATAAAATGTAAAAAGATACTTTGTATGATTCCCATTATTCGGTGTGGTTGGGGAATTGTTGTTATTTCAATAATAGAGTGTGTTCCGGTACTCCCCTCTAATTCTTATTTTCACTCTCATTTAATAGCAGGAAAGCAGTATTGTGATGTGATAATTCGATTCCGGACTGAAAGCTGAGTATCTGTTTTGTCTTTTGTGCGGTTATAAGTCGTGTCTAAAATTCGACATGATGTGACCTTTTGTTTGTTTGGGTGGCTAATATTGGCGTAGAGAGTTGGCGTAGAGAGTAGAGAGTATGCAAGTTTTAGAATATTTTGTTTTTATACAAAAAGTTAAATTTTTTTGTTCAAAAGATATGGGATATCTTCCTTGTTGGTGTCATCATAAGTATAACTTTATTAAATGTCAAAATTATCATCGCTTAAAAAGTAACCTACCTTATTTTATAGTGTCCAATCTTAAAATATACCCTGCGATAACAGAATGTCGTCAACGTCTGGTCATATCTTATCTGACAGAGACTCATATTTCTACTTAGATAATTCATACTATAATCAGAATGTTTACAAATTAAGTTCGGCTATGAAGAGCTTTATTGAATACATTAACATGTATTTCGTCACGTACCCATTCAAATGCAGTTTCTTTTTATGGGTGTTACGCTTGAGTTTTTAACCGAATAGCACAATGGTATTTTGCATTTTGCATTTTGAACTGTTTTTGATTAGCAAGTACGGCATCTTGCTGGAAAGAGATGTCGGTCGAAGACTGTATGCCTTAAGAAGAAAAAGTACGAAAGCTATCGCATTTGGGAACAAATCCTTCGGTTTTTGTTGTTATTATTATTATTATTATTATTATTATTATTATCTTTATTGTTTTTTTTCCAGAAGAATACAAACTTAAAGTTAAAAAGATATACAAGCACGGCCCTAAGCCGTCTGCCGGTTAATTAAATATATATCTATGTAATCTGAGAGAAAATGTATACAAAAAGATTTATGACAAAAAAATAGAAATTAAGAAGCAGAAAAAAAATAAATTAAACATAATCTAGAACAAAAAAGGATTTAAATTTATATGCTTTTAGTTTAGCGAAAACGAAATTAATAAAGTAAGTAACAATATTGATTCATATTTTTAAGACAAAAGTTTGGCTTTATTTTACATTTAATAAATTAGGTTTACCTAAAACAAAACAGAATATGGAAGCAGTTAAAGACTTAGAATATCAACTGGTATCGCGGGCTTTTAGTTTAGCTAAAACGAAATTAAATTGAAACAGGCTTTTAGTTTAGCTAAAACAAAATTAGATTAAGTTTTATCCTCAAAAATCAGGCTTTTAGTTTAGCTAAAACAAAATTAAATCAGATTCTATCTCCATAGGTATGTACCTAAAATAGATTCACATATGTATTTCTATACTCAACCGAATGTGAGATAAACCGAATAAGCAGCTTCCAACCACTCTCTCCGTTCAGAACACTTAAACATTCCTCTAGCGATAGATAACTCTTGTTGAAGTATAGTCGCCGAATTTCTTGTAAGATGGGACAAATTGCCAAAAAGTGGAAGATGTTTTCAATTTGATTCAGATTACACAATGTACAGTGGGGACTAATATCATTTCTGTGAGGCCTATAGTTGAGCTCTAGCAATTCTGTGCGAGCTTTAAAAATCAAACTCATCTCCCAAACAGTAAATTCATCTCTAAAGTAATTGGCTTCCCCCAAACAGAGATTAAGTTTGCTATACATTGTTCTCGACACAGACTCCCTCGCCCTATCGTTAAAAGCCAGATATATTTGCTCATCGAGAGTAGAAATGCAATCATAGGCCCTTATTGCGAGTGTCGTTTAACTTTCGATGCGATAGAAGTCGAAAGCATCGATAAATGTTTGTTTTGGTATTGTGTAACTTGATCGACAGAGATATCTATTACTGTGAATAACGAAAACGCTTATTGTGAATAAACCTTATATTTTGACATTTGGGGTAGTGCCAGTCATAGTACATGTAGGAAAAAAATACTTTTTAGTCCTAAATTGAGTCAAGAAGTATTTCCAATTAAAAGATAAATTAAAACAGAAAACTTTAGAAATCTTGGAAATGTGACAGAAATCATCTAAAAACTGTGTAACAATTTTCTTATGATGCAATTATAACGCAATCCTATCACATGCAATGCTTAAAAATAAGCGTTGAGTATCTATACTACACTAACCATCAGCTACAAGGCACCTTGTTTGCTGTGTGTCTGTTTAATGACACGAAGATTTTCCTTTGTTCTCTTGTAATATTTTATCGTTGGGAATTTTGTTGGGATATTTCCTCCAAACGTATGGGATTTTTTGGTTTGCATTTTTATCACTGTCATATGTTTCAGTCATTCCTATATTTTGGCATTTGACAGATAGTAAACAAATTTTCATCAGTCGAAGGAATAGTTTTTTCTTACAAAAAATAAACATTTTAATACTTGTTTTCTTAAAAAAAATTATTTCACGTTATTTGTTATTAATTTACATCTTTTCTTTGTTTGAAATAGTTATAAGAGTAATACTATAATGTTAGGTAAATAAAGATTATCTTGATGTGTTTCAGTGATTGTTAACCCAACCCAAATTTTATGTTTTATTTTCCTTTATTTATTATTATATTGCTCTGTGTTAAAACAATTGTTATTTTAGAAACAATAAAACCATATTTAAAAGGAAATCAACACACATTTGGTGAGAAAATTAAACTCGTTGCCGCAAATTCCCTTCGCGATGTCTGGATTCGCTTCCATCAAAAGCACTAGCTTTTCTAGTTGCTTTCTGACAACTTTTGCCCTGTAAATAACAAATTTATTATATTATTTTGTAAATTTTACTTATTTGACTAAATTTCCTTACATTTTGGTTGAGAAAGTTTGTTTATGTAGACCATAAATAAATAATAATAAATAAATAGATGTAGACACTTCTTTTGTTTAACGCAGTCGATTGAAAAAATGCAGACGACAGATGTCGAATGAAAAAACGAAGAGTATCGTTCACAATTGAGATTCACAATACCAACATCGATTTTCGACGTTCGACTATCGACAACAGTCGATTATCGATAGACAAACGACACTCGCAATAAGGGCCATAGAATGCAGTTCTCCACGAATCTAGATCTTCCACCCAGAAAGTCAGAGGATAGTTTTGTGTCGAGGACAATTCATACCAATCTTTAAAAGGAGTATATCGACATCTTAATGACACTAAAAGAATTCTTTTCTGCAGATTGGTGTTCGGCCTTTGCATGACTTTGATGATATAGTCTGCATTAGCTTTAAGGTTCCTAATATACATTGGAGGCAATCCCGATTCGACGTGTATCGCATAATTTGGTGTGTTATATGGGAGCCTAAAGATCCGTTTGAAAAAAAATCTTTGGATAGATTCAATTTCTTCCATTTGCTTGTACCCATAAACTTCATTACCATAGCAAAAGCAGCTTTTAACGGTTGCATCAAACACCCTGAATTTTGAAGCCGGGTCTATACTTTTGTTGTTGAAGAAATTTGACCACATACAATTAATTGCTGCCTTTGCTACAGCTAGTTTATCTTTTATGTGCGCTCTCAGATTCAAATTGTGTGTTATTAGATATCCTAAGTATTTGTACTCAGTCACAACTTCTAAATTGGAGCCACTGAGGGTCCACGTACGGTCATTTCGAGCACTACGGTTCTGAGATCTAAAAACCATTATTTTAGACTTAGATGTATTTATTTTGAGGTCCCAGATATCACAGTACTGTTTTAGCTTGTTTATTTGGAGTTGCAGTGTTACCGCGTTATCAGTTAAAACAACAAGGTCATCCGCATAAAGCAAAACTTTGATTTGTAGATCACCATAAGTAACACCGCCAGGGATATGATCTTCAATATCATTTATAAAAAGCGAAAATATAAGAGGGCTTAAAATGCAGCCCTGTGGGACACCGGCATCAGATCTAAACTGTTTCGACTGGTTACTACCGTTAGATACACATGCAGTCATATTTGTAAGAAGCTGGTCATAAGTTCTTATAAATTTAATCGATACCCCTATAGCTGTGAGCTTAAATAATAACGATCTCCTATTAACGGTATCAAAAGCTGCCTTAAAATCTACAAAAAATGCATACAGATTCGATTTTTTTTCTATAAAACGTCTAGCTACACTAGTTAGAGTAAAGATCTGGTCGATTGTCGAGAGATTAGCTCGGAATCCAGCCTGAAAGCAGCTTATTTTGTTATTTCGTTCCACCCAGTTAACAAGCCTGAAGAAAAGAATTTGGGTAAATAGTTTTCGAAAAGAACTGAGAACAGAAATTCCTCTATAATTTTCGGGAAGATTAGGGTCACCCTTTTTAAGAATCGCAGATATCATTGAAGACCTAAAAATATCTGGGTAACTTTCCTCATCGAACATTTTATTGAACAGAATCAAAATGTGTTCCAAAAACTGGGAAGTCGCATTCTTATAGAACTCAGATGGAATGCCATCTGTCCCGGAAGCTTTATTGTTTTTCAATTTTTTGAGCGCAGCAAGAAGTTCTAACATTGAGAAAGGAGCATCCAATTCCTCAATATATATTAATGGAAGAGCAAAGCTTATAGAGGTTTGGAAAGGATCTTGTAATTTATTTTGTTGTTATCAAAATATACTTAAATAAAATTTTTGCAAAATGACATCTTCTATAAATTTATATAAAGCCATTAAAACAAATTTGATAAACTTAGCTATTAGATTTGAGTTTGACAACCCAGCTAAAACTACATAATATACGCGCACAATTTATTTTTATATTTTTTTATTCAAAAACCAAATTCTTCAGAGAGAGGTAAATAGAATATGTTATTGGACTTCTGTCCAAAAGAAATATACGGTGTACATTCAAAGATGATCTTTTTTTTTAAACTTCTGTTCGTTGACGTTCGTATTCTTTACTTAAATTTAAAGTAAGCTGTATAAGGCACTCAATCTAACTGCCTATATAAATATGCTGCAACTTGGGAAACGAAAAGCAAATCTTACAAATTTAAAATTATAGGAAGTTCCCATAATAAAGTTTCATATAAAATTTCTTTAATAAAAAAATCTCTAAAGAAGTAATAAAAGAAATTTTATCCAGACATCATTCTTTTTTGCTAACAGCATTTGCACTGTTTTATGTGACTGTTTTTAATTATTTATCACCTCGATTTTATCTTTATCACTTTTGTTAATCCATTTTTTCATGCTATCATTTTATCTCGTTTCCGCGTCGATAACTCGACATGTTGTTTGAGCTAATTAAAACAGTAATCAAACGGCGCCATCCATACGAACACCTTGAAATTAATAAGTCATAAAATTGTTATACAAGCATGTCTATAGTCCGTTCACACATCGCATCACACAGCCTTACTGCATAGTGTTGTATGTAAAGAGAAACTCACCATTAATTGCGCTGTCTACATTTGAATGAACTTCACACGCACACTTCAAGTAGCTATCATCTATTCATCCATCACTTCCGACCAAGTGCTAAAATCCCCTATTATTGTCAACCTATATTAAACTTCCGATGGGACTGCAAATTATTGGTTTGTGGAGGGTGATAGCTTGGAAAGAAATTTTCGAAATTGAATCGAACAAATAATAAAATAGTGGACGGGACCAATTAAAATTATAATATTTTTTGTTTCTTCTTCCTCGAAAAAGATTCAAAAGAAAAACACGCCACCTATGTATGTATATGATTAGACGCTCTACTACTACCGCGACTTATGTGGCTTGTATGGAGAGTGTCTATTTTTAGCGAATGCTGTAATAGTACTAAGTAATAACCTTTTTGCGTGGTGGTCATCGTTTCTTTTATTTTTCCAATTTATTTGATATATTTTTCTTTTCTTTTGCAATATAAAAAAAAAAACTTGCCTCCTCATGATTAGAGATAAGAGTTACAAACGTACGGTCATACTATAGTTTAACACAATACAAATACAAAAATAATAATAATAACCAAGTGAGGAGGACGATGCCATCGTCGACGCCTTAATGGCGCTAGATAACGTTAAGAATTAAGATTAATTTCATTATAAAATTTAACACATTTTTTTTTTAATTTCACTTCTCATTCTCACTCTTGCTATAAGTTACTTTACACTTCAAATATCTATTATTGTTAGACGAAGAAAGCATTCCATATTTTTTTGTATTTGTTGAAAATATGTATGTTTTGTGATTGTTTTAATGAGCGTGTCGTGAATGTTTTTTTTTTTGTATGCCTCGTTAAAGTTTATATATGATATAGTTGTTTGGTTTTTATGGGAACTATTTAACCATAATTATTGCATTAAGGGGCTGGAATTTTATATTTGTTTATTGATAATTTGATTGGGTAGTTCTTTAATGCCTATAACATTCACTAATCTGTGATTAGCTGAACTCGACTATTTATTGATAAACCGGTAATAAATATTGATGTAATCTTATTGTTTTTATTTTGCTTTTTTTTTAAATTAAAAATTGAAATGAGTTTCACAATTTGAATGAATAAGTTGCATTTAATTGTCCCCTCTGATCTGATCCGGATCGGATTTGCATCGCGGAATTCATTTATACAACAACAACACAAGATCCAGCTTTCTAGATCTTGCAAAATTCGAATTCATTCCGGATCAGAGGTGATAAAATACGGCTATTATAGTTCATTCCATTCCCATAACACATAAACACATTCGATATTCCTATAATTTTATGGAATATGATTCAAAATAAGAAATGCCTGAACTGAACAAGAAATCAAGTTTATAGGAACGTTTTTTTAAAGACGTTTAGCAGCGACAGCAGCTGAAAATATGCAAATAGTATTCAAAAGAATATTGAAAAAAATCCTGAATCCTGAAAATGATGAGCCGTAGCTGTCAACAATTGACTAATATCGAATTGCTTGCAAATAAAAAGTTGACTTTTTGCGGACTACAGTTGTTTTTTCCCATCAGATCAAATTTTCTTGAATCTCGATTTAATAGCAAGATTCACACGTATTTGTACACATCATGCTTAACAAATTTGATTCCTTCTGTCAGACAATCCAAAGAATTCGACATAAGAGGTACATTATTGCATTTTAAACAGTTACAATAAATAACATCACATCGAATTGTCTTTCTAAAATCAACATTACTATTTTTGAGAATTTTACATTGCTTTCTGTCAAGTAAAGTTCAGATTTTTGATTATTTAAGCTGCTGTCGTTAAATTTTACTTCATGTACGCATGTCGGTACTGCAGCCTGCAGCGCATACAAAATTAAATTTATTAGGTATCATGTGTAAAGAAACTATTAAAATAAAATGAAGTTAGCATTTAATCTAGTGACTGACGCCAGTAAAGTTGTTAGACGTACATAAGTAGGTTTTGCAGTATGCAATGCTTAACAAATATTAGACAATCTGCTGACGTGGCATCTTTTATCGCTTAAACTTTATTTGCGTTCATATAAAAGCCATTTTTGTGTATTATGTATTGATAATTTCTGATGGGCAATGAGGTTGTTCCCATGAAAACAAGTTTCGATGGCAAGCGTTCGTCCTTAATTCTTAAACAATCACACAAGCCATCTTAAAGATCTTATCACCTAAGAATATCTACACTAATACATACTTTGTACTTCAATGTATTGTTTTCTTAAACAAATAATAACAAAAACTGATCGGCAAATGATCAAAGCTTCTCGACAAGACATCACATCAGTTTGTGTCTTTGAAATTCACCGCTGCATGACGTTTCCCTTTTAATTAATTTTCTTTAATTTGAAAAATAAAATACTTAAATATACGTGTAAGAGGGAGATTTCAAATACTTTTGATTTATAATTTAAAAAAAAAAAAGTAAAACAATCATCTCAAATAAAATATATCAACCTAATCTGATCTTTAACCTCACAGTTCCCTGCCGCTCCTAAAAAAATCATTAAAAAAGGACAGCGACACAGTGTACAAAATTAAAAGTAATTGCAACCTACTCTCTTCTCATAAATAAAACTGATCTTTTGATTTATGTATATTTTGTTGAATTCAAATGACCTCAAAGTAGTAATAATAATCATAAAAAAATATGACATACACTAATAAGAATAATAAACAGGCGCCACCTAAATAACTCTCTCGCCAAAAGTGTCTCCTCTTTTCCGCGCTCTATCACTTTTTGAGAAAAAAAAAGTTATAAATAATTACACTTAGTGCAACACCGACAATGTGTCGACAACTACAAGTCGCGTCGACAAAGCTGCCATACCATATGGCACATACATTCATATACGTTTTGAGTTTTGACGTTTAAGTTTTTATTTGTATTAAACAACACATTGATAATAATGAGTTGTGAATTGTGATGGTCGGTCATCGTCATCGGGGTAATCAAACAAATTTATAGCAAGACACAAAATAAAACCATAAAAACAAGCAATAAGACCCGATTGGAGTCTCTAACTGCCACTGCCGCGCCACTGTTGCCGTCGCCATCGCTGTCGGTGCTGCTCCTGTCGGTGTCGTGGCCGGCGACAATCAATGGTGTGTAGTATTGTTGTTTTTATTCGAGCGATTTTTATCAGCATGCGGTTTATTTCCTCTTTGTGGATGGAATCGGGACGATACCCATTTATTCATGATCAACCGACATTTGAAGCAAATAAAAACTTTGAGTTTCGACAAACAAATTCCTCGTAAGGTTGAGTTGTTCATCGCCGGCGCGGTGGTCAGCGTGGGGAGGCAAAGAGAGAAAACAGGCAAATATGATGGAGTCAGGCAATTAATGTGTATGTGCCTGAAGTTTCCGCGCGTTAAGTGCTGTTTGACGCCACCATCGCTGAGTTGCACCGCACCATTACCCCCTCCTCTGCCGAAACCCCACCACACCGGATTCGCCACCTAATTTGGCGCACATTGAGTGAGCGTATCTCATCACTCTTTTGGAGATTGGAGATCGTGTTATTTTTGTTTAAAAATCAATTGATAAAGTAGTTTTTAAGTTTATATTTACCTACTTGGTATATACTCGTAGTCGGTTGTGCACGCGGCCAAACTAATGGGTAAGCAAAATTTATTGGCGAACGTGATGATGATCACACCAAGATCGGTAAGATTGGCGTCAATGACGACGACAAAGCTGTTCAGATGTTTGTCGGCTTCGTTGTCGACGTTGTTGTCATTGCTGACAACAATTTATTCTGTGGAGTCAAGTGGTGAAAAGTGTTGATCTGACTAAGCAGTTAGGCACCCATTTGACATTTGATCATTTTTTCCGCTTTAACAGGTGTAAGTTCAGAATAGCTGACATTTGTTTCATTGAATCGTATGTATTTAAGTTATCATCTGGGTAAATTGATATACTGACGTCAATTTGATATTTGAAAAAAGTGGGAAATTTGAATTGAAAATTTCTTGCTCATGTGTTTTGTTGAAAATTGTTGAAAAGTGATTAAAAAGGAAAAGATTTGTTTTCATCATTCATTCATTACTTCATAATTATATTAAAAAAATATCCAAAATTGTAAAAATCCCTCCGGCAGAGTGAAATATTAAATCCTGTTTGCTCGATTTTGTATTAAGATACTTCCATTGATTGTATGAAATGGTACCACGGTGGTGTTAAACGACTATTAAATTCAACGGTCCCTGAGCCGCATTTAAGTTTACCCTCGATCCTACACTCACTCATTGCCTTGTGGTTTTTTGATGTGCATTTTAAATGCAAAACGAAAATTATGCTGTAATGATAGGCGCTATGCATAGATCTTGTCGCGCACAAAAATATTTGAGGCAATGGTGATGTAGTATTTCAGTTTGTGTGGTGCTCCCTGATGGAAATATGAAGGGGCTAAGCTGCATTTGTTGGGATGTATTCACCGCTGTGACGGCGGCGTCACCGACAAGCAACGATGATGGCGCGGTGGTGGTCGGTGGTGTTCGGTTGTGAGCATCTGCGTCACATCACGTAGTAATAGAATGAATGTTTTGTTGGGTGGCGGTGGTTTAGTGGTTCATTAAAGTCACGGACGAGTGCGGCGGCATTACATTCACATTGTCATTGCAGCCATTGGCTATGGCAACGACGACGACGCGCCAGTGCCGCCACCGCAAATAAAATAAAAAACAGCAACCTTTATATTATCATTCCTTTATTTGCAAATGATATTTTTTTTGTAACTATTTAATTTGCGTATAGGTAGTTATTTTTAAGTCAGACTGCGATTAACTATGGATGTTTGGAATATACAATTATAATTATTGAGGTTATACATACCTACGTGATGGGTGCAGGGAACTAACTTCACGGGAACTAACTTCACCACTAGTGGGAACTAATTTCCCTTGTTTTTGGTGAAGTGAATTCCCACTAAAGGTGAGAACTAATTTCATCTGAAGATTGTGTGAAGTTAATTCTCATCTACAATGTTTATATTTCAGGAGATATAAAGCTGAAAACATGGGACGACTTTAGTTCCCGGTGTCTCCAACAGATGAGAATGGTAAGGGGGGCATGCTGCCCCCCTGCAACCGCCCTGCTTGGCCAAATATAGGATTTAGGGTGGACGCAAGTTTGGGTGGGTGGAAGTTTGGGTATGAAATATGCGCATTTTGTATGAAAAGTGTAACGTCACCCGAAAGATTGAAATAATTTCCCACACAAAAGTTAAGTTATTTCCCACTCAAAGTGGAAATTAACTTCACAAAAAAAAGTCAAATTAATTCCCACTAGTGGTGAAGTTAGTTCCCATGTGAAGTTAGTTCCCTGCACCTACGTGGTGTACTTCATGAATGTTTAAATGGCTCTTTTGAATAGAATGTGAATTCCTACGATTGGGAAATTTGAACCAGACATAATGACATTCGATAACGGGAACTTTATATGTATGTAGGTATACATTTATGTATTTTTATGTGAGGCTAGTTAGAGTAAAATTTTAATCATTTTATATGCAGGGAATATGATCCCCCCGTTGGGGGCCATTGTTGTAAATTATCAAAGCAAGCTCTCAGTTGAGGATCGGTTATTGAAAATATTGCACAAAATCGACTGATCTTCCAACGTAACAGTAGACCTAATGGTTCCCATCGTGGGGACCATATTCGTACAGAAAATTCATCAGAAACCATGTTAAATATTAAGTGACCTTTACACGGTCAGTCATTTGACATCAATCTGAAATATATTGTTTGTAAAAATAAGTCTGTATGCGTGAATTTGTTTGTCGAAAAATCAAACCCCTTTTTAATTTTGCCTGATGACTGATTACATGTTTAGATGACTGACGGTGTAAAGGCCGCTCTAGAAGATCTGATATATTTGTAGATATCAATTAATAAAATAAAATAAAGGCTATAGAACATGTCAAAAGTCGCAGCTGGAAAAGAAAAAGTATTAAAATCATAAAAAACAGATAAGAATCTCAATTAATAACTGATGTAAATTATTATTTTCATTTATGTAGATGTTCCCTTAAGATTATCGTCACTATATCAATTAACTATAAAGAAGCGGAAAATTACGTTTCTAAATACACTTACTAATTTTCAAAGTTGCATGCATTAGAATTATATTTCTAAAGACATCTAAAAATACCTACTACTATAAAAACAATGTCTTCTTGAATTTATCAGATGTCGCATTTCTTAAAGAGAAACAACAAATTAAAATGCTGTTTTGTATCTCTCTGACAATCGCGAAGATTGTTATTTAAATTATTAATGATTCTATATCTCTGTGTAGCCATCTTTTACATTATTATATTCCGACTTAAGCTTCTGTAAGATTTTTTATTTGTTGTTGATTCTCGCCTTTCTGCCTTGATCTTTTTGTAAGTATATTGATTGCTTTAGCACACATTTACTAATGGCATAAATAAACAAAGTGATTTTAATATGAAAAACAAAAAAAAAGTCTTCAGAACAAATTTGTGTATGGTGTTTTGTTCCGTTTGGAGGTCTCAACTTACGTAACCAAGTGGCGCCAAAAATATTGTCGTTAAATTCTATTTAGCTGTTTCTTTTATAATTATACATATTTTAACGACAAATGCAGGTCAGGTGTTGGAAAAAAAGCTTAAAGCAATAATCATTTGTGAAACGACCATTAGCATCCAAAACGAAATGAACACACAAGTGACGCGGCCTGTGTGTTTGGCGTTTAACTCGATGACATTCGAACGAACAACTTTTAACTTAATAAATTTATAAACATAGCATCTCAAAATGTTATAAATTGTCTTTGTTAGCCATTAATTACCAATCAAAATATTTTCACTTCGTAAATTATAATATTAGATATATGATGGTATATTAGAATAGAAATACATCTATCGTAGATTTAAAGAGGAAAATAAATACGAAATGTCATCGAGAGATACAATAACATATTATGAACTTGAAGATGGCGGCCAACGACACACAGAAAACGCCAAATTAAACGATACATGCGACGTAATGCAACGACAGCAAAAATGCATTCGAACAATTTATGATTGAAAAAAATGTATAAACAACATGGAAGGGCAACCGAGAACGAGAAAAAAATATAATAATAATAAATAAATAGGTATTATAAGAATAAAAATAAAGTGACGGTAATAATAACTTTATGCCGCCAACGTATTTGCAAATTAGACTTTAAATACGTGATTTTTATGGCTAAATATAAAGATGATGCTTGTTATAATACTGTGATGGTTAGGAATGTGAAAGGAATTAAAGTAGAAATATGAGATAGAAAGACAGGAAAAAGTAGATTAATAAAAATGGCACAGAGTAAACATTTTGATTAAGAAAAGTTTATTGAAAATGCTTGTCATTGAATGCGTTCAGTTGGTCGTCTAAATAATATTTGACATTTCGTTAATTAAGTTATCTGGTGAATCAAAAACTTTTAAAAGTTAGTTATTTATTTGTGTGCCTGTTAAATATTTTGTTGAAATATCCATGCATGAATTAATATAAAGATTATAGTGACGACGACCATGTTAACATTAATTATAGCATCTTCTTCGGTATTTAAATGTTCCTATAATTTCTTACTTTTAGGGTTTTCAAATGTTCTGATTAAATTTTGCGATTATGTTTTCTTTAAATTTCAACAATATAAATTTCTTGTTCAAAATACTGACAGCTTGGACCCTATCCTTAAAATCAAAACGATTGAACAATATCGTTTTCAATGTTTTTCTCTCTATCTTTCTATAATATGATAGAGACAGTACCTACAAAACAATTATCGTTATATCGTTTTAATTTTACGGAACCAGGCTACTGAACATTAATTCAGTTTATATTTCTAAGATCTCCGAGATCTCCATAAGCTCATAAATATAAACACAATTTCTCAGGAAAGTTTCACACTATTGCTGTCAAAAAACTGAGCCTGAAAATTTTGGGATTCGCTTGTTCAGTTGAGCGCTTATAGAAATATAATCTCGCCTATTATACAATTTTAATTTTAATTCCGCGAGGCTCAAATTATAGCTCAAAATGAACCAATAGAGTATTCTATCATCAGTCTCTCACATTTTGAGCTAGTACATCTGCGCAGCCCCGTGGCGTAGTGGTTATAGTGTGTTGGAATATCACGCCGGAGACCTGGGTTAGAGCCCTGAGTACACCTAATGTTTTTTTTTTAGGGGCACAGCGTTTTTCGAAAAAGGGACTAATCCTCCAAGAGCATCATTGACATGAAAAGTGCATCTCACCTTCGGCGGAAAATTGTATAGGTCCATGGTTCTTCGAAGCTGTCGTTGCCACTAAATTTATTTATATTTATTTCATATCTGCGCAGCTTAACTCTTATTGACATTTTTGTAAAATCAAGTTTTTTTAGTTCTTTAGTGCTTAAATATATGATTTCCAGCACGGATGTTTTAAATGAAATGCCATATGAAAACCCATTTTTACACAACTTTTTCGGCAACCTGTGTCGAAACTCGTAATCAACATCAAAGCGTTACTTTGGGCATATTCATACCAAACTGAGCACAAATCAACTTTTCCAGCTGTCAAAATTGTCTATCCCTAGAAAAAATGCTGCCTATTAATAAACAAAATATTTTTTAAAAACCACATAATTGCAATCTTGTAGTTGAATGTTGAAATACTTTTTCAAGTTGTTTTCGTCGTATACCAATAATGTCTCATTAAATTCTGACATAAGACTACTACCACCACTTTTTTAAATAGCCCCTAGCATCTTCTTGTTATAATTTGACATAAGGGTAAGCTTAGCTGACCTAAACTGAGCACAACCCAACTTTCGACTGTCAAATACACAAAAGAAAACCAAACGTCTATAAAAACACACTTTGTATTATTCGACATGTCATCATAGGGTAGCGAGAGCAGTAGTAATCTCAGCAAACATTGGACATTTCATTTCTTGATGATTGGTTCAGTTTTTATGTTTATGTTCAATACTCCGATAAGACTTGCCTTGACAGAGTTTCACAATCTATATTCGATCACGCTGGCTAATCACGAACAAAAATCACTTAATCTTAAACTATATGACAAATTTGGATAACTTTGTATCAATTTGTATGATTATATTTATTTATATAAATTAACTGATCATCAGTGATCATTCAACATTGAAAAAAATCTGAGTAATCTTAACCGACATGATTTTCCTTGAACTATCAATTACCTACCTTCTCATATACATTTTATTTGCTGTTAATAACGCAAATAGTTTTGAACTTACATTAAACAGAAAAGAAAACATTTCATTTATGCATCACAAATAACAAGCTGTCAATTATTATTGCTTGCTTTGCATCAAAATCAATTAAAAATTCAAAGAAAAATAAATCAAAGATCAGAAAAGTTTACATAATAAATTAATATCAATAAATATCTCAACACAATAATAAACAAAACGTGCAGAAAAGTTAAAATAACTACATAACATACATTTTGTATGTATACAAAAAACTAACTTATAGCTGCAAAAAAAAAAAATTCACCTGGTATTTTATTGGATGAATAATGAAAACATAAATAAACTTGCTATAAAAATGTATTCTTTACGTTCGTGTTTACACTATAAATGGCCGGTATTAGCCAAATTATCGCACTCTTATGGCGCCAACTTACATACTTTGCGTTGTTATATATTTGTTGTGTGCATTTACGTCTTATAGTTTAAGACGTAGATGCCTGATGTACATAAATTGTATATTTTAGCAAAATTGTAGAAGTACATAACTTGTAAAGTGGATATGAAAATCTGATCTAATTTTGTACAGGGTGTCTTATATGCCTTTATTTTTAAAATTGAAACTTTTAAATTTAAGCAACAAATATTAATTAAATAAACTTAAAATAAAATAAAAGAATTAACTAATAGAATTAAATATTTATAGGATGAAAAGTATTTAACATTTACTATTTCAACTATGTTGTGACTTTATAACTTAGTTGTTCAAAAATGACAAAGTTCGCAAATGAGTTGCTTTTAATCCTGTTGTCTTTGTTCAAGTGCTGGCAATTAGTTACTTTCATTTGACATATTTCAAAGTCTCTGTATCACTTACATTTTATTTCTCTCAGAGTAACTAAAAGTTGAAACACCTAAGTCACCAGTAATGATCATGCACACAATAAGGCAAGTGCATACTTGTTATACATATAGTGTTTCAAGTTTGGCGGGTGTGTGGGCTCGCTTTTATTGAGAGAAAATAGAAATAGAATGGAAATAGAATTTTAGTGTGGACACTTGTGCTGTGTGTAGTTTCAAATTCTACTCCATCCTTTTCAAAAAAAACCGAGTTTGGTTTAAATATCTCAAAAAAAAAAACTTAATGACAATACACCCTATATCAACTCACCAACTGCAGTTTGATTCAGGGTGGTTCTTATATGTATAAGCAAATATATCAGACTCGAGACTGTAAACATTTCCATAACGTTGGGTAAATAACGAGTTTTCTATAATATACCGGTGGCGCCTATAAGACATTATAATAGACGAGAAACCACCTAATCTACTTCCACTCCTCCCTTTTTCTTTCCACACCTTTAATTGGGTTTCAATAAAATAACACGAAAAATATAAAATGCAAAATATAAAATTGCAAACAAAAAAAAAACAACTAAGTGTAATGACAAGAACAAAAACAAGAATCAAAAGTGAAGATGTTAAATAAATATATAAAACACGAAATTAATAACAAAAAATACGTAAAAAAATTAATTTTTTTTGTGTTAATTTTTTTTTTTTGCTTCTCTAGCAATTTATTTTATAGCGCCTCGCCGACGGCCCACTGACTAGACGACGACAGCACGAAAATTGCATGGCGCCTGCTATACCAGCTCAATTTGTTTGTGTTATTGGATTTGTTATGTGTGCGTGTCTACGCGGGGGTTTTTGAGGTTGTTTCGGATGGTTTTTTTTTGTATTTTCGCGTGAAGTAAGTGTAATCAGGGTATAAACCTCAATCGCATATATACACCATTTCATGATATACGAAAAGACATGCTATCGGCGCATTAAGTCAAACATAAAAGCGTCTGGTTTTTGCTTGGAGCCCGTTCGTGTGTGCTGCTTATGATAATAAGTTATGTATATCATCTTTGTATACGTAACTTTATATCATTAAAATAAATGTGAATGGGTTTCACTTGAGTATTGTTGTTGTTACTGGTGTTTTTTTTTTTTTTTTGAATATTCGAGCTGCTGGCCTTGGTGGGATCGTTTTTTTTCAGTCTTCATCCCCTTTTTTTGAGGTGTGTCATAAAATCTCATTTTAAAAGGTACAATACCTTTTTATAGGAAAGTAGGTAAAATTATTTTCTGGTAAGAATAAGGAGGTGGTCAGTCATGTCGATGAGTATGGTGAATCAGAAATTACCTCATCTTTATGATGTATTCGTGGTTATCAAAAGTGTAACACACTTTCTTGAGTGAGTTGTCTTAGAATTTGAATAAATAAGGGGACACTCGTGCGTATGCGTACTTTTATATGAATTTCATTATAGGAATGAACATTTTGTGGAATTCAGAAGTTTGTTATATTCTTCTAATGCATTACAGGAATGAAGTTTGTGGTGAATAACGTAGACCGAATGAATGCATCTGTCAGAAACAGAGAAGAAAGGAGGTTAGAAAGGAGACTTAAAGGACACTCTGACAAAATTAATTGAAATATGCAGAACAACTGTTATACATATTACTAGTTTAACACACGTTACAATATTTTGTCATCCAAACAAACTTCTTTGTTTTTTTTTTTGTTTTTTTTTTAATTTTACAGTTTTTCATTACTCTAATATTTTTAAATTTGTTTTTTCAGATCACTCATTGCCATCTCTGACATGGTGCCAAATAGCCTATTGGGAATTGGCGCAACGTGTTGGCGAACGGTATGAGGCTAAAAACTCCACAGTTAACATCTATTCAGAAGGCAGCGGTGGAATGTGTTTAAAAGATTTGGCCGACAAAAAATGCACTGCAACATTAAATTCTGTGCAAAAAACAAGGCAAAAAATTGGTTTAGGTAAATTAAATTTATATTTTAATTTTTAAAATTGAAAATATAAAAGTTTTTTTTTTTAATTATTTATTTTGCAGGTATTACTCTTAGTCAGGAAGCTGATGGCGTTTGGTTATACAATCGTTCAGAAGCACCCATTTTCGTACATTCTCCTACACTAAACGATGATTGCCGGCATGTTTCCAAAGTGCCACCAGGTTATTGTTTAAATGCCTTTGATATAAATAGGTGAGTTTATTTAAATTTATATTTAAACCTACATATAAAATTATTAGTTCAAATATTGATTCGCCTGCAACTGTATATATTTATTGTATAACAGATTATAACAGACCACAGATTTTGAAAATTAATTTAAGCTTCCAACATAATATTTTTATGAAAGTGTTTTTTTTTCATTTCATTCATTCAAAACCACGCTCTGTAAATCCATTTTTAAATTCAGTCATTAAAATTATTATTAAATAAAAATTAAGAAATTAAAGGGAGAATAACAACGGATACATTTATAACCATAAAAATATTATTTAGTTTGTTTCAAAAATTAACATCTAAATTGGGAAGACTTAATTGCCAGCTAATACAATGGTGTAGCTCCAGCAAGCAGCACTTTGACAGCTTCAGTCAAAAAGTAGCTAAGTTAAGTGGATAAAGCTGGTCCACAATGGTTTAGTTAAGAGTGTCAATTTGCATTTTGCCTTTTTTTTTTTTTTCTTTTTGCTACAGTTGCAGCTGTGTAATGTAGACACGTTATATGATTGGCTTTCTTTTATTTTTGACAGTGCTGCTTGCAGCTGCTGCAGCTACACCATTGTGTTCAAACAAAGTTGCTAACTAAAAGAAAAAACGTATTGTTTTTAAACAAAATCATAAGTTTCCATACCAGAAATTATGTAACTACTTGTTATTTTTATTTTGACATTTTCTTTTCTTTTTTTAATTTCAGGGCTCGAACTCAAAAACTGGTGTGCCCACCTCAAATAGCTGGTGCTCAAACAGGTCCAATTGACACATTTAGCATGCAAATAAGTTTTGCCAAAGGCTGGGGTTCCAAATATCGTCGAACAGATATAACCGCTTGTCACTGTTGGCTGGAAGTACTTTTTGCGAGACGGTGACAATTCGTTAACGGTTTCCAAGTATTAGGATCGCCATCATCAATTGGCAGTAGAAATACAACAATTGTCAGTTTTTTTTGTACAACTAATGTTGCAACATCGGATTTTGTCATCACTAAAATCAATGCCGCCTCCGCTGCCGCTGCCACCGCCTCCGTTATGGCAACTGTTAACAAAAGTCGAAGCAGTAGCAGTAGCTTTCACTGCAAATGCACTTCAAATCGAATTTTAAGCACCAAAGTAGCAACAAATACACACTTAAAGCCATTGTTGTCGTTGTCATTGTCGAAGAAACGAAGTTTGAGAAAAATTCACACAAAATTTGCAACAATTTTTAAGCTTTGCTGGAAGAGGTTTGTGTAGTTTAAAATAAAACTAATTATGTTTTTCTTTTTAATAAATTAAACGGACATAAAGGACTGGAATGTTAGATTTTTTAAATGGTTATTCCATACAATATTATATAAAATATTATATATCTCAACAAATTTTGGCTACGAAAAAAGAAATACACTCACATACTCATTGCGAGAGAGAGAAAGAGAGAGAAAGAAAAGAAACAAAAAAAGCTAGAACTAAGAAAAGGAGTATTGTTAAATTTTGATTATTGTTTATAAATTAATTATGATTACAAAAAATGTGCCCCTTCATTATTAAATAATAAAAACATTTTACAAAGACTTATAAATAAATTAAACAATTGAAAAAAAAAAGAAATTATATTGCATAAAAGAATCCATAAAGTTTACTGTATATAAAGAAAATCTAAAAACAACATTGCACCCTGTACAGAAACACACCCAGTGTAAAAGCCTTAAAATATTATAAAACACAAACAAAAAAATGAATAAAAAACTATATATTTTTAGTCATATTTAATTTAAATTATTATTTATTCGCTTTTAAAAAAATAAAATGAAATGTCATTCTGAATGAAAGCCACTTTAAGTTTCCACAAAATTATTATTTAGTAAAAATACCATTTTTTGTTACAATTTTGTCACCACCAAACACAAATATGTTTTGTCACTTTTTGTTTTTTTTTTTATATTAAAGTATCATTTATAACATTGTTTGAATTTATGTTGAATATGATATTTTTTGTGTGAAATTTTTATTTTACATTTAATTTCTTGATTTATAATTCTAGTCATTCGCCGCGTTTTTCTAGTTTAGTGCGTGTATTTGTTTTTTTGTTATTATTTTATTTTAGTTATTGTAAAACTCACTTGTGTTTCTAGCTTAAGGAAATGCAAGAATGAGATGTCCATAAAAGAAATCGAAAAGAGAATTAAAACAAAATTGACAAAATGTGTCTGTTGGAAAATAAATAAATTTAACGGTCATGACATCATTTCATACACAATATTCTGCTTTCCAATTTCACATTATAGAAATTTGGTTCCTTAGACGATGTTGAAACATTAGACTGTCAACTGATTCATTTTGACGTTTATTAATAGATGTCTAAAATAAGCAAGACTAAAATAAAATCTGAACGATAGATAAAGACACTCAGTAGGCGTTTTTCATTTTAAGGTCGGACTTTGTATATATATTTTAATAGTAAAGCCGTAACTAAATGTCCCTGGTGGCCATCTAGTGTCGACATTAGTGAACTGGTTTCGGGACTTTTTCATACTTAAGAATGTCAAAACAAAACAGACCAAGCAATTGGTTTTTGCGAATGTATTGCTATATATTTCTTTTTTAATCGCATTGTTGTCAGAACTTCTACATAACCGTCTCTTTCCAAAAAATTATTTTCAATTCTTTCATTTTACATGAAAATACCCATGTCAACCAAAGTCCGCATCGGCGACACGAAACCCTAAAATTTTATAGTTTCAATCTTACTATGGTTTCTTTATACAAAGGCTCGGAGCAGGCATCAGTGCACTGAGCTGTCGAAAATAGACCTGTGTTTGTTTTTTTAGCTCCGAGCGCTCAGAGCGCTCAACTTGTGTTTCTTTTTTCGATCGAGAGCTTGCTCGGAGCGCGTTCTATGGGAGCATGATAAAATAATCGAGCATGAAGTAGAGCGCGGCGAACTTCATATAGTTTTAATGTTATTTGACCGATTGTGAGTTGATTTATACTGATCTTTCTCTTACATTGGAAAAGTATCAAAAACGTTCTTACATGCAAAATGAAAATTGTTTTGATTTTCGTCAGTCAGAATTCATAGAATGTATGTGACGCATACAGTTCTATGATTTACGAACACATGCAAATTATTGAATCAGTCATTTGTGTCATTTATGAATTATGAACTTCATTCATTTATGAACTTCGTCATGAATCAATGAGTATTAACCTTAATGAATGTACCTAAATAAACAGCTTGCACCGTACCGAAAAACTATATTTTCAAGTTTTACCCATAATACCTTTCATTTTTCATACCTACTTTAAATTTTCCAAACATAAAAAAATTATTAAATAAAACTATTTGTAAACCATAATGGTGGCTTTAAGTAGGAAAGACATTGCAAACGTAACATTGGTACCTACATACATATATATTGTTATATATCTTTGTGAAACAAATGTAAATAATTCTTAAAAAGAAAAAAATATATACATAATATAGAACAGAAACGCTATAATATTCCATTCATTTGCAATAAAAATACATATTTTTAAATTTTTGTTCTCAAAGTCTTCACTTGTCTTCACTTGCAATAATTAATAAGAAAACTTAATCACAATAATTGAAATTAATTTTTTTTTAAATCCTAGAAAATAAAAAAAAATAAACTGATATACCAAACAGTGATGATCCATACGACTGTATACTATTATTAATATTAATTTTATGTATACATTGAAATAGTTATTTTGTATAAAAAAAATAATTTAACGGAAATAGAAAAAACTTGTAAATTTTAAATTGTATATGCATTAGAGATAAAAAAATATAATTTTATTGTTCTTATATGTTAACAAAAATAAAAATGAAATTTTACCTATTATTTAATTTAACAAAATAAAAAAACGATTTATTTCTGAAATCAAAGCAAGTTTTTAACAATAGCTTAGCGATAAAAAAGAAAACCCTATATACAAATGAATGAAAACAAATATGTAAAGGAGGAGAAGAACCGAACAATTGTTTATATTTTGTTTATTAAAATGAAAAACTTATAAAAAAAATGAAAACTGATAATTTAAATGAAAAAAAGGCAGAAAATATAAGAAATACATAAAAGATCAGATCGGTTTTTTTTTATCCTGGTTGGGAAAGTTCTTACATTTGTACCAAAAGTATCCTTCATTTAAACGCTTGTAAACTCCACCAATACAGTCTAGAGTCATGAATGAAAGAATACAAGATTACGACACTTTGGCATTTTCAATTTGTTGTTGTTTCACTTGTGACGTAGTTTTCACTTGTGACGTAAGCACCTTGCACTATTTTTCCCTTTGGTTGGGGTAAATTCATAACAAGATTCCACCATTTAATTGTTTTTCTGTTACAAGTTTTCTGCCACAAGTGAAAACAACAACAACAAAAAGCTGAAAAAAACCAAGTGTCGTAATCTTGTATTTTTTCATTGATGGTCTAGAGTACGGTGAAGAGTGACTACAAAATGAGATCGGTGAAAAACAATTAACGGAGCTACCGTTGACACTTCGAAGTAAATGTTCAAAGTGCGTCAATATTATTTTGTGATGTGCTGACATCTGTCAGCTACGAAATGCCAAAAGATTTAAAACTTTAAGACCCCCAAATGTTCAAGCAATACAAATTCTAAAATATAATAACGAACATTAAAGGTTCGAATAACATTCTTAAGTGTCACCGGTCTGTAGTAAAATAATTTCTTGAAATTTTGTGGTTTGACTGATTTGACATAATCTGAGTAGGGGGAAAGCGGGAGACTTGAGCCACTTTTTATAAAATCGTAAATAAAAACTTTTCTGTTTCTTTAAGATATTTTTAAAGCTACATTTATCTATTTCTATCTCCCGCTTGGGTGGGAGACTTCTGAGAATTCTGAGAAACAAATATTATTTAACAAATTACAGACGTATTGTTTTATGCTTATGGCCAACTGAAATTTGGTGTCGTAGCTTTATGTTTTGTTCCAGAAGATTTTGAACCTGCATCTCTTATTTCTAAGCAATTGTAACCGAACTTTCGTCGTATGGACGGGTGCTTAAAGTAACTTAGCACATGACTACCAACTGGATTGGACTTGACACACGTTACAAATTATAACAAATAAATGGATTTAGAATTCAAAATTGACGGTCATCTATTCGTCAATGTTAGTATTCAAGTGTTCAGCCCGGACGCCGAAAAAGGCTAAAATACCTATCCGTTCTAAATCAGAGCGCATTTTTAAAATTAAATACACCTCAAAATCGGAAGCTATTTGATACAACTACAGCACTCACAATCGGATAGAACACCGTTTGCCGAGTTCCCCTGATTATTTTTAAACAGTCCTATTTAAAATCCTCGGGCGCTATAAACTAAATTATTTGTTTTGAAACCAGACAGCAAAGCAATGTACACAGCTGCGAATCATTTAAAATAATATTATATTCAAATGGAAAAACTGTTACATGCAATAAAAATATAAACATTAATTTTTTTAAAATCTTCCATTCGAACTACAGCACTTAAGAACTGCTTCTGTACTCTGACAAGCAACACATATTTCACCAATATCCAGCCAACATTCTTCGCAGTAAATAAAATTGCATTTAGTAGTTGTACATTCCTTAAATTGAACTAGAAGAGTGTTCCCAGCTTAAATAGATATGGGATACTGCGTAAATGGGATGTCATTTTAAAATAAATAAATTCAAATTACTATTTCTTGGTTCCGGCTCACTGCAGATTAAACAATTTCTTCGGGCTAATTCAAACCATCGAAGCCATCCGAATAATTTTGAGAATTTTAGACGGAGCCACTATAAAAATAAACATGATTTAAAACGCCTTTGTAGTCTTAACCTAAAAAAGTTTTACATAACGCAGTTACTGGGTATTTCATTTAATACATACCAACATCAAGTTTAATTTCATTTTAAGCCGGTGTGTCTCTAAATCTTCTTTTAATTTTCGATACATTGTTTCGAATAAACTTTTTCGGTTCTTCAACATTTTATTATAAAGATGAAGAATTCTTTGTTTTTGACGTTTGCGATAGAAAAAACCGCAAATATACATTCTCGAACGCATCGTAGCTGAACTGTAATAAATTAGCAGCACTGTGACAACATACAGCCCGAATAGCGTCAAATAATACCTAATGAAATAAATATATGTAAATTATGAATAAAATTTGTTGGTATTTTGTAGTGTGGATATTTTAATTGGAAATCGTCTAAAATATAGAAATGCATTTTCCTATATTTTGTTACATAATTTGTTTATGATACTCTTTGAATTTGATTTTCATTTAACTAAAAACCAATATTCTATTAACCGGATACCCAGTACAAGATTCTCAGTTCTGCAATCAGGCAGCGCTGTTATCACTATAGAGAATTAAAAAAGTTTTAAAGAAGTTTTGATATCGCGTATACTGTCATCTATTTTTATTACGATTGCTTTATTTTTCTAGATCTGGAAAACTCGTTTATTTTTTGGTTAGGCTGTTCCTACACCGGTAACTCACTGCGCGTTTTCGTTTGTTTGTTTCGATATAGACAGAAAATTTGGGTAAGAAATTTGTCTGCATTGAACTATTAGGATCTAATGTTTCGAAGGTTGAATCATAGAAAACAAAATTACAAAAAGCAAAACATAAGGATGTAGTACACGGAATGTAAAAAACCACTCGCGAATGTGTCTCCCGTACCAATAGTGAATTTGTTTACACCATTTAGCGATGTTGTTATATTCACGAATATTTCGGTAGTACACGGCAAGTTTACCCAAAAAGACACATGTGCAAATGTAACCAGAAGGGTTGCATTCGATGTAGTTACATAAGAGTGCACATATATTTGGTGCTTACGTATGGCTAGTATACGGCTTGTAGTCAAATGTAGACATGTCATATGTGCACTGCATAGGGACTATTTGACATTTAAATGTGGTTTCCTAGTTCACGATATGGAAACATTCATGCAGCACTATCATTTTTGAAACATAATTTTTGGTGGTGTGTTCTATATTATACAAGAATATACAAGAAATAATTAAAGTAAATAGTTTAAAGTGCCAATTAATATTAAGAAATTATCAAAAAGTTATTCGCACAAAAACCCAATATTATTTTTGTTTAGATTAGATTTAGATGCAACTTAATTTTCCATTAACATAATACATACACAAAAAATTATAAAGCATTTCAAAGCATCCGTCTCCCGAACCCAAAAATATATGAAAAAAATTAAAATATTCTTTAAAAAAACACGAAATAAAAATATGTTTCCACCAAATATACATATGAGTTACGATTTTGCTTCTATTACGAGAATGGCGTGATAAAATAGAGTACCAGCTGAAAATACAAGCGTGATCATAGCTTAGCTTGCATTTATGAACACATTCTTTTTCGGGAGAATTCAACATCATTTCATGAACGAAATCCACCACAGCTCATGAGTTTAAGGGGAAACGTGAAATTTAAAAACAAATCATGAACTAATATCCGTGTTACATATTGGAATTTTATTTAATAAAACAAGAGAAGAGGAGTTTAAAAGCAATCTGTAATATTTACAATACGTTTTAAAACATTCAGAAACATTTATTAAAATAAATCTGATGCCGCATATACTGTTAATTCAATATGCATTTTATATTATTTTATACTTCTACACCTTTATTAATAAACGCGACTTACCGATGAGTTATCGTTTACTCCGGAACTAATGTCAAAACGTTATTAATAAACACGGAATAGCTTTTTTGGACTGTGAGTTAAGTTACACCACCAAAATTGGTGGTTTAGCGATGGTGTAAGATTGAAAAGTCATTTCATTTTGTTTTGATTTTTTCATCGAAAATATATAAGTAAAGTGCATTTTGTATATAAAAAGGTATACTATAAAACTCAATAAAAACATGTTTGTTAAATTCATTTGAAGTGTATTTTTCGCCCTATTTATTTGAGTTCCCTAGCCAAACTAGGGACATCTGTCCAGAAATATAGTCCCCACGACCTTCTTTGATATTTCCTCTATCCAATAACATCTGAACTGTGTAAATCGGTTCAGTGATTGCTGAGACACAGACGGATTAAGATTAGTCATTATAATCATTAAAAGGGTCTTAACTTCCGGTGAAAATTTGAATTTTAAATTTTAACTTTTTCAAACAAGAAAATTATTTTTCTGTTTTTCCTTTGATAAGAGTTTCGATTCATCTGTCTGTAAACGAACATGCTCCATACGACCATACCATAAACAAATAATTGTAATAGAACTGTAGTAGATTTTCTTAACGAATGTGGGCTTACTATTCCACGATTTATTTTGTTTTATTAATAAGAAATTTTAACTCGTGACTTATCTCCTATTCCATGGTGTAGTTAAGTCATGAGTTAGAGACGAAATAAGCGTTTTTTATTAATAGGGCTGCTGGAGGTTTCTTTTGGCACCATTGAAATCGACATTAGTCCTTTCATATTATTTGATACAAAATATGGAAGTGAATCGAAGACAATAATAACACAGAATATTTTTTCGTTTTTTACTGTTTCAAACACATCAGTTAAAATTTTACTTAAGCAATTTGAATCCAGAAAATAAGCTTAAAAGGTATACAGTCTCTTTTAACTAACGATGCTATAAACGCGCAAATGTAAAAAAATAATTTTTCATTGTTTTCATCATATAATGATTGTTTTTGCTAATAGCTATAATCATTGAGTTTATACACTAGAGAAATTTAAAGTTTTAAACTTTGCTCGTAGGATGTTCTTACTATCGACTTGTTTTTTTTTTTACTCTTGTAGCAATTATTCTTAAGTTAAATGGCAAGAGAAATAAAGAAAAACAAATGCAAATGTATACAGAAGAATTTTGTTCGATTTGGGTTGAGGGATTTGCGTTACATATGGAATCATTGCAATAATAATTACTCGATATGATCATTAAGCGACATCTACTTTGGTGAGTTTGAACGCATCTTGATTCATCTTTGTGTATAAACTTAATGCTATAACTTAGCTATAGTCCACGAATGTGCAAAGCTGTATCTGATCTTGCACTTGTGTCGTGTCTTAAGAAGTCTAGATACGTAAATAAAATACAAGGATACCCGATATTGAAAAATAAAAATAAAAACTAAAAAAACACGAAATAAAAATACAAGTTGCTATTTTGCTTCTATTACGAGATATGCGGGCTAAAATAGTACCAGCTGAAAATACAAATGTGATCCTAGCTTAGCGTACATTTATGAACACATCCTTATTCGGGAGAATCCTACCTCCATTCATGATCGAAATCCATCACAGCTCACGATTTTAAGGGGAAACGTAAAAAATCATGAACTTTAAAAATTGCGGTGTTGCTTATTGAAAAGCAATCTGTAATATTTGGAAGACATTTTTAAAACATCCAGAAACATTTATGAAAGTAAAAATAATACAGCAAATATGGATAAATCAATATGCATTTTATATTTTAAACAAGATTCTTGACACTGACATTTAATGTTTAAAATTCATCTTTTCGAGTGGCATCAAGCGAAGCGATTCCTTTTGATCTCTGAGGAAAATCATTTTGTTGTTTTGAGGGAAATTAATTAATAAAAACAAATCAGACTACTTATTTTTACAAATATTATTTCAAATATTGATAGCATGTTTTATTATTATTTTGTTGCTAAATATTACAAAAAAGAAAAACGAAATTTACTAAAATAACAAAAGAAAAAAATGAACTGTCAAAACAAAAAAATCTACCTCGATTTGTTTTTGGTCCACGTCACCAACTTCACACATATTCACAGACGCGAAATGCAAAAAATGTAAATATTATGTAACCGGCGGGACGGACGTAACGATAGATTTTTATCTTTATTAGATTATCTTTGCCCACGACGCACAGGGCTGTTTATCTGTCATCTCATCTTTTCGAATTTTTTCTCTCGTTCGCCTTACCCACTTTCAAAAGAGTCATGCATGACTCCAGGATCATGGTGTAATAGCACTTTGATCTAGGTTTTCCGAATGGTTCGAGAATTGAAAGTCGTTATTGAGATTTTTTAAATACGTTAGTTTTGAATTTGAATTCGTGAGTTACAGTTGATAATTTGAAAAAGTAATTGAGTTAATAACCATAATTATAAAAAAAAAATTCATTGAAGTAAACGTTTTCGCATTATTACAAATAATAAATTAACAAACAAAAAATGAAAGCGATAGCTTGAAATACAAGCATTCAAGCGGATTGGGTCTTAAGTCGTATTTAGGTAAGACAAAGTATTTTTTGTCATCATAAAATGATCGACTTCAGCGAAATCTACCTCTAAATTTAATGAGGGATAACTATTATGTCGAGGTAGTAAAGAACTTTGTTTACCTTGGCTATGCTGCAACTTGCACGTTGTCTCTTTCGGTTAAGAAATCAATTGAGTAACAAAGGTCTCACTCGAAGTACCAAATTATAACTTTATAAGACCCAGATGATCTTAGCCAGTCTTTCTCTATTGTGCTGAGAGTTGAGATCAGGAAAAGTAGAAACAAAACGTGGACATTATCAAGATTGAATAAGGATATGTTACAGAATTTTACATTATTTACAGAATTCAACATTTTTTTTGGATTCATCCCAAAGTCGTTTTACATACTTAATTTGAAGAACATTAATTTTCCATAAATAAGTAGATGTAATATATTCAAGCAAGTCTAAAAGAAACTTTATACTTACCGTCTTGACAAGACCAATGGTTTTGGTAAACAAGGTTTATTGGTTAAAAATGTAGAAACACGTTCGTGCATATTGAAATTTTTCAAAGTTTTTCGCATAAGCCGTGCCAAAAGCCCTGTTCCATTTATCTATAGATATGTGGAGTAGGTACATATTTTTTTAAAATAAGTTCTTAGCAAACTTTACAAAAAACCTTACGTGAAATGAAATCATGTGTTCACCTTCTTGATAATAAGTTATTTCAGACTTTGAAGATACAATTTTTAATAGAATAACTATCATGTGATCTAGAAGCAAAAACAATCCCGATATGAGAACCTCAAAGAAAAATTGCAAAAACAGAAATGTTATTTCTCTCGATTCGTCTTTAGTTCGTTCACAGGGTTTATCAGTATCTACTAAAATATTTCGTTGCATCTAAAAAAAGGTAATAGAAAAAAAATTATGTAAAATTAATAAACTAAAAGTTAAAATATAATTGTATTCAGTTAAAAAGTGTGTACTTCTGTTGGGCGCTATTTAAAAAAAAAATAGAAAGTGAAAATAAACTTACTTTTCTTATGGGCAGCAACAAGTGTTTCCCCGCGTCTTTTCTGCGTTGATCGATTTTTTTGAAATATGGATTTATATAGTGATTATCAAAATCAATTCTTCCTAAATAATTCTTATGGTACATTATTGATGCTATAAACAAAAATATTTTTTAAGGTTTCATAGTTCTAGACAGTTAATAGCACGTACAGAAAATAACTCTTAAAAATACAAACGAAAGTATTCTCTGCATAATTGTCATTATATAGTCGAACATTTTCTTTTTTTCATGGAATTCTTCCATCACAGCTTTGGCTGTTTCTTTTGATGCCCTTTAAAGTTATAGAAAAAATCAAAAACTTGGATGAGTAATTTGTTTAAAAATAGATATGGATTGTCAATTCATTCACGATAGTATTCATCGCCCCTAGTAATCTATACCTTCATTTGACGCACTCAATCTGCAATCCATACTAATTTTATGTACCCACAAACAAAACTTACTTTAATTGAGGAGGCTGTTGAATTTTAACAACTTCAAATGAAACTGTGACATCGCTTACATTTTGAAACAGTTGATGTTCGGTTTCTTTCAAATTTAGCATATTTACACCGAGCTTTGGATCTATAATGCTGCTGGGATCACAAATCCCACCAGTTTCTTGATATCCCAGTAATTTCATATTACAAACGAAATCAATTTGAAGTGGCCAACAAAGAAGAATATCAACAACAACTGGTAGTTTTTCCATACACTTCTCATGAGCACTGGAAAATGCATCCTTACAACGGTTTTCACCATTTTCCAACTGTTCCTTGCATCGCATTTGCATTTTCTTTGAATATTTTACCTTAAAGGCTTCAGCTTTGGAAATTCTGTCAGTTTCGTTGGTTGGATCAGCAAATGACAATGCAGATAATATATTTTGTCGAATAAATCTTTCGACGATAGGATTGGGATTCGACGAATTATTTTCACTAAATTCGTTCTCAATTTCATCTTTTATTGGCTTAAGTACTTCTTCTATATTTTCAAAACTTTTCCTAATATCTGTTATGTCACCCTTCATTGCAGAAAGGGTATTTTGAAAAGGTTTGGTCATAAGATCGAATCGGGTCTTCGTCAGGTTGTAGGTTAGAATAGTTGTACAGGCAAATACACGAACAATTTCTTGACCATTCAGAGCCAAATTTGAAAGTGGTCCTTTAAGATAGTGCATTATTTAATTGGACTAACAACAATACTTCCCCAATTACCTGATATAATATAAGCCATACAAATGGCTCTTATGAAACCTCTTCCAGTTTTACCAACTAGTCCGACACATGCAAGAATTGAAATACATTTGATAGCTGTTGTGAACACAAATCCAAGACCTACAATTGCATAAGTTTTTATTATTTAAATTCATCTACAAAAAACCATCAAACCTAGAATTATGAGGAGAGCAATTAAAAATCCATAAGTTAAGTCAAGAGGAATATTTAAGGATTGGATAAATATCTTCCAAAAAACAAATGCTACGAAGATGCCAATCAAATAGCTCCATACATAGTGTATTGTTAACCATTTCCTAGTTTGATTATGCCGAGCAGTTCCAAGAGATAGAATTCCATTTTTGATTTGTTTGACAAGTATTTTAAAACCTTTTATTAAAAAATAAAACATTTAATTCAAAGAAATTATTTTGTTGCTGTACACATAATATAATAAATTAAATCAGTAATAATAAAAATAGTCAAGTGCAGGTAAGAATTTGTTGCTCCGAATTGGGCACAATAACAAATCTATTCGTGTGGATTTTGGTGTGGTGGTGTAACTGGTTTGTTTTTTTATTTATTTATTTTTTTTGTTTTCAAAAATCAAAATCGCTTTGTTACCTCCAAGTAGTATTCACTAAGGTGAACTTACGACGAGCGTTGAATTTATAAGATCCATTAGCTGTTGTTGTATCACCTTGAATTATATTATCAGAAACTAGGGGAAAATGAAAATGAATGAACCCTGAAAAAAAAAACTATCTACACACGTCACGCTCAGTGTTTACAAATGGAAAACAAAGTTAGACGAAGAAACCGGAAAGAGGAAATTGAGCAACTTTCCGATACTCTTGCCATTCTTAAAGCTGATTTAACAGCTCTCCATCAAATGCGATGGCACGTGATTGTGATTTCTATAATGGAAGTTGCCATCGAGAAAAAAAAACACTTGCATGGATGTGGGTTTGCTGTCAGGGGACGACTTATTGGAAAAGAACTTTCGCGAGGTTAGCGATAAAGAGTGAGGACGAACCACATCAAGAATTAATTTAGGAATAAAGTTCTATTTAGAGGTTTTACAAAATTCTCAACATTCCCATCCATTCCATATCGGAAAAAAGTTTACTCGATGTTTCCGAGATAAAATTTCTACGGACGATTTAACTTTATTATATCTCGATATCCGGCTTCATTTACATAACCAATATTCAGATGAGTTAATAAATGCTAAGTCCGCGAGGACCCCTAACGTATCACGGTTATTGGGTTATTGTTATGTTATTATTTGAACATTGATGCCACAAGTCCACCGTTATCAAAGATTCATAGACCAAATGTACTCATTTTAATAATAAAATAGCTAAATCTCGTCATTCGCAAGATTTTGAACAAGTTCTATTTTAGCCGGTCTTGGTCATGTTTACGTCTCTGCACTATAGAGAATGACCGAGATGATCAGAGGTCTTATTAAGTGATAGTTCTTCGAGCGAGGATTCAAATTGTTATTGAGATCAGTTTGTCGAAAACAATTTATTTATTTGTGTACCGGAACTACATATCTAGAAAAAAAACTATAAGATGGCAGACACAGAAAACAATGTGCTTTGGCGCAGAAAATAAAATCATTTATTTAACCCTATATACATAAAAGAATAATTCACTTAAAAAATTTAAGAAGTACCAACTTTTGTGTTAGGCATTCCGTAACAAAATAAAAAAGCTATTACTCTTTAATAACATAGTCTGTGTCAAAATCATATTTTTTATCACTCGTTGTACTAATTGTGAAATTCTCCAGAACATCGGCAACTTTCGAAACTTTCCTCTCATTTTTTATACCTTGCTTCTTCTTTTTCTTTTGTAATTCTTTGAGGTTCTTGTTGTGTGTTTGGTTTCCTAAGTTAAAACATGAAATTACTTCTACTCAAACCGAAAAGTATTTCTGAAATCTTACCTTCCAACTCCATAGTAGGATCAACTTTGCGTCTGCGTTCATCTACTGTGTCTAACTTTCGTTTCTTACCCCTTGGTTCAGATTCATCAATGGCAGCTGCATTGGACGTTCCTGGAGCATCATCTGTTGGTGCTTTGTATTCAACTGGTCCGGTAGATGTGATTTCCATGACGTCTTCCTTCTTAACATCGAAAGTATTCAAGATGTCTGTTTCCATTGCCTCAAAATTTTCAATATCGAATTCTTTAGCATCTGAATGGACAATGGCCGCACTAATGTGCGCTGAATCAGTTTCCTGTGCTTCTGGTGGTTGTGTGCAATACTTAATTTTACCACTATTCCAGTCATTAAGAACACTTCGGGCTGCTGCCACGACATCTGGGACACCTCTCTTCAAGAATTTTCCTAAACAAAAATTATTTGGTTAGCAAGGGCTTTTTCTAAACAAACATTAAAATGCTTACCCATTCGAGCAGCCTTTTTGGCGAAGAATTCTTCAAATGTTTCATATTCGCTAACATCGTACAATTTACAAAAGTATTCTTTGCTAGCACGTTTAAGAACACTCTCAGCGATTGTGAAGGGATCCTTGACATCACCAACACGTTGAGCATTCTTCAAGACAGCAGGAACATGATTACCAGATGAGTCATTGCCAGTAGAGAAGACAATTCCAGGACAATCTATCAACTTAATTTTAGAATCAAGTTCAACTTCTTGCATAGCCCTAAAAAACAAATGTTTGATAAAAAAAATGTCTTTTTTTTTAAGTAATAAATACTTACTTTGTAACACCGGGCGTGCATCCAACAGAGCATGTCTTACCTCTGGTAAGCGAGTTAATAATGGAACTCTTTCCGACATTTGGAATACCCACAACTCCAACTCGAATTGCTGTCTTAATGCCTTTGTTGCGGCAGTAGTTTGCCAACATTGACATAAGAAGTTCCGCTCCAACACAAACAGAACCCTGCATTGCTTTTTCTGTGTGTGTCTGATGAAATTTACGACGACCCAGTTTCGAAGTTTGGTCTTGTGTGGAGGCTTTGAATGCTGTTACTGGTCCAATTTTACGGAAATACTTAATCCAGTTATTTAAATTTTCTTTTGGCACCAAATCAGCTTTGTTTAGGATCAAGACTAAGCGCTTGTTTCCTGGTGCTGATTTAACAGCTCTTTCAACTTCGGTACAACGTGTTCCAAGAGGATCTCTGTCGGCAAAAAATTAAATACGGTGTGGATTTAGTAAAAATAAGAATTCTTTAGCGGTTTAGATAACATTTAGAGAGTGAAACAAACATTTTTGACTCCAACCAAATGATTTGGAAATGTTTCCTATGTGTAAAAAAAAAACATTTAAGAAATTTGTCTTTTGGTGTGCACTTGCAGAAACATTTTTGAAATGTCTTTGAAATTGTTTATGTTTGCAAATAAATACGCAAAAAATTTAGCTTCGGATGAACAAACTGGTATTAATTCCGTCGGTGTTCGGCAGAATCTTCAAGCTTCCTTACTACAGTGAAATAACAAAAATAACAAACAATGACTTACGATGAAATTTTCAAAGAAATGTGATGAAGAACTAAACTTTCAGAAACAGTCTTTGTCAAGCGAAAATAAATGCTAACAAAAAGATTAATTATCTATGAAAAACCGGCAAATAATGTCAGATAGTCAAGCTTCACTTAAAGCTCTTAACTTATGCATAAAAAAACATAATATCGGTACCGGGTTATGCATGTATACAGGGCAACGAAAAGATATACGCAATTAAGGGCAAAACAGCACCTACCAAATTTTATTCAAATTCTTTACGTTGCTAAATTGAGTTGTGATTGCTTAACAAACATCAAACGTACAAACAATAAAAAAAAAGGCACGAATGGGTCGCACGAACTTGTTCTTGTAGCAAACTATGACTACAAATATTCAATGGCGAAATATATCAGAAAATGGCTTAAATATGATATCAAGTTGTATGGTATCTATAATATTTATAATGTTTAACTTTAGTGTCATACCAAGTTTTTAATAAAAACAATTCAGCCTGTATTAATGTATAGCCAAATTTGTAAAAAAAACGTTAACATTAAATCTCCGTTATATACATTTTTAGACAAAAACCTTAAATGCAGTTTTGTTAACATCATTGCCAACAGCATATACCGAAACCGTGAATATCACTTCATAGAAGCAATACAGCCATCTGTACACAAAAAGCTTGATTTCAGGTTGTTCTGGATTCTTTTCACATTTTCATGGGAAGACTATCTACATTCCTACATTTTAAAGGTAGGTACGTTTTTTTGTTGACTATTTAATTATGTTATGCCAGTGAATTCTGGAGGACCCGACACAAAAAAAAATAATTTCTACAAATATATGTAAATTGCGGTAGAGTACCGAGTGAAAACTATGTATACTTTCGCGGGTACATAAGAGGGAAATTTAAGACTAAAGAACAAAAACTAGCATATAAATCAATTTTGTAATAGCTTAATATTTTTTACCTGACATCTACGACTTCCAAAATCACATCGGCATTCTCAATGACCTTTTTGAATTCCTTAAAATAGGCTTTTAGAGAATTCTCCTTGGTGGCTGCGGCTTTGTATTGTTTCTTTAAAAAAAAAAACATATTATTTCAATGAATTCTACAATGATAAACTTCTTCTAAACTCACTCCTTCAATTTGAACATCATTTTCATGCATAATAGTGTGAACTGTTCCCCTCATGTCGGCATCTTCGACCATTGACTCAAGGGTGGCGAATTTATTTTGACTGCGTTCTAATCTCTGTTGTTCGCGACGACGTTGCTTTTCCTCTTCCTGGCGCTTCTTTGCTTCTTCAACTTCTTTGAGGATATCCTCTTTGAATGGACAAATATTAGGAATTTGAATCAATTTCTGTTTCTTGCTTCCTGTTTTCATTTTTTTCTTTGATTCCCTTCGAAGTTTTCTTGTATGTTCACGGACTTTCTTTTCAATTTTGTGTTTCATTTGGCATGTTAGCCGTTTTGATTTTTTAGCTAGAAGAAAATTTATATTAATATTTACATAATTAACTAGATTTGATCAATTTTTTATTACTTTTTAAACGTTTTAAAGCCATATTTGAAGAAGAACTTGTTGAAAAATATTAACAGCAGAGACGAACACGTGAAAAAAGATAGTTGTTGGAATTTGAAATGTCAAAAAAAAAATTATGGGTGACGTTTTGAAAACTTCAAAATTGGGAACCCTGATCTAAAGTACCGAATAAAAAGTAACGAACATTGAAAGAATTCAGACCCATGAAAACAATGAGAAAAAAAACCAGCCGACGGGTGAGCCTCGGTCCGAATTTTCTGTGACTCTTTTTGCATTCTCTTTTCTCTTGTTCGTTATTTTTCTATCTCGCTTCATTCCATTTTTGTTCTGAAAGAGTGTACATGCATGCCTTGCACACAAAATGCTCTTGTGCACTGTGGGTAGAAAGGAGGGAAAAACAGAGGATTGTAAAATTTGAGTCATGACTCTCTGAAACAAAACAGCTCAAAGAAGAATTTAAAAAAAGAGGCGAGCCTCTTGTAGCAAGGTGTAATAGCACATTATCAGTCACAGGTCATCAACTTTTACTCCTCCATCTCCTCCCGTAAAAAAAATTTTACATGCGCTATCCTTGAATATGTTTGAATAGATAAATGCGAAATTGTAAGAATGTATGGTTTCTGAAGTCAATTTTTTAGAAAATTGCCCTTCCCGCCTAAACAGGGGGAAATAGACCCCCCCTCCTATACGATTTTTTTCTTGTCTTAACCCCACCTACACGCTCAAGCTTTTTGGTGCATCTTATACCAATCACCCTGTAGAAAAGCGCGTGTAAAATTTTGTTTCTACGTAAGGAGACGGAGGATTACAAGTAGATGACCTGTGGCTCAGAATCAGCGCCCCTATTACGGCTCTGTAAAGAGATCTGTGAAAAATCTTATTCTGGTTCAGTGTAACCGTGAAATCTTCTGTCAAAACTTTGAAAGTAATTTATCATCACAAAATGTTAAATGATAAAAAATAAAGGGAGAAAAAATTAAAAAAGTCGAAAATAAAAAAAACTTTCATTTTATCACATCCAACTGCAGACCTGACAAGTGCGGCATGATGAGCTTAGTTCTGAAAGTGTGTCATGCGGCTGGTCAAGCGGCATGATGGTTTTCAAAATATTTTGATATTGTGCTGATAATTATGGTGGTTGACGGCATGCTTGACTAGAGTGTGAACACAAGCTATCACGCGTTCATCATACTGTGCTGGTCATGTCTGCAGTTGAGTGTGAACCCCCCTATAGAATCGAAATAGGGCACCAGAGGTCCAGAAGTGATACAAAAATACGGCAAAAATATTTTTTCATAATTTGCTCTGCTGAATGGTTACTACAAGAAACCAACTTATTCAACCTTGAACATACCCATTACGAATATGTCAAAATCATATGTTGTGACGTAACTGACGTTTTGCACATTTTACTTATAAAAAATTATAAAAAAATACAATAGATTTTCTTTTCTTGAATTGTTTTGTTAAAATGGCTCTGCGGCAAGCATTTTCGAATATATTAAAAATTTCACCACGTTATCTTTCTGCTCCTAAAGTTCAAATCTACTCTAGCGCCCATCTATATAAAGTAGAAGATCGCAAAGAAATGCTTGCCTCAATGCCTGCTAAAGATGAGGGTACTGTTGGTGAGAGATCAGTTGATATCGATACGCTAATGACCAAGTAAGTTTGTTATTCTAATTATTGGAATTCAATGGGTATCCTAGAAATAATAATCTTTTATAGGAAAGATAAATTCTTCCCTGATGCATCAACTGCTACACAATTATTTAATGGAATGCCATTCAATGAACTTCCAATTTGTAATGTACGAGTTTCTAAAAACAATACTATTATTTCGGTTACAGATTACAAAGGTGAGTTTCAAAACTATTATTTATGTTGGCATTGATAAAAAATATCTTCATTTTTAGGAGTAATCAGATTAATCCGATCTTGTGGCATTGAAGGATTTAAGAATACCAGAAAAGGAACAAACATTGCAGCCCAAGCAACAGCTATAACACTTGGAGCGGTAAGTTAATTCTTTTTACTTGCGATTATAATAAGTATAATATGTAGCTACAATATCATGGTACAGTAGTCCCGCGATAATGTGAACTAATTAAAACAAGGCGTTTTTGGATTTTAGAAGTGTTCACATTACTGAAACATTTTCTTCAGTTCTTATTAACGGTTTAAAACAATTTTCGTATATATTTATAACAACATATATAAATTTAAAGGACAGTTTCAACATTAATTTATTAAGTTCAAAAAATAAAATAAAATAAATACATCCATTGCATGTACTAATAACGCCAACAATTCATTAAAAAAAACAAACAGAAAACATTTGTAAAGACAGTAGGCTGAGAGAATAGTATAACTCAGCTAGCTGCATTCAAAAGTTCAAAATGTTTCTAGACAAATGACAGTTAGTCCTTTACCTAATATGGCACTCAAAACTATCAAGAGAAAAAAGAGAATTATGTATTTACAAGAACTTAAAAAAGAAATTCACATTTTAGAGTTAAAAAATTTAGGGAGTTCACATTTTGGAGAAATTCACATTATCGGTGATTCACATAATCGAGGGACTACGTATTAAGCATTGCCTACCATCGGTTTTAGTTATTTAGAACCAGTCGTGGGCCTTTTTTTCATTTGCGGTCGTATGTATGTACTACTTGTTTAGTTTTGATATTGCTTGTTTGAATTTTGAGTTTTAGCCCCTACTAACTTCCTATCGTGCGATTTTCCTCACTTATCTTCGATAAGAGTGTCGGGACTCTGAGAAACTGGCTGTTTAAGTTACAATTTAATGTATCTCTCTTTTTCTTTATCAATTTATTGACAAAGTAGGTACAAATATTGTATTCATGTGTGATCATTACTGTTTATTTTAGAAAGCAGTTGAACTCGGATGGAAGACACTACGAGTAAAAGTTCGTGGTCTAGGGCCTGGACGTATGGTAAGTTGACAGTATTATTTTAAGCAATGAATGCCATATCTCATCTTCAATTTAAATTTTTAGTCTGCAATAAAAGGTCTCCAAATGAGTGGACTCAACATAGTATCAATCACCGATAACACTCTAGTATCATGGAATCCACCACGACCACGTAAACAAAGAAAATTGTAAAATTAAAAAAAGGAAATACAACAATAAATTGTTTTTAAATATCAAATATTCGTTTAATTAAAATCTAAATTGATTGGGTTTTTGTTTTTAATGTAAAAACCTTAAAAAAATCTTTAACTTAAATTATATACGAGGTACATATAATGTTCTTAAATAATAATTAAATTAAAAGACATTTCGACAAAAATAATTTAGGTAAAAAAAAGACATTCAAAACAACATTATTCTTTTTAACAACTACAAAATATCAGTTTTCTTTTGTATTCAAAAAAATTAAAATATATTCTACAAAATTGTAAAAGAAAATATAAGGATGATGCGAAAGAATATTTTTTTTTTAATTTGTATTTGGCAATATGGCTGAATAGGAATTCTCTAGCCTACGAAAATGATTTATGCGGGAGGAATACATGCATACACAGCTAGTTGCATTTATTTTGTATTTTTTTTTGTTTTGCTGGAATGGTTTTTTTTTTAAATAACATTAATATAACTATCAACTTTGAGAGGATTTACAAGTTTTTATCACGTCACTGCTGGCGGCTGTTTACTACATACACTATTATTATTGCACAGTGATTCGAAAATGCGCTGTCTTAATCTTTTGAATATACATGGTCGGTGCCTTTGTCGATTGCACCACTTTTTGAAAACTAAAGCGCAGAGTTTTTCATTGATTTTTAGTGGGTCTAAGCTGTGGGGATCTATATTGTAATTATAATTTAATCTTGGAAGTGTTGGCGGAACGATGAAGAAGTTTGAATCTTGTCCGCTTAACAGGTTTATGTTTTGAAGACCACTACTGAGAGCTGATGAAACTTCTAAAATACTGACTGCTTCTGCATGGTCGTCATGCATCATATCGCTATTATTGCTGCAAGCTCCACCACTCCCGCTTCCATTGCCAGGGAAAGGCATACTGGCTTGTCGACTACTACATGCACTTGAAAATAAGTGGTAGCCAAAAGGAGGACCACCTCCACGGTCATTTCCTCCATTACCAGATGGAGGTTCATCCTTTAAGAGAGCTTCATTGTCTATGCAATCCATATGAGATGTAACACACGATGGCTGGAAGACTATAGTGGATGCATGCCCCGAACGACCAGAACTAAGAGGAGTTCCTTCTTCCCAAACATTCTTTACAGGATCATACACTTCTACAATACACAGGAAGCTCGACCCATCGAATCCACCCATGGCATACAGTTTGCCTTCGAAAGGAGTAAGAGACAATGCACTTCGAGCTACTTTTACCGGTGCCATATTTTGCCACACCTGATTTTCGGTGTCGTAACGTTCCACCGAAGCCAGTTGACGAGTGCCATCAAACCCACCGACAACGTAAATAAATTGATTAATAGCAGCCACACCTTTATAACAAAACAAAAAAATAGCAAGTAAAACAAAAATATAATGCTGTGGAAATTCTTTTATACCTGCTCCGCTTCGTCCAATTTGCATGGGTGGGATAAAATTCCATTCATTATTTTCAGGATGATAGCACTCGACCGTCGCCAGGCGATCAGTCCCATCAAAACCACCAATTGCATACACTAGACGATTGACCACAGCAGCACCAACGCCAAGTCGCTTCGAATGCATCGACTGAACGAGTGTCCAACGATCTTTCTCCGGGTCATAGCTATAAATTGAAAAACAAAATATTAATCAAAGGGGTATAAAGTATTATGTATGATAAAGTGAATTGAAAAACAACTTAAATGACAAAAAAAAAAAAAAAGAAGTTGAAACATCGACCGACAGTCTAGATCTTGATAAAAGTTTATAAAAGAGATAATCAGCCCCATCGAGGTATCCGTTCGGAACGGAGAGTTCTCCGATTTTATACGTATTGCAGGATTTTTATGAAAAGTACAATAGAATTTTGGGTGGCACTTGAACCAAGTGGGTTTTTAGCGATATTTTTGAAAATTTCATAAAAGGATTTGTATGAAATCGGATAATTTCCGTTCCGAACGGATACCTCTATAGCGCTGAATATATTTTACAAGGTCTCCATTTGGACACAGCGACTTCAATGGAAAATAACAAATAACACACTTCCGATAACGGAACTTCACATGATCAACGAACCGTCAAAAAAATTGATCACATTGCAAAGACGCATAGCAAATATTTATGATTGATTTGACACCGCAAAGATAAGATCGCAGAACTTTTTTTTTCTTAATCTCTCAGCAAGTTTGCCACCAGCATCAAGTGTAGAGGAAGAGTAGAATTAATTCATCAGAAATGCTACCACTAATGTGCTGGGTTTTTGATGATTGGTTCAAATCGAGATCATTTGCATCGTCGAAAAGAAGGGGAACTAAATATTTGAATTACGTCAATAAATTCTTTATTTTTGTTTAATTCTGATTTCCCATAAAATAAAGTATTCAATCAAAACAATTGTGTGATGTTATAGTCGATGTATATTCCTTATAAAACCTAACATAACAAAACATATACAACACCATTGCCAAATATCTATATGCATACATATAAAGTCAAATTTGGTATATGAACTTTGTTCACCAAAGAAAATGAGTTAAACGTATTTACGTAATTCAAAATATTTTATCATTTTGTTATGTTTTTTTTTCAATTGCGTGTTTTTTATCTGACGTCTGCGAATAGTAAATTTATTAAATTTAAATTCTAGAATTTTTGTGATTGCGTTTCGCAAAAACATTATCTTTAGATTTAAAAGTTTTTATCAATACTAAAATGTTAATTTTGCTACGTTAGCGGTGGAATCCCTAATTTACTTTTAGTGATATCATCTATCATAATAAATTTGAACGGTAAAGTGGAATTGCGCGCATAACAAAGATAAGAAATTTCGCTATAAATTTTGTGGTTTTAGTTTTAGTATATACTAATAAATAATTAAATTATATTGGATGTTTTCAGTTTTAGTTTAAATTATAAACTTTGGGTGGAATAACTATAAACGGACTTATGTGGCACTAATTCCAAAGTTTTGACAAAAATTCTTAATAAAGGTATTTATCTAACGACGTAAATTCACATTTGATGTAAAACGCCCATGAAAAATGTTGACGTAAATTGGCATATATATCGTATTATGACGTGACTATTATCTTAAAACTGAACAAAATGAGAATTAGAGTATATTGAGTGAGCTACTTTGAATTTTTGTTTTTAATTTGTTTTTATATAATTGTTTTTTTATTCTCACTTTCTTAATTTTTGGAAAATTGTTAAAACTAAATTTTTCCTACTGCAAAACGCTCTTAAAGGGTAATATTTGGAATTAAATTTTTCCGCCTTCTTGAAATGTCAACAAAAATGGCTACTTTACTTCTTTTCATCTTTATATGCGGAAAGTGACATCGAATTCGTGATGAGTTTATATCTTCCGAGGGAAAACTTTCCCATACAAATTTTGACAGATCGTTTCCGACGGCGGAAAAGTATATCGTTTCCGTCGTTAGACGAGTACCCTTTATATGTTCCGAGGGAAAACTTTCTAATACAAAAGTATATCGTTTCCGTCGTTTTAAATCGTTAGATGAATACTCTTAATGTTTCGTAGTTTTGTTTCTTTATTATTTTTCGACCGATTTCTGTGAAATTGACGTTGAAGGCAATCGCCCCTGGTTTCGGCATCCAAAAAAACACTGCCCTCAATTTTGCTTATACCTCTACGCCAAAATAAGCTCTCGGCTCTTATGGCCAGCTTCTCCAAACACTTTTAAATATTTATTAAGTTGATAAATCTTAAAATGACATTTTTCAATTTCATCAACTACTTTCAGTTTTAAAAGAGCCAATAAAATAAAGTCCCATTTTGTTCCAAATAAATTTTAAAGGCGTCTTAAAAATGCAAGACAAAGAGAACGTTGAAATTTTTCGATTGATATGCTCTCGAAAGAGTCGGAAGTGTGGTGAAAAAAATCCGGGGATGGCATCGTTTCCTCATTTTCAAAAATTCACCTCCCAATTTTGGTGCAACCGATTTTAAATTAACATGCCAATACATTTTACTACTCCGTTAACTAACTCGCTTTTAAGTGAATTTTGGTGCAATTGGGCAATAGGGAGATTTTTCCACTTGGAAGTTCGAGGGCTAACGTCCACTCGAATATTACATTACTAAATGTCACACTTTTTAGATCGTGAATACTTCTCAAATGAACTTTTAACTTAATTACCTAGTACCTACCTTTCGAGATTTGATTATAAATAACTACATTTTTAATATATTTTTCACAACGTCAATTTCACAGAAATAGGTCGAAAAAAAAATGAACACAAAATTACCAAATAGTATAATTTTTTTGTCAAAACTGTGGAAGCGGCACTGAACACCGACGGACCGTAACGGATTCATTGTGTCCGCTGAAAGCTTGCCATCGCGTCTTTCGTTTTTCACTCGGTGTTGTTTTTATTATTGTAAAAAAATTAAAAATTTTACAACTATTTTAACTTGCCTTAACGACAACATATAAAGTTAAAAATATTACATCGGTTTGAAGAACGCTAATACCGTTCAAACAAACCAAAAATCATAAAAATATGTTGTCGTTAAGGTAGTTAAAAAGGGTGCCAATAAAAAGTGTTTACGTATTAATATATAGATGTGTATTCAGCACTGAGTACTGTGTGGTACAAGTTTACAAAAAGATCTGCCTCCTCTTGTTAATTTAAACAATATCTCGTAAGATTTTTATATTTGTAGGTATAATTGGGAAATTTAATATGTATGCAAAACTAATTTTAGCCACTCCTATGTGGCACTCTACTGTGCGGCTTACTCTTTTTAGTGGAAACTTTTTGTCACTGATTTGATAAAAGTAAATAGTGATGAGAACCTTTTATGTGGTGGGTTTACAATTATGGAATACCAAGTCTGGCAACTTACGGCTTTTGCTTTTAAGAAAGTTTGTTCCTTTGCTGTTTAAATCTGCCAAATTTAACACAAACTAAATTCGTTGTTGTCTAACTAATATAGTTAGGGAGACAAAAATAAAAAGGTTGTATGGCAAAAGTCTTAAATGAAAAACATATCGTCTGCAAAAATGCTTTATATTATGATAGACCAACAACGTGGTCAGACCTTAAATCGAGACGCATAGTACCTAAGCAGTGTTAAAAAAAATTGCGAAACAAGTTGTAGTCTTCAAATTTTAAAAGGGCGTATTTTGAAAAGGAAGCACGGGCAGAAATGTGAACACAGAATTCTGTCCGAAGTTAGCGTGTTTCCATTTGTAAATTCATCATATTTCAATAAATAAATAAATTTATCACGTTGCGAATGGAATGCGATTTCAAATTGATTGAACAAATTGAGCAAGATCAAGCATTCCAAAGTAAATTGATGGTAATTCATTACAGTATTACGATTATATTGTTTTAGGGGAGGAATGCAACTGAGAGTTTTTTCGGAACACTCTTTATAAAAGTATCTATAAAATAAAGAAAGACTTATAACACTGCGACATGCCCTAGGGATAATGTTTTAATTATTGTCCTATATCCCATCAGCAACCAGACTATCTATAACTCTAGGAGTTCTTTGCCTTCTTGTTTGCCAGTTGTTATGCGTGAAAAACGTTTGCCATGTTTCGAAGCCAAAATGACTTGCATACGTTAAGTGTCTCGTAAACAAAACTACTGTCCCAACAACACTTATAAAATGTATGTCCATAACACAATTTTCGATTGGAATCTCATTTTGTTGTCCAAATGTTTTATTACTGGCATAAAAACTGTGCTGGCTTTTTATTCCGTTTTTCAGTGTTCAATTTCCTTTTGATGTTATAAACAGAAATAATCCTGATGATGTTCATAATCATGAACCAAACGTCGTTTTAAACAACATTTTGTGTTTCATTTAATTGGAACAAAACTGACCTACAGCCCAAAAACAAACGTGTAAACAATTGAATTGAGAGTGAGAACGTATACCCGTTAAGGCGAGTTAAAGTAAAGGTCGGTATTTTAGCTTTGTTTGTAAATCGGCAACGATTCTGACTTACAGCAACAAAAACAGGAGCATGCATGTTTCCCGTGATAATAAAAGAAAAGGCACGCCTAACAAATCCAGGAACCATTAAATGCAAAGACACCAGCATTTAGTTGGCTTCAGTCATGGAACAATTCAAATTAGGAGTCTTCTGAATTTTTATCAGGTCAACAGGGAGAGGGGAATTAGTTTTGGTCTTATTCGAGATCAAAACATTGTCGGAAAAGTAGAAAAATAAGAACGTACATTTATGTTATGTTTGTCTTATAAAAACTATAACAGTCAATCTTTGAGGTTTTAAAATACAATGTTATGATTGAATAATTTTAAAACTTACCATTCAACTGAATTGTGATATTCCGATCCGGCTGATCCTCCCACCGCATACATCTTTTCATCCATCACAGCAACACCCACTCTATGCCTTGGCACCGACATCGGTGCACACGGTCGCCATTGCTCCGTCACAGCATTATACTTATCCACCCAATCTGAGTCATAGGAGGATCCAATTGAATTATTTCTCCCGCCAACGGCATAAAATGTTCCCTTTAGAAACGCCGCACCCAATCCAGATCTTGGTATCCTCAAATTTGGCAGTGTTGTCCACGTTTTGTCATCCACATTATAGCCCTCTAAAATATCCAGAGATTGTCTAAAAAATCCACCCGCCACGAATATCATTCGTGTTGTATTTGGATTTCTTTCACGTACTACCGGCCGCTTGTGAAGAGTTAAATCTTTTATGATTTTAGCCAAATACTCCTTGCATGCGGGTGCTTTTCGCAAAACATCACAGTTTTTTACTTGATCCTCGAGAAAAGTTGGAGTCAGCAATTGACACCTTACAGCACGCAGAATGCTAGCCATTTTGGGATAACGTTTAGTTTCGTCATATTTGACCCATTTAAGGACGGCATTGTAGACTTCACGTTCTTCTTGAACGTTTAATTCATCACGACGAATCAGTGCTATCAGTTGTATGGCAGACAACTGAAGAAATTCTTCCTCTTGGCAGACCTGCAAGTTTAAATATACTGCAATGGAAAACAGTGAAGATATAATATAACATCAAATTTGCGCACTTGTGTGAAGTGACGTTCGATGAACATATTGGCTTTACGCTGCAAATCTGTACATCCGTGTTGCTCAGCAAAATTCGCAATACCAATTGCATTCGAGGGGTCCAATTGTCGTTCGAGAAACACACAGCAAGCATATATCACATTCGGCACTTGGAACATTGTGGCGGCTGGTAAAAGTTGACATACCGTCACTTCCGTCACTCGGATTTGGCCTGTGTACATGAAGTGTATTATACGTGACATTGATGTTGGACACACCTTCAAAAACATAAACCAAAGATAACAAACAAAAACAATGAACAGCTATTTTTAAATTAACTTACCCCTTGCAATTGAACTCTCTTCATTTCTGATTCTTTCAAACCACCTGTAAACATGGCTTTAAAGTAAGGACTAGCTGCACACAAAACAACTTTGTGGGCTGGGAATAGCTCTTGTTTGACTTCTAGTATCACATCGGTTAGCATTTGATGGGAACGCATCATAAACATCATTTTGAGGGCATCTTTAGCATAGTTAGACATACAAAATGACATATCATCATCGTCTTTAGTTATGAGATCTTCATTTTCAAAATATTCCAATGAATTGTTGCAAAATGAGTAAGGTGATTCGTCGACTATATTTTTATCTCGTCCCGCTCCCAGTGTGGTATCCATAACAGATTCTGTAACAGAGGCACTAATTGATTGAACTAATTGGGGTGATTTTTTTAAACAAAATGATTATCTTAACAATTAAAGTATATTTTGTTTTTGATAAGAATAAAACAAATCGTCATCGTTACGCAGCATAATACCAATATGTATATGTGCACATTTCTTATCGATTCTTATAAAGTAGTATCATTAATATTTTCAGATTTATCTAATCTGAAAGATAGACAAGTAGGGTTGTATGCATGTAGTCTCAAACTTAGAAACATGTAGTTATACTTTTAGGAAGGGGAACCCCTTACATTTCAGGGAGATAACTTGCGTGACCTTTTAGTTGGTCATTATTACAACAATTAAGATAAACAATGCTTTGGAAGTAATTGTTTTAAAATTAGTTGTAATACTCATGATATGAGGTGTTTCTTATCAAGAGATTTTTTGATTGATTGTCAAGAAGTTGTCTGTCTTTTAATATAAAATTCTTTTCGGTTAATGACAACAAGTCTATGATATTCAATCTAATCACCACATAGGAGGCAAAACTAAAAGAACGCGACCCCCTGAGATTTGTATAATCAAGGCAGAGAGATTTATAAATATGGAGATTTGCTGCCAGATGATTTCAAACAAAAATATCTTGAAAAAGAGTCCAGACAACTGGCGCAAACCAGTAATGCAAAGGATTTTTGGAAATTGGTAAGAACCTTGAACGGAAACAAGTTCGTAATAAATCAAGATCTAACACCCAGTGTACTATTTGCGCATTGCATGGAACTACTGAATCCTCGAGCTTGTAGTCTGACCATATATTATGCGGCTCCGAGCTTCGAAAATCAATTATTAGATGAGTGTATATCTAATGCTGAGATAATACATGTTTTAAATAGCTTAAAGAACGGAATGGCGGCTAGGTTTGATGGAATCTCCGTGGAGTTTTATAAATATGGAACCTTGGAACTAGTACGAAAACTGAATATTTTGTTTAACCAGGTTATGGATACAGGAAGAATTCCTCAGCAGTTTAAAGAATCTTTAATTTTCCCGATTTACAAAAAAGGAACCCGGAATATTATCGTGGGATAAGTTGTCTTAATGCCTCTTACAAATGTTTTACCTCAATTCTCCAACGAAGACTTTACACCTGGATCGATAATAACTGTTTAATTAAGGAATTTCAAGCTGGATTTAGGTCAGGGTACTCCACGACAGATCACATCTTTGTGTTGAGAAGCTTTGCAGAAAAATTTATACGAAATGGAAAAAAGTTATACTTTTTTTTGTGGATTTTAAGTCAGCGTTTGATGCGGTAGACAGGCACGCTTTAATATACAAGCTGTTTGGTTTAGAGATGTCTCAAAAGTTTGGCAGAGTTCTAAAAAATCTTTATGCAGATACTAACTCAGCTGTATGGAATGGAGAGGAAATGTCTGAATGGTTTCAAACAGAATCAGAAGTCCATCAGGGGTGTACGTTGAGACCTCTTTTGTTCGCATTTTACATCGAAGACCTTCAAACCTGTTTATCAGGCGGCATCGTGTATGCAGAAACCTTAATTAAGGCGCTCTTCTTTGAAGATGACATTGTTTTGTTTTCTTACTCACCGGAAACGCTGCAGCTGATGATAAACCAACTGTATGGATACTGCCAAACTTGGAGCCTCAAAGTAAATCTGAACAAATCGAAAGTCATGATCTTTAAGAATGGTGGTGGAAGAAACTGTGCAAATGAGAAGTGGTTTTACAACGAGGAGAGTATAGAAGTTGTCCAAGAATATCGATATTAAGGGGTCTGTTTCACCAAAAATTTAAGAATGGAAAAACATTTAAAAGAAAAAATTGTGAAAGCCAAGAAAGCAATTGGTGCTACAATTCATGGAAAAAATGTTTCCCCAACAAATACATTGCCCATAGTAGTAAATTTCGTGTGTTTGAAGCAGTCTCGGAGTCTATAATACTCTACGCATCCCAAGTATGTCGATACAAGCAGTATGAAACAGTGAAAAAGTCTTGAGGTTTTATATTAAAAGAATATTTCGTCTGCCTACTAATACCCCTAACTACATCGTGATGCTGAAAACAGGACTGTCCCCACTCTTCATACGCATACTTAAACTACACATAGACTACATAATTAAAGTTCTACACATGTCCAGAGAAAGGCTACCACGGAAAGCGGACATTCAAGTTATTGAACGAAGAAGTAGTTGGTAAGCTGAGTGGTTGGAGATGGCGCAGTGGTGTGGAATTCAGCTTAATTTGGATTTAGAGAACATCAATGGCTGGAAATTCTCCCTCTACAAACTAATTGAGGCTGTTGACATAAAATATAGGGAGAGATATATACAAGAAGCTACCAGTTCGGTACATAGATCACTATATAGCACACTATGCCACAATTTGGGACCTAAAAACCGTTTCCGAGATGAGAACAGTCTTGATCAAATATCTATGATGGTAAGACTACGTGGTGAACTCTTGCGTCTCAATTATATTCCGCATAGAAATTACCTGCCGCTTCTGTGCAATCAGAGAGAAAGAGAAGATGTGCTGCATTTTCTAGGAAGATGTCCAGTGTTGGTGAAAATAAGAAGATACTTCTTTGGCTGCAAAATTTTAACAAAGGATGAGATGTTTTCGTGTTTAAATGAAATGAAAGTCCCAAAGCTTTTTAACTACTGCAAGGTTACGCTGGCGTATCACGAAAGGATAGTTAATGAATCTTTTTGATGCATTCAGGCTTTAGTATTAGTATTCGTTTGTTATTATTGATTTAAATTTGTATTACAACAATATATGTGAAAATTGTCAAACTTAAACCAAGTATGAATTTATTTGTCAATCTGGCAGACGGCAATGCCATGCTATATTTGATTTTGTTATTATTATTATTAATTGTTTGTAATAATATATTAATAAAATCACCTTAAACTTAAAAACTTAAACTATTTCTTTTTTACAATTTTAACTTCAATAATAAGTGCGAATAGTAACTAATATTGAAAAAAATACTTTTTAATTTGTTTTTGCTTCCTTTGAGGTTACAAAAATTAAAATTAAACAATCCTTGTTCACTAACCACATACAAAATTGAAATATGGAGGATTTTTCACCTTTCCATTGAAATCAAATTTTCTTCCTTTTCCCAGTGAAATGAATGGAAAATGACATAACACTTCCATAACAATTATGGAAGGGGAATAAACACTCCCGAACATCACTCTGAACGGTTTAGAGTTTTTTTTTACTCGGAGGGCCTACCGACGTTTAATAGAAATGACATTAGTGTGAATATACATTTCGTAATACGATCTTGTAACATAAACTTTCAAAGGGCTTCTTTTTTCATCTGAGCCGGTTCAATCTAGTTGACGTGCTAACATATTACTTGTTGGTTTATCTGCTGTTATGGTCTCGTATGCAACACTGTATCATGCGAAAAAAAAGCGACCCGTAACTAAGTTTTTCAATATTTCAATTAAGACAACAAAGAGTTTCGGAAAATAAATTCGCGAAGTAGGAACACAACACAAATAAAGTATTTCCAGTAAGAGTCACCCCTTTTAAGAATAAAACGGTTTTTTTTTTAGTTAAGTGTCGCTATGAGTAATTTCCTCTTTATTATAATAGGTTGATAATCAGTGTAAACTTTTCGAAGAATCGATTTGCGGTTTTTTAAGGTTTCTAAACGTTGTGTATTCTTTTTAATCCTCAACCAAAAAAAATCAAAAATAATGCTTGCTGTTTGTTTTTTCAAACTGCCTAATCTTTTTCAATGTGAAGGCTAATTGACGTCAAAACATTTCTTATTTTTACTTTCTGATCCTAAATGAATAAATATCTATCTCCAACAAATGAAAGAGTTTGTCTTATCTGATTCTTTCATTTAACAAAAAAACAAACACAACAGACAGTTGTTTTTCTTTTCTACAACCTTAAGAGGTAAATGATTTTGTGGAAAATTCCGTAACCCATTTGCTTTTTCAAACATATTTATGACAAAACATCTGATCCACACAATATTACAATTGAAATGTAATAGTTTGTGATGAAGTGTTGTAACCGATAAGACATGAAAGATATATGATTCTATTACAGGAGTATCCTAAGTGAGCTATGATGCAAAGATGGTAAGAAAACGGTGTTTGTAAGAACTCATTAAGGAAACGGGCACGATGATTTTCAATTTTGCTATATATTAAACCCGTTGTGAGTAAGCGGTTTCCCAGCATAAACAAATTTCAAACTATTTCCAACATTACCAAGTACCCCAGTTGCATTTATATTTTCGCTTTCGAAGGATGATCGTAACGAGATTCAGCTTCTCATTAAGTATTGTTGGTTTCAATTTTCTTATTGGTATGAATTCGGAGGAATGCTTCTCTATGTTGGGAATTTGTTTACGCATTGTTACGCATCATTATTTATTATTATAAGTTCTTCGAAGGATAAAGTATTTCAAGTGTTTTAAGGATTAAAATCTGTCCATTGTGGAAAACTAAACACTTTGCAGTTTGGATGATTCTTTGATTATAGCGGCTCTCAAACCTGTTGTTTAAGTGGTTTGATTATATTCCAAAAATCTGCGCACATAAGTTATAAAAGCGATTAACAGTCAGTGATGTTATTATAAATCAGCATACATAAATAAATTTATATTTAAAACGTTGGCGCTCTAAGTCACAGCAGAAAATAAAAGTGATATTCTTCTAAGTTGGTATTTACGATTCTTATTGATTGGAGCCAGAAATAATTTAGAACATGGTTTGTTTTGTAACTGATTAAATGAAAACGCGTCGTTGTGTGTGTTCTTAACACTATTTCGATTGAAAACATCACTTAACATCATTTTACTCTTGATATTTTGTTTTATTTTTTGGCCAAAATAAAGTTCTTTTATAAGATAATGCTCACAAACCTGGAACTGAAGATTTAGAGCACTTTGAAAGATTTAATGCCCGTTCTATCATTTTAAAATGTAATATATGTATCTAAACAAACTTAAAGTTCAATAATTTTTGATTCACTTTCTGTAAAAATTAGGAGCATTTTATCCAAACAATAATTTAATCTAACCGACCCGCTTCGCCGTCACAAACTGACTGATTAAATGGTTTTACCATTTGACTCGTTTAGCTTGTATGAATGGCCTTTTGAAACATTTTTATGTACAGAACAATGTTTCCGTTAGACGTTTCTTTTTTTTGTTTTGTTTTTAGTTATGACTGTAAATTTTTGATTTGAAATTCCCATCTGTAGAAAAATTGTTAAATCATCGTGATTTTTTAGAAGGCATAAAAGAATTTATAATAAGATTATAATAAATTTTAAATTGTTTTTTCTAAATCAACTTAATTATTTTTAGTGTGCAATGTGTGGTAATCTTGAAAATATTTTTGTTTGTGGAAATTAAGTTTCTTAAAATAAATTGTAAATTAAATTTGCATGTATTGTATAGACGACATTATTGACGATGTATATTATTTTACAATAAAGGCCTGAGGAAGAGCGTATTCATGCTCGAAACGTTGCAAACCATTTAACACCTAGTTTTATTGACCTTTATCCTGCTTAAACACAATATTATTTGTATAACATTGAAGAGGTCACCAAAAATATTCAAATATCTATAAGATTATTAGGAAATATGTCGAGAATTACTTTAATTTATTATTATTTTTCAATTTAGCTGAAATCTTGTTGACCAAACTCGAAAATATCATCATTGAGTATATTTAAATAGAGAAATCAAGATAGTTTCAAACATACCAAGGCAGATGTCGCTAAATGAGCATAATTCAAGAAATTATTTCCCTTTAACGAAAAATACTCAAACTTTCTTTTGTATACATTTTATTTGTTTTTCTTTATCGCTCTTGTCTTTATTAAATCGAGAAAAATTGCTTACAAGAGTAAAAAATGTTTCGACAAAACTACTACATTTATTCGCTTTGTGTAAAGAGACAGAAATTGAGATTAAAAGGAGATTTCTTAGTCAGTATCAGTACATACAAAAATGCACATATCGAACATTTAGAATTTTTTTTAAACTAATAGCAAAGCCTCTTTTGGAAACATTTGTATAAAACTTGCAAGTATTAAATAATATATTGAAAGTGGCTATTTTAACTAAAAACTCAATTCGTCGGGCCAAATGTTTCTGTTACATATGGTCCTTCCTTATTCGCCTAACTCTTCATACTCCTTCGATACACACAGGACCAAAAATCACTTAAAGAATCTTTCTCTCAAAGCACTCATTTAACTTCTTATCCGAGTATTTTAATGCCCATGCTTCCGTCCCATACAGCAGGACTGGGATGATCAAGGTCTTATATAACGTCTCCTTGATTCTATGAGAGAGGGCTTTACTACTTAAATGCTTTCTCAGCCCGAAGTAACAGCGATTAGAAAGAGTAATTTTTTGTTTTAATTCTGCACTGATGCCATTCTGCGTTGTAATAATCCCAGATAGACAAAGTCCTTGACTATACTTTGAAGTTAAATCTATCCATCGTTATGTTTTCCCCAGCCTGAGATGATGTTGAGATTTTTAAATGCAAAGACTTTAATAAAGAGCAATGGACTCAGGACGCTTCCTTGGTGTACACCAACTTGGATCTTACCTCTTTTTTGACTTGTTCAATCAAAAGCATTTGACCAACTCAGGAATGACAGTTTTTAAACTTCAAGCGTACGGTTTCACTTCTCTTTTTATTTCGTGGATCAAATCGTACCTTAAAAAAAAATCTTACCAGGTAAAATTTAGAAACTCCCTTTCAATTTCTTTCTTTGCCCATTCAGGCGTACCCCAGGAAAGCAATTAGGACCCTTTCTTATTCATATTTGCTAAAAATGACGTTTCATCTTGTATACGCTTTAGTGAGATTCTCATATTTGCATATGATATGAAACTTTTTAAAACAATCAAATCTCCTTTTGACCACAGTTTTCTGCACGCTGATGTCAATAGTTTCAGTGTATTGTGTTATAAAAACGGGTTAACTCTTAACCCTAAAAAGTGACAATGACCTTCTCAAAGAAAAGAGCTCCAAGTTTTTTAAATATTGTATACCTCAAAATAAAATCAGTCGCGTGTTTAGTTTCAAAGACTTAGGTGTAAATTTTAGTGCTAATTTAGAATTTTCTGAATATATTAATTTTATTGTAAATAAAGCGAACTCTATGGATTCATTAAACGGTTGGGCAAAAGAATTTAACGATCCGTACGTTACTCTCTCATTGTACAACTGCTTCGTTAGGCCTCATCTTGAGTAAGCCTCACAAGTATGGATTTATGAAATCCATAAGAACCGCATTGAATCAGTGAAGGATAAGTTTATTCGCTTTGCTCTTAAAGGCCTTCCCTGGGCCGATCCTTATAATCTGCCACCTTATGAACATCGGATACAGCTTTTGCAGGTTCAATCTTTATACCAACGAAGGGAAAATAATGATTTATTTTTTCTTCATCAACTTATCAGCGGACAAATTGATGCTTCAGACCTGTTAGCTTCTATTGGCTTAAACTATCGCAGAGGGTCTTACCACCTGCGAAGATATGAAATTTTGAATGCTGAACTCAACAGAACTAATTATGGCATGCATGAGCCTCTCACACGGATGAGTAAGTTATATAACTCGAACGAGAGTTTGATAGACTTTAATTTAAATAGAAATAATTTAAAAACTCTCTTTAGAACCAGTGATCTACGATCATAATTGTTGGCAAATCTTTCCTTCATAGGTTGATGCTTGCTTTTAGCTTTGAGCTCCATTTGAAAATAGATCTGATAGTGTTTGAAAAAAAAAAAAATAAATAAATTCAGTGTTCATTCGCACGTAAATTTGCAAATTCAGATCATAATATGGTTGTCGATAAAAAGCTTTTTTTTAATTAACCAGTAGAGATAAGATTAAGGTTACATTTAATTGATATTCGTTTAACAAACTATGGAATTCTGCTGAACTTGGTCATTTCAGTGAAGTTAACGTCGGTTTTGGATAGTGAACAAACACAAACTGTTAAATTCAATAACGTGATAGCCAATATAGTCTAAGAGCTAGCGACAAAAATAATTACGTCATTTGATAACGAAAATAATTAGTCGTATTATCATCTCCCAGCACGTATGATAAATAATCTGGAAGTCTGTCTGTGGTTGTGGCCACCACGCACCCTTAAGGTGTTAAAATTTGTATGGGGCTTGTATGCTTGTATAAAGCGACAAAATACAACATATTACAATAGGGGGAAGGGGTCTATCTCCCCCCGTTTAGCCAGTAGGTGCAATTTTGTAAACATAAAATAAATTTTATTTTTTATAAAACTGCCCCTCCCGGCGAAATGAGGGGAGATAGACCCCCCTCCCATTAGTAAAATATGCTTGTATTTTGTTCCTGTACAAGTTTGCAGCGAAAAAATTATGTGCCCATAATTTTTTTAACTTTAACAGTGCATGGTGGCCACAACCACCACCAAAGGGTTGGCAGACTTACCGATTACATAATATCACACTTGTTGGTAAATGATATTAGGGCTAATTATTTTCGTTATGAAATGACGTTAGTATTTTTGTCGCTGGCTCTCCGTCTAATAGTTCAAAGAGTCGAACTTTGCAACATACCTATCGTCCGTTTTTTAATCTATCCACAAGAATTTTATACTTTTTTAATAAGCATTACATTGCACATTTTTTCTTTGTTTATATTTATCTAAAAAGGTTAGCCTTCTTTTTCATTACAACAACGTAGACACAATAGCCGCAATGACAAGGCATTTTATTTTATTGAAACTATAAAAAAAAATATCTACTAGAATAAATCTAACACAACGCATTAGCTATTCGTTTACCTATCTCAACACAAAAATTAGCTCAACAACTTAGAATTACATACCCTAATGTTAATGTTATGTAGAGGACAAGCGGCAGCGTGCCACATAAAGTCTAAGTGGATTGTTTACTTAAGCACATTATTGTATCAGTAACAAGAATAAAAAAAAAAGACGATAAAAAATAAAAATAAACAAACGAATGTTATACAATCAAGATTTTATAATGCATTTGACGTTGAGCGCTATAGTTATACATAGATACAAAAATAAAAAAAACAAAAAAAGAATTATTGGAGAGAGCGTAAAATTATGCCGAATCACTCACTTACGTTTAACGGTCCCACCTACAAACGATCTTTGGTGTTGTTTTGCGAAGTATTATCTAAAATAGCGAGGAAACCCAGTTGTGTCTCCAATTTAAAATGTTTATTAATCATTATAAAATAACAACAGTATCAAATATTTTGGCACACCACACATCGCTTTAGATCTGGGATATGGCCTTAACCGTGAGCAATAATATAATTTTCTTCTTTTGAGAAAAAAGATAACCAACGAGTTTTGCAGTATGTGATATTTGGCACGTTTGATTTTAAAATAACGCGGATGGAATTATGAATGCAACTTTTTATAAGAATAAAACTGAATCAGTGGACAAAGTACATACAATGAGAGAGCATTAGCTTTGCCTATCAACACACTTTCACATGGTTTGGTTGGAGCTTTGCCAATAATTTCCAGTTTTTCTCTTTTATTTTATAGAGCGTCATGGTGTACAGATTGTAGACTCGTTGGTAGGTATTTTGTGTCAACTTGATAGGTATAATGTTTATCTTTCAACACAACAAATAAATTTTTTTTTTTATTTATTTTAATACAAAAAAAAATGGACTTGTTGACAGAAAAATGCATTTTGACAAGTCATCGTGATAAAGCATAAAAGGCACGGCAACAAAAAATTCATTAAGTAGATACATATGTAAATATATGAAACATTATGACAGGTGGTTAGATTTTTATTTCACAGAACTTTTTCAAATAAAATAAATAAATGAATTTAGTGGCACCGCCTGCTCTCTTACTCTTAACCAATCCATACAAGTGAGATGCACTTTTCATGACAATGATACTCTTAGAGGACTTGTCACTTTCTTACGAGAGGCAGTGTCCCTGAAAAAAAACATTAGGTGAACACTACGCCACGGGGTACTACTAACTTGTGCAAATTGACATTGTTATAATGCCTCCATCAACTAAACTAATTGTTTAACAATAAACTATATAAAACAACTGTTCAGTTTTTAAAATATTCAATCAGATTAATTAATCCTTTTGCCTGTCCAATTCGAAAGGATTGATTAATCTGAAGCCCTTTATTTGTCAGCTCATACAGAGTCTAGTCTAGAGAATTCTAAATGTCTACGTTTCCGTTGCTCGTTTGCTCGTTAAGTGGTGCTTTCTTTTGAAGCTTGATTCGTTTTAGATAATTGACACTTCTGGTTACTATTAGGACTGAAACCCTTGCACCCCCAAGGGCTTTATGTTTTAATTTTGCAGCATATTCACAAGAATTAGAAGCACATCTTAAAATAGCACTTCGATCAACTGCTGTTGTTGCCGTTTTTTATCTCCTATCGTGTTTTTTTCTGTACAAATCTTTGTTTTTGTAGAAATAGATCACACTAAAAATCCTTTGATTTTTTTAACTATAGCACGTCTTGTGCTGTTAGTAAGTCGATTCAAGGTCTTTTTAGTGATTTTGATCTACTTACTAACTTTACGGTAAATTACGATCAGCAATTAAATTTCACACAAAACTCTTCAACTGTTAGTAATATGTTTCAATTTCAATTTCAAAAAAATTATTGAGCACTTTCTATATCACTGTTTCTTTTTACATTCTATTAAACATGATAGCGAAGTCGAAAAAAGTGGGTCTGACAATTCTGTTCGTGTGTCTGTCTGTCAGTCCGTCTTTATTTATAATAAACGGCAACCTAAATGGTTGGGCCGATTTCGTTCAAACTTTATATATGTATGTGGTCTGTAGGGCAACCACCCACAGAAGGGTTTTTGGAATTGGAATTCGAGGTCTAAAAATAAGGGTATATTCCATATAAATTTTATGAAAAAGCTTTGATTAAACTTGACATGAGTGATACGGCGTTAAAGGTTATTCAGATTATTCAAGTCGTGTTTCCTTAACGGTACCTACCATACAACGGTTTTTTTTTTAAATGTGTCTATCTCGTTAAAAACTCAACGGATCTTTACCAAATTTAATATCTAAGAAGGCCTATATAACATTATCATTATGGATTGGATAATTTTTGTATAACATTTTAAAACAAATTTAATTAAATTAAACAACTTTTTTTTTGTAAATTCAATATTTTGAAAACTGGTTGATGAATGTTTATTTTTTCAAACTAAGATTTTATATGTAAATAATTAGGTTCCTAAAAATGACATGCCTAAATTTTTTTAATTATTAAAAAAGTTGTTTAAAATAACCATATTGTTTTTAAAAACTGGATTAACGATTTTGGTAAACGAAATATCTGAGTTGTAAGGAATTAATCTTCAAAGATATTTTTGTTTTATTAATTAATATTGATTAATTTATTTAACTCAGTTTCCAAGTCGTGCCTTTTATATCTTCAGAACTAAGCCTAAGCCAGGATTCGGGTCTTTAAATGATGGGAACACGGCAAGACGTTTTTTCATGGATTCAAAGACAACCGCAGAAATAACAGGACTTGATGAACGGCTTATTTATAAATTCTCTATTGTATTGAGAGTCTTGGCTTCAGGATTTCCTATTGGCATAGATACATTTTCTGGATTGCTCGCCGAAGTGAAAGCATTATACCTCGAACTTTATAGGTGGTATTATCTACCAATTAGTGTTCATAAGCTTTTAATTCATGGCCCGGATATTATTTCATCATCCGAAATACCAATTGTACAGCTTTCTGAAGAAGCACTTGAAGCAAGCCATAAAGAATTCCGAAAACATCGCCTTTTTCACACTAGGAAATCATCTCGGATATATACAAACGAAGACGTACTGACTGCGTTGCTTCTTAGGTCAGATCCTCTTATTTCAATTTTAAGGAAAAAAGATTCTAAATTGTCAAAAAAGGATAATAAAGATATTGGGCAATACATAAAAATGCCGAAAAAGGATCTTTTAAAGCTTTTCCAAATAAAAATTCAAAACTAACAGTCGCGGAAATATTTTTGATTTCATTGATCAGTCCGTTTTATATTGATGGCCACCTAACAGCCAAAGTATGAATCAAATGCTTTTTGAATTCTTTGTGATTTTAATTAACATTCTTTTATATTCACCAGTCATATTTTATGCACAGTAACCTTATTTTTTGAAAAACTGATTTTTGTCCACCATCTCCATACAATCGACGCACTGTGTGGCGCCTCTACCGTTCCATAATTGTCTTCACACCCAAACCCTCAACAAATGTCTGGACTTATCTCTACTAATATTTACAAATCATTATACAATCACATATTTTAACTTTAACAATCAGTTCGATGCACTTCCATAATATTTGACACTCATAATTTATTATTACATTCATAATTACTATGCATACAGAATCAAAATAAATGAAAACAAAATTGTAATAAACGATCGCCACAAATAACGAAATATCGTTTGTTTTTGTTTACATTTGTTTTAGTTATATTTTAAATTGACGACCACCACAATGCACTCGCTTGCATACGCACATGTGATTTAGAAATTCTTGTTAACCATAATAAAAAAAAATCTTGAAATGATGTCATGTGCGCAATGCGCAGGCAGTTTTCCAGGAGCTTTTTTCACTAAAGTTCATTAACAATGTCCATGTCCAATGTCAATTTCTGATGTCTGCCGCGAAATTATTAAAATAGTCTTGCCATTGAATTTTGAATTATGATAAGAGTTGTAGAAGAAAATTGCAGTCAACGGAAGAGACTTGAGGTGAGATGCTCTCTTCATGACAATCTTCGAGGATTTGTCACTCGTAAAAGGCTGTAAATAAAATAAGAGGAACGTTCTCAACTGTGGAAATGAGGACATCTTTATAAAGGGACTTGTAAAGCGGACTCAATCAGAAGGCCAACAAATGTTGCGGTCGCAAAATCAAATTTAAAACCGTAAAAAACAACTTGCATTGAACGGTCTGAAAGGTAATTACATAAGCGCCAAAACAGAATATCTATGCTGCCCATTTTCTGATCCATTCAGCCTTATTCCGGAAATTTATCTGAACGGTATAGTGCTTCCCAAGTGCAAAAAGTTTAAAGATGTTTTGCATGACAGCAAGAGTAATAAAACTAGATTCAATCAGAAGTACAAAGATCCGAAGAAGCCTTCACGTCAAAAATACCATCGTTGATAAAGTACAGCATATCAAACTCAGCTGGTACTGTCATGTACTTGGGAGAGACGCTAAGAACCCCGTACAAAAAGCAGTTTTATATAACGTTCCGCTACAATAGCAAAAGAGGGGCAGGCCCAAGAATTCCTGAAAAAAATAAACAAATGCAGCGATACCAGCCTCAGACAGTTGGCCTCAAACATGGAACAATGCATAACCGGGAATCTTGCCGAATTTTATGAGGGGAGCAAGGGGAAACAGTGATCCCATTCGAGATCTTAGCATCGTCGGAAAGAGCGAAGAAGAAGAAGAAAGGTAATTTATAACCCATCGAAAAAGACACTCGTCGATGCCAATTCCACACATTTTCGATAAGAGAACTTCATGCCAAACTATATCAAATGCTACTGAAATATCATGTGCAATGACATTGGGTTCACCAAACTGATGTAAGGATTGGTTCTACTTTTCGATAAGACATGACATCAGATTACCAGTGAACCTATTGCTACGAAATCCGTACATTAAGAAGCTTTCGTTCTTCGAGATATTTCTGTAGCTGTTTATTAATCATGGTTTCTATGACCTAAGAAAAATGGACGTCAGTGCAATTGTTTGGTAATTAAATGGTTTTTCATCCACTCGGAAAGTGACCTTTATAGTAATAGGGGACATACCACCCGGACCAGCTAATTTGTGTATTTCAAGATCTTTTGAGAATCTACGAGTGCGAAAGAAAGTTTCTCCTCTAAAACTTTTTACGCTCTCAAGTACCTACAAATGTATTCAACTCAGCGGCAGCGTGGTCGTTATCATATCAGCAAAAGAATCTAAGTCACTATCGAGGAAGCATAGTGCTCAGTTAAAGTTCAAAAATAATTTATTGAGACCTTCTCAATTGGAATTCTCATATCGCAAAACGGTTCACTTTGGAATTTCTTTTTTAACTGGAAATTTGAAGATATGATTGGATCTTATTAATTCAAATGACAAATTTAAAACACATTGCTTTGCATAACATTTTATACAAAAAAAAAACGACGTCAAGAACATGCAAACAAATTAATTCAATTCGAAAACCGACGAACTCAGATGTTTCATAAAATTAAAAAAGAATATATGAAATGTGAGAAACTATTTTTGATACATACATCTTTTTTGTTTCCCAAAAGAACGACCTACATTCTAGCTACAAAGCTTCTCATAAGAAACAGAGATCATGAAAGTAAATTAAATATAAATGTGCTGCCAAGAATAGAATCAACATTCAATACGTCACTATAAAGAAGTACATGTAGTGTAGGTATTTTTAAATCGACAAACTACACCAGAACTGTAGCTTCCTATAAGTAAGGGAAACAAATATGTGTAGATATCTATCAATCTTATCTCTGGACAAGAGAAAATTGGAATAATATCAGCTGATACTAAATAAACGTCAACCAATTAGTAAGAAATGTATCTTCTCGGAACGTTCTTGATAGCTCTGATAACACTATCGACGAGAAAATTAAATTTCAAGAGTAAACGAAAAGTGAAGTTTTGAATTGACGGGGTCTTGGTCGATGTTGAGAAGCACTCATTCATTGATTTTTGTTCAGTAGAGACAGACCGTCATGCAAAATATTATCATCTGAGGGTATTAATCGATTAATATACAAACTTGTTGGTAATATAAAACCACATAAAGTGAAAAAAGCTAACAATACAAATTCTGCTTTATCATTGCCTTCTCGTTGGCCCTGCCTCTTCGATTAGATATAGCTACCTACATAAAGATGGAATTATGTTTTCATTCTATTGAAACTGTTGCAGGCCATGACAGCGAGAAGTTGGCGATTCAAAGGGTAAACTAAATAAGTAGGGTGTATAAATAGATTTATACACAATACACAACAAATAGATATTCATTGAAAAACAGTGCAAAATTAATTCAATTGGATTATTTGTTTCAATTTGTTAATCCGATAGTTGTACTGACGAGAAAATTCAGAAACGAGAAGGATTTTTGATCTTAACTTATTTGCATGCACTTAAAAACTATATAATACATTTAATAATTGTTTTAAATAATAACATACCTTGGTATTTTTAATAAAATTAAAGGCAATAAGCACAATTTGCACGAATAAAAGTTTTATATTTAGGAGAAACGAACTTATCACTTTCATTAGTTGACATTTGTGACTGAAGAGAAGTTGGTTGGAGTTTGTTAAGTATCTACATGGGGCGAATATTTCTAAAATTATAGCGAATTTGAACAAAACAAAATGTAGTAGATTGTAGGTTTGTTTAGTTGAGTTTTTAATCAAGACAACCATTTTTCTCTTAGGTTCTGTGCACATGAGGTAAGAGTAAAGTGCTATGTACATAAGACGTAAACTCACGTTCAAAAATTCATTGAACGATGTTGTTAATTACGTACAAAATAGCCGTTTTTTAACACAAATCTATATGAACTTGTAAACTTGTTGTATTACGACAACAGTAAATACAACAACAACATAAAGTCCATATAGACTTAGCTAACTCTCGATAATTATCGGGACTTAGCTAAGTCCATATAGTTACTGACACAATTACATGTGGTTATATGGGAACGTCGGTAACGTTGTGGGTGAAAGCCCAATGTTGTTTTTTCTCACATGTCTGTAGGGACTTGCGAAAAGACGCGGCTAATATTAGTCGTGTTTTGTTGGTAAGTGTTTAGTCACTTTAGCAAAATTTTGTATGTGATACGAAAAGTGGCGATAAATTGGTCAGTAATTAAAGTGAACATAAAAGTGAAGATAAAATCTTGGAATGCCTGGAAATTTTTGGCGCGAAATATAATGTCAATACATTTTTTGCTTAAAGGTTGGTGGCACCTACGACAGCTTAAGACATGGACTCCATATACAAAGATTATTAATGGTTGTGTTCATTGTGTTTTCCTTTAGGGCGGCGTGTTGCGGAAGGAGTAAGAAGCTTTCAAGCTACGAAAGTTGCAAAAAAGGTTTGATGATTTTGAACTTTTCGCTTAAAAACAAACACAAATTGGTTAAAGCAGATTTTTAAATAAAATTATATAGTTTGGGATTTAATTTGGTAATATTCAAGCTAAATAATGATTATTTATCCGGTTTTTATTTGTTTGTAGTGGAAGGTGGGGTACAAGTTGACCAACTCGGCATATTCAAATAGCCATACTTTGCAGACACATCCATAAAATTATTTGAAACTTCGGCTTGGCATATAGTCAAGAATACCAACTTTGAAATAAAATAAGAAAGTGGATACAAAAGTGAATATAGCGTTTTGTTGGTTCCTTCCAGTGCTGACTAACTAAAAATTACCAACAAAACACGACTATTAAAATAGCCCTGTTCCTTTTAGGTGGCAAAGCACTCACGAGTATTAATCTAGTACTACCATCTACACATGCTCTCAAGTGCGAGTATATGAGTAGAGTAGTTACGCATCTAGAACCGCCAGATGGCAGCGTTCCGTTTTTTATTCTTTTCTATTAATAAAAACAAAATAAATACATAAAATATTGCTCAAAACATTATAAACATATCTTACCATTATTGTTTATCGGAAAAGCAGCCAATGATTAACAAATAAACAAAACAAAAAGTTCCAATACAAGAACGGAATGTTTGAGACTACATTGGCCCTTAATTATACAAATCAGTAGTAGATTGCTACTAGCGAAGCGTTCCATTTATGGCCAGTTGTACAATCGTGGTTCAAGTTTTTTTTACAAAAAGTTAAACCAGCATTTAACAGCGAGGAACCGCTGGAATGTTAAACACAGCATTTCTCTTTGAAAGTTGTGTCAGACGGGATTTCTTTTATATTTTGAAAGAGAATGCTTGTTGATAAGGGGGAGATGACCTGTAAAATAAACAAAAAAAAAAATAGAAATGAAACTAAAAAGGACATACCACCTTCACGTTCAGCGATAAAATGCAAATTAATTTTTTTTGTCAAAAGTGAAACTGGTATGAGAAAAAAAACTTTCATCACTTTCACTGTCTCACACTGCTTGTGTTTTATAAAATTTTATGAGATTCGTCTATTTTTATAATTGTAAGCCCATCACTTTCCCTCTTATGAAAAATTATTCCTTAAGGACCAGTTGTACAATTGTGGTTCAAGTTTTTAACCTACTGATTTTGTCAGATTATCAATGGAAATAAGTGGTTTTTAAATTGGAACAATGTTGAACCACGATTGTACAACTGGCCCTAAGGACCAGTTGTACAATCGTGGTTCAGCGTGGTTCAAATTTTTAAACCATTATAAGGACCAGTTGTACAATCGTGGTTCAAGTTTTTAACCAACCGATTTTGACAGATTATCTATGGAAATCAGTGGTTTAAAAAATTGAACAATGATTGTAAAACTGGTCCTAATGCCCTAAGGACCAGTTGTATCAGCGTGGTTCAAATTTTTAAAATACTGATTTCCATAGATAATCTGGTCAAAATCGGTGGGTTAGAAACTTGAACCACGATTGTACAACTGGTCCTAACTGTTTTTTTTTTTGAGTTGCATGTGCACTAGCGTCATGTATCCAAGTACAATGGGCCTTACTAATAATCAAATTTTTGTTTTAGCTGTTACTATATGTCTAAATAAAAATCTCCACACTTTACGAAAATTGGTGTGCCACAGTGTAATGTCGAATTCCTTTTACCAAAAAAATTGATCTTAAAAAAATTTATTTTTTTCTCAACAAATAATTTTTCTCGACAGTAAATGGATAGTGTTTGAATAAATTGGTCTTTTTTTGTGTGCTTGTTGTTTGATAGCCGGAATCATAAACACTCAACTAACGTTACAAAAATATCAAATCTTTTAAGTATGCGTGCAAATACGTGTAAATCTTGCTTCCAAATCGAGATTCATGCAAAATCTTTTTTAGATCAAAAAATTTCATTTCCCCTCTAAAAATACGACGTTTGACAAATTTTTTTCTAAACAAAATCAATTTTTATTCTAAACCAGATCAATTTTTTGGTAAAAGGAATTCGACATGATATTCCTTTTTTTTGAGATTTGTGAGTGCTGAAAAACAAAAACGATCTAAAACTCGTGTTGAATGTGTTCATAGTCCTCTTTTTCAATTATTTTGTTTTGACTGTACATAAATAACCCTGGCTTCTTCCATTTTCAGTAAAAACATCTGCTGTCAATTTTGACAACTGTTTGACAACTCCACAGCCTCTTTTATAAAAATCGTGTGTGTGGCTGCGCAAATTTTCAATTTTGTTTTCTATTAAAAAATACAAAATAAAAACTATTCAATTAACTATGAGAGTAAAATAAATAAATAACATAAACCTTTATTAACATTTTAAAGATATAAATCGGCTTAAAAATGATGTACGACAATGAAGAAGGTAAGTGCGATCAAATTTGTTCAGCGGAGCACCAAAAATATATGTAAAAAATGGCCGCCTGCTTCGGTTGTGAAATTTGTATTTTTTTTTTAGAAATTTACGAAGGAGAAAATGCCGAGGAGATTTCTCACGAGTTGTGGCAAGAAGCTTGTTGGATTGTTATTAACGCCTATTTCGATGAAAAAGGTTTGGTGCGGCAGCAATTGGACAGTTTTGATGAATTTATTCAAATGTCTGTGCAGCGAATTGTTGAAGACTCACCGGCTATAGACTTACAAGCTGAAGCTCAGCATACATCTGGAGAAATCGAAACACCGGTAAGTAACTACGATTTTGTCATTTAACTAGACGAATTGAACTGTACATCACTGTACGCATCCCCAACATGAAATTTAACATTCTGACAGTAAAATAAAAAAAAAAACTATTTATTCTCCTGCATTTCTCCATCTCATATTTACCATTATTTTATTTATTACAGCCTCGTTTCCTGCTGAAATTCGATCAAATCTATTTATCGAAACCAACCCATTGGGAGAAAGATGGTTCACCCAGTCCTATGATGCCTAATGAAGCACGTCTCAGGAATTTAACATATTCAGCTCCCCTATATGTGGACATAACAAAAACAAAAATAATCGAAGGTCAAGATCCAGTCGAGACACAACATCAAAAAACCTTCATTGGCAAGATCCCCATCATGTTGCGTTCTACCTACTGCCTTCTCAGTCAGCTATCCGATCGTGATTTGACAGAATTAAACGAATGCCCATTGGATCCGGGTGGCTATTTCATCATCAACGGTTCAGAAAAAGTTCTTATTGCTCAAGAGAAAATGGCAACGAACACTGTGTATGTGTTTAGCATGAAAGATGGCAAATATGCTTTCAAATCGGAAATCCGTTCATGTTTGGAGCATAGCTCACGTCCCACATCGACTCTGTGGGTCAACATGATGGCCCGTGGTTCGCAGAATATCAAAAAGTCTGCAATTGGTCAGAGAATTATTGCTATTCTACCGTACATTAAACAGGAAATTCCTATTATGATTGTGTTTCGAGCTCTCGGATTTGTCGCAGACAGAGATATTTTGGAACACATCATCTATGATTTCGACGATCCAGAAATGATGGAAATGGTTAAACCATCGCTGGATGAGGCTTTTGTTGTGCAAGAACAGAATGTAGCTTTAAATTTTATCGGAGCTCGAGGTGCTCGTCCCGGAGTGACAAAAGACAAGCGTATCAAGTACGCTAAGGAAATTTTACAAAAAGAAATGTTGCCCCATGTGGGAGTGTCGGATTTTTGTGAAACAAAGAAAGCATATTTCCTGGGATACATGGTTCATAGGTTGTTGTTGGCATCTTTGGGTCGTCGTGAGCTCGACGATCGGGATCACTACGGTAATAAACGTTTGGATCTAGCTGGTCCCTTGTTGGCATTCTTGTTTAGAGGACTTTTTAAGAATTTGATGAAGGAGGTCCGAATGTATACACAAAAGTTCATTGATCGTGGAAAGGACTTCAATTTGGAATTGGCCATTAAGACAAATATCATCACAGATGGGCTGAGGTACTCTTTGGCCACAGGCAACTGGGGTGACCAGAAAAAGGCTCATCAGGCTCGTGCTGGAGTGTCTCAAGTGTTGAATCGTTTGACTTTTGCTTCTACTTTGTCCCATTTAAGGCGTGTCAACTCACCGATTGGTCGTGATGGTAAATTGGCAAAACCACGTCAATTGCACAATACTCTATGGGGTATGTTGTGTCCTGCTGAGACTCCTGAAGGAGCTGCTGTAGGTTTGGTAAAAAATCTAGCTCTAATGGCGTATATTTCTGTTGGGTCACAACCATCACCGATTTTGGAGTTTTTGGAAGAATGGTCTATGGAAAATCTTGAAGAAATCGCTCCCTCTGCCATTGCAGATGCTACCAAAATATTTGTTAACGGCTGCTGGGTGGGAATACATCGTGATCCTGAACAATTGATGGCTACATTGCGTAAATTGCGTCGTCAGATGGATATCATTGTATCGGAAGTCTCTATGATTCGAGATATTCGTGATCGTGAGATTAGAATTTACACAGATGCTGGTCGCATTTGTCGACCTCTATTGATTGTCGAGAATGGCAGTTTGTTGCTTAAGAGGAATCACATTGAGATGCTGAAGGAGCGTGATTACTACAATTACAGTTGGCAAGTATTGGTGGCGTCTGGAGTCGTCGAATACATCGACACTTTAGAAGAGGAGACTATCATGATTGCCATGTCGCCATATGATTTGAAGCAGGACAAAGATTACGCTTATTGTACAACCTACACTCACTGTGAGATCCATCCAGCTATGATTCTGGGTGTGTGTGCGTCTATTATCCCATTCCCCGATCACAACCAATCGCCTCGTAACACCTATCAAAGTGCTATGGGTAAACAAGCTATGGGTGTCTATATAACAAATTTCCACGTTCGGATGGACACACTTGCTCATGTACTGTACTATCCAATGAAACCGCTCGTTACAACACGTTCTATGGAGTACCTGCGGTTCAGAGAGTTACCAGCGGGTATAAATTCTATTGTGGCTATTCTTTGTTACACTGGATACAATCAGGAGGACAGTGTTATCTTAAATGCTTCTGCCGTTGAGAGAGGATTCTTCCGATCGGTGTTTTACCGTTCATACAAAGATTCTGAGAACAAACGTATCGGAGATCAAGAGGAGCAATTTGAAAAGCCCAACAGAGCAACATGCCAAGGCATGAGAAATGCTCATTATGACAAGTTAGACGATGATGGTATCATTGCTCCGGGTATTCGTGTATCTGGTGATGATGTAGTCATTGGAAAGACAATTACTTTGCCAGAAAATGACGATGAGGTAAGTTTTTCAGTACAAACAAATCAAAAGTATCTTTTTTTCTAATTTGTTTATGTTTCAATTTCAGTTAGAAAGTACTACAAAACGCTTTACCAAGCGAGATGCTTCAACATTCTTACGTAACTCAGAAACTGGTATTGTTGATCAAGTGATGTTAACTTTAAATAGTGAAGGATACAAGTTTTGTAAGATTCGTGTACGTTCGGTGCGTATTCCACAAATTGGAGATAAGTTTGCTTCACGTCACGGTCAGAAAGGTACCTGTGGTATTCAGTATCGGCAAGAAGATATGGCATTTACAGCCGAAGGACTTACACCAGATATTATTATTAATCCTCACGCTATTCCATCTCGTATGACAATTGGACATTTAATTGAGTGCTTGCAAGGTAAATATTTTAACTTTTAATTTTTGTTTAAATATTTGAAGAAGAAATGTCTACTAAGATGGAGTGTTGACTCAGCTGGAACTCGGTTGTTGTAGTTTATAATCTTCTCGGTGTACCTGCCTCCTGCAACTAATTTTTTTTTTAAGTCCTCTAGCAATGCAGCTCTCACCTTTCTGAAGCATTTTCATTATCATTTAGGTTTCTGAAAGTCTCTAAACGTTTGCAGTTTTTTTCGCGGCTGGTGATGAAACTTCATCTATCGAAGATTCTTAATAAGACTCGACATCGAAAAACCTATTTGGGAACTTAATGACATCCGATTTGGGAAGCTTAGCAATCATCTCGTAATATTTTTAATTTGAGAAAAACCATCATGTGTTCTAGTTGTTTTTATTGAGTGCTTTTAATTCAATAATCATTACGACCTGTAACCCAGGTCAAAGCATTGGATGCCAACAAAAAGTCTCCATCCTGCATCTACTTAGAATTTGGTGTTTTATATTATTCTTGGCCTTTAAACCTGTCACAAACACTAACGATTACATTGAAAGGACTACTTCGCATCATCCTCTGTGAGTTTTCTGTGCGTGTGACTTGTTCATTCGCGATTTACGTTTTCCAATGTCGACGGTCAACGACTCTTTATCAGTCCTGGGGTGGAACCGTGTAAGACGATAGTTGATAAGTGACAATCAAAATCATTTCTCTTGGTTATTAAAATGGCAATCGCTTTTTTGCAATAATTTTAAACGACACGTCATATTGAAGAGTTACCAAGCAACAAAAAAAATTTAAGCTATTGCTTTACACAGAGCCAAGAATAAATTATAATAAAAAAAAACTACTATCTACAAAGCGATAGTCAATTTCCTTAGCCACTTGAGTGTAGACCCGATTCTTACCTCACTTACTATTCTGATTAAGAATGGAAGTTGCCATTCGTTTTTGGAAAAAAAAAATCTATTCTACAACGCCAGTTATTGCGATTCTTAGTGCTACATTTTGTTGGTAGCTTAACAATCATTCCATCCTTTCACTCCCAGGAATATGTTTCGTTTTCCCAGATAGTTTGTATCAAGAGATTTGTGAGGGAATCTCTTTTCAAAAATGGGGCAGTAGTCCATCAAGTCTTTATATACGCATCACTGCACGAATTATACCTTAACCATATCATAAAACGTTCCCGAATGCAAACAATTGAGATTGGGATTACTTCAATCATTAAGTGTTCATTATTACAAATTTGCATAATTCGATGCGCAAAATTTAAGCAAGCAAGCATAGTTTTAATTTTTCATAAAATTTTAAGCTCTAAAAACGAACATTAAATTTTAAAATGTCACTCATAACATTTTGCCATCTTCACGTATTTAATATTCAATAATGTCAATTAAAATTTATTTTACAATACTTCGTGCAAGACCAAAAGCAAGCAAACAAATAACAAATCAGAACTGCATCGGCATCAACTGAACTGAAGCATCAGCATCGCAAAAAAGTATCTGATGCCGAATCACTGCACAAATAGTTGTTTCAAATTCATCTGAAGCATAAGGCAGCAACCTATAATCTGATTGAGGCGTTGACAAGTTTCACAGCACAGATTTCGTGTTGGATTCTAAAAACCCCAGCTTGGGGCGTGACGATTTTTTTCGTTCTAGTCAAGACAGATGTCATCGGCATAGTGTATATAGCTAAGCTAATCAAACGGTTGTTTGTACTCACCGTGGCAGTCATACAAATTAAATTGCTGACAAAACATCCCCTTGACTCATTTGGAAAGTTTTCCATTGTGTCTAACAAAACACCTTTAGCTTTGCGTTGTTAAGGGACTCCTTAATAACATTTCCTGTCATAAGGATAAACTTATTTTTCCAAACAGTCTCCACTAGTTTTAAAAAAATACGTGCGCCTGCTGTAGTATCTGTTTTAAGGAACTCGACTGGTATGCCAGCTATTTTGTTCACTGTTAAAAATAGTGATTCAAATTGTTTTACTTGTTGGGAGCTGGAATTTATTTCGTTCTTCTTATCTACTTTTGCATTGTTTGATGTACCGGGTCTTGCGAATTTCATTGCTAAACCTGCTTGCTTTCTGTGGTATTAGAAAAGCTCACATTATTTACTCTTTGACCTCTGTCCGTATCCTCGTCATTCCTGGTTCTCCACTGTACTCAGCTCTTCTTTTTCATTTGGACTTGATCCCTTCGGACGTACTGTAAAAAACAGATATTCTTTTTTTACGCCCCAGTTCACGATTGTGAAATTATTTACACGTCTTTTTTTTCCCTTAATTATAATCTTCAGACATTCAAAACCAATGTGCGTACGGTTTTAAAAAAATAACCTATAATCAATTTGTTTCATTTGACAGGCAAGCTGGGTTCAAACAAAGGTGAAATCGGTGACGCAACTCCATTCAATGATGCTGTCAACGTACAAAAAATTTCAACTTTCCTTCAAGAGTATGGTTATCACTTGCGTGGCAATGAAATCATGTACAATGGACACACTGGTCGAAAAATTAATGCTCAAGTATTTATTAAACAAAAACTTCGTTTAAAAAAAAAAAATTCTAAAAAATATTCTCTTTCATTCAGGTATTTTTAGGACCAACATACTATCAACGTCTAAAGCATATGGTGGACGACAAAATCCATTCCAGAGCTCGTGGTCCTGTACAGATTTTGGTGAGACAACCTATGGAGGGTAGGGCTCGTGATGGTGGTTTACGTTTCGGAGAAATGGAACGTGATTGTCAGATATCTCACGGTGCTGCCCAATTTTTACGTGAGAGACTTTTTGAAGTCTCCGATCCATATCGTATCCATATTTGCAATTTCTGTGGTCTAATAGCAATTGCTAATCTGCGTAACAACACTTTCGAATGCAAGGGTTGCAAGAATAAGACGCAAATCTCACAAGTGAGACTCCCGTATGCAGCTAAATTGCTGTTCCAAGAACTTATGTCAATGAATATTGCTCCACGTTTGATGGTGATATAAATATGCTTGTTTATTGATTTTTTTTTTACTAAAACGTATTTAAATAAAAAAAAAGCAAAAAATAATTATTAATAAGAAAAGAAAAAAATATAAATTTTTGATTGTTGAGAAGGTCAACTTGTCCACACTTCAAAAGAGGCAGACGATGGATTTGTGACAAACTAATTGAAATGTTTACAAAACAAAAACTAAATGAATATTTCGATATATAGATTTAATTGGTTGTGTAAGCTACACAAGCTAAACAAGTTCAATTGTAACAATAGATTGACTGTTATGTTGAGGCTTCTTGGTCTGTCTGTCACACAATTGAAGTCAATTCAATTGCACTCAAGTGCATTTGTTGATGATATACGTATATTTTTTGTCCAATCAATAACTTTATCAATCAAACACTTTAAGTGCTAATGAAATTTCCACAATGACATACTGTTTAAGGTGTTAATTGATTGGAATACATAAATAATTTAAAGAATTTGTAACTTACTGTTATTCGTGTAGTTCGACACGTTTCTTATTTTTGGTTTGAATTATTGATTTATTATGTTGCTGAATTTTTTTATGTCAAACATCATAACCAAATATGGAAAGCAGAATGTTATGCTGTAATTTGTTGCACACACTTAGAAATTTCAAGTACGAATATTTTTGTTTGATTGGGCGCCACGTCGCACCATATGTTTTCGAAATTAGATGTGTGATGAATTCATCTGTTCTGTTATTATTTGAGTGATGTAATATAGTTGCCTTAAAAATATACCCATTGGGTTTATCGTGTCCAAAGAAATGACACCGGAGTTTTCTTTTCAAGAATTAAGCTGCTTAAGGTAAAATATGCTCCTGAAGAATCAACTTCAGCAGTGTGCCTATGACCACGGTAGCCTCAAAGTTGATGTAGCAACCCTGCAGGAGATGCGATGGTATGGACAAGAAGCCCTTAATGAGGGAGATATTATCCTTCAGACAAAGACTAATTCAAATAGTCTTGAATTTCTACGGCATCAGCAATACAACGACAATCCACATTACCAAATTTCAAATTATGATTCTTACATCCGCAACTGCCCCTACGGAAGCGAAGTATAGCTTTGCCAATCCAAAGATGTACGATTTCCTCACCAAAGAATATGGGATATGTACCAGGAATGACGTTAATAAAATTCAGTTGAAGTTGAACATCGAGTCCCAGCAGAATCCAAAGTTGAAAAGCAGTTGAAGTTGAACATCGAGCCCACCCAGCAGAATGGATTTTATTTTTAACGTGGTAAGTACGTGGCTATTGATATGTGTAACTTCAGGGTAGTCAGCAAATTCGTCTTCCTAGGTACAGCAGTAAATATTTAACGCAGAAAAAATCTACGCAAGAAGACGCGTTACAATATACTCGTTATCACGGTCCTGCTGAACAGTGCAGAAGCAAAGAAACTTTTTCAAATCGGATCACAGTTCTCATAAGTCCTACCATTAAGTTTATATGTGTTTAAACTCTGGTCCTACGTACGATTTATGTTTCGGTTCGTGTAGAAACCAAAAATTAAATCTGGCGAAGATGCAACATGCATTTATCCAACATTTATGTATGTATGTAGCAATTATGTGCAGCAATGAACCTTACGCTGTACAAAGACTCAAAATCTAAGCAACAAAATACGTTTTTAACGTTGAAAGTGGCGGGGCATCAATATTAAAGGCACTTGTCTTTAGAGTATTTTACGCCAAGCCAGAATGCCAGAGGAAACAAGAAACAGAAGCAGTACTCATTTCCGATTAAGTCATTTGCATGTTGAAAAAGATCTCAATTCAATATGCAAAATTGAATACCGAAACTTAAAGATCGTAAAATGTTACGTAAGGCACCCTGTAACATCTAAGTAAGTAAGTAGTTATACTAGTTTGCTTTAGAAATGATTTATAAATATATTCCAACAGCCCTATTAATAAAAAAAACCCTATTTGCTTCTTTATTTATGAGTTAGCTAACACAGAGATTCATAACTTTTCCATTTAATAACAAATAATAATTTAAACTTATCCTTTTAATAAACAAATAATAATTTCTCGTTCCGTTCCCGTTTTTACATTTACTTTCTCTCTCTTTATTTATCAAATCGAACTAAAATTATGAGAAAAGAGCGTATTGTAAGAATGTGTTCTGGAGAAAGAACATTTACAGAAATTCGTGTTATAAAGTAAAACTTTCCTTATCCTGCTGTATTCGGTGAGTTAAATTTATTTTGTTTTTATTACATCGTTTGAGGGTATGACACATTTATTAATTGAAATTACGAGTTTTATCGTGTGTTAGCGATAACTCATTGATAAATAAATATGCTATTTGGTGTTTATTAACAGGGGGCAAATGTTTAAAACCACTAAATTTGTAGGAGCTTGAATTTTTTTTGTAGTAGTTTCAATCATTTATTACGTTTAAATCCATTTCGTTTCGTTTGCTTAACACAATTTTTATATTGTATGTCCCAGTCGTTTCCATTTTCGTTGCTTAGTAGAGGCTATCAGGAAAAATAATCGAATGCATACAAAATATTTTCTCTGAAAAGTTATTCCTTAAGCCGGGAAATATTCATTTTTCTCAAACAACATTAAATTTTACAGTAACGGTATTAGATTAATGGTAAGAAAAATTGTTGTTGTAATTTCATTTGGTATTCCTAGAAGAATGTGGATACATTTTTCTGTATGAAAGAAAGATTGCTAAAAATTTACCTACTAAAGTACGAACTTCTCAACAGTGTCTTACATATTTTTTTTTTAAATTTAAGTAAGAAGAAGGCATAAATGTCCCTTGATAACATAACGCAAAGGAAGATATGTATCTACATAAATGTTTGCATATAAATAATTAAATACATTTCTTTCATATTTTACCGAATAACGTCATTAATGTCCATGACTTTCGCAATAGAATGTGTCGGAATCCCGACTCACGTCCATTCGTCAAAACATGCGTGTATTCTTTAGAATTTTTTGAATTGTCACAGTTCTTAAAATAAATTCATTTCGGAAAGCTATTACGTCGATGTCTGGCAAATTTATATCATCGGCATTTGTGAATAAAAACAAAACTATAAATGCCCGCCTACATATTTAGTAAAAGTAGATATAATACAATTTTGTAGATTTATGATTATTTACTTAAAACAAAAAAACAAAAAAAAAAAAAACGAAAAACATTCCATTCAAGAATTTTCAAATCAAATAATTAACTGAATCAAAAACAAAATAACACCGGAAAAGTACCTGTCAATCTTCAGATTCAAAGTAAAGTTTTTAAAATAGGTTGTTTACAAATTCTAATTTTATACGCGTCTACATCTTCAAATATATGTATACATACGTCATTTAAGTTTTGGAGTATGATAAAAAAAATGAATTAAAATAAAAAAAAAAACATCAATATCAAAATGTTGCTAAAAGTAATGACAATGCAGTAGGTACACCAAATTGAAATTAATGATAAAAGCAAAAATGTATTGATTTGAATATGAGATAAGTAGATACCATTGACGTACTAGATATGGACCGCCAGTCCGTTCAAATTTTCATACAAACGGCCAAAAAATGTTGTTCCATCTAAAAGCGGCAAAAATACGCCATCATCTTTTAGTGTTAAATACGTGTACTAATTTCGCGTTTAAAATTTAAATAAAATTTAAAGTGACTCAATGTCATATAGAGTGGATTTGTTTTGTAAAATAAAACTAGTTTGATTACAATTTCCACCTAATTATATTAAACTTAAATGATTAATTAAAACAAGCGTAGCACTGCTACGCAGATTCCCTGCTAGTAGTTGATGGCGCCCCTAGTTATGTTGGAACACGCGTGAAGTTGGCTACTGGCGGTCCATATCTAATACGTCAATGGTAGATACCTACTTAACTCGCACCGAATTAGGTGCGAAATTAAATTTATTTTTGATTTTCGGTTCACTGGTTGGCCAATCGCTTAAAGGTGGGTGTAGGTTTTCTACTAAGAAGCCATCAGTTCACCCGAGACCACGACAAGTTTAATCCTGTCGAAACATCGGGAAGTAAAAATCAAAAATAAATTTGATTTCAATACCCAAAGGCAGTTAGTGGTTAACAATGTCTCAGAACCACAATGAAAAAAGTCTAATCTAAAAAACGAACTAGGTGTTTAGATTTCCATGCAAGTCATTATAGGGAATACTTGTTCCAATAAATTATCGAACTTACTGATGTTAGGTGGATTGGAGTAAAGAAAGAATCTCAATCTCTGTACGTCCAAAGTTGGGTCTAGTTTGAACTATTTCTTTCGTTGGAACACTCTTTATAAAATTACCAATAGAATAAAGAAATAAGAAACATTACGATGTTTTTCAAGTCATAAAAAAATGTTTATGCAAATGGGGTATTCTCCTCAAAAAAGTTTACGCAAATGAAGTATGCTCCGCTTAAGGAACAGTGGCATATGATTAAAGAATACGAAACGAATTGATTTTGAAAGCAAAAATGAATTATTATTTATGATTTCATTTCTTTCGGTTTTGTTTTTTTTCGTGGAAACCCGCTGCCAATAGACTCGTAGGATGGGAACGATTCTCTTCGAATTTGATAATTAAAAAAATCTAGGTTGGCAAAAAAGAGACTTGGTGTCTTAAGAATCGAAAGGAGATTGAAATGAAACGCACAGTTCTATGAGCAGCTTAAGACTAATTTTATTAGTTATTACACTTATATTCTAAGCTTACAAAATAAATAATGCTTGCATTAATATGTAGGTATGTTATACACATTGTGTGGGTTATACAGTGTGTTGCACAATGCAGGTACCTCTTACATTCATGACATGAGACATCGTATTCGCCAATCAGGTCACAGAAGCCAGCATTGTATTTTTGAAGCATTCAATTTCACGCGTTTGTTTATTACTTATTCGACAATACTCTTCAGGCTATAATGAGCTTACCATAGTTCCATATCTAAAAAATTGGGTTGTGAATCTACGAATATATAAAAGCTGAGACTGCTGTCATCAGAAAAACCATAAAAAACTAGTTTTTCGCGTTGAGTTCTGAAATCACCCAGGAGTCGCCTTTAGGGCACCTCAAAACATGTGTTGAATGTCCTGCGGTCGCCATGGAGTGCACAATCTGTGTTTTTTGAGACTTTGAGTAGGTCGTCCTGAACTCGACCCAAAGTACATAGTTTAGGTACATAACATATGTATATCTACTAACTAGGTATGATTGAATATTAAATTTTACTTTTGCAATGCAAAACAAAATAAACTACAGCTTTATTTTAATAAGATTAAGTATAAATGGTATGGAAACTATCATAACTGCCGCTACGCTAGGGTTATTTAAAAAAACTATTGCAGATACGGAAAAAATATCCATCTTTTTTTTTAAGAATTGTATAAGCTTTATTTTTGTAGAAGATACATTTTTGATTTGAGCAACATTTTCCAAGATAAGAGCGTATACCCAAAAAAAATAACATGTTTCTTCTCACTGCTGCAAGCGCTCCAGTCGTTTTTTTGGGTACTTTTTTTGGGTTATCTCCAGACAACCCTGAGTAAGTGTGCCAAGTTTCAAAACTGTCCGATTTATTTCTAATTGAAAACCTTTATTGACTTAACTATATACCATTTAGAAACTTCATAAACTGTAAAAGTGCTACGGAATTGCCATTGCAATTCTAGAACATCGATTCGTCGATAGGTAATAGTTTTTTTTTGATTGGAAATATTTTCTGTTTCTAAATGTTATTTATGCAAATTATTAAATGGAAAAAATGGAATTTAACGATGAAAATAATACATGTCAGCAACAATCGCGAATCACAATTAATCACATCTGTAAATAAAACTTCCATCTGAAAGCATCAATTAACTATACCTGAGCACGAGACTATAGGCCACATAAATTATTCTAATCATAGCGCAAAGATACTTTAAACATTTTCTCGCTAACAGATACAAAATTAAGCACTTACCTTTGTTTGCCACTTTGTTGATGTCACCCATGACATGACAACTGGTTAAATGATCATAATTTAAAATTATTTGTACTATTGTTATCTTCAAAAATAATTACACATATTTTCTTTTAATTCTACATTATTTTTTTTATTCTAAATTCTTATAATTGAATTATAATAATAATAATATTATTTTATTGTATTTAAAATTTTTAATTTATATTTAATTTTAAATCTAAAGGAATATTTTCATCATTCTTGTGTTTATTTTTTGTTTCTTTTGTTTATCATAACTATGCATTCATCTTTCAACAAAAATTACCAAAATAGTTGGCATCAGCTTGCACAACTTTAGATTATTTAAAAACAAACCAAAAAAGAAATATATTTTAGCACCTTGGCGATTTACAGCTTTTTACTTTGAATTTAGATTTTAATTACTAATTTTTGTAAAATTTTAGTTTGAAATACTTTTTTTTTAACACTTAAAATTATGACATTTTTGTTTCATCACTTTAAATTAATAACCGTTACATACTTCTTACACGCACATCACACCAACAATGAACTTATCTTTAAACAAAGATTCCATTGGTCTTTTATTTTTGTCGGAGCTTCTGTGCTTCCTTTCGTGCCTTGAATCCCCGGAAACTTGCCTGAATCTTAGTGGCAGCATCTGTTGCCATTTTTTGCTTCTTTCGGACAAGAAATCCTCGAACGTTAGCTTGAATTTTTGTCGCGCATTTATCTTCTACGGACGAGCCTTCACTTCCGCTACTACGTTCATCGCGCATATGGGCGGCATTACCGTTATTGGTGGCCATATTTTGAATGGCACGAAAATATCCGTTGGATGGTCGTTGACGACGAAGTTGTTTTCGAACGCGATATCCTCTGAATCCGGCTTGAATTTTTATTGCTGCGTTTTCCTCACTGGGCGATGAATTCGGTGAGCTTGGATGAATGTGCATTTCTGTTCCCGTTGATGGAGAAGAGTGAATTATTGGCTCAGTGAATGGAGCGATATTGAAGTTGTTAAAAAAAAAATAAACTGATTGACTGGTTGTTTTAAAAGAAGAAAAATGGCGAATTGCAACTTTTAGCTGATTGATGGTTTCTGTGGACCGATCGAGACGATATACAACTTACGACTGATGAAAACCGCGAGAGCGAAACGATGCTTGATCTATGGCGTGAATTTTTCTAGCTGACGACGATGACGATGCGGTTGAACGATGTTGTTGCTGATCTCTAATATTTATTTCAGCAGTCGGTTCAAGTCGAGGGAATATTGTATCTTTTGTATCTTTATATAGAAGAAAAAAAAACACAAAATGTTGGGCTGTCAGGTTGTTTATAGAGAAAAGGTATAATTTGTATCTGTGATGGCGGTTGGCTTTGGCTTTGGTTTGTTCTGTTGTGGCGGATGCCTGTACGCGAAATATTCTCGTGCTGAGGCCAGTGAGATGCTCTTATAGGCACCGCACGGAGCACGCCAAAGGCGGCGCGGCGCGCACTCATTGCATGTTATTTTTTATTTTTTTTTATTTTTCTGGCTTTGTTTTATTTAATTAATTTTTCTTTCTATTTATTTTTATTCTATCTTTCATCATTCAATTTTGTCTATGTATGGAAAGGATACGGGGGATGCTGTGCACGTTGGGGTACAGAACACAATTGAATGAATGATGAATTAAAATTGAAAATGCATCAGTTAGTTGGAAGTGATGGAAAGGGGTGGCATCGGCCATGAGAGCATCAATCTAATACCCTGCATGCATCCCTTTTGTAAAGTGAAATCTTTCTTAGGTTATGCGGTAGTGATGGTAGTCTATTTATTTATAGTTTTTTTTTCTTTCTTTTATTATTGTTTAAATAACAATTTGAAAAAAAGTGCAGGTTAAACCATGAGAGAGATATGATAAGATTTGTATATTATATTTTGATGAAACATTATGATGTAAATACTTGCACTTCTTTCTTGATGCAACATAGATAAACATGCAAGTACATATATATTTTCAGTTTGTTTTTATATTGTTTAAAAATTGTTTTACTATTTTGTATACAAAAATGTTTACAGTGAGGGAGATATTTATAGACCGCATTAATATGTGTAAAATGTTTATTTTATTAATTTATATGGATGATGTATTTGTTTGACTTTAATTGCTTTTACATCATTTAGATTTGGTTTTTAGTAATGTCGTTTTAGCTGAAATTACAAGCAATTAGTAATTTTGTAGATATTTTACTGTTTTACATATTTATGGGATTTTTATTTATTTTTAAAATGAGGTGATTTTTGGAGAGTGAATAGAATTGAGTGGGATGAGGAAGTAATGTGACAGGTAAAAAATAAGATAAAAGTGATTTAGTGTATTCATATTCATAACAGAAGGTAAAACTAAAATCATGTACTTTATGTTGTAGTAAGGGGAAGAGCAATCAATTTCCTAAATTAAATTTACCTGTTTGAATCTAAATAAAAAGGAAAAATTATTTAAAGCAAGTTTAAATATTTTCAAGTAAAGCATTACATATAAGTGTAGTGAGGCCAAAAAGATATCTCTTTGTTCGTTAAGTTCATTTGAAGTTAGAATTTAGAAAAAAAAAAAAAAACTGATACGAATTTCCAACAGTCCGAGTATCATAGTTGAATCGTTTTAAGGAGGAGTTGAACTGGTTAACTTACTGATAACATTACGACGGTGCTCAAGTGGCAAAAGAGTGTTCACTTAAGTTATATCTCCAATTATTTTCAAAGCCCTTTTCTATATTATATCCTGGAGACTTATGTAAGCTCTTGGAGCACATAGCGAGGCTAGAGAAATGCGTTCAAGCTTTTGGCGAATGAACAAATTATACAAATAAACCAGATCATAAGGGAAACAATTTTGTTAATATTGTCGGTTATAGACAAAATTCGGGACTAAAACCTAATGAAGTTCTGCGGATATACACAAATAAGAATTCTTACTACCTATACATTATAAATGGCCGTATAGCCTAACTCAGGATGTGAAAATGCTCTACAAAATTATTATATTTCCAGTTCTGCATTACGATGATAAACAATAAGCAGTAAGAACTAATTCGAACCATGAATCTTTGCTAAAATTTGGGTGTACTTAATCCAGAGAACCAAAAAACGTCGTCTGCTTGCTTAGGTTAAAAAGTTTTGCCGAATGCGATTATTGTATCATGTGTGTACAATGAAAACATTAGCTGTACTGATAATGCGATATCGCATGGTCGAATGCTGTCGAGGCAAAATTTGCTGTCATTTTAATGAAATCGCAATCGTCATTTTAATGTCGTATAATGGTGTGTGCTCTCTTGCGATATCGCTAACGATTTCGGTACGATTCGTGTCGGTACGATAATTGTATCGTGTATTAAGACCCCAGAAGTTCGTGTACACCAAGGCATCAATTTCGCTTGAATATACATATAGAGGGATTCGAATATGGACCAGTTATTTTTTGGTGACGATCGATCCATCATTTGCATTTGAAGTAAGGGTGGACATTTCGAGGCATAACAGCCAAAAATAAAAAAAAAACTTATGCTGTCCATTAAATGAAACACTCAGGTCTATTCGGGATATTATTTGAAAAAAACAATGCTTTTCGAGTGTGAGAACTTTAAATGCCTTGAATATATATGTTAAATAACGAAGACTCTTGTGCTAATATATGGTTTGGAAAATATACAAGAAGTATGAGAGTAAATTGTTGGCAACTGAGATGAAAATGTTTCGCATTGAAAGCAAGAGTGACAAAGCTCGATCGAATTAGAATTTCGAATCCAATTTTATTATGAAAAACTTCCTCCCATGCACATCATGAGGTTCGAACCCACGCATTACCAGATTTGCTCAGTCTTCGAGATCATATGCACAACGCATTCCACCGCTTATGACCACTGACGACACAGGTCGAGATGTTATGTTTGTTTGTTTTTCAAACGCATTTGGAGCTTCAACCTTTTTCTAAACGCCTTTATGTTGTTTTTTCCGCCTTCATATTAAAGGTTTGCTAGCACGTCTTTCAGAGACACGTTTTATTTCAAGCGTGGACCTGAAAGATGCATACTGGCAAGTACCACTGGAGCAAAGCTCAAGAGAAAAGACTGCATTTACCGTCCCCGCTAGACCACTCTATCAGTTCAAGGTGATGCCGTTCGGGCTCTGAAACGCTGCGCAGACTCTTACTTATCTAATGAACAAAGTCATATACCTTCCATTCTTAGAGACAGAATTTCAAAAACCTTGGACGAACACATGTCCATTTTAAAAATCGTAGCTAAGCACCTTCTGGAAGCAGGACTCACGATTAATGTCGAAAAGTCAAGTTTCTGCTTCCAGGTGTTGCAGTATTTAGATTATGTGGTCGGACAAGGCTGCCTCAAGGCAGATCTTTCTAAAGTCTCAGCCATTGCAGATTTTCGGGTACCAACGACTATACGTCAGGTACGGCGATACCTATTTACTATTTCTCAGTCCAACGGAATTATACCGTCACGGAGAGGGAATCCCTAGCCGCAGTGGAAGGCCCTATATAGAAGGGTACACAGTTTTAGTAATAACTGACCATGCTAGCCTGAAGTGGCTAATGAGTTTGAAGAACTCAACTGGTAGGTTGGCTCCAAGGGTTCCACTTCGAGGTACTTCACAGACGCGGAGTTTTGAACACTGTGCCTGATGATCTATCTCGCATTCATGAGGTAGAGGCATTGATTTCAAATAACTCCGCGCCTGTGTTTAGTTCGACGGACCCGTTTGACGTTTAACATATAGAACTGAAAACTCCGTCAAAAATTCATTATTATTACGGTGACCATTTTCAGAGACAAAAAAACTTTCATGAGCCCTCATAAGTTAAGGAATGAGCCCTCATAAGTTAAGGAAAGAATTATTTTTATTTTAAAAGCTTTGTACTTCATACAAAATTCAAAAGTAAGTTCATATCAGTTTTTAAAACAAATCCTACATACACAAATCGATGTATGTATTAATGAATGTTCCCTATGAACTTCAAAACAGCTCGATTGATTTTGATACGATTAAAACGATCGTTGTGCCCCGTGGCGTACTGGTTAGTGTGTCGGACTATCACGTCGTAGGTCTGGGTTCGAGCACAGCTTCGACAAAACCTTGTTTTTTAGGGGCACTGCCTCTTGCGAGGAAAAATCCTCCAAGGGTATCATTGTCATGAAAAGTGCATCACACATTAGTCGTTTGGATTCGACGTTAATTTGTAGGTCCCCTCCAATCTTGTAAAATCAATAACGCATACAAAAGGATTGGATAAGATTTGTAGGTCGTGGTTATTCGGAGCTGTCGGTGCCACTAAATTTATTTATTTATTATAAAGCAATCGAATCCTTTAGCATGTTTTATCTTTTTGGTATAGGTATTAATTAGAGATAGAAAGAGCAAAGTTTAAAATGATACCCTTCAATCGTGTTTTAATTACCAAGATCATAGGCCCTTATTGCGAGTGTCGTTTAACTTTCGATGCGATAGAAGTCGAAAGCATCGATAAATTTTCGTTTTGGTATTGTGTAACTTGATCGACAGAGATATCTATTACTGTGAATAACGAAAACGCTTATTGTGAATAAACCTTATATTTTGGCATTTGGGGTAGTGCCAGTGATAGTACATGTAGGAAAAAAATACTTTTTAGTCCTAAATTGAGTCAAGAAGTATTTCCAATTAAAAGATAAATTAAAACAGAAAACTTAAGAAATCTTGGAAATGTGACGGAAATCATCTAAAAACTGTGTAACACTGGCTGAATTTTCTTATGATGCAATTATAACGCAATCCTATCACATGCAATGCTTAAAAATAAGCGTTGAGTACCTATACTACACTAACCATCAGCTACAAGGCACCTTGTTTGCTGTGTGTCTGTTTAATGACACGAAGATTTTCCTTTGTTCTCTTGTAATATTTCATCGTTGGGAATTTTGTTGGGACATTTCTTACAAACGGATGGGCTTTTTTGTTTTGCATTTTTATCACTGTCATATGTTTCAGTCATTCCTATATTTTGGCATTTGACAGATAGTAAACAAATTTTCATCAGTCGAAGGAATAGTTTTTTCTTACAAAAAATAAACATTTTAATACTTGTTTTCTTAAAAGAAAATAATTTCACGTTATTTGTTATTAATTTATATCTTTTCTTTGTTTGAAATAGTTATAAGAGTAATACTATAATGTTAGGTAAATAAAGATCTTGGTGTGTTTCAGTGATTGTTAACCCAACCCAAATTTTGTGTTTTATTTTCCTTTATTTATTATTATATTGCTCTGTGTTAAAACAATTGTTATTTTAGAAACAATAAAACCATATTTAAAAGGAAATCAACATAGATACATTTTGTGAGAAAATTAAACTCGTTGCCGCAAATTCCCTTCGCGATGTCTGGATTCGCTTCCATCAAAAGCACTAGTTTTTCTGACAACTTTTGCCCTGTAAATAACAAATTTATTATATTATTTTGTAAATTTTACTTATTTGACTAAATTTCCTTACATTTTGGTTGAGAAAGTTTGTTTATGTAGACCATAAATAAATAATAATAAATAAATAGATGTAGACACTTCTTTTGTTTAACGCAGTCGATTGAAAAAATGCAGACGACAGATGTCGAACGAAAAAACGAAAAGTATCGTTCACAATTGAGATTCACAATACCAACATCGATTTTCGACGTTCGACTATCGACAACAGTCGATTATCGATAGACAAACGACACTCGCAATAAAGGCCATAGCATTACCATTATTTAACTGTCAATCTTTTTAATTTTACGGAATAAGAAAATTGGCAATCTTCTGACCAGCTCATCGGGTGATCCATGAAGTTTTGTATCAATAGGGTTGAAGCAGGAATAAAATTTGTCAAATTCATCGTCATAGATCTTTAGATCATTCCATACATTGAAAAAAATTTTAGAATAGAATCCCAACTTTATGATGACGAACTGAAATCTAGTGCCATACGAATACTTTTGCTTCGGACGACCAAACAAAAACGAAATTATTTGACTGAGGAGGATAATAGTTTGCAAATCAGTCACTCAAAAACTATATAGATTACAAAATTCAGAAATCAGTGATGTCAACTGTTTTTACTTACCTACTTACTTCCATAATCATTTTAATACTCAGGCATTCAAGTCCGTACTTCAATATCTCATTCTTTATCCTCTTTGGATTTTCTGATCACAAGTACAGTGTTCTAACAAAACATCATAAGAATAGTAATAATAAATTGATTGATTGCAAATTATAACTATACATACATATTTACACACAAAACACAATGAATGTTTCAACATCGAAAATATTTCTTAAGCAAAAGAATTCCTCAAGATTCAGACATAGTAAAAACAAAGTAAAATTTATTTGTTTAATTCAGGGTCAACATCTTTTAATTCTTTTTTTGATAGCTTTCTCATTTATTTTTTTTTGATTGTAAGATTGTGATCGAAACCGTATGTTGTCTTGTCAGCTGGAACGCAAAAACGCATATTGGTCTGCTATTTTACTATTATTGAAAAATAAAGAAAGATTTCTTGATTTATTTAAATTATTGACAGGTCAAGAACAATTTGTATTCAATTTTGTTAAATGAAAAGACAAAAAACATAAAAAACAAAAAAAAAAAAAACAAACGGATATCGGGGCGTATACGCACTTTTTTTTTAAGTGTTTATTTTTTAAAAGAATTGAATTTTATATTTGTTTTTAATAAATATATAAATTTTGAAATGTGTCCTGAAAATGTGCAAAATTATTTGTAAGTTTGCGTTTGCAGGTTTCCAGTCGCGGCCAAATTGATATTATTTGCAGAATATTTGTTAGTTTTTTCCGACGTCATGTTTGCAAATATCTGCAAATTTTGAAAATTGTATACTATAGTATAAATCTAGTTAACAGTTTCATATACATACAGCTGGGTTCCACATTTCACCTTCACTCGAAATGAAATCCAAATCGATTTTGTCGATTTTTATTGATTTCAAATCGATCGTATATATTCAATGTGAAATAGTAGAAACGAAAAGACGCAATTAAAAATATGAGTACAAAATTCCATGGAAAGGTCATCAGCATCTTTTTGAATCGACCTTGAATATTTCCTTCGCCTAGGAAACGCATAACTGCGTGCTAATTGAAATCACTCGAATATGACATTAGAAACAAAATTATCAAGCAAACAATTTGCCAAAACAAAAATTTTTTATGACAGATATCAGCTGTTTTCAATTTCACGAAAGGTGAATTCGAAATACATTCGGAGTTGCCAAAACGGTCGAAATGTGGAACACTGAAATTAAATTCACTCGTTTTGCAATTTCGATATCGGTTTAATTTCACTCTATTTCTGGAACCTAGCTCATAATAGCAAATACTCGTTTTTTTAACATCTAAACAAAAATTGATTTCAATTACAAATTTACATCCCGAACAGGAATGGAATACGAGCTTACCTTTTCTAGTCTCGTTTGTAGGTTAAATGCGTAGTTGCAAAGAACCCAAAAAGAAAGCTGGGGTGGTTGGGGGTACAGGTTCGATTCCTGTCCAGAGAGTAAAGTCAAAATTTATTTTTCGATTAAACACGAAATGATAAATAGGCAAAACTATTAAAAGAATATTGTATGAGTATTGGTGGATTCTTAGTAAAATATAGGCATAAACTTGGTTTTTATGTACACAGTTTTGTTTTCATTAGACTGTGCCAGCAAACATAAGGTCAGATTGAAATCAATTTACTCGGTTCAGGAGCACTCTTGTGTACAAGGCAATCACATCAAAAGAAATAAATCAAGTTCATGATCAAACCAAGTTATACTCTTTGTAAATGTTCTGCTCAAAATCAACAAATTGATTTCGATAAATTAAAAACAATCGTGATTCGTTATATCTATGAAAATCGATGATGGCGTAATTTCACGTTTCATACTAAGTTAATACGCCACCACACACAAATTAAATGGAAATCTAACATTCACACCGCCCTCAAAGTATTGAATCAACTCATAAATTCAATTCAATTAATCTAATTGAAACTATTTATTTAAACTTTTTGTAAAATTATTGTATACAGAGAGTAAGCATTAGCTATATATATGATTTAAGCTCCATGATCGTGAATATCGCCGGTGATCTGACCGCCTGCTTTCAGACACGAGACCTGAAGTTGAAGGGGTAGCTTCAGCAGAAGCTTGTTTATGTTATAGTAGGTTCATTCTGTTTTTGCATGCATTTTTTTCCTGCGTCTTTCATTTCTCGCTCGGAACAAAACAAGTACTTCCATATTTCATGCCTACGTTTTCATCTGTTGGCTCTCATTGGGAGAATAATGGGGTGAAAATATTCAACACGATCGCGTTTATTATCTTATGACGTTTATTCTGTGACGTCAATATAAATAAATCAGCCACCACCGCTAATTTAACGAAATGGAAATTTTGTATTGTCATAATGTTTACTTACTTAGGATAGAACTTGCGTTTTGTTGTGCAGAAAAGTATCTTTAAGATTGTCTGTCAGCATCTCTAGCTTATTTGGAAATGAAACTACAAAGCTTGTGTTGATTTCATTTGAAATTTTGTTCAATTTGAATAATCACGATGATCTTCTATTCTTAAATTATTATACAAAAAAAAACTTCTGATCATATTCTTTCTCTCCTATATAATCTGCCCAGATTGAAATCAGTTGACTAACTGACTAATGGATACCTGCATGCGAAGAATTGCATTGAATACCATTAATTAAAGTTTCGTTGACGTTCTTGCATAACACTCAATTGAGCTTAGATTGACAAGGTTTGATTGTAAAATTGTGATACTTCTCATGCTAAGCAGAACAATGAAATTGAATGGAAATTTTATTGCTTTGAATTGATGGTAATAAATCGTTATTTTACTCAAGCAGAAAAAGAAAATTATTACATGTTTTTAGAATTATATACATAAAGATAGAGATTTATTTTTCATGAAATTAGTTAAATATACAATTTTTATAATTTATGATTAAATCTTTAAGGCATGACCAGAAGGGCCGTCAGCCAGATGATAGCTTACAGTATGTAACAAATTTTGGAATTTTGTAGTAGATTAAGTTTAAATTCTTGTAGATATTCAAAAATCTTCTCTTTGTTTTACTTCTATGTATAATCTAAGGAAACTTTAACATATTTTATTAATTTTAGCCAATCTTTGCCATTTAGTATTGCCAAAACTTCTGGTTCCTCTATATAATTTTGCGGCCATATTTGTCGCCGAATTTCTACCAGTTTAGGACACACTTTGCTATGAAATGAAAAACATTTTTCCTTTAACTGGTGTTACACAAACAACAATAAAGTGGTAGATCGTCTCGATGCGGTATCAAATTCAATTGAAGCAGTTCTTCTCTGAGGGCTCAGAGATTTTTTAAGTGGGACACAAAATCTCACCTGATGAGTGAGATTTTTTCCGGAGATCACTGAGCGTAACATTTTTTGGATTCGATTTGTCAGTTTATTTTTCTCGCTCTAAACAGATGTTTTTTGACGTTTGAAAATTATTGGTTACTTTAAACAAAGATAAAACGAGCAAATTGCTTAGCATTTTTTTATTGAAATATACAAAACTAATAAGAAAAAAAAACTAGTAAAAATACAAAAATATTTGCAAAAATATCATTGTCACATTTTGTCACAAATGAGATGTGTCATGGTAGCGCAACATTTGCGCATGTTGCAAGGGTGGTTTCATTTCGTCGACATGTAAAGTGTTGACATGTCAAATCCTATCCCCAGTTGGGATAGGATTTGACGTCATAATGACGTCAGAGACAATATGTGGCTTTTACATTCCGTGTACTACAGTCTTTATTGTCATAGATATGAAGAGAGGCTTATTAGTAAGTCTAAATACTAAGCCTTATTTAGATCTACAATTCCAAATCATTTCACTGCGAAATCTAACGTTCCGCAAGGCTAGCCAGGTATGGTCGCCATATCACTTTGTGCATATTCAGATAATGGAAGCAATTCTTCGTCGATTCCTATATTTTGCTCTAAGGGGCCTTCAATGGGTTGACAACTTGCACCCCTATCGAGATAATAGCAAAGTTTTTGATTGCAGTCACAGCAAAAACACACAAAAAAGTAATAAGCTCAAATTAAGCTTATCTATGTTCACTTTTAACTCATTTTTAGTTTTGGAAATAATGACGTACAGATGGCGTTGCTAATGGTGTGGAGAAAAATATGCTTATCAGAGATAAGCACCAAAACAAATTAAATTTACCGGAAATACGAACCGGAAAGGTTAAATTTAAAATTTTACAGGAAGTTAAGGAAGCCAAACTAGGTCGTCAGCACTATATTTCTTAACAGATGTTTACGGGTTTGGATTAACAGCGACACCAAAGTGGCGGGGTGACAAAATAATTGAACTAAAAAAAAACAAAGTAATCGAAAAATAACAAACGAAATGAACTGAAGACAAAATATTCAAAAATTGTAGAATAAATTATCAAAATTATAACAAAACCATACCAGGCTAAATGGTAGTCTATGTTGGTTTCGGTTATTTCTTTGACGATATCGTAATTCAAGGACCACTGGTTGTTGCTCTGCGGAGACCTTCTCGCTCTCAGTCGCGTCCTACGTTAAATTTATTCTTCGGGGCGGTTCACAACAATAGAATGTTCAAAGTCTACGTTTGCTCCTTAACCTTTAGAGTCAATTAGCCCATGGTCTACTTAGTTATTAGTTCCACTGTCTGAAGAGCGACAAGTATCTTAGTGGCGCATTAATCAATTATTTAATTGGAACGCAATTGGTGAAAAAAAGACCAATTGTTTTATTACAATGAAATTTTCTATACTTAGTATATGTATCTTCGAAATGGAAACATCAAAAATTAAATCCATACTCCAAACCTACCCGTTCTTTCCTACATATGTATGCAAGTATTATTTTCGAAATGCACGTGATTGTTTTGACACAACCAAGTTTACAAAAACATACCACAAGATGTCTTCCATAAGCAAATAAATGCAAAATGTCAAACCTTGGATAGACGCAATTATATTTTTCAATTTCAACTACTTGACATTTACGAAAAATTTGCCTCAATTATCTTAGTCCATATAGCCAATCGATTTGCAACAGAATCTCGTGAATGAATCTGTTTCTGGTATTTTGAATAGCTACATAATATTCATGCATTATTTAGTTTGCAATGAATAATATTAAAATCTGTCAAAAAAAAATTTTTTTCCTAGTAAATCTGTCTATCATAACTTTTCTAACAAATTGTTTTGCCAAAATAATAAAAGAGAACTCGTACGTGTGCGAAAAGATATGACGGTGACAGAATGGCTAAAAGACACTTCCTGTTGATTTATTTAGGGACAAACGAAAGGTCTACCACGTTTCTTGGCAAATGTTTCTTGTCTATAATCACACAGTATACACGTAATTACTTTGACATTTTGTTTGACAAAATTATTATGCTCCTTAAAAGAAAAATCTTACGGGTTATTATAAGTCGTTTGATATTTTTATTTTCTTCTGTTGACGTCTTATTTGATTTACATACATATATATTGGTTAAAGCAAATACAAATGTTATGAGCTCTAAATTATAGTTCATTAATCACGAACATAATTAGTGTGCTATTTACACGTGTATCTTCTTCTTTTCCGAAGATGTTATGATTTCGAATGGGATAGTGATATGTATAAGGTGCACCAAAAAGCTTGAGCGTGTAGGTGGAGTTAAGACAGGAAAAAAATCGTATAGGAGGGGGTCTATTTCCCCCCGTTTAGGCGGGAGGGGCAATTTTCTACAACATTGACTTAAATCAGAAAACAAATTATTTAAAAACAACGGTGAATGATACAAAGCATTGTTATATCTTTTTGGAAAGCCAGAAAACTATTCTTTTATTTTATTTTTAAATTAAGTTGTTTAAGTGAACAGTTTTAAAAAAAATAATTTTCAAACTCAAAATTTAAAAAAAAAATTTAAAAAAAAAATGTTTCAACTAATTTTTTTCAAAATTTTATGTAACTAACTATTATTTTTATTTTCAAAATTCAATGCTCTTATTAATTTTTAGTCAAAAATAGAAAACCGGATGCCAAAATGTATCTTAGTTTTTGAGAAATTACATAAAATTTTTAAAAAAATTAGTTTAAACATTTTTTTTTTTTAATTTTTTTTTCAAAATTTTGAGTTTGAAAATTATTTTTTAAAACTGTTCACTTAAACAACTTAATTTAAAAATAAAATAAAAGAATAGTTTTCTGGCTTTCCAAAAAGATATAACAATGCTTTGTATCATTCACCGTTGTTTTTAAATAATTTTTTTTCTGATTTAAGTCAATGTTTTAGAAAATTGCCCCTCCCGCCTAAACGGGGGGAAAAAGACCCCCTTCTCATATGTTTTTTTTGTCTTAATCCCACCTACACGCTCAAGCTTTTTGGTGCACCTTATACCAATCACCCTGTATAAGTATATGACAGTACCAGCTGAGTTTTTCATTGTCCCTATGCTGTATTTTACTGATGATGGTATTTTTGACGTGAATTGCTGGAACAGAATGATGTAGCTGTAGCTTTTAGCACTGTCAAGTCAAAGTAAAGACGACGCCAATGCTATAATTCGGCCAGAATGTTTAGCTGCAGCTCTAGCTGTAGCTGTAGCTGTAGCTGTAGCACAAGTTCATTCAACTTTCGCGTGCGCTGCTTGCTACTTTTTGACATTTGAAGAACAAAAAAACCAAAACAAAGCGAAATGCCTGAATGAAATTTGATGTTTTATGCTACACCATTCCGGACGATCATGCTACGTTTATAAGATACATATTTCGACAGATTTTTCACGCCACTTCATCCACTACGCTGGTGATAACGACATTACAAGCTGATTTCGGTATGAATTATTCATCACAGGTATTTAAACTTTACGCACTTGGGAAGCACTGTTTTGGCGCTCATCGATGCCAATTTCCGTCCAACACGTACAGTGCTCGTTTCTGCAAGGATTCGCTTTCGGGTCCGTCGCCTAATCTTCAAGTATATAATCTTGAACTGTAATAAAGGGCGAAGGCCTCGAGACGCTTCTTTCGTGTATCTACAAAAAGTTTGGAGATGATAACCGTGAGTCATCTAAGCCCGATATCTCTCATCTTTTTCCAGAACTCGAGGGAAGGGATGTCTGGTTCAATCTTTTGGAGTTTTTCCCGCTGCACTTCGATTTCTTCGTTCGAAGCTTTTCAAACTTTCTTCCTTAAGTTGGGTACACTTCTTTTTTGTTTCTTTCTTGCAACGTTTGTAGACTACTTCAAGGCGTGCTTTTTCATTTATGTTTTGGGAGAGTTGACCAAGTTACGCAAGCCGTTTTCCTAGACATTACTACTTTGGTTTCTACACGTGTATATAACATACGCCGCAACCCAGACCACAACCCATCATCGGTCCATCAGTATAGAAGCGGACTGATTTCAAAAATTCCTCATCTTCCCAAGAAGATCTTACTGGGAAGGTGACTTAATACAAACTAAAATATATTACAGTCAAACTTGCGTTTGATCCGAATGAATTCAGAATGATGCCAATAATGGTATATGCGCCTATTGAATTGATCAATTGCGTGTTTTGCATTAAGGTATAGAACTATAATGCGCATGAGCTAGCATGACCTACTGTCAAAATTAATACGATGTTCACATTGGACGTACTCGTCCGACTCGTTTTGACGTACGTCCAGTGCGCCGTGTTCAGACACAAAGTAGTATGAGCACAAAGGATTCACAAAACCACAAGAAACAAAAAAAAACAAAATATTTGAGATGAGCCTAGCTAGATATTCTTTATAGGCTCATGCTTAATTGAAATTTTAGTCAAAAGTAACCGAATTTTGCGAAAGCTTTTAAAATATTGGTACAAAAAGCGAAAAAATAATGAATTACAAATGTCAGAATAGCGAATGTCAAAATACATCCATGAGAATTTTAAAAATTCTAAAAATCCTGACGCAAAACCCCGTCTCTTTCTTACAATGAAGTGGGAAGGAGACAAAACATTTAATAGATGTCAAAATGCGTCGGGCGAGTACGTCCAATGTGAACATCGTCTAAACTAAACGAACTGTTTCGTCCTGTATATACAAACATGAAGAATGACCATAATGGACATGTGGAAACATGTGCAAATCACTTGTTTTCAGTTTTTTTTATGTTAAAAACGCATAATTTATTGATAAATTAGATAATCTAATGCAAATTCGTAATCTTTTTTGGTAAAATGCCATTATTATTTTATTTTATTTTTCGGTATTGGGGGATGCTCACAGGCTCACTGCTGTCAAATTTACATACATATGTAAGAGATAGAGCATTGCTCGTTGGATGTTGGATGTTGGTAACCACCCCAATAGTTCGCATGAGAAAAAATCAGAACTGCCTGAAAATTTGTTGCACTCACCTTTTCGCCTACACACAATTGATGCTAATACAAAAACAGACGCTTAGTTCAATTAAATGTTGGTTGTTCAGTGCACTCATCATCAGCAGTTAATACTTAATAACAAGGTTAATAATTTAATCGTGCAAATAAGATTTTTATTCTCAACAATGATCTTTGGAATAATAAACATTGTTTTTGATAATTATAAAAAACAGTAATTACTAACGATAAAAAAACGTTTTGCTTATAATTTATCTATTTTTTTATTATCATAAACAAAATCTCATCAAGAAATCAAATTTAATTTTAAGTGTTAATAGTTTTTGAATGTTTTTGTTTTGATCATTTTGTATTTCTTTTGTTTTTTAATGAGTTTGGCATTGAAATTTGGTAAAACAGTTGAAAGGCAAATTAAGTATATTTTTTTAAAGTTAATTTTAAATTTCCACCCAACAAATTTGAATGAACATTTTTGTTGTAAATCATTTTTAAGACGAATCTGTTTTTGAACAAAAATATCCGCCAAGTAAACTCTCCTAAGACACAAATTTTATTTTGGTCGATCGATGTAAGGACCATATTAAAAGCTAAGTAAAAAAGCGCTCCAATTTATATATATTTTTTACTTGCGATTCTAGATACTGCATGTAAGGCAAGATACACATTCCTACAAAAAAGTTTTGAGATGACATTACGTACGATAAAGAAGACGAAAAAAGTAGATTCGACAATTTTGTCTGTCTGTCTGTCAGTATTTTCTTCAAACCCTGGTATACCTACTTTGTATTTTTATGGTAACATGCCTAGGATATTTTTATCCTAGGTCATTGTATATAAAAACAATAGTAAAATTACAACTCGAAACTATTGGAGTTTAGTTTCAGCGTGCCCGGAGCGGAGCTAGCATCGAATTAAGGAATGAAGATAATTGTTTGGAAAGGGGGGTTCTGACAACAATATAATGCGATAGACAAGCATAAATATATTAAAAAAATAAAAATGTTTGAGAGAGAGCCGATAATATTTTTGTATCCTTAGTAACTGTATTCAAGAATTTATACTTCCAACAACAAAAATAATATGTTTTCGTACCATAGACACTCATTCGTCAACAAAATATAAAATAAATGATACTCTTGGAGTATTTGTCAGTTCCTCGCAAGAAGCAGTGCCCCTGAAAAAACAGGTGTTCTCAAAGCTTTGTCTCGAACCCAGACCTCCGGCGTGATAGTCTGTCAATATTTTAATTTTATTGTATTCTCTTGGTATTTGTTTTGAGTAATATAAGTACAAACAAATGTGTGCATTACCGCAAAAAAAGTTATTAATTGATTTGTGTTAAAAAGATCGAACGGGAGACTTGATCCACTTTTTATATGAGAAACTATATATATCTTTTTATATGTCAAATTTATATTATATTTTACATTTTATATCATATTTATATTTATATTTTATATTTATAGTCAACAGTATACAAATTTTGTATTAAGAAAACAAAATGTTATACATATGTATTTTTTAATGAATTTATATTCTTACGTTTAAGTGTTTTTTTTCTTTTTCAAGGATTTGTTATACATATGTTAAAAATTCACAAAAAAATTAATTCACTGAATATTAAAACTTTGTTTTACTCTTTAAGACATTAAATTCGGTCATGTTTAAGTCTCCCCAAGGGGATGTTCAAGTCTCCCACCCAAGCGGGAGACTTGAGCCGCAAATCTTTGTTTAGACTTTTCGCTCTATAGTTAAGTAACGTTTGCATATTCTTGAACGAAATGAGTTTATTTTTGAAATAGATAAATGTAGCTTTAAAAATATCTTACTTTTATTTGGCTGAGATTCACAGACATTTTTTTATTTACGATTTAATAAAAACAGGCTAAAGTCTCCCGCTTTCCCCCTACATAAATAAAAATAGACGAGTTTTTGGTGAATTACTAGAGTCCCACTTCCATATTCTCTCAAAGTACCAAACAAAAACAAAATGAACAAAACGAACTAAAACTTTTTTCTTTAACTTATGTATAAGAAAACAATAGAATACCGCACTCATTAAAAATAAAGAAAAATAAATTGGAGTTTTTTGCAACGTTTGTCCCACTGTGCAACGACGTACTGTCATTTTAATTTTTAATATTATTTAATTTTAGCCATACTTTGTTCAAATCGAAATAAGTTTAATATACTCACTAGTTAATGACGTCTTTGATGTTGATTTATTAATGTGCTTCAAGATGCGTCAATGCCACTCCACTCACAACAAAATAATAATAATCATCATCATAAGATAAAATTAAATTTTTAATAAAATACAAATTACTTTCCCACCCTCAAGTTTACCACCTACTTGGTTAAACTATACAACAAATTAAAAATACATATACGTATAGTATCTGATTGATAGGCAGACCAAGCCAACACCCCATTTATCTTCCTCCAAAAAGATGCTACACCCAAGCTGCATTGGTCTTTGTATTTTCATTTTAAAAATAAACAATTTAAATGGAATTTTTAGTGTAAAGTTATAAAATGTGAAATTACTTAAAAGTAAATTTAATAGCGGCCGCGGTCATAAAATGATTTCCAAACATTAATCATTAAGAAAATCGGTCTCAGCTGTAAGAGGTAAGAGCAAAGTAAAATACTTGCACCTCCCACTGAATTATTTTTTTTTATATTTCTAATGTGCCACTTGCTTCTATTTTTAGTAAATTTAGCTTTTCATTTTTGAGTTTATTTATTTATTTATTTTTATAGATTCACATTTTTACTGACGCAATGCCAAGGTGAATATTCTTGTTTTTTAATGGTTAACCATCACAACAACCATGTCCTCCATGTAAATAGATCATTTGGTTTCCTGGGTGTTTCATCTTTAATGGCGTACCGCGTAACTCGGAGGTGACACATACATTCCATGGGGTTGGTCGATCTGTTGGTGGCCAACGATCCGAATTCTTACCAGAAAGAAAAAGAATTTTATTTAAAAAAAAGTGAGGGTCAATGTGTTGTGGTATGTATATAGTTATAAATATATTTACCTTAGGGTGCCTTGATTAATAATTAATTATGTAAGTGAAGTAAAGAATTAATTTATTGAAAATTTGTCTTTCAAACATACTTGTATATTTAGTGAACATGCGGGTGAATTCTAAAATTGAATTTGAGATTTCAATCCAGGTACTTTATTAATTGATTGATATCCATTCCATATGCTTCTTGCTATATAGACAATCGAATTTCTCGATATTGAACGTCAACTGTCTACAGCAATCACAACTTCACTGATTGAACTATTTAACCTTATGTTAGAAAGTAGAATTATTAATTCATCTCTAGGTGACTTTACTGAAAGAAGATCTGTCACTCTGTCAGCAGGGGCACACCGCAAGACTGAGTTATTTACCCACTTCTAGTAGTCGTTAATGAAAAGTCTTAGTAAGGCTAGAAAGAGAAAGTTTCAAAATGATTGCGTATGCTGGCGATGTTGCCATTGCGGTATCGGGAAAGCATGCCCAAATTCTCGCTGAATTTAGGCAAAATGCTCATAATAAAATGCTTAAATGGGCAGACAAATACGGACTGGTTGTAAACCCAAGCAAAACTGAACTTTTTCTCTTCACAAGGAAATATTGAATTCCCTAACTAAGACCCCTACCAATTAATGGAACTCTACTAACTTTCTCAGATGAAGCTTAATATCTAGGTCTAATCCTAGACAAAAAACTACATTGGAAATCAAATATACAAGAAAGAGGAAGGAAATCCATAGTAGTACTCTTCTCTTGCAAAAAAATAAAGCTATTGGGAATAAATGGGGCTAATTCCCACATACAACCGACTGGCTCTACACAGCGATCATCAGACCGTTACGTTACAACCCAGCTAGTTTTTGATAGGAATTTTCAAGTCACCATCCCACCAAGATCCACTTGGGAAGATGAAGAATTCTTGAAAAATTAATCAGTTCATTTCTATACTCATGGCTCAAAAACCGAAGGCTTAATGTTAAAAAGGTGTTATCCTGGCTGAGAGAAAACGTGATATCCACATCTCGCATTGAGATGGCAAAACTTTAACATTCACCTCTTCTAGTTGCAGAGACACAGAAACATTTTGTGAAACTGCAAAGCCGATGAACTCACCAGAGATGGATTCTTAGTACCAATTTTACCTAACAAGGTAAATATTGGTACGTATACCTATCGCTATGAGCAAACTGATACTAAAACAAGATGTCATAGTGAAAACAAATTTATGATATGCAAACACCACTAATTGTCTGGCGACAAAGCAAATCTGGCCAAAACTGCATCTGAAACGCACTAAATGTTTGTTGCCATGAGCAGATTATATTTTAGCTCCGTAATTGGTGTCATAACCGGACACTGTCTTAAGGAAGACGCACCACAAGACTTGACGTGTTCTCTTTACGATTTTTGCAGAAGTGGCGAGGAGGAGGAAGAGACTTAGACTATCCTTCATATTCTCAGATAATACCTAGCTCTCTCCCAAAGACATAAAATACACCTGGGTAATGACGTTCGGAAGTTTTACCAAAAGGTAATAAGAACATCACAAGGCTACAAGACCCGAGCCGAAACCTGCAAGGACCGCATCATGTGAACATTATAGTAGAATCAAGTGCTGAACATATGAAAAGATTTAGTATACAAAAAAAAAAAAAAAAAAAATATGAGAAGATCATTTCTGAGGGCTTCCTTAAATGCTGCGATTAGCCTTGAATCAACAGTGTCAATTATTAATCGCAGGTAAACATGTCACTCTGGTACTTCCAATTGATTACTACTACCTATAGCGGAAGAAATACAGTAGGTATAAAAAGAGGGCCAGGAATATCAAGTAGGTTCTATCTGAAATATTCTCAGAATTCTCAAAATTCAACAATAGAACTCGTGATACTAAAAGTGTCATATGGTCGCATTTTGAATGTGACCATGTGACACCTTCGCAATGTTTCATATAGGAGCGCTTTTTACCTACATTTATTTGTACAATCCCGCATTTCAATCCCGTATTAAGACTAACACTTTCACTATTTTTAATCAAATTATTATTTAAAACATTAAGAAACTATTTGATAATTGTTTAATAGCAAAAATAATAAGAAATTCTAGTCCAAGATAATTTTTCTTTATATTTTGTGGAAGACCGATTTCTTTTCCTTGCAAAAACCACAAATTTTGGTTTGTTTTTCAACAAAGAATTTCGTTTGACGTTTTTTGACCTCTGGGAGTGAGAGAGACAGTAAATATATATTTACTAGTTGTTATCCGGCGCTTTGCTGCCTCAGAAAAAATAAGGGTCCAACATTTTGCCAGAAGCTTTTTAGCTCATATATAAGAGTTTTCAAAAAAGCTACCCGAGCGCCTTCTTTGGGATAATTTACTTCATAAGCTACTTCCTATAACAACAGCTATTTTTCAGTAGTTTCTGATTGGTTCATATATAAGAATATGTGAAAAAAACAACCCGAGCGCCACCTAGATAGCCCCAGTGCTATCTTAAAGGTTATTAAAATAACCTAAGTCACTCGCTACAACATCAGCTATCTGTAAGTGGCAAATCTTGTCAAAATCTGTCAAGCATAGTTTCTGACCGGGCATTAAAGCGATTTTTCTAGTAAAAAGCGACCTGAGCGCCATCTAGGCCGTAAATAAAAAAAACTAAGTTCTGCGCTATAGCGGAACTTAGTTCTGCCAGTGAAAGTTTCTTGAAAATCGGTCCATCCGTTCTCAAGATTAGCCAGGACAAACAGACTGACAGACAAAAATTTTAAAAATGTGTGTTTTTTATAAGGGCTGTGTATGCTTTTATATGCGTGTAGGAAAAAACTCTTATTTTAACACTACAAACAGACACTCCATTTTTATTTATGTTGTAAGTAAAGATATACAGCCGTTTGCTTAAGAACTCTATTGGCCATTATGTCACTTTGCCTAAAGTTTAAAGTACAGGCCACATTGCCATCCGTCGCTTACAGCCTTAACTGGCGTTTCAGTTTCATACACTCATTTTAACAAACAAAAAAATACCTGCCTTCATTTTGGATTGAAACTTTTTTTGTTTGTTTGTGTCTTCATTTATTTTAAACTTTGAATGACAAATCCATGCGACCCAGTTGTCTTGTTAATTTTAATGTTTTACTTGCTCAAAAGGGTAAGTTTGGTTTCCTGAAAAAAATAGTCCGTTTTTGATATTTTTTCCATTTTCAATATAATTTAATAAATTCAATTCTTGTAGTCCCTAAAGAGCAAGTTCATAGAACCTAGTCGTACATTTTATTTATATTTCCTATTGTACCAAATATGTTATCAGATGGGGAAACCATCACTTTCTGTGAAGAGCTGATCAATTATTAATCGCAGGTAAACATGTCACTCTGGTACTTCCAATTGATTACTACTACCTATAGCGGAAGAAATACAGTAGGTTTAAAAAGAGGGCAAGGAATATCAAGTAGGTACTATCTGAAATATTCTCAGAATTCTCAAAATTCAACAATAGAACTCGTGATACAAAGGTGTCATATGGTCGCATTTTGAATGTGACCATGTGACACCTTCGCAATGTTTCATATAGGAGCGCTTTTTACCTACATTTATTTGTACAATCCCGCATTTCAATCCCGTATTAAGACTAACACTTTCACTATTTTTAATCAAATTATTATTTAAAACATTAAGAAACTATTTGATAATTGTTTAATAGCAAAAATAATAAGAAATTCTAGTCCAAGATAATTTTTCTTTATATTTTGTGGAAGACCGATTTCTTTTCCTTGCAAAAACCACAAATTTTGGTTTGTTTTTCAACAAAGAATTTCGTTTGACGTTTTTTGACCTCTGGGAGTGAGAGAGACAGTAAATATATATTTACTAGTTGTTACCCGGCGCTTTGCTGCCTCAGAAAAAATAAGGGTCCAACATTTTGCCAGAAGCTTTTTAGCTCATATATAAGAGTTTTCAAAAAAGCTACCCGAGCGCCTTCTTTGGGATAATTTACTTCATAAGCTACTTCCTATAACAACAGCTATTTTTCAGTAGTTTCTGATTGGTTCATATATAAGAATATGTGAAAAAAACAACCCGAGCGCCACCTAGATAGCCCCAGTGCTATCTTAAAGGTTATTAAAATAACCTAAGTCACTCGCTACAACATCAGCTATCTGTAAGTGGCAAGTCTTGTCAAAATCTGTCAAGCATAGTTTCTGACCGGGCATTAAAGCGATTTTTCTAGTAAAAAGCGACCTGAGCGCCATCTAGGCCGTAAATAAAAAAAACTAAGTTCTGCGCTATAGCGGAACTTAGTTCTGCCAGTGAAAGTTTCTTGAAAATCGGTCCATCCGTTCTCAAGATTAGCCAGGACAAACAGACTGACAGACAAAAATTTTAAAAATGTGTGTTTTTTATAAGGGCTGTGTATGCTTTTATATGCGTGTAGGAAAAAACTCTTATTTTAACACTACAAACAGACACTCCATTTTTATTTATGTTGTAAGTAAAGATATACAGCCGTTTGCTTAAGAACTCTATTGGCCATTATGTCACTTTGCCTAAAGTTTAAAGTACAGGCCACATTGCCATCCGTCGCTTACAGCCTTAACTGGCGTTTCAGTTTCATACACTCATTTTAACAAACAAAAAAATACCTGCCTTCATTTTGGATTGAAACTTTTTTTGTTTGTTTGTGTCTTCATTTATTTTAAACTTTGAATGACAAATCCATGCGACCCAGTTGTCTTGTTAATTTTAATGTTTTACTTGCTCAAAAGGGTAAGTTTGGTTTCCTGAAAAAAATAGTCCGTTTTTGATATTTTTTCCATTTTCAATATAATTTAATAAATTCAATTCTTGTAGTCCCTAAAGAGCAAGTTCATAGAACCTAGTCGTACATTTTATTTATATTTCCTATTGTACCAAATATGTTATCAGATGGGGAAACCATCACTTTCTGTGAAGAGCTGATCAATTATTAATCGCAGGTAAACATGTCACTCTGGTACTTCCAATTGATTACTACTACCTATAGCGGAAGAAATACAGTAGGTATAAAAAGAGGGCAAGGAATATCAAGTAGGTACTATCTGAAATATTCTCAGAATTCTCAAAATTCAACAATAGAACTCGTGATACAAAGGTGTCATATGGTCGCATTTTGAATGTGACCATGTGACACCTTCGCAATGTTTCATATAGGAGCGCTTTTTACCTACATTTATTTGTACAATCCCGCATTTCAATCCCGTATTAAGACTAACACTTTCACTATTTTTAATCAAATTATTATTTAAAACATTAAGAAACTATTTGATAATTGTTTAATAGCAAAAATAATAAGAAATTCTAGTCCAAGATAATTTTTCTTTATATTTTGTGGAAGACCGATTTCTTTTCCTTGCAAAAACCACAAATTTTGGTTTGTTTTTCAACAAAGAATTTCGTTTGACGTTTTTTGACCTCTGGGAGTGAGAGAGACAGTAAATATATATTTACTAGTTGTTATCCGGCGCTTTGCTGCCTCAGAAAAAATAAGGGTCCAACATTTTGCCAGAAGCTTTTTAGCTCATATATAAGAGTTTTCAAAAAAGCTACCCGAGCGCCTTCTTTGGGATAATTTACTTCATAAGCTACTTCCTATAACAACAGCTATTTTTCAGTAGTTTCTGATTGGTTCATATATAAGAATATGTGAAAAAAACAACCCGAGCGCCACCTAGATAGCCCCAGTGCTATCTTAAAGGTTATTAAAATAACCTAAGTCACTCGCTACAACATCAGCTATCTGTAAGTGGCAAATCTTGTCAAAATCTGTCAAGCATAGTTTCTGACCGGGCATTAAAGCGATTTTTCTAGTAAAAAGCGACCTGAGCGCCATCTAGGCCGTAAATAAAAAAAACTAAGTTCTGCGCTATAGCGGAACTTAGTTCTGCCAGTGAAAGTTTCTTGAAAATCGGTCCATCCGTTCTCAAGATTAGCCAGGACAAACAGACTGACAGACAAAAATTTTAAAAATGTGTGTTTTTTATAAGGGCTGTGTATGCTTTTATATGCGTGTAGGAAAAAACTCTTATTTTAACACTACAAACAGACACTCCATTTTTATTTATGTTGTAAGTAAAGATATACAGCCGTTTGCTTAAGAACTCTATTGGCCATTATGTCACTTTGCCTAAAGTTTAAAGTACAGGCCACATTGCCATCCGTCGCTTACAGCCTTAACTGGCGTTTCAGTTTCATACACTCATTTTAACAAACAAAAAAATACCTGCCTTCATTTTGGATTGAAACTTTTTTTGTTTGTTTGTGTCTTCATTTATTTTAAACTTTGAATGACAAATCCATGCGACCCAGTTGTCTTGTTAATTTTAATGTTTTACTTGCTCAAAAGGGTAAGTTTGGTTTCCTGAAAAAAATAGTCCGTTTTTGATATTTTTTCCATTTTCAATATAATTTAATAAATTCAATTCTTGTAGTCCCTAAAGAGCAAGTTCATAGAACCTAGTCGTACATTTTATTTATATTTCCTATTGTACCAAATATGTTATCAGATGGGGAAACCATCACTTTCTGTGAAGAGCTGATCAGTGGCTCTATTTATTTATGTATTAACTTTGAGGTTGTCAGGCAGCAGCTTTGAATTTTAATATTGTAGTCTGGTTGTATTGTGAATTTTTTGGTTAAAGACTGTTTTTTATTTTAGTATCCTGCAAGCTTTCTTTGTGTCAAGCAAGGCCCCGGTCTTCAAATACTCAGCCAGCATTAGGCAGACTCAGAAGGAAGGATTTTTTTATATTAAGTACTTTCGAAATACACCCACCTTAACTCTATTAACCGTTTTTTGACACTTGTTCTAAAACCGGCTGGCTTAATAATAGGATAAACTTTCAAAATCTGTTTGACTGTGATTCAAACTTGTATCATGATGTATTACATTCAAACACCAGGGAAACATTTAATTTTAATAAAAAGATAACCTTAAAATTTGCCCCTTTATATTTTTCATTACGTTAAGAAACTAAACCATCTCTGACATCCAGCACTTAATACCCGATTGCCCATGATGGTTTTCATATTACCTCGGTCAGCCAAACTATAGCAGAAAAGTATTATGTATCTTAATTCAATTAATAAATCTATACCTAATGTTTTACAAACTGCAAGTTCACTGTTTATTTAAATTATAATAAATTTCACATTGAAAGAAAAATATTAATTAAATTATTGCCTCGGAATGCAGCCATTCAAGCGTTGGATGGCCGGCTGTCAGTGGTCAGTATAGCAGCGTTGTTGGATTCTTAAAGCCTACGCAAATACACTTAAGACCTGCCGATGCCAAATCTATAATATAGTGAACGCAAAACCTATTTGTATCCAATTTATTGGACATCGAATGCGAAAACAAAAATACTCAAGACTTTAGTATTTCAGCAGACTGGAAAGCAAGAAACTGGGGCAATGAGTCGAGTGTAGAATATTTTAGATATCAATCAACTTAAAATAATAAACGTGTTCTAGAATCTCGAATAGAATGCAGGCCACGCAGAATTTAGTTTAATGGAGACAGAGGGAGCGGATCACTTCATTTAGTGAAAAACATTAAAATTGTGTTGAATGAAACGAATTGATGGAAATGTTAATTAAGTTTAAGAAAATAAAGATTTAAATTATGTAGTCATGAATAAGACGGAATTTGTAGAATTAAGAATGTAACATCTTAATCGATTAGTCTGGCAATAAAGAGCAAAGCAATACAGGGGCCCAACTATGTAACTCGATTCTACTTTTGATTCTATTCGCAAATCAGTTCCGATTCTACTTTTGACTGGCACTATGTATGAAATTAGAATCGAATGCCGGTAATGCCAAGCTATTTGCTATCAAATTTGCGACTTTCGAACGAGTCTCGAATTTTGTTTGACATGATCCAAAGTAAAAGTGACAAATGACAAAACCCAAGTTAAAAAAAAATACAAATTGCTGTGGAAACGATTTAAATAAATAATAGTAAATAATTAAATATGCACAGTGTAGCAATTTGGTTAGATTGTGATTCGGATGAAAATCAGGAACGAGTTCAACAAATTGAACGAAGGCGAATTCGAGATAAATCCAATATTATGGAACTCAGTGATAAAAGGTTAACCCATTGAGTATTTAGAAAAGTAATTTTTAATATAATAAAATTGTTTTGTTTCAGCTTTGTTCAAAATTACCGACTTTCAAAAGATGCTTTTATGTTTTTGGTAAACAACATTTCAAGTCAACTTAGTGTTCGTAGAAGGCAAACTTCTGTGCCAAATATAATAAAGATATCAGCCACCTTGAAATTTTTGGCAACAGGTGGATATCAAAACCAAATCGGTGGAGACAGGCTTGCGGGACTTGCACAACAAACTATGTCCAAGATCATAACTGAAGTTTTGGCTGCAATCGAAAAAGTGGTTTGTCCGCAACTAATAAACTTTAAAATGACAGAGGAAGAAAAGAAAAAGTCCAAGCGTCATTTTTGGGAAAAATCGGGAATTCCTGGTGTAATTGGTGTTGTCGATGGGACTCACATTCAACTCATTCGACCGGCTACGAGTGAACACCTATTCTTTAATAGAAAACTTAAGCACAGTATTAATGCGATGGTGGTAAGTTCAAATGATCGTATACCTCTACATATATATATTTATGTGTAACTTAAACTTAAGATCAAAATATTTTTTTTAACTAGATATGTGACTACACTATGGCGATAAGGTCAATAAATGGACGATATGGAGGCGCATCACATGATTCCCATGTCTGGGGTCTTAGTGCTGAAAGAGCTTACCTCAAACAGGGATTTGAGAATGGAGATAGATCGTCATGGATCTTAGGTAGGTAGCTACATAATTTTAAACTGAAACAATATCAAAAACTGTTTTTTTAAGGAGACTCAGGATATCCTTTAGAGCCTTGGCTTATGACACCCTACAGAACGGCAGCTGAAGGATCTGCCGAATCGAAATACAACGAAAAATTTTCGATTTCCAGATCACTTATTGAACGCGTTTTTGGAGTCCTAAAGGCAAGGTTCCGATGTCTTTTGGCGGCAAGGGAACTCCATTATCCACCCGAAAAGGTCACTCAAATTATGAACGTTTGTTGTGCACTCCACAATCTTTGCTTAAGATACAGAGTTGAATTGCCTGATTCAACCCAAGAGGTTTTGTTGGAAGATAGGAACGATTTCAACTTGGAACAGCTTTCTTTAGAGAATGAGGACATTTCAAATGTAGCGAAAAGGACCAGAAATAGCATAAGAAATGATTTGTCTAATTCATAAGTACATAAATATTTATTTTTAAAAGGTACACTTGTTTATGATCACATAAATTAAATTCATTTTTAAAGCTAAAAAACAAAAACATAATTCATTTATAAAACTAAAATAAAAAAAAAACAATTCATTATTTGAACTAAAAAAACATAAATAAATAACACTTCACTTTTCATTCATTTCAATTAATTTTTAAAACTAAAAAAACAAAAATAATTCATTTATAAAACTAAAAAAAAACATAATTCATTATTTAAACTAAAAAAACATAAATAAATAATACTTCACTTTTCATTAATTTCCTGACGAAATCTTAAAATGTCTCTTTTCAGTTCCAATTTCGTAATTGTATTTTTAGTTTTCTCCACTTGAGTTTTTTTGTTAAATTCGAATTTTTCTTTCTGCAGCTGGAGTTTTTCCTTTTTTAGTTTATAGGTTTTTTCTTTTAATTCATAGTCCCTTTTTGTATATTTTAATATTCCTTTCAAATTATTGTTCACCTCCTTCATTTCATCACACAAGTTGTTTTGGTAGGTAATTTGATTTTCAACCTGTTTTTCTAACAGCGAAAATTGTCGTTTTTTTGGTGTTGTTCTCGACTGTTGGACATTTTCTTTTTCACCGCTCAAAATATCACTCACACTGAATTCCATTCCAACCACAGCATCTTGATGGGACCCACCTAAAGCATCTTCAGCTTCAGCAATCACGGTATCTATATCGTCTGCATGTTCTTCCCTATTGCAGTTACTGTCGTTCAAACCAAAACTTAAAGATGTATCCATCCCATCGATTGCTTGATGTAAGTCGAGCAACTCACTAACCTTCTCTTCCAGTGGAGTGAGGGAAAAATATTTAGGTGGACCACCACCAGTTCCGGACAAATTAATTTTATTTTTCCTTAACTTGGCTTTGGTATGGACTTTAAAATCAGCCCAAACCTAAGAAAACAAAATTAAAAATATGAATTTCTATGTTGAAATTTTATTTACCTTTTTCCATCCGACTACATCGCGCTGCGGAGGTCCTTCAGCATTCAGTTTGTTGCATAAATTAGTCCATAAATGTTTAGATTTCTGTCTTGCTTCAGGTGTTTTCAAGTAGCCCTTGGACAAATCTGGGTGCTTGGTCATGTATTGGACCATGACTTCAAACTGGGACGCTCTTGTATTTGCACTTTTTGATGATTCCCTGTACAAAAAACATATACATTTACTTTGTTTATGAAATATTCTATAAAATTAAAACTTTTATTTACTTACATTCCGAAAAAAACCCGCTCAAATTAATCTGTTCGCAAACACATTTGATGTAGAATGATTATTTGCGATTTTGCTTTGTTTTGACATTTACTTTCGAATTAGGGAGTGCACCGCATATGCGAAAGTAAACAAATACACACTTGGCACTACTTGACCTGTTCGATTGTCGTATATGAAAAAGTTCTTATAGGATTACAGGGTTCCGATTTTGCGAATTCGAACCTTTGTATTATAGAATCGAGTTACATAGTTGGGCCCCAGGGCCCGTATTACGTATTACGATAATCGTTGAAAAACACTCGTTTTCGTTCAAATGCGATTACGTAAGACGATTATCGTTTAAGTTTCAACGATACTCGTTTCTTCTTACGAGTGCTATTTGGCTGTCGTCTAGCTTTGTTCTCGTTGTTGTCAATTTTTTTTTGTGTTGTGCTTATATGTCTGCCGGTTATGTACCATTTGGGAACAAAACGTAAATCCGAACAAACAATAATAATAAAAGAACATTTTATTAACAATATTAAAAACACAAATAATATACGCTTTTGCACTTATAAATAAACAAATTCCGGAATTGCAAAATAAAACTACAGTACGTTCTCGATTAACCCAACTCTCGATTCACGCAACTCCTCGATTTTCGCAACACCTGAAATTATATCATTGTTGACGCAGTAATCGCAACTCTTCAAAAAAAATTGACGCGATAAGTACAACTTTTATTTTTATATGCATATCTTTATATACTCAGGTTCTTGGCTGTGTTTCTCTTTGTCTGTATAGCGTTACATTTTGTCTCGGCAGTTATTTTACCGCTACTTTTCAGTGATGGTACGATGAAGTTGTAGGAATGTACATCATTATGTATCTATGCAACGCAAAATTTTCTTGTTAGTTTAATGAATTTTGTCCAGTGATCAGTCGCTTGTCAAATGAAAATATGCCCGAGGTTGAGATTACTGCTCGAACACATGAGTCTTCAAAAACTGCGACAAATGGCGATTAAAAAAAACTCAAATCCAAAAAATCCAAACAAAAATGTCCAATTTTTCAAAAGAAAATAATTATAGCTGATAGAAAACTAAACATATGTATTTATGTACTTATATCAATGAAATAGCGTATTTTTGTTTTGATTCTTATTATTTATGTTTTATTGAATAAAAATTTGTTGCATTAAATAAATTATATAAGTGGCTGATTTTCTTATTTTCGATTCGCATTTCGAATTAAGTCTGAAAAATATTTTACTCGATTATTGCAACAACCTCGGTCGTTGCAACCATCCTTGTTTTAATTAGTTGCGATAATCGAGAATGCACTGTATTTGTTTTTTACATAGGTACACATTCTGCATGCTCTTCTGTCTTCTCGTTGAAATATTTGTAAATAATTCTCCGTCTTCGCCCATTTGAACACGTACACTATCCGAAAAGAAGAAATTAATAAATATTTTAATATTTTTTAAGATAATATACCGCTCTTCTTTAATTTCACACCCAAGTCTTTATTTATTTCGATCATGTTTTGACATCTATTCACCGACGTGCACTTCAAAAAAAAAAAAGTATTTCTCTGTTTTATCTGGCAACAATTTCATGAAACTATTCTCGTTACTTGTAATCGCTTTATGTTGCGGCTTTCGTTTTCTTGACTACCTATCGTTTTTTTGCCGTTCGTTTCGTAATACGTAATACGGGCCTAGTGTTTGTAGATATTGATTAGATTGAGACCTTACAACTAAAGTATGCTCTGATGTTGACAATATGTTGAGTTATTTATAAACTTCTTCTATTTCTTTTCCGACGATGTTATGATCTCGAATAGGATCACATACCCATTTCTCTCTAAAACTTCCACCCATATAATACAAAGAGCTCGTTACAAGGATGTATGATTTTCGCTAATGGCTCCATCGTCTGCAAAGAGTGATGATTCGGATCCCTCAACTTATCTTACAGTAGATAATCAAGCTCTTTAATTAGCATGAGCTTGAAGGATTCCAGGCGCTTTCTTGGTGTACGGTCATAGAAAAATCGAAGTTGGCGTATAAACTTCGATTACGAATTTTTCTATGACTACTGCATTGCAAATTTTATTTTGATTCGGTCATATATATATCCATGATACGTCAGCACGTATATTTTCTTACCCCTTGTCGATTAAGAGTCGATCCAAAATTTCAAAATCAACAAACACAGGCTTGGTAACCGAGATATTTCTGCTTTTCCATTTTTTTAGTTTTTGACCGCGCGCCGCTCTGACTTCACTGGATGTGATATCGGGCACTTCTTCGTAGTTTATGCGACTGTTGGAAAGTACAGCCCGTAAAACTGCTAAATGCTACTGACGCCACTTTTTCTGAAGAGTTCTTGTCGTCATCCACAAGAAGTTAACTTTGAGCATTGTTTACGAATGTTAGTGAACAAATCTTCTTAGCATTGAACAAGCTTTGAAAGCCGTTTTGTTGTTTTGACATCGCTACATTGGCTTCACCACAACACCACCATGTTTGTTTCTCCTCCCCCTCTCTTTAAAACATTTTTCTCTTTTCGAAGTACCTCTTTCCAATTCTTCACATGTGGCTTCATGAAATTTACATTTGTATCATCTGAAGAACAATGCTCAGGCAGCTATAGTGGCTCTAGGGTAAATTTTCTTCTTTGAGTTAAGAAAACAATGCATACTCTAAGCATCTAGTCGATTACGTTCGAATCGTATCTTAACTTTTTACCTTAAAGTGAACGAAAAAGTCAATTCCAATCTTCGCTCTTTGACGGTATGGTTCCAAAAAAGTCATTACATCACTGTTCAGGTGCAACAGCAACTTAAAATTGCCCTAATTCGATAGGCCGTATATGAACGTTGTCTATTTGTCTAGTTTAAGCTACTAGAGATAAAGAAATACCACGATTCCGACATACCTAGCTGTCTCTGGACAGTATCCAGATTTAATTGTAACAGCGGCATATAAATGGCGCCCAACGTGGGCCCGATTTTGTTGCGCTTATGAGTTGTGAGGAGAGATAGAGAAGTATAAGTAGAAAAAAACGGTACAAGGAAGAAGAAAATGTCAGAAAAGGGTTGGAATAATTATTCAGGGGAAAAGATCCCCCCATTCCGGTGAGTTCCGATGAGGATCGCATCAGGCAGACCGCGTTCCTCGGAACTAGAGTTCACCCAGTGGTTGCTCTCAGGCCCGAAAGTTATACTATTCCTATATTATTCCTACCGAATTATTCCATGGCATCAATGATGTCTTGAACAGTGAACTAAGTGTAATCCGGTTGAACGCCTTGTTCTATTACGTTCACCCTTAAGTATGGTAAAGAACCAGTCTGTACCTGAATGTTTTTCTAAAAACATCTTCAGTGTGATGTCCATGTTCTATTGGTAATCTAACCCAGGAATAACTGTGTAACGGCCCTACATCAGGCAAAAGTATAGTTAGAACAAGGGAATGGCGAAAGTGTCCTCGACGATGACTCATTCAACATCCAAAGCATGAGTGTTTTGTTGTTGACAATGGGCTTGTGCAATGCATTAGTAGCATTCTCCTTCAAAAAAAATTCTCCTTCAAAAGGCTAGTACAAATAAGCGTTGAGTGGAGATGAAAAGAAAATGGGGGCATATTCATAGTCGTTTTTAAACGACAGTTTTGCTTAGACTGTGTGTAAGCAATGTAATTTTAATAGGATAAACCATAGTTTTACTAAAAACAACTTGTGTCTATGAATATGCCCCATTGTGTTTAGATGTTAAAAATTTTTGTACGTCATTTAAAAAACTGCATTGATGCAAACCATTACAAATTGTTATTTCCATTTATGAATATGAACTCGTTCCACATTCTTTCAATGCAATCATAAAAAAATATTTATATAGACTTAAGACTTTTACTAAAAACAGCATTGGTTCGCGATTCCATTGAAAGTTGCAAAATCCATAAATCAATTATCAATTTCAATTATTATCATTGCCAAACATTTTCATATCTAGTTTTTTTTTTTTGGGAGCAAGCATTTAAAAAAAAAATTTTCTTCTTTTTCAAAATATTTAAGTCAATAACACAAATAAAAAAAGAATGAAAAAAAATTTTTTTTTGGGAAAGACGTCCAATAATTTTAATAGGTTTTTCATAAAAATGCATATAAACGCCAAAAAGCATTCGTTCTGCATAAGTGAGATACAACTCATGCGTAGATTCGGTCCCCAAGTGCATCATCGGGAAATAACGATTTCCTCAATCATTTTCCGAAATTCAACGGAATGAAACTTGCTTTTTTTTGGGTTCAAGATAAAACCCACGATTGACATGAATTACAGCTCAAAAATTCAACACGTGTCCAATTTGTGGCACAATATTTGTACTTTTCTGAACTTTAATGTTATGAATTAAAAATAATTTGCACAAAAACGTGCAGCATGATGTTTATCCGTATCCGTATAGAAAGCACCCTCCGGTTGTTTTAATTTGTGGTTAAAATAAACACAACATGCGTCATTATGATCGGTGGTGGTGGTCAGCAAAAGCCAAACAATTTTATTTTGAATAATTGCCAAAATGATAAAAATTTAAAAAAAAAATCTGATATCTTATTTTTTGCATTTTTGTATATTTTTTTTTTTTTGTTAAAAATTCTGAAACGAAAGATTTATTTTCTTTCACCATTTGCATTTATTGTTTTATTTCCTTTTTTTAAATTTATTGATCAAGGCTGTGAGATTTTTTTAAGTTTTTGTTTATTTAAAAAAAAGTTAAATTTTTGTTTTGTTTTGGTATACTTCGAATGTTTACAAAAAATAAATTTTAATGGTCTGATGAATCTCAATGTAATGTCGCCCATTAGTCTCTAGGAAGTCGATTGCGTTTTGGCTTCTCACCTTCGGCACTCTTAATCCGCTTCCTCATATGCTTCGGCAGAACACGAAACACTTCAGAGTCAATTTGAACGGGCATTGAATTTTGGCGCATTGCAAACCATTTGATTTTTTCCTTTTTGTTTGATACAGCTGAAATATTGTAAAAATAAATTAAATTTTTGTATTTTAAAAAAATTTGGTTAACAAATTTTAATTTTAAATATTAATTTGTTTTGAAAAGCTGTTTTCGGGGTGAGATTGATTGCTTAAAATGCTTTTTCTCGTTTGTTTTGGTACATGCAGTGTCACTTTTATTTTGATATTTTCAGATTCAGGATACAACTTAGTCGAGTATAAAATACACTCATGCTCTTCTGATTTGCAACGAAGTGGACAATTTTCGGTTTGGTTTCGGTTGAAATTCATCATAAGAGCATATTATGCTTGTTTGTATGAACTGAACAAGGAAACTGGCGTGTCCAGGCGTAGTAATTGTAGTATGAAAGCCTAGTCTAAAGTGTCTTAAACACGAAAAGAAAACGAATTTGCTTGGTGTTTCCCTATCCCTAAAAATTTGCATGAAGATTAGTGGGTTTTTAGTATTTTTATTTGGTAGCGAGCTGTCGAATCCTTTCTCACCATTTTAGTTAAATAGGTAAATAAATAAATTAAGTGGCACTGACAACTCCGAAGAACCACAGCCTATCGACTTACAACTCTCACCCAATTCTTTTGTGTGCGTTATTAGTTCTACAGGATTGGAGGGGACCCACAATTTTACGTCGAATCCGACCGACTAAGGTAAGATGCACTTTTCACAATGATACTCTTGGAGGATTTGTCACTTCCTCGCAAGAGGCAGTGCCCCTGAAAAAACAAGGTGTTCTAGAAGCTGGGCTCAAACCCAGACCTCCGGCGCGGCGTGATAGTCCGACACACTAACCCCTACGCCACGTAAATTCATAATTTACCATTTTAGTTGGAAAAAGGTTAATACTTTGTCTAACACAACAGTTTTTTTTTCGTTTATTAAGTCTTGTTTATTAGGTCTTGGACCATAGGGACTTTATCGTGTGGTGAATAGTTTCCGTACGATTTTTTTTTTTTTTTTGTGATATTGCCTTTTATGATTTGAGCGATATGAAATTTCGGACGTTAAATAAACTATTTAGCCAAATTTCCTTCTTATTTTTGAATTCCGGGCGTTAATTTTTATTTTTGGGTGAAATTTCCTAATCGTTTTGGGCGATATTGCCTTGGGCGCTATTGCTCAACGCCGTGTGGCTAACACTTTACGCAATTCCACTCCTGATGTATCGATAAATGTATTATCTATAATCGATAAATTTCTATCTTATTCGATATACATAATATGAAGTAGACCGACGATTGAAAAAAGTCGATCATCGATTAGTAAATAGACAACGGCAAACCAAAGCCAAAAATACTTATTATTGAAACAAAAGTATGTACTTAAAGTTACTTGTACTATTGAGACTCGTTATCGAAATTTTACGATATCAGTCAGTAAAGGAACTTTGTTCCAAAAAATTACAAACACAAAAAATATTATTTTTTTTTTTTTTTTTAATCTTTGAAAGTCTTAAACCATTTGCTAACGATGATGAGAAATAGCCCTCTGCTTTCATTAACTTTGAAAATGCTGTATCAAGCTTTGTAAACGTCGATCTTTAAAAGCATTTGAAGGAGAAGAACAGGAAGTAGGAAATCTTTTGATAGAAACAGCTTTGTAAAAAAAAACACTTGACCAAACTAAAGTAACGAAATCAGAAGTCTGTGACTTTTGCATGGAGTGGTGGTTTTATTCAAAACCTTGTCCTATAAACCAACTAATTGAATAATATTTATGACAAACTAAATTTTGTTTGATATTTATACGTCATTTATTTTTTTTTAATATAACAGGGTACACCAATTATATTAAATACTATCGTCTGCATGGTTGGCTATTACACCATATACGGCGATGTATGCACGTCATTCAAAAACAATTTCGTCTTTTTTTTATCTTGAACTCTGCCAAGATAATTTTCTGGCGAGTCCAAGATTCATTCATTAAAATTGTATCAAGCTCAATTAAAAATAATATTAATTTACCTGCGTCAGAATAATTCCTCCTCTCTCTAGTCGTTCGAGTTGTCGTTGTAGTTGTCGATTCCACCATAGTCTTCTCATGAATTAACAATTTCCCCATGCCAGAGGGATTATTTTTGTCAAAATCCACCTGTTTGCCATTGCCGTTTTCTTCGTCGGGCGTAGAATCGTTTCGTAGTGCATCGCCACGCTGCAAAGTTAGACGTCTTGCTAAAGTTGCCTCTAAATTAGACGACAATGCTTGCGATGAATCATCTTCTGGTTTATCTAGACCCTCATTGACGTCATATTCTGATGATGTTGACACATCTGGTTTTTCTCGGTCGATGTTAATCGAATAATGCTTTGTTGATTTCATATGGATATCTTCCTCCATAGTTGACGATGAATGATTGGTTTCATCGGAATGTTCTAATGCCGAGGGCAATGAATTAACGCCAGTTTGACGATTGAATTGACGCCTTCCAACTTCTTCTTCTGCTAACTGATCGAGCGATTCACCAATTGCATCGTTACCGAAAGACATTTTGCGTTCTTCAGTCAAGGATGCCTTGGTTCCCATACTGGCACGACGGATTCGACGGCGAGTGAGAAAGCCGCGAGCACCTGCTTGGATTTTTGTTGCCGCAGAGACAATGGTGGTGTCAGTGTCAGTCGATGGGAAGTTGTCCAAGGCAGTGCTGATATTGAAGTCATCATGTAAACGACTACTTTGATCTCCAACATCATAGTAGTCAGAATCAGCTTCTGAAACTGAATAGGCCATCATTTTCTTGCGAACATCTTCTGACAAAGCGTCATCCATACAAAAGCTGCCTCCACTTTCTTCTGTTGACTTTTCGGGATCAATATACTTCACAGTATCATCGATAGTTACTGACTTCATAAAGGTGTTTGGACCCTTAAATTTGTTTCTGTTTGCAGCGATTGTATTCATTCGGTGGAGTGAATGAAGATCCATGTTCTCGTTGAAGGTATCTTCAGATTCAGTTAGCTGGGAAGTTGAATCTCCAAATACAATCGCATCACTTTGATCACTGCTCTCACGAGTCGTATCCCCATGTTGCAGCTTCTGCAAAACATATTCATCTTCAAGTTCTGTAGAGCTTGATTTCTGTATTTTTTGCATAGGTTTGATGGGATCACGAATGGGTTCTTCAAAGGCTAACGGTTGATCTGTTGCACTATCAACTGAAATTTTATGCTCCGATGCACGTCTCTGATGCATACGCTCTACCATTGCTTCGGGTTCTCGAAGCTTTTCTGTCATAGCGTCTAACATATCTGGCTTTGAGGTTGGTATATCCACTGCATCAGTTTCTGAAGCATCATCGTAACCATGAGTGGTAGTGGTGGATTCAGCTTTTGTTGTAGTTGATTCAAGTTCAGATTCATCTGGATCTGAACTAGCTGAATATGGAGTCGGAGGAAGGACTTTTTTGACACAAGGCTCCTCGACAACCTCGTGTGAAGAGTTTTCTGTGGGAAGATCCTGCGGATCAACTGTTATCCCAGTGTTGTCAACAGGCTTTAAATTATCTTCAATTAACTTTTCTAATTTAGCTTGAATTTGTGATTCTTGAAGATCTTTATATTCAGAGGGATGCTGTTCGTTTGATAATTCATTTTGATTCGATTCGGTATTACCGGAGGTCTTTTGATCGACTGGGGTACGTGTTTGGGAATCAGAAAGGTTACTCTCTATTAGTTCTGTAGCGATTTCTATGTCTTCCCGGGTTGTCTTCTCTCCATTACCTTCTTTAATCAAGCGATGACTTTCGGATTTCACTTCTTCGGTTTGTAAGCTGAAATTTGGTTCTTCCTTTCCTTTAATATCAACTATATTATTTTCATCTGTGTCTTGAACATCTTCCTTTGAAATCTTGGATTTTAATTCTTCTGCATCTGATAAAACCACATGTTGGCCGTCTGAGGAAGGAGTTACATTGCGTTTTTCATTTCTTTCTGTTTCGTCAAAATGCTTTTGGCTTAAAGGTGTTCCGAAATCATCACTTAGCCGAATAGTATCAGAGGTTGATGACTGATTTAATTTCTTCTCATTTAGAGAATTATTTTGGATTGAATTTGATTCCATGGACGTTAAACTTTGGTTCGTTTTTATAAGAGGAGTGTCACCTTCTTCTACAGTTGTGTCTTCTTGCTCTGATTCTTTTGAAAATTCCTTTTTGCCAAGATCTTTGTCAAAAATGTCTCCCTCAGTTTTTGAATCTTTTTCTAAATTTGCTTCTAAAATCTTTCCTTGAAGATATTGACCTAACACTTTGTCTTCTTCTGTTTCATCTTTCTTGACAGATTTAGCTTCTTCGTTAATACTTTGGTTTTTTTCTTCCTTAGTTGATTTGTTTTTCATTTCAATAGAAATCTGATTTTCAGCTAAGGCTTTTTCGATATTCTCTTCATCGCTGAAATGATCTTCAAATCTTAAGTCTTTCACTGCGAGTTCTTCTCCAGGAATTGTTTTGAATGCGTCTTCTAAGGGTTTTGAATTACAAGAATTTTTTTCTCCATCTTCAGTGAATGAAAGTTTGCCAGTTTCTTCAAAACGACCATCAAGGACTTCTTTATTTAAAACTTCAATAGTTTTAGTAGAATTTTTTACATTTTCTTCATTTCGTAAACCACTTTCATTTGATAGAGAAAAAGTCTTTGTGTCTTCTATTGAATCAGCAAAGAAATTAGCTTTTGGTGTAACTTCGTTTTCTGTTTCTACTTCAGTTTTAGCTTTTTTTGCGATTTCGGACTCCGATTTGTGTTCTTTTTGGTTTTTGTCAGTATTTACTTGAATTTCGATTTCATCAGAATTATTATCACACATTTGTTGAGATTTAACTCCCTCATGACTTTCAGAGGTGTCATCTTCAGATGATGGTGGTATGAGAGATATGGCAGGACAATTGTTTGCGGGTTTCAATTCTTCAGTTGGAACATCTTTTTTCGAATCAAGACTATAAGTATCACTAACTTTTACTGTAACTTTCGAAGATTTAGTACTTAAGTCCCCTTGTTCAGTCTTCACTTCTTGGCTTGTTGAAATAAGAGGCTGATTCTCTTCTTCCATCAAAACAAATTGTTTAATCTGATCATGATTTGTATCTGAAACGTTTTAATAAGCAATTATTTCAAATTCAATTCAAAAATATATCTTATATTACCTTGGTTTTCGATTAAGTCTTTCGAACAAATCCCTCCTTTGTGTATTCCCTCCGCACAGTTCTTGCATAAATCCGTCAAAACCGCAGCTGTATTATCATCTATTTTTTCTTCCTTGATGCCCTTAGACTCAATTTCTTCTTCCTTTGCTTTAATTTCATTTGAAAGAGAAGATTTGGAATCCTTCAATGTAACTTCATCATCTTCATTATCAAGAGTGTCTGATATTTCTTCACTTTGATTATTTTCCTCCAAATTCTTTTTTTCTTTCTCTAAATTTTCTTCATTTGCTGAAACTATCTCAGAATTTATATTTAATGTCTTTTTATCACGCAAATCATTTATATTACTAAGCAACAAACTACTAGTACTAACTACAGCTGATTTAATTGATGGCGTTAGTTGTTGATTAGAAGAATTTAAAATTTCACGGGATGCATCAATGCTACTCAATTCATCAAATTTACTATTAGAAGAAGGAACTAAAGGATTTACAAGAGGAGAAGAAGAAGAAGAAGGAGGAGAAGCATTTGAAGAACTGCTATCAGATGGTATTATTGGTTCATCACCAACGAACCATTTTAATTTGGGACTAGAAACAACTGCTTCATCGTCGGCATTGAGAATTTCTTCTAATGGGGGAGCTGTGGGTTCAAGAGTTGATCTTTTGTGACGATTTTTTTCTGGTGTATTGCCACATTCATTGTCTACAACTTGATAATCAGAATGTACATGTATGCTTAATGTTGATGAAATACCATCTTCGGTATTATTTATTGGACTTTGGTTTTCCGATGAACTAATTTTATCATAATTCAAAGTTTTTTCGCTTTTTGTTTCAACACTATCAACGTCAGATAAGTCAAATGATGTATCTGGTCCTATAAAAGTACTGGACTCATCTGAATTCTCCATAACTTCTTTAGGAGTTGTGTCTCGTTGAGTTCCATGAGAATAACTTTTGATTGGGCTATTCATGGAAATATTATTCTTTTTTGCATAATATTCTCGGTATGCTTTTTGAATTGTTGAAGCAGCATTTTCAAGAACTGCTCCTGCTGAAGATGCTTTTGATGTGATTTTCTGGGCATTGTATTTATTGTCCGGCCTTTCAGGCACCTCTTGCTCTGACTCGACAATGTTTTTGAAGAATAATGACTCTTTGCTTGAATTAATTGATGTGTGATCTTCACTATCAGATATGAAATTTTCTTCAACTACATGTTGTTCAATAATTGAATTCATATGGTGTTTGTTTGAATCTGGAGAAACAGTTGGATTATTATCATCGCTGGACTCTTTGATTGTTTGAAGATGTTTGTCACGAGTTATATTTGAAACCATTCCTTGAGCAGTTATATCTGAATGGGATTTTGTTTCGCCAATTCTATGGTTGTCTTGATTTGTATTAGAAGTGTCTTTACTTCCGAAAAGTTCTTTTCTTGTTTTATAACCTCTAAATGTCTTTTGAATTGCAATTGCTGAGTTTTCGAGAGCTGCATTTTGATATTGTTCAACATCAAAACTGTCACTTATGCCATTGGTTTGATGTGGCAAATCTTTACCGTCTTCTTCAAATATATTGTTGTCATTACTATTCATGCTTTTATTTGCTTCTTTTGCTGCTGTATCACTAAAATTTTGATGTTCAGTACAAGTAATGTGGTTTTTCAGATTTTTTCTAGTATTATAGCCTCGAAATGTCTTCTGGATTGCTGTGGCTGATTTCTCAAAATCTGGAGATTGAATATTATCTGCCTTCTTCGACATATTGGTAGATTTTGCAACGTCTTCTTGCGTTACTTCCTTAGATTCTTTCATTTCTTCTTCCAATTTTGGAATACTTTGCTGATTTTGAGTGGTTTCTTGCATTTCCAATATTTCTTCAGTATCTTTTGCTATCTCACTTCTGACACTTTTAGAAACTGTTTTCAATTTTATATCCTTTCTTGTTTTGTAACCTCTGAAATTTTTCTGAATTATTGTTGCAGATTTGTCAAGAACCGAACTCTTGTAATCTTCAAAACTCTGTTTTAAACTTTCAAAAATACCAGAAGTTCCTTCATCCTGTTCTTCGTCAAGCTTTGAAGTTTCAGGATCTGTTTTAGAATAAAGCGTTGAATCGTTCTCTATAAGATTCTGTTGATTATTATTATATATCTCCAAAGTCTGGCTTTTATTGTTGGTGTATTCATTATGATTTAAATGTTTTCTTGACTGATAACCTCTGAAAGTCTTTTGAATTATTGTTGCTGAATTTTCGAGATCGTTATTCTGAGATTCTTTACTGCTTTTTTCATCAGTATTTTTATCATTCCTTGGAACATTTTCAAGTTTGGGAGCTTTCGCGAATTCATTTTTAACTTCAGATCTTGGCGAACCAATGTCTTCTTTCGTGTTAGCGATATTAGCCTTGAAGTTTTTTCTTTCTATATACCCACGATAAGTTTTTTGTATTTCGACAGCGGCTTTGTCAAGGGTAGCTTCATCTAGGTTTTTAATACTCTTAGAATTTTCTTCTTCCATTGCACCGATCGATTCCTCTTTTTTGTCTCCTTGCATATTTTCTTGTGAGTCTTTCTCGAATATTTCTTTCGTTTTTGAAACACCTTGAGTCTTCGAAACTTTGCTGGTTTTACTAATTAATCCTCTATTGATCAATTCATTTCTTGTTCTATAACCTCTAAAGGTTTTCTGAATTTTTACTGCTGATTTCTCAAAATTTTCTGCATTTAGATTGTCATTCACTTTTTCCAAACTTCCGAGAATATCTTCTTTAGTAAACTCCGGTCTTATGGAAGAAATGCCTGTTTCTGATTCTAAATTTAAGTTACCGATCTCATTTAATGAGGATCTTATCGTAAAGGTTTTATTTAACGTATTTTTAGGGCACGTTGTTTTCGAAACCTCATCGGAGAGTTCGGTTACGTTTAAACTCTTATTATGATCCTGTTGAACATTATAAGTTTTTGAAAGAGCAATTTCTTCTGATGGAGATGTATTCGAGCATTGGTCGCTTCTGGGAGCATCTTCAATGCCTTTTCTCTGATCATATTCTTTATTGAGACTCACTGTCTTATTTTGGAATTTTTGAGGAATTTTAGTTCCATTAAGATGTTTTTTTGGACTACCTTTTCCTGCAGATGTTTTCTTCTTTCTTCCAGATTCTTGAGGAGTTTTTGTCCTTTCTGATAGTAGTTCCTTTTTAATAGCTTCAAGATCAAAAGATTCTTGCTTCTGCGATCTTCCACTGATTGACACCGATTTTCCTTTTCTTTCAAATTGATCTCTAACATTTTTCGAACCTAGGGGATGTTGAAGTAAATCTGCAGTTGATAATGTTTTGGTTTTGATTGTTTTAGATTTGTGTCCATAGCCGATTGAAGAGATCGTAGAGAGTTTTTTGTTTCCCAATACCATAGTTTGATTTAAACTATCACGTGTTAAAGTTTTATCATTTTTATCGATAGAATTTTTGTCTAATGAGCTAACATGGGGCCTCTGACTTCTTGAGAAAGTGTTGTTCTTTGTTGGCGAATTCAAGGCTGATATCCCAGAACTTGTTGGACAGGATTTAGGCTGTTTGGCAGGTGATGTCTTTGATTTCGATCTGATTGATTTCTTGGCGGATGTTATTTCTTTATTAGGGTTCGAAGAATATTTCGTGGGATGTATTACTGCCACTGGAATTTGACTTTTATCCGAATTCATTCCAAATGTTTCTTTTGTCGGAGAATGAATATACGGTATATGTTGTTCTATCGAAGAAATCTCCTTTTCTTCTTTAACTTTGAATTCATCCAAATTGTTAGTTTTTTCTTTAGGATTGTTGATCATTTGTTGATCAGGTTTTCTTTTGAGAGTTTTTCTTACGCGATGACCTCTATAAGCACTTTGAATTCGAACAGCTGCTTGAACTTTGTCCAAATCACTTTCTAGTTTTGTTTCTTTTTCGTCCTTTGCTTCACTTTGAATTTGAATTAGTGCATGAACTTTATGATTATCGATTTTCAAGTTTGTATCTTCATTTTCTGCTGATAGTTTTCTTTTATTATTTAGTATTTTATTCGTTTTTTGAGATTTGTTATCTAATCCTGATACTCTGAGATCTTTTCTTAACTTATACCGTCTAAAAGCACTTTGAATTTTTAGTGCTGAATCATTCAAAACATCTAAATTCCTTGGAGCTTCAGCTGAGTTTTGATTATCATCAAATAACATATTATCCATTTCTCCTAAATGTTTCCTCAAATATTTAATTGTGTCTTCAAAGAACTCTAAGTCTTTTCCAATGCTTGAAAAATCTGCTGAAGTTTCAGCACTTGCGTTAAAATCTTCGACGTTTGTAGATACTGTATTTTCTGCAGTTGAATCACGTTCATCGATTGTATTGGTTTGAATGGGAATGGCTTCAGATTTAACTGTTCCGTTTGCTTGCTCAACTTGATTTTCTTCTTTTAAAATCTCTTTTACAACATCAAGGTTTCCTATTTTTTCACGCTGATTTTGTTGAGAGGCTGCGTTTTGAATTATGAATTCTTCTTCTTTAAACTTTTCTGAATTAAGCTCTTCTTTGCTAGACATTTCATCTTGAGCTTGAATCATCACTTTATTTGGTTCCAAAGATTCAACTGTTGAATTAGGTTTGCTGGACTTAAGGAACTGTTCTTTCAAGTCAGACTTCACTTCTGTGTTCATGTTATCGGCTGATTCAGTATGATCAGAAGGTTTAACATTTTTTCGCTTTGTGATGTCTTGGGTATGATCTGAAGCACCACTTAGATTGTCGTGATTAGTTTTACTTTTAGAACTTTGGTTGTAGTCTTCAGCATTTAATAGTGTTATATTGTCTTCATTATTTTCTGTAGTATAAGGTTGCTTATTTTCGACAGATGAATCTTTCAAATCGGCGGACTTTTTGTTGTCTGTCTTCAATTCTTCAAAATTGCTTATAAATTTGTTATTCAGTGACTTGCTATTGTCTGAGCCTACATTTATTTCTGAAGATTGAGAATTATTTAAATATTCTTCATTACTTCCAGAATCTTTTTCGATTTCAAATAAAGCTTTACCTTGCTGATCTGAGCTATCGTCACTTTTCGAATCACCCTGATTCTTACTATCGACAAATTCTACGGAATCGTCTTCACCTTTAAGACAGTTGGAATCTTTATTATCGATACCAGTTTTGCTATCTTCTTCGTTTCTCATTTTTTCTGCAACATCTTTATCTAAAAACTGATTTTTAATTGTTGTATCTAAGTTAAAAAACATCATGGTTTGCTCTTGGTGATCTTCAATGATCTTGTCGTCAATAGTTCTACTACCTTCCTTTACTTTATTTATTGCATTATTGCTACTTTCTTCAACTTTTTTTTCTTTGATACTATCATTTTTAGTTCTTACGGAATTTTCATTTTCATTTGATTCAATGCTTTTGGATTTTGTATCAAGCTGGTTATCGATCAGTATAGTTTCTGGTTTGCTAAGGGTTTCACAATCTTTATTTAAAGACGTTTCTATTTTATTGGTATGAGTTTGTTCGATGTCTGAGGTCTTGTCATCGATTTTTTCATCGAGAAGTTTCTCATTTTCTTTAGCTTGATTGGGCAAAATATTTACCGCAGGAGTAAGTGAATTTTCAGGAATAAGAGAACCCAATTCTTTTTCTTTCAAAGAATCAGTAGTACTTAATCTTTTTTGAACTTTTTCTTCAACAATAATGTTACTTTCTTTGGAACTATTTTCGAGTTCATTTCCATTTTTGTTATCTAAAATTTCATTTAAGCTTTCTGTAACATTTTTGTCAAATGACACATTACCTAAGGCTCCATGAGTATTCTCATATTCGTGTTTCAAAAATGTTTTGCTTGGACTCATAATTCCTTCTGCATCAATAGCTGATTCCTCATCTGGATTTTTGTCTGATAATTCTTCAATCTTAGAACTTATTGATGAAATGTTCGCTGACTTATCATCTTTTTGAAGACCTCCAGTGTCTGATACTTTTAGCGAACGCTGTAAAGCGTTTGTGTTTGATGATTCTAGGTGTTCGTTAAAATTGTCCTTATTGTTAGATGTGTCCTTTAATTCCATTTGGTCATCTTGGTTTTTTGAAGAAATTAGTACTGCATTTTCACTAAGAACTCCAACATTATTGTTGGCATCATGTTGAACCTTGTAATTTTTTATATTTTCTGAACTGGCAGCAATATTTCCAATTTCAGAACCCGATTGAAGATCATTTAGATTTTGTAGTTCTTGCAATTGTGACTCAACTTGTTGATCGTGATCTAATATATTCTCTTCTGCAGTTTCTCCCTTTGAAGAAGAATAAACACCATCAAAACTTGCATTACTATTCTTAGAAAGTATTTTTTCATTGGTCTTTGCAATACCATGAAAATCTCTATCCAATTTATTAGTTTCTTGCGACTCGTGGACATCAACATCCGTAATTGATTCAATTCGCTTCCCGCCATCTTTATATGTTCTCAATTCTTCTGATTTGCTTTTATCAGACACCGAATCTTCATCTTTTAATAAATCCTTAGCCTCATCTAAAGATCGTTTTTGATGATGTAGTGTAGGAATCCTATCTTTATCACAAGTACTTCCAAGCTCGTCTTTTTTTGGGTTTTCTGTCATAATATCTCCTGATTCTTCTGTACGTTTCTCTATTTGGTCTTGAAATTGATTAGATTTTGAATTCAGTTGTTCAAAATGTTCTTCAGCTGGAACATTTTCTTTTGATGAAGTTGGGTTCTTGTTTGGAATGCCTTCTTCCCTTTTAGAAGAAATGTTTTCAATACTCCGTTTTTTTTCAGTTGAAGCTTTAATTATTAAAATTGGTTTATCAGAACAAAATGTCCTTTCGGAATCTATAAGATTTGAGGATGCAATTTGATTTGAGGAACGAAAAAATTCCGAACTTCTTTCATCTGTTTCTTCACTTTCTGATTCTACTTCTAAACATTTTGAATCTTGTTCGGATATTATACGTCCCGAAGGTAATTCTATCAGCTCTTCATTTTCTTTACTTTCTGGAACATCATTGGAATTGCTCGAGTTTCTTTGACTTTGATTTAAGATAGAATCAACTTTCTCAGAAGCTGAGAGCTTTGACCCTTTTTCGTTTTTTAAATCTTCTTTCGATGTCGAAGGTACTATATCAGTTTGTGATATTAGAATACTTTCTGAAACACTATTTTCAGACTTCTCATTTAATTTCGATAAGTCTTTCTCATCCTCATCAGGACCTATCTTCGCCATTCCAGCTATTTTCTTTGTCTGTTCTAAATGGTTTTCAATTTGTGTCACACTTGATTCTTCCGAAGTGCTACCCTTCGACTCCAATGACTCTTCTTCTGATTTCTCTTCTGGAGTCCTATTTTCCACTTCGTTACCAACTGTCGCTTCCAAATATTTCATTTCAGGTACTTTGCGACTCTCTTCAGAGTTCCTAATTCTATTTTTACGTTCAACTATAGGTGTGCGTGCTGGATGAATTCCATACAAATATGTTGGAACTCTTTCAAGCTCAATGAACTTCTGTGCATCCTCTTGTTCATCATTTTCCTGCTCCTTACCATCATCATCATCATCATCATTATCATCTTCATACAAACTACCATCATCCTGTCTAACATCCCTTTTAACAATTCCACTCACATGATGAACTACATTCTCATTTGATTCCAATGAATCCACATCTAGTTCTTCAGGTTCAAGTGAGTCCTTTTCCATCGTGCTTTCATTTAAACTATCCGAGAATTCTGTGTCATTCATATTATCCTGATGATAAAATACATGGTAGATTTTCAAGGACTCTCCAGTGTCAGCATCGAGTTTTCTAATTCGACCATCACCCTGAATAAAAGATGATGCAGCTTCATTGTTCTTGCCATTTCCATTTCCTTGTAGGTACTGGACCGCAAAAGTTTCTTGAGTTTCCTCCAAATGAGGTGATGTGGCTGGCAGCGTGTCTGGAGTTGTTCCAAGCGATTGTGGATAATTCAAGGACACACCACTCAAACCAGCTGGAATTATCTTTGGTTGTTTTGTATTAATATGTATTTGTTCACTTCTATTTCTATCAATCTCAATGATATTGTTTGTGTTGGGTGAATTTTGGTGGTTGGAGGAATTGCTGCCAATTTTAGTTGATAATATGCCAATATGTGCAGTACTAGTATCCTGTTTATGGAAATAACTTTTTTTAGAAAAAAATGTTCAATTTTTTGACTTACCAGATTTTACGTCAGATAATGTAGTTGCAGAGGGTTGAATGGGTTGTTCTTCTTCGAGGGTGGATTGGTTTTGGTCTATGGAATAAAATGATAAAATGGATTGGTTGTTCGAAATCTCGAAGTTCAAATACTAAAATTTGTTAAACAATTGAAACATATATATGGGGGATAAATGGAAGTGAAATGAAATCGAAATTACGAAATTATAAAGAAACTAGCTGACCCGGTGAACTTCGTATCACCTAGTTCGTTACTTACAACTTTTAATTCGTTATTTACTCAAATTTATTCATAACTAAAAAAAATTGGAAAACAGTCGACTTGACGGGCCATCCCTGCAACTTCCCACTAATTTTGGACATTAAGTGCATACAATTTTGTGAATTTTAGTGCTTCTGACTTCGCAAAGCTTTTAATTAAAAAAAAATATTATTTTTTTGAAATTTTAAATTAAAATAAGCTGACTCGGCAAATATTGTTTCGTCATTTATATTATTCCTAGGAAACATTTTTTTAGTTCAATAAAAATAACTATCTACTATAAGTGTGTGAGGATGTTCTTATAATCGAAAGCGTTATAAGCAATAAAAGTATGCTTTTTTTAGGTTAATGAATTAATATTTATTAAAATAACGACTATATTTTGAATTATAATTTCTGATAGCTATCTAAACATCAAAAATAATTATTTACATTGTTACTATCAATTATGGCAGTTGAAAAAAAAATTAATCTCTCAGTGAAATAGAGTGTACAATATTGTTGGTAAGTCCGTCTTTAGCCACCACAAACAAACTGGATGGTTTCCCACGCGAGAACATGCCACATATACATAGTTGTCCGTGGGAAAAGCATGGTGTTCCCAAATCTAAGCCACATACAGAGGACAAACTTTTTTCATAAACGCACAAAAAATTAAGAGCGAATACCCAATTTTAATTAAAACACTACTGATTTAAGGCAAAATAAGGAGTCACCCTGAAAACTCGTATACAGCTTCATATTGGTGTACTAAAAGTTGTGTGCAAAGGATAATGGCACTGACGGCTCCGAAGAACCACGGCCTAGTGACATACAAAATTTGTCACTTCCTCGCAAGAGGCCGGAGCAGGACCCCTGAAAAAACATTAGATGTACTCAGGGCTCGGACCCAGAACTATGAAAAGTTAGTTATTCAATGTCAAAAGTAACAATAACCGCGTGTTTTGCGATTATCTCTATTTCTCTCAAATAAGTGATGCTGACATCTATTATCAAAATTGTAGAGCATACAATTTGCGACAAATTTCGTAAAAAATATTTTTGTTTATGCCCTCAACTGTTTTGAGATAGAGGGCGGAAACCGTATCGCGCCACTCAGCTATACATACTGTAATGAAAGGTCGTGAGTTAGAAAAATGTTGTTCCTTCGAAATATTGTCCAGGCTGCTAAAGGAGTTAACATACTAAAAGTCCCGACGTCTAGAAGGTAAGCCGTGAGAAGGGAATGGTCATAAGGGCCCTTTTTTTATCTACCGCTTATAGCTTGTATTAAATTACAGCTCATAAAATTTACTACAACATTTTGTCATTTGATGTTTTTTTTTTAAGTCTCAACCGTTTGCGAGCTATGCATCGCTTAAGAGAAAATTCTTACTCAGTGTTTATTTACATGAGATCAATTAATTAACTGAGAGTTAAAACTATTTTTTGTCAGATTAATAAATTGTAGATAAATAATTATTGCACTGGATATTAATGATAAATTTACGATGATAGTAAAATTAACATCAGAGTTGCACAGAAAAATTAAAATAATACGTATAACAGTTACTGCTACGATAGATACACAAATAAAACCAAAAGAAATGTATAGTGAGTGAGAGAGTAGATCGACTTCGTCCTCATCCCTACTCCGTGATGTTTGCTGAATGAGTGGTGACACCTGACGGGGATAACTGATCGATTGATAATTGATCAGTTGTCAACCGGTGAGAGCGGGAGATCAAATTGAATTGGGTTGATCAGAGTAATATGAATTTTTTCATTCTAAGTCATGACAAAATAAAAAAAAATCATTGCAAAATAAATTAAAGTTTTAAATTGACAAATAAAAATAGGGGTTGATCGTAGAAGGGTGAAAATAAAGGGTTGTATGTATTTTTGTATGTTGTATCATAAAAAAATTAAAAAAAAAAAAATTTGTCCAGAAAAATAAAAAAAAAATTTAGGGGTGGACGACCCTTAACATTTAGGGGGATGAAAAATAGATGTTGTTCGATTCTCCACCCTGGCCGATATGCATGCTTCGGATGACGAAAATCGGTCGAGCCGTTTCAGAGGAGATAGATTACAAACACCGTGACAGGAGAATTATGGCCACCTCTAATTCCTGCCCCTTTAGGTAGGTAGGGCAAATTTATAAAAAAAATTACTTACATTGAACAAAAAAAAAAAAATATTAAAAAAACAACGGCAACACTTACAATACCGTGCCATATCTTTTTTCAAAGCCAAGAACTCATTCTCTAATTTTGTGTCTAAATTATTTTTTTAAATTAAATAGTTTTTAAAAAAAAAATCAAACTATAAATTTTGAAAAAAAAAAATTTTTTTGAATTAAAATAATTTTTTTTTTTAATATTCTGTAATGATGTTCTAAATTTTATATTAGTTTTTTTATTAAATTGTTTCGGTATTTATTATATTCAGGAAGTGAATTTTATCAAAAAGCAAGATGGATTTTTATTTTCTTGTCGAAAGCAAATATTACAACATCGTATCCCCTTCTATGGGACTCGGCACTCCATATGGTAGTTTTAAACTAAGTAAGTAATAGGCATTTTTTTGAGAATTAACTAACGTAAGATTCCTCAATTAAATATGTAGTATTGTAGTGCAAAATTAGGAATATGTTAATTAATATTAAGGTTACATAACATTGTTCGTTTGGATCAATATATAATATGGTAGTGATAATTATCTTTTTACTCATAAATTAAAAAAATCATATGTTTTTTTTTAATATGTTATTGTGAGCTCACTGCGGAACTTTGGAACACTTTCCCTCGCAAATGCTTCTTAACTTACTTTTCTTGCATTTGCAACCTTTTTGACATCCCTTGCAGCCACAACGAATATGTTCTGCACATGCTTTAGCAACTTCAGGAATTGTTATCTACTTCAGAACATGAAGGCCATCATTATAACTATAGTCCAACCCCAACTTGTTAAGTTAAGTAGTTCAGTCAATGTTTGGAATTAATGTATGTCCCCAGATGTAGCAACCCTGGTATATGGCTCTCTTAGCATGTTGCTTCAGTGCATCTAATGTGGGAGGAATTCTTTACACTGAACTTGTTTTTGAACAGAGTTTTCATCGAGTTCTATTAATGTTAGTGCTTGTACTTGTACGATCGTATATAGTAATATCGTGAATATCTATAGCGTGCCTCTGTAATAATTACCGAGGCACACGTGAAATTCTGGAATTAAGTCTGGCATCGAACTCCAGGTACTCCATATGCTGTTACTTTAACATGTGTAGCAAAAAATAATCTGTCACATCCTGTTAATGAATGGAAATTTGAAAAAGCTGCATTTATCAGGTCTAATGGTGTTGGCAATCTCATGTGCAGCTAAGTAACGGAACGTTTTACCATTCCTAAAAGCTAGACAAAGTTGGATAAGTTTGCCATTACTATAACTGCTAAAAGTACAACGTCTTTATTTTTTAATAAAAAAAAAAATAAAATTGTTTTAATATTAATAAAAAATTTTTTTAATTTTTTGGAATGAGATTTTGCAATTTTTTTGATAAAACTTTGTGAAGGTTCACATCTTCACGAAAAGAGTCACGTGAAATTAAAACCATTGAAAGATCTTTTTAGAAAGATAGAGAGAGCATCATTGAAACGACATGATCGATTAATCGTTTTTATTTTATGCGATTAGGCCCCCGACATAACCCAGTGGCTGAATATCAACGATGACACGAATATCGTCCTGTCATTCGATAATCCAACGGAAACAAAGAAACTAACATCGAATTGTTGGTCTCCATTGGATTATCTGATGACAGGTTGTATTCGTGTCATCGTTGATGTTCAGTGGAGTCACCGGTTGGAATTGAAGTTACAAATTGAAATTACAATTGAACAAACAGTTACCACATCAAATTCGCAACTCTCGATATAATCAAAAAAAGTATGTCATTTTAGAAATTGCAATAAATTTATTGGAATATAAGTAAGGTCCAATCAAGTCACAAGTTGTTAAGATAATCTTAGAAACCGATTTCAAATTATTAGATTCCTAATATCTATGACCATCATTACGATCCCAATATTTCCTTGGCATATGATTTCTTTCTCAGTGTAAATTATTAGTACATTACATAAGTTAACTTATCAAATCCAGATATTTCTAAGGACATACAGATACAGTATAACATTGTTTAATTTTACAGCCTCCGTTCCCTAAGCATTCCTTTATCAAAAAAGTCATTGAACTTAAATCGCTTTATTTTCATTCATAACACCACCAATATTACTGCCACTTCTGAATAACACATTTCGGAAACAAGGTTTGTCTTTTTAACACCAAATTTCTCGTACAATCACCAGAAAAAAAAAGTAATTTCAATATTCTCTCTGTGTCATGTAACATCGAATGTCCTCCTTAATGAAATTTGCTGATAGAATAAATGTCTACGTGCGTTCTTGCTTATCATAAAATTCTATAAACGAATGTTTACGGTTAAATTCCTAGAACCGAACTCACATACAAATTCGAAAAAATATACAAACCCCATTTGCAAGAGTTTGCAAGGATATTCAAATAAAAAAAAAAAATAATAAAAATATCCTGTCCAACTCGGTTCTTCTTCTCTCATGAAACAAATTTTTCTGGTTTTTCTCAAGCAAACTCAACACATTCAATTACCATTCTCATCAGCTATCGATTTTCTATCCATTTCCGTTGCTGCTACCACGGAATGCGAATGCTCCTCATCATCGTCAGTTACCATCACTACCGAGGTCAATTGTGGTTCTTCTTCGTCCTGCGTTGGTTCCCTGAACTCCATCGAGCTGAAGTCAGCGGCGCCATCTGAAACCTCCTCACGTTTTTGTCGATGTCGTTGTTCCGAACCCGAAACCGTCGAAGCCGATGCCAATCGATTTTCTCTTCCTTCTTGGCCATCGGCCAGCATTTGTATCGTAGACGATGATGTGTAAGATGCCGCCTCCGATACATTATCCATATCGTCTTGGACAAGTTTGATGCCCGTCGTTGTCGTCGTCTCCGTGTCCTTCTTGAGTTTTATTTTCTTTTCAAATAATCTTCGCATTGTCCTTTGGATAATTATGGCCGCAGTGAATGCCGAAAGGGTGTTGCTGGGTAGTTTTTTCTTCTTAGCCACATACCTTCGGAAGTACCGTTGAATGACATAGATTGCATTTTGGTACTTCTGGTCGGTATAAGGACTTTCCGCTGGCACTGGTGTCAGGACATCCTCCTCATTAATCGATTCCATTGCTTGGAAACTTGCCATTATCTCGGACTTTGATTTTCTCGGTTGAGGTATGGGTTGGATTTTGACTGGCCGCTGGCATGTGTATCCGTAATTTGAAGGCACAGCAAAACGTTGTTGTCCATCAAAAAAGTTTTCAAATGAGGTAAACTGTTCGTAACCTTTGTCCATGGAACCATCTCTCTCTTGGATAAGTTTTTCAAAGTGGACGACTGCGAATTCATAGATGTTCTCTGGTTTGTCTCGGAGCACCTCCTTGGCGAGATCTTTCATTAGTTCGATTAGTCCACTAGGGACATGGGGCGTTAAAAGAGGCATTTCAAGCTTGAAGTTATTTAACAATTATTAATTTTATATTTCACGATACTTCGGCCTACGAATACCGTTTGCACGAAAAGTTAGATCAATACTGAGTGAAAAATTAGTTAGTTGGCGCAGTAGTTCGTGGTTGGTTACCACGGGAAACTGTTGGCCAAAACAAACAGAGCTACCGGCATACGACCTATTTATTTCAACCCTTGCAATCTTATATACCTACATAGAAAGGTAATTGCTGACTGGCAATTACCGTAACTATATGAAGGTCATTTCAAAGTGACCACAGACAATTGACACAGTGGCCGTCGCATGTGAGGTTGGGACAGGTCATCATACTAAGTGTTTTGGGTCATTATACATGTGAACTTATAACAAGAGAAAGTTTAACAGCGGAATGACAATAATTACCATCCCCTGTGTTTTTTATATTTATTTTTGTTTTTTTTATTTAGATGGCAATTTGTTGCATTTTCAGACACTCAATAATACGGTGTTTTATTTTTCTACAACTCATCACTGTCTTGATAGTCGTCGTCGTTAGCTTCAACAATGCGACATATGATAGGAATGTCTTGCACCTTAGTTGGATTACCAACTTTGGTTGTGTCAAGAGTTTCGGCGATAATTTTCTTTTTGAATTGTTGCCACTTGCGTGTTGCAAGGAAATCTTGAAAGAGTAATTCACGCGATGGAATTGTTGAGTCTAAATAGAAACGCATTCGTTGCCATATATTTCCGGGATTTTGGTCCTTTTCAAGGAGCCAAAAACGTGGTATGAGAAGACATTGAACAGTTGTTCGTGCCATTATAACACGATGTTGAAGTTGTTCGCCCAGGCCAAAGATACCACCGAAGGTAAGGGTTCCGACGTCTATGAAGTGACTTTCTAGTTTGGTGTTTGCTTCCTGAAAGGATATGTATATAAAAAAAAACTTTTTATTCTAAAATTTTATGCATATATGGAGAGCAGAAAAGAGCGAACCTGTTTGTTTATACTTGGGGTTGTTGATCTCCTTTGTGAGCCAAGAGACTTTATTGATACACGATTGATAGCTTCTTCGAATACAGGAATTGAGTCTTTTCTATCGGTTGGAGTTTTTAAGTCTACTCCACACATTAGGGCGTATTTTTTGTAGTCCGATTTTCGAGCCTTAAAAATATAAATATAAAATGAAAGGTCATTTAAAATTATAGAAGATTTATACAGTTTGTATATTGTGTACGAATAGGAAAAATAAATGTAATTTCGAGGAACCCACTTTTTATAAGCCAAATATATCTCGCAACGCTCAATCTGGGCCAAGAAAACATTGAAATTTCTTTTGACAGTCAGGCGGCAATCAAAGCAATATCATCAATAGTCACGAAGTCTAAATTGGTGGATCGTAGTTGAAGAGAACTGAGAATACTATGAGCCTAACAAATACGGCCCCAGGCCCCCAGGGCCCTGTGATATTTATGGCAACGAAAAGGCAGATGTACTGGCTAAGAATGGATTGGCTTAGGATCCATGCCAAATAACACGCTTTTTTTGATACCTCTGGAACTAGTGAAAAATAGAATACACCATGGATTCCAAAAACTTGCAAATAACAGAAGGTCAGTACTTGATACGTGTCGTATGTCAAGGAATCCGTGGTTAGACATTTCCAAAAAAAAAAACTGAATATCTATTGACACTATCCCTAACTATATCTCTTCTAATTGGAATTCTAACGGGTCACACACATGAGCACAATGCGTACATCTGACTTATGTAGGGAGTGTCAAAATGAAGAAGCAGAAGAGGACTAAGTTCACTTCCTATGTGAATGTCTTATCCTGGCTCGAACTAGGAAAATTACCCTTGGAGAATTTTTTCTTTAAAGATATTGATAACTTTAAAAAAAGGGCCACGTAAGAACATACTGAATTTCAATCAGAACTAATGGTGGTTAAAGAAGGCACGACAGAATCAACATAATCCATTCACTTTTTCATCTTCTCTCTTTTTTTCTTCATATATCTGCCTTCCTCTTTCTCGTAGTCTATTCTTTTTTTTTCTTTAACTCTATCTGGGGAACCAAAGTTGAGATAATTGAAAAAAATTCTTAATAATATCTTATTTATTCAAACCGATGACTATGGTAGCCAGTGCTTCTTGCAAAACATTGTATTTGTAATTAATGTTTAAATCAATAGAATTATAATACTAATAATAATAAATAAAAAAGCACGACTGAGTGTAGTACATTTCTGTCCACGGACTAAGCATTTTTACCGGAAGTACCGTCAACCAATGTTTTTTAATAATTTTTTTAAGTTGGAAAAGGCCAATATCATTCGGCTTGTAGGCTTTTTTAGAAATTAAATCTGGTTAAGATCCATTAAGTCGTTACCGAGAAAGTGAAAAGTTAAACAAAAACCGTTATATGGCTGGCACCGTTTAAACTATTTTTTTGTCAATTTGAATACTTTGAATTGAAAGACTTTCAACCTAACTCATGTTAAATTTAATCAAAATCGTTAGAGTCGTTTTCGAGGAAAACAATATTTTTCCTTGCCGTTATATGGCAAGAACCGACTGCCAAATCCCGACTGAGAAAAGTAGTTAGATAGGTATGGAAACATATGGTGCCCCCTGCAACCCCCTGCCTTTTGGCTCAGTATAGGATTTGAAATTTTTTGTTGAAGTTTGATAAAAATATATGTATTTTTTAATTCATTCTTTTCTCAGTAGGGATTTTGTTTCTATCCCTTATTTAGTATCTGAAATCGCAAGTAAAAATAATTCATGTAAAGATGTGTACATTTTTAAGAGGGTAACGAGTACAGAATCACATGAGATACAACAAAGGTTTAATAGTACAAAGCAAGTCCATGAGTTGGGTGAGAGCAAGAAAATATTATATAAAGCGACATTTACACGGCCAGTCAGAGGACGTCAGTCATTTAATCAGTCATCAGGCAAAATCAAAAGGGTTTTGATTTTTCGTCAAACAAATGCACGCATACAGACTTATTTTTTCAAACACTATATTACAGATTGATGTTAAATGACTGACCGTGTAAAGGTCGCTTAATGTCAGAGAAAGAAAGTTAAAAAAATAAAGGGCATGACTGGGACGCACAAACTTGCTTTTGTGGCAAGTAACCTTCGTGTAAACAACCGAGAAATTCTTTAAATTTTCACAGTCAACAACAAAGTGGCAAAGCAAAATTTTACTAAAACTGATCGGTTTTTTTGTTGGAAAAATATGGGATTAAAAAAACTGACTTTTTATAAAAAACTTTTTTCCAAAAATTTTTAAATGCAATATTAATCAAGCTTAATCGACCTATTAGAATGTCAATTTTAGTCAAAATCAGTTAAGCCGTTGAAGATATAATCGGCATCAAAAAAGTACCGTTAATAAGTTACTCCGGAATAAAATTGGAAGACAGACATCACCATTGACAATAAATCACTCATATAAAATTTAGTAAAAATTGATCGTTATTTTTTTTTTGTTGAGAAAAATGTAATTTAAAAGACTAACGTTTTAGAAAATATTTTTTTCCTAAGCTTTTGATTGCAGTATTATTTAGATTTAACAGAAATTTTAGGACATAAGGTTTCGTTTAAATCGGTGCAGCCTTTTAAAAGATAATCGGTATCAAAAAAGTACCGTTCTATGACAGGCTTTTTCTGAAAATATGGGCAAACATGGCCGGGTGCTTCTGTGTGTCTTTTTTCTAGCAAACATTTCATTTTTTTTTAATCAAATTCCATCGTTTTTTATATCACCTGCAATTAAAAAAAAAACCTTCGAAAACCTTAATTGGAAAAATAATTATATGGAGAAAAAATTCTGTCATTTTAGTCCAGGCACTATATAAAAAAAATTTACCATCAGAAATGCAAAAAATTTAATTGTTCGCACTTTTAAGTGAGTCATTAGGAGCCTATATTTCGTTTTCCGAAAAAATGTGCTCTAGCCGCCATTTTAAAAACAGTCTAATTCCGTGAAAATCGTTAATGTGACAGAAATTTAATCAGAGACAAATTTGTAGGAAATTAAATGTATGTTCAATATTTTAAAATTTATAAACAAATAAAAACTATAATAACAAAGAAATAAAATAAGTAATGATACAAATTCTATATACTTATATTAAAATTAATTTAAAAAGTTTATTTTTTTATATAAAGAATATTCAACCAAGTAGAAGACTTAGCATCAGTTTATTTTAAGTGAACTTTTCTGAATTATTATTCAAAATTAATGCGTTTAGCGGCCTATAGTCCAAGAAAAACTATAATTTTATTTGTTGTGGGCTCGTAATTTGAAAAACAAGAAAAAAAAATTCTTACTTCATACATAGTCCAGTCAATAAGGAAAAAAAAAGCCTTCAAATGGAAATAAATCCAACAGTTTTGAAACTTGGCACACTTAACCAGGGCCTCCAGGGATGTCTGGAGATACCCCAAAAAAAGTCCCCAAGAATTCAAATGGAGCGCTTGCGGCAGTGAGGAGAAACATGTTGTTTTTTTTCAATTTTATCTTGGAAGCTGTTACTCAAATCAAAAAATATCTTGATAATTTCTGAACGGATTTCATTTAAATTTGGAATTAAATTGAATATTGAAAATAAAAAACAAAAACTGATTTTTTTAACTGATTAAAACTGATTAAAACTGTTTAAACATTTTTTTGTAGATAATTAGCTATATCATCTAAAATGTTTATCATAACATTTTTTTTCAAAATGTTTATTGTTGCCAAGAAATTTGCAAACGAAATTGACTTGTTTGTGTACCCCACCCCCTCGGCGCAAATTCTTCCAGCGTAAATTATTGAATTTGAAAACTTTAGTCTAAAGTTTTTAGCATCATGTCAAATTCACTCAGAGATAAAAATCGTTCTCTCTCACAAAACCGACTTTAAGAATGTAATAACTGCACATAAAACACTGCATAAATCCAACAACAACATCGCTTGATGAACAAAAATTCATCGTTGATTGCTACAAAGATAATTTTTTATAAAATGTTTAAAAGTAGCAAAAAATATTATTTTGCTTTCAAATGTAAATTGAAAGATTTAAAAATTTATTCAAAATAACCAGAGACTGAAAACTCCCAAATTTCATTCACCTTTACGTATTTTTCCAACTTTTCACATTACAAATAACTCAACACGTCAAAAATGAACTAGAGAGTATTCATTGAACAACGACGATGTAATCTATCACTTACAAGTGTTGGAAAAATTAAATTATGTAATAAAAAAGGTTTTTAAAATTAAAATTAAAATAAATAAATTTTCGGCTTGCTAGAATTCGCACATCCGAAAAACATCCGAACTGACACACCTCTCCATTATAGTATTTTCGTGAATACAAAACTATCGAATCGCTTGCCTTGAAGGCCAAGTTTAAATTTTAAGCATACCTTCCTGTAAACTCCAGCCACTTCCTCTTCATCCTCTCGGTCTTCTTCAGAATCCAATGAAGAACGAACTGATGCATCATCAGTCTCAGCAACTCTTCCTTCAGTTTTAGATTCATTAAGTTTCTTCAAAATTTCTTCGTTTGTCAAATCACAAAATAGCAAGGAACCTTCTCCGTCTTCAATATCCAAAAGACTGTATAATTTTTTTCTTCTTCTTTCAGTCACCTTGGGACACACGTTTGAATAAATTAAAAATCAACACACATTTAACACACCTTCATCTTTAAACACTGTAAAATCATACACTGGCCACTTATCACAAAATGGACATAACTCAGCGGCCCCTTGTCCTCGTAATAAATAGTCTCCAATGGCTCATACTGCTTTAGCAATCCCACTTTACACGCGTAGACTATCTGCATGAAGATGATCAGTCACAAAAGCTTCAATTAGCTTCCCATATACATATACCTGATCTAAATTCCAGTCTTTGAAATAATCAAACGCTGCTAGAGCGATTTTCTTTTCCTGCCATTGTTTTTCCATAAACGAACGAAGAATTCTATCGAAATCCTCCTCGTAAATAATCAGGAGTTCCACATCGTCTGAAAGTAACTTACAGATTAACTTCTAGGCAATGATTTGCATTTGCAAAAAACTATCTACCTCCGTTAAGGTATTAAAAAAACATATTTTTGTGAGTCTAGTTACAATTGAATCAGATAAGTTATATTTTGATGGAAGGGGTTGCTTCATGGGTAGTTAACCTTCTTAAAATAAGGAATAGATTTCTCATTTCGTTATGTTTTGTATTTTTTTCCATGCTTCCTCAGACAACTGATTGAAAGGAAACAACAATTCGTTTTAGCTTCAAAAAAAGGATATAAACTCTGATTTGGCGCTCTGGAATGATTGCTATCTCAGAGGCTTTAGCTTGATAGCTCTGGCAGTATAGTTGGTGTATGCGAAATAAAGGCGCACCAGGATGTTTCTATGTACAATATACAAATCGATTTACTATGAATTTTGATTAGTAGAAAAATATTTTCAGTGTTGTTGTCGGAGTTATGACTTGAGTAGTCACGCAAAGTCTTTTTGGGTAACTTCTATATTTCAATTGGATTTTATGAGAGGGTATGGGTCTTTGGTTACATCTGAGCTCTGGCGTGTGCCTCTCTATATTTCATGGTACGTTCATAGGAAATGGACTGTTTGAATAAGTTTTTTTTGGATATAAAACACAATTAGATAAGTGAGCAAGAGTGGTGAGGTTCTCATAATAAGGAATTATGGAAATGAAAATGGTCTTTATGATCACGAGAGGGTTGACAGAAGGGCTGAGAGTATAGAATCGTTAACAGTTGAAGCTTATATCAATTTGGCAATGAGTTCAAGGATGCTCGAAATAAAATATCAATTGAAGTATACTTGCATGAAAAAAATGGAATGTTTTGTTGACTTATTTTGCCTTAGGCGAATAGTTGCGATTTCATAACAATAATAATAGTTATTTGAAGCACGAACCAAATATACAATTATTTTGAATTGAATTTTTAAGGACACATGAATTTATAGCTTGGGAAATTTATTATGCAACAACAATTGCTAAAATGATTAAGGAGAACCAAGTTTTATATGGTAAGCAGAGTCATATAAGTATTAGTACCATGACATGGTTGCCCTCAAAAAACGTGGGAAAGCTTCCTAGTTTTGGATTGATCTGTAAATGAAGCCAATTGTCTCGTTGCATTAGGTTCTTCTAGGAATTTCAAGTCCCGAGTCTTCTTCTCCCTATTTTATAGGACTTTTGTAGGGTAGTAACATTTACTTTCTGCCGACTCCAGCGTTGCATTATATCCTAGTTTGGAATTTGATTTATCCAGCTTCTGATCTATGTAGTGAAACGAAGCTTTACAATTTCTCATTATTTAATCCGTTTATCCTATCCCTTCCCCCGCAGCCGTATTATCGTGCAAAAGCATATAACCAGTACGATCCCCTTTCGATAATACCATTTACGAGTTTACAACTCATAAAAGTACCGAAAATAGTACTTAAAAGCACAAGTATTATTTGCCATATGGTATTATTTTTTCTGTCATCCATACAATTCACACCGTCTTACCACCGAAAATATTATAAATAGAAGTTTGATTTGTATGGAAAATTTGGCTTTCGCCTTCCGATGTTCCGATACCAATCTAGAATATTCAAGGCATCAAAGATCGGGCTGATTGGGAACCTCGAGGTACTCTAACAATGACAGATTTGGTTAAGCTTGAAATTGAAATCTTCCTGAGTAGATCCTTCAGATTTCAGAACTACCTCGGACTGGGTTCCAAAACTGCTTCCGTCAATCTTTCTCGGTAAATCCTTCAAGTTTTCCTTAGACTGTGGTTTAACTTTTTGTTAGGCAAATATCCTAAGTCTGTAAAGTATTAGATTCCGTTGAGAAATTGTATAAGAATTGTATTTAGTCACTATATATAAAATATATGAAATACCGTGTTAATAATCTTATATTGTAAAATAAATTTGAACAAAATTGTAAGCTAATTTCGTAAACCATATTATTATTTTTTTAATAAAATAAAAACAAGTTCGTCGACGTTGTTTGTTTGTTCCAAGGCCAACAATTTTTGCCTTTTCTTCAATTATCGTGAAAAAATATTTGACGGCACGTTTGACAACAGCCGATGATTTTGACATCTTAAGTAATCACACGACATGGTATTTTGTCGAGACCTTGGGCCTTGGGGACCTTGTATTATACTGACGAATAATTTTTCAGTTGCAAACTGCATCGCATATATTTTCCAATGTCTCGCGACACAGCTGGAACAGTTTCCGCTACATCCCGCCCGAGTTCGGCTATAGCCATATAGAGATTGAGTCCAGACATCAGGGAATACTATCATTGCTCGAGCTCAAGAAAATTTTTAGATCCTCCAGGAGAAATATCTTCACATGGGACTGGGGTTGAAAACAAATTCACTTTTCTAAGCGAGGTGAGAAATATTTTTTTTTTCTTTGTGGAAAATTGGAAAATAAATTTTACTTTGATGGAACGTGAGTGAAGTTATTTCACGCTGAAGATGGAATGATAATGTAGAGGGAATCAACTTCACATAAGTTTAGATGAAATTATTTCACACCTTATGTGGGAAATAATTTGGTCCTTGTGTGTGTTGTAAATTTTACAAAATTTAAATAACAGACACCACCATTGGCAACATCATGTAAAGTTTTATCGAAATTGATCGTATTTTTTTCGAAAAAATTAGAATTTCTTGCTTTCAAAGTTGTTCTTTTAAATCTAAAAATCAGCTTTTCAAAATTCTTCTTTTTTGATTCCGATTTGAAACTCTGCATATCAAAATGCTGGCTGTTAAAAAAGGAAACAAATCTGCTGTTTTGAGACTATGTTTAAAATTATTTTTCTTTTAATTTTTATAAAGAAAAGAAAGAAAACTATCTGAGTATCAAAATTCTACAAAAATATCTACCTAAAAAAAATGGTACTAAAAAAGTGCCAAAAAAAAGGCCTATAATTTTTAACATTTTCCGAACATTTGTTTTCTTTATTATTTGCAGAATTATGATAAGCAGAACTTTGAAAAGCAGAATTTCGACATAAGAATTTTGACCCGGGCAGAATTTCGACCCTAACTCAAAATCTAATCCCAGCAAGATTTTGACCCTAACACTACAGTAGGACTATATTTTTTTTTCAATAAACTAAATAAAATAAAACACATTTTTCTGTACGTTTAACTTCATAAGGAAGAAAAACCATTGCCAACTTAAATAAATATTATGACAATTCGATTAAAAATCGCAAGAATGCGAAAAATTATTGCCAAATTCTATAATGACATTTCGATTATAAAAATTCAGATAAACAAACAACACTTTAAATAAACTTAACTTACTTGTAGCCTTGCATGATTGCTCTCTCAGACAACGTTCAATTAGTTCAATTTCTCCAATGCAATCTCCAGGACCACTAATAAAATCTAACTTCTCATAGTATTCCTTTTTATCCTGGAATATCAGTAAAATAATTAAAAATGAAATAATATACTTTCTTTGTTAATACAAATATCATACTGTGTCATATATCATTCTTGTAACTTCAACTTCACCAGTTAAAATAAAATATACAGCTATAGGATCACAACCCTCCTTGATTATCATACGTCCAGGATTAAGATAAATAAATTTCACAACTGTCGAGAGACGAGCTCTTATTTTCTGAAAAGAATATGTTGAAAAATAAAGTTGAAGAATAAAAAAGAAAATCTATAAAAGAATTTCAGTTAGCTCTTCTTGATTCTCATTTCTGCAAGGGACCGAGAGGTTTGTCACGAATGAAATCACCTGACCACTTATACTTGCAATCATTTGAAATAAGGTGTTGTCACTATTTCAAGTGATGAATCAAATGATTTATTGCAATCATAAAAAATATTTGAAATCACTTTAAGTTTTCATTGCAATCATGCAATCAAAAATGCCATAATAAAATCACGAATTGAAATCATAATGAAATTAATTTGAAATCAGTAAATTTATTTGAAATCAAAGCAATTACAAAATTTTTAAATCAATTTAAATACTACTTGAAATCACCCGAAATCATATGGAGTAATTTAAAATATTGCAATCATTGAACCACTAAACTGGCTAGTGACAAACCCCTCGCAAAGGATCTAGTTCAGTACTGGAAAAGTTATGTGCTCGAGTTATCATATATCTTTTTTATTGTTGAGTAGTTTTAAATAATCTTAAGTCAATTGTAAATACTATAATATGTTCAATAAAAACAAACTTCAAACTTCAAATTAAATTTTGTCATTGTATATAAATTTCTATAGTTCAATCATAGAGCAGGGCCATCGAAAGAAACTTGCGAACCGCACATTTGGAGGTTCTTACATTTACTAAGTGTCTATTCTGTTACCCTAACAATATTTGATGTATTTTATTGGCTCTAATCAATCATAAAACTAGAAAGCTTAATAAAAATATCGAAAAGATACTGGACAAAAATCCCAACCAAATTCAAATTGTGAACTACAACAAAGAGTTAAAACTACGCCATGATATTCTAAAGGAAACAAGGGTAAATAGAACATTACAAGAAAAATACGACCAGTTCGAAAAAAACTTTTAAAGCTATATCACTTAAGCATATCTTTAAAACTCAGGAAAGCAAGAAAGAACATAAAATATCAGTCATCACACAAGATATGATAAAAAGAAGAGAAGTCTTAAGAAAAATTGGAAACATTTCACAAAATGAAAAGATGGAGCTGAGAACCCTGAGAAAAGAGATAAGAAAAAGAAGCAAACAAGATATAAGAGAATACAATGAAAAAATATTAAAAATATTTTGGAAAGTACTAAATCGATTAAAAAAGTTAAACAATCAATGAAATTAGATAAAGAGTGGGTTTTAGGTGTAACAAAAAACAACAAAAAGATTCGCAACAGAAAGAAAATAAACGAACTTGCAACTGAATTCTACAAGGACTTATACTCCAACGATCTACAAAGTACAAACTTCTTAGACAACAGAAATCTAGAGCAGAGGTTGAGTGAAGAATTTGAAGAAATTTTACCATTCCTAAAAGAAGAATTAAAAAGTACTATAATAGAACTTGGGAACGAAAAGAGCAAAGGTAGTGATGGGATCGAAGCCTAAATACTGAAATTTGGAATTGAAACATCTTCAGAATGGTTAAAAGAGATTTTCAACGAAATAGTAGATACAGGAGAAATTCCAATTCAGTGGACAAAGTCATACATCACGCTGATGCATAAAAAAGGTAAAAAAGAAAAAAGGTGACATCAACAACTATCGACCAATAAGTATAATATCAAATATTTACAAAATCTTTGCAAAGTGCATCTTTAGAAGGCTGGAAGTAGACCTAAACCAACATCAACCTGTAGAGCAAGCAGGTTTTAGGTCAGGTTTCTCAACTATGGACCACCTTCAAGCAGTTAATCAAATCATTGAGAAAAGTATTGATTTCAAAAAGGCCTTTGATACAATCAATCAAAACTTTATGTGGAATGCACTTCTCAACCAAGGTGTGAATGGTCGCTGGGTGAAAATTCTCAAAAACATTTATGACTCTTCTACTGCGCAAATAAAAACTGAATTCTTTGGAGAGCCATTTAAACTGCAAAGTGGAACAAAACAAGGAGATCCAATCTCACCACCTTTTTTCGCAGCTACTCTAGAAGAATGCTTTCGAAAATTAGAATGGGAAAACATTGGAATAAAAATCAATGGAAAATATCTTTCAAATCTGAGGTTTGCTGATGATATCATTCTTATGAGTGATAACCCTGAAGATGTTCAGAAACTAGTTAATGAACTTTTGGCTGAATGTTACAACGCAGGTCTTCACGCTAACATTAACAAAACAAAAGTTATGACAAATGTGGTCAGAACACCTATATACCATAATGGAGAGACTTTGGAATACGTGGAGGACTTCATATACTTGGGACAAATAGTGTCATTCGAAAGAAGAGAAGAGAAAGAGATCTGTCGAAGAATAACGAACGGTTGGAGGCAATTCTGGGACATTAAACCTATGCTGGACTCAAATATCTCAAAGGCTACAAAAAAGTATATCTTCGATTCAACATTATTACCAGTGCTTACTTATGGGTCTCAAACATGGAGTAACAACGAGGCGTTGAAAAAAAAGCTGGCAACGAGTCAGAGATCGATGGAAAGAGCCACCCTAAGTATCAGAAGATCTCAGCGGATAAGAAACGTTAACATACGAAGATGGACAGGGTTTGAAAATGTAGGTAAGAAGACAAAGAAACTAAAATGGGATTGGGCAGGACATGTCATGAGAAAACTGGATGGGAGATGGTCAAAAGAATGCAATGAGTGGACACCTTTATATGCTACCCGACTAGTCGGTCGCCAACCAAAAAGATGGAGAGACGAACTACATAGTTGTTTTCGAAAGACTATGGTTCCGGAAAACACACGACAGAAACGATTGGAGAATAATGGGGGAGGCTTTTGACTGTGCATAAATGTATTTATACTATTTAAAACAATTTTTACTTAAAATTTGAAAAAAAAAACAAGAATTGTATCTAAATATTAATAAAAAATGAAAAACCAAATTGAAATGTAATTAGTATTAAGGCAGTATAGCTAATAAATAATAATTGGCTCTAAAAACCATATTTCCTTGACAAGAGTCGTAAACAAAACAAAGATTATATATGTTTACGACTGTTATCAGGGTAGCAGAATAGACAACTAGTAAATGCACGAACCTAAAAATGTGTTATTCACAAGTTTCTTAAGATGGCCAGGCGATGATTATTCAGCATGAAAATACTTTAAAAATGTATATGTATTCTATGAAAAAAAAGTCATTATAATATAATAGCTTTGAATTTAGCAGCTGTTGTTTAGACATAATATGATCACAAACCTTAGAACTGCATTCGTTTTTTTTTAAGAATTAAATGTAAAAAACCTGTCAGAGACAATTTTTAAAAATTTTACAAAAGGTTAAAGTAGTTCATTAAAAATAAAAAAAAAACTGCCAGGAATTTAAAAATAAAAACAAAAACAAATTTCTTCATCTGTGAGTCCTGTGACCTGTCACATTAGTAAGAGTCACAACTTACCGGAGGAAATTTAGCAAAGCATGTCAAATTGAGCATTAAATTGACCAGTTTCTTTCTATCTTCAACGGTTCTCATCCAAACAGGCGTCCGTATAAGTGATTTTTCCTATGTTTACATTTATTTTTTCTTATGCAGTTCAAATTTATCTAAATGTCAACGTCAACAACTTACAGCCATGGTTAGAATTCCTATCTTTCTTTCTTGTCGCACAAGCATAGCAATGTTCTTTTTTATATTGGTTGAGATTTTTTGCTCCTCTATATCCTGTAGCCATGATTTATTGAAAATGACCATACGAATGAGGGCTCGAAAGCGAATTCGAACTTGTTTACGTCGCTTTAACAATTCTGCCTGCAGTAGCAAATAAAAAAAAAAACAACATTTTATTTTATGGATTTTTGTCATGAATTTTTAATAATGTAAATTCAACTGACATCTTTTGCTCTTTTGTTCATTTTAAGGTTCAAAATGTTAAAATATAAATTTTCTTGAAATTTTCTTGATACATATGTAGAAAGAAATATAAATAACAAAATAATAATTTGTATCAAATATTTGTATGTATAGTTTTACACACCGTAAAATTATTTTCATAATAATGAGGGGTGTTTTGTTGAAAAGTTTTGATACCAAAGATTCTGCATTTCTAGATAAAGTTACCATAAATATACCGCAACTGAAACTGTCACTGTCATATTGTCTGAAACAGGGAAGGATACTAACCATTTTAAACTCTCTAACCACAATAATTTTCGCTTTTCTTTCAGGTTTTCTTCATTCCAAATGCATACATACATACATACATAGTTCTTCGTCTTGATTAAAAACAACCAGTCAATGGGGCATATTCATAGCTAATGTTTAAGTTGATTTTAAGAAAAACTCGAGTTTTTCCTATCTAAATTACATTGTTTAAACACAGTCTAAGAAAAACCCGAGTTAAAAAACAACTATGAACATGTCCCAATGTCATCAAGAATACTAGATCTATACCTTATTGTACAGCATTTACACATCGGCCATGCCTCCACTCCACATGAACAAATAACTCGCCCTACGTGAATTATTTATTAAATTAAATCAAAGTTTGATAATGTGTAGGCACATGGTGCCGTAAAATAAGGCCAAATGTAACAAGATCAACTTTCAAAAGTTGACCTTATTTCACTTTTGAAAAGTGAAATAAAGCCAATTTTGAACAAAGCGCAATAAAGCCAATTTATTTTGGGGAAAAAGGCCAACTTTGATAGTTCATATTATTTTTATATTTTTTATTTTATGTCAAACAATAAGTATTTAGAAAACTTATTGTTTGACATACCAGATTATAACATTTAAGTAAAGTGGAAATTTAACAGAATAACAGATGAATTAAGCTTTTGTTTAATTGATAGAATATTATTATTTGTATAAGCTTCAATATTTCATTTGAAAATGAAATATTTTTATACCTTCGTTTTACACACGTCGCGTCGCGTCGCAGTCGGCGCTGAAATATGGGAAACATAAATTGTTATTTAATGCTGCCTGCATTTTCATTTCTCAGGCGAACAGCTTATTAATGGGCAGGAAAAAGGATCAAGAGCGGAGCGAACAAAATTTTAGCCTACAGAAAGGATCAATTTGTGGTGTGACAATTAAAAATTCGCGCCAATTTTCGGAAAACACAGAAGTTTTCTTATGAAGAAATCCTGAAATCTACCATTACTTACTGCGTTTCTTGTCTGGTTTACCATACCAGCATGAAAAAACTTAAGAAAAATTCTACGGATACCAATAGACGAAAACTGCAGTAACATTCAAGCAACAAGAGTCACAAATATTTTTTTTGAGAAATTCTTATAAAGATTCCTAAGGGGTCTGCTCTGATTTTCGTTCGGAATGGAATTCAACGGTGTTCTACATCTTCTTTATATAAATGAGACTGCCGTACGTGCTTGCGCGCTAATTCAAGAAGGGATCGTTCGACTTCCAAGATTTTGGGTTCGATGGATTCGTATTGGCCTAAGGAAGAACATAGGGTAGACAAATCTTGAATAAATCCATCGCTGGGTAATCTGTATATGTATCTGCAATAATCTCATACAATTCGTATTGTAGGTACTACATTTATTTACACTTACATATGTACGCTTCCACAATTACGTAACAGATTTGAAAAATTTATTATTTCAATAAAAGTATACATTTTGCTCCGTTAATTTAAAAATAAAATAAAAGAGCAGTTTTCTGGCTTTCCAAAAAGATATAACAAGGCTTTGTATCATTCACCGTTATTTTTAAATAATTTTTTTTCTGATTTGTCAATTTTTTAGAAAAATGCCCCTTCCACCTAAACGGGGGGAAATAGACCCCCCTAGCATTTTTTTCTTGTCTTAACCTCACCTACGTGCTCAAGCTTTTTGGTGCACCTTATACCAATCACCCTGTATACTATTGTTGTTCTTCAACTATTTCCATTGCATTTAATAAAATTTTCGATAAAAGAATTCTACTAGGATTTATTATTTTCATTACATTAACAAATTTGGGCGGAATGAAGTCCGCCGGGTATGCTATTTTCGTACAAATAAAACAAAGTTTTTTTAAGGAAATTTGACAGTCAATTAACAAATTACTTAGATTTTCTGAATTTGAATTAGCATAACAAAATCCAAACTGGCCCGTTATAGTTGATTTTTTTAACGAACACTGTGCAACTGGGCATTAATGTTTCATTTGTTGAATGTAAAATGACTAAACATTGGTTGTTCTTATTTTGTTGATGTACCCAAGAGTTTCCAACTTATCACATACTGAAGGGCACTCAGCGGGTCAACGAACAAAAATTTGATTGGGTCTTATCTTTAATATTGAGTTGGCGTAGACTTTCTGTGTCCAATATTCTTCAGTTGTTATTTGGAATCTCATTCGAGAAAACATTCTAAAAATTTTGTTTCAAGTGTTGTTTATCTTTCTTGTTGTTAATATAATTTTATTCCAAACATGCAATTACATTTTATTTATTTTTTTGCTATTATTTTGCTATTCTTTTCCGGTACAGTGTAACATTTTGGCATATTTTCATTTCACTACAAACACATACATAAATCATTTTAATTCAAATAATTTTTTTCTGTAATTATACACTTCTTCCAGATGTGTTTTCAAATACCATCATTGATCGTGATGCGATCAATAAAATTAATTTAACAATTTGTCTGCGAACCAATGACGCACTAAATACAAATAATGGTATATACATAAATAGTTCTGTTTATTGTTTTATAAATAAAATTTTATTATTATTGTTGATTTAATACAAACTTATTGGAATGCAGTTCTATCGGAGGAAATAAGATTTCTTGACGGAAGTCGATTTCATGGATTTTTGGTAAATAAAACAAAAATATTGCTTTCTGATCATGAAGTTGATGGTATTTGTTTATAAAAGGTTAAAATAGGATGGACTTCATCCACTTCCGGGGATGTGTCATTTCATTGTGGTGGCACCTTAATATCAGAAAAGTATGTGTTGTCTGTTGCTCATTGCATGGAATACGAACGAGTATGTTTTTTGTGTTCATTGGTTTTTGAAGCGCATATTTTAAATTAAATTAGTCTCATCAAAAAGTAGCCTTGGTACAAGAGTCAACCGGACGTAGTAAGAATTGCCGAGAGTATTAAAGAAGGTATCAATGTCGGGGAAGACATTAAAATTTCGAGCATAAATACACATCCTTTGTATGGAGAATTGAATATGTACGATGATATTGCACTAATTGAATTGGAAGCTAAATCAAAGTTAGTTTTATAAATGAGTTTTCATTAAAAGAAATCAATTTGGCTTTTAATTTCCAGAAATCGACCCGCATGCATGTGGATGGGAGCAGGGTTACCAACAACCGATTTATTTGCTTTAGGACATGGTGAGATTTTTAAATTAGTTTTATACGCATTTAAGTCCAGTTGCACCGAAGTACACTTAAAATCATATTAGCTATCGCAGAGCAACAAAATATATCGGCATGGTAATTTTAATTCTGTTATACCCGAGGTTATACCAACTTCAAATGATGGATTTTTTAGTATGAAAAAGTGCTTTAAGTATATTAATCTTTTAATTAGACTTAAAGATGGAATGATCAAAATACCAGTATACGCAAGGAGAACTTATCAATCGAACAATTTTAACGTGTTATATTTTTAAATTTTCATTTAAAAGACAGACCTTTTCACCATTTCCTCTTTTATACATTTTCGGTTGTAAAATCTTAACATGGCATTTTTGAACCACTACAGGGTTTAAAAGGATCAATAAACTTAAAACCACATTTTATTAAAAAAAATAATTCTAAAAAAATGATAATTGGTATTCAAATTTAAAATTATAAAACAAAGAGAGCGTTGGACAAGTTTGACTAATATGTTCTCTTTCATTTACTCTAATGAAAGATTCCACGAGTATTGAATGTCCAGGGTTGGTATAAATGTTATTTTTTATTAAAAATTCACCACCTTACTTTGGTACAACAGATGTAAAGTTATAACGCCCATACATTTTATTATTCCGAATCGTTTTCGTTTTAAATATATTTTGGTGCAACGCATGGTCATTAGTTAATTGTTCCTTTTAAAACAGAAAGTGTTTATTGCAATAGAAAAACGCAATTTTAAGATTTAGTATAACCCAATAAATATCTTTAATTGTTTGGAGCAACTGGGCATTACAATTTTGTATAAACCAGCCAAATTAATGCTAACAAATCATAACGTACCTAATCTTTAAATTTTGTTTAACGTTACTTTCTCAGTTGGTAAGCTTTACAATTTTGAGCTAAGTTCACGCGACTTAATTTTGTTCACTGGAACCACAACATAGGAAATGCGTACTTTCTGATAATTTTAACAAACTTTGCGAATTCGCGCGAGTAAAATTCTCTTACATTCGCTGGCACTGGAACCGCAGCCTTTACTAAGAATAAGTGTTTGACTTCCAAAAGCCGTTTTCTTTAAATTGTAAAGGGAAAATCGACTATCCGACACAAAACGTATGCGTTAATTCGGCCCTTGATTTCTTTTGGAACGAAGTTCCTTTACGCGGCTTACACTGAAGTGAATTGAAAATTGTTGTAACGAAGAAGCGTTAAGTTGATGTATAGTATACATATGGACTATCAGTAAGGGGGTTCACACTCAATTGCAGGTATGACAAGCGCGGCATGATGAGCTCAGTTTTTTGGAACAGTGTAAACGCTTCATCAAGCGGCTGGTCAAAATATTTTTTTATAGGGGATTGGAGGCTATAAGTGTGGTGCTGCAGTAGTCAAGTTTGTACTAAAGAGCAAAGATAACTTAGTGAGAGTATTGACACCCTGTAGGGCATTTAAAAAAACAACTTTTTTTGGACCATGATTATTGAATTTTTTCTGAAAAAATCAACTAGTCCGAAAAAAAGTAAACTTTTTATTCCCAAAGAATTCGACATAAAACGATTGAACGATCGGAATAAAACTTCAGGTCAGAGCAGCGCACGGCAGAGCAAACATAACGTTAGAAACTTCGTTCATGACGGGGGTCCCACGACCGCTCTCTTTTTATTTAAATTTCAACGTTCCAAAAATGTTTGATAAGAACAGTCGGTTACTTTGCCCAATTATATTTTCATGCTGATAAAAATCAGACTCAATTCTGGTAGTCAAGTGTGCAGCTATAATGTCACCTAAATTTTGTCTTGGGGCTTTGATCAACATCCATAAGGCTAAGGGTATAAAAACAAATTCTTCGCATTGTCCAAATCATGATTGTTTGGTCGCCATTTGAAAAGATTTTTAAAGACTTCACCTATTATATTTGTTTCTTTTAAGCCAAACAAAAACAATGTTAGCCATAACCCCATGAATACGAGGTGCTTCAAAAAAATATTTTTGAATGCTATAGTAAATTATCATACCATTTATTTATTTTTAGATTTGAAAAACATTGGAAAGCAACAAGTTATGAGTGTAAAATTTTTAAATAGTGGTGATTGTAATCGGCGATATTCCCCTTCAAGAAAACTTCCAAATGGAATAATTGAATCTCAATTTTGTGCTGGAAGTTCAAATATAACAGAAGCTGAAAAATGCAAGGTAAACTTGGCTGCCAGACCCAGTTAACTTTTCAATTATTTTCAAAAACGTATTCCATTAAATTGCTATTTAGGGTCACATTGGAGGTCCGCTACTAACCCAAATTGCAGACTCTCCAGATGATGTATATGTTGTGGGACTTACAAATTATGGACAACGATGTGCATCAGCTAACTTTCCAAATATTTATACGAAAATATCTTTCTATAAAGATTGGATTTTAGAAAATGTTAATGAAAAATAAAATTAATAAAAAAGTCTCTGTTTAATGATTAAAGACAACAAGACACAAGACTTGTAATAAATTGAGAAATCATTGGGGTTGAAGGTGTTTTTTTCATTTTTGGCATACCGAAAATGCCATAATCTTTGGACAGAACACGAACACAGCTCACTTGTACTTGGCTATATAAACCTTAGTGCCAAGCTGTGTTTTATTGAGAATCCTACTAAGGAAATCTAAGTAGGGTAAGAAATTTGCAATAAAACGATTCAGCATAACATCGCCTATAAGATTTTCATTTTTGAAAATGTAATGCATGAAAATTTTACTCTACTTTATATAAGGTAAAATAATTTAGTTCAATAAAAACGCCTATAGTAAATATTATGATAGTATTGGAAACTGCACAAAAAGATTTAGCTTCTAAATGGAATTTATATTTAATACAACAACAAAATTTTAGATGCCTGCAGCACTTTGTATCTACTGTTAAATCAGCCATTGTCTAAAAGGTCAACCTTAAAATGCACACTCTACACAACCTACTACTTATTTCTAACTTCCATTGTGTATTCCTACAATAATTACAAGTGGCAATATTTTGGAAAACACACAATGATAAGAGTGTAAAGTGCTTGCACATGAGACGCGACCTGTAAATTGAGAATTGTGAATGGTCGCGCATTTTGCCATTTTATTTACATGAGAGGTCGCCGGAAGCTACGAATCGTTAATATAAAAGCAAATAATTTTGAGGAGACTCGTGCCAATTTTTCATTCGCCGATGTGTGGAACGCGTCCTGATGCTGTGGATTGCGAATTCCCGTTGGACAATTTGCTGAATGATGTTGCTGGTCGCGTAGAAAATATGAAAATGATAGTTTATCTCATTTATAGCCCGATTCTCCCCAATATCAGTGATACCTCACTAGTCATAACAAGAGGTGAAATTGATTTTGTTACTTTTTCGGATTCTCCCCCGTAGTCACAACTTGTAAGAGTTATAAAAACAATCGAAATTGTGATCTGCTACAGAGCAGGTGATGCATTGGGTTATGCCACTTTTTGTTTTAATTAAAAAATATCAAATCAAAAAAAAATTTGGGAATTGTTGAATTTTTCTTTATTAATTCCTAGGTGATCACATTTTTTTATAGGTAAATTCTTTCTTCGACTATCCATGTTTTTTCTCCAAAAAAGCTAGTCTTGCATCACCACACATATTTTTCACTGATATTAGTTCGGATACGTTGTTTATTTCTACAAAATTTGTAAATTTGATTGAATTATTTACTTTTCACATAAATTTTGCACAAAAAAATTAAAAACTTTATCGTGTTCTGTCACAATCAGCTGTTCCAAGTCGAAGAAAAAAACTCACCATAACGCGGTGAGTTTACTTGAGACTTTTCTATGTTTTGTGGTGTTTTCTATTGAAATTTGTATATATTGGATTATTTATCAAATTTACCAATAAGTGAAAATAAAAATAGATCGATATTTAACAATTCGCAGTTCATTTGCAAAAGGCACTTAACACAAAAGATAAGAGGGTGTCACAAATAAGCAAAACACGATTTACTACACGTAGAAATATGAACAACAAGAAAATCTCTTCCCATGTCCATTCCATGAAAAATCCCAGCATTCAATATAAAACAATAAAACTTTTCCCAGAAACTAAAAAAAAAAACTTTTTGTGAAAAAACAAACTGCATTTTACTATCCTCTCTGATTTGATCCGGAATGGATTTGCATCGCGAAATACATGCAAAGAGCACCAACACAAAATCCAGATTTGTTTCTAGATCTTAGATTCTGGCATCACTGCCACATTTCTTTGCTGTCACAACAAACTTCAAAATTTGACACTTACAGTGAACCACAAAACGAATCAAAAAATTTATTTTGGTGAAAGTTTTTTTTTCTTATTCGTCTTCTGCCCCAATTACAAATTCCGTCCATTTTTACCAAATTAATTCACTCTTTTGTAGCAATTTTCACCAAAAACGAAAATGGAAACTAGTAAAAAAGAATTCGTAAGCAAATTGTTTACCAAACTTAAATATCCGCTATTAATTTACATATTCCAGCTTCTCATTCCCGAAAATTCTTCTCCATATGATAAACGAATCTCAAGTGTTCCAATTAAAAGTGTCTTTATATTTCTAATTGCAACTGTCTGTAGTGCAGTTATTTTGGAATTTCTTCCCAACAATACCCACAGTCTATTTCCAACGAAATCATCGAATGACACACCCATCCAACAGCTGTCACGTCCCAAATATGCCATTTATGGTTTGAGCAAAACAGAAGAACATCTTGATCATGTGATTGCTGTTTTAGAGCGACTTGGCTACGACCGAACGGAAGTTGAAGCTGACTGGGATCTTCTCTGGGCACATGATTACCCATTTTTAACCATGAATCTTAAGAACCTTCAGCCGCATAAGAGAATCAATCATTTTCCTGGTTGCGGTTTTATAACAAACAAAGTAGATTTATCTACAACTGTGTTGCCGTTTCTTCCTAAAGCTTTCAAGTTACCCGACGATAAGGATGATTTCCTCAAATATATAACAGATAATCCACAAACGCTCTTTGTCCAGAAACACAATGAACACAGATTTATTGAAATCAAGCAACCCCAGGACATAGATTTGTCTTCTAACAGCAGTTTTATTCAGGAATTCGTCCAGAATCCATTCCTTGTCGATGGATACAAGTTTGATATAGGAGTTTATGTTTTAGTGACGAGCATAGATCCACTCAGGGTCTTTATTTTCACAGGAGATGTGCTCTTTCGATACTGTCCAGTCAAGTACAATCCATTCGATCCAAAGAACGTAGACAAGTACGTAGTGGGCGATGATTACCTCCCAACATGGCAAGTACCTTCATTGGTTAAGTACTACAATAAGTTTCACGCGAATATGAGAGGAGCATTTGATGCTTACGTCCGAGATCAAGGAAAAGATCCTCTCCCCGTCTGGGACCAGGTAGAAGACATTGTTCGGCGAACAGTTCAATCTAAGGAAAAGCACATTGCTGACATTTTGAAGAACTACAAGACTAGGAATTTCTTTGAGTTGATGCGGTTTGATTTGATTATCGATGAGAATCTCAAAGTCATTCTGATGGAAGCAAACATGAGTCCGAATCTGTCTTCAGCTCACTTTAAACAAAACTCTCTACTTTACGAACAGATTTTGTATAGTGTCCTAAATCTAGTGGGCATTGGATCGCCAGTTGATCATTCTCTGCTGGCTTTAGGGTAAGATTAACAAAAATCCCAGACTAGTTAGGTACTTATTCGTTATTTTTTCAAGATCCGATGATGTTGAAGAGATGCTCTCGAACGACAGGAACATCGCAACTTTGTTAAATCTTTGTGCTGACTTTGATTGTGACAAATCATGCAATCTACTCGAGTGTGAGCTTTGTGTGCCATGTTTAAGTGGAAGGGATCATGCGACCCTGCACACTGCCTTCCGGGAACAACTTCATAGGGTCAACATGAAGCGAATCATACCCAAACCTATAAACGACCTTAAAACCTTTGACATCGCAAAGGAAACTCAAAATTTGTCCACAAAGAATCAATGGATGACCAGATGGTTCTATGCTAAGTGCACGGATGATATAAGTTGGTGCTTTTAAAGAATTAACCAAGTATTTTCCCAAAAATCGTTAAGTATTATAAATTTTTATTAAAAAAAAAGAATCTCCTATTTTAAGCAAAAGTATACAATTGTGTTTTATTTCTTGACATCTGGAAACAGAGATTCTCCATTTTTTGCTGCAGCGAATATTAATTCTTCTGTCTTTTGACGGAATTCGTTTTGTTTAAGTTGCTTCAGATAAGTGGCTATAAACTTAATTGGATCTTCAGGTTGATAGATGTGCATTGCAGCCAGAGCTGCAACTAGGTCTTTGCCAAAGTTTTTCTTAAAGTATTCAAAGAGTTCGGAACGTTTTGATATCTGTTCTGAAATTATATATAAATAAATCATTAATAGATTGTTGATTCTTAGTTTAAAACACTTTTGTCTTTTATGTTCTCTGGAAACACACTTTCTCTTTACGTAAAATATTTTTCATGACCGTGTAGCTTTCTGGGAACATATATGTAATATAAATGTAATGTTCGCGACATAAAGTTAAAAGAAGTTATAAGTTCGGCACTAAAACCTTCGATGGATCACGATTTTCATCTGCAATCTTATCAACGGTGAAAAAATTAAATACCTTACGTGAGTGATTGTTATCTTCTCCCAATTATAATGGAAAAACATGCAAAGCCAAACTACAATACTTTTCTTACCATTTCTCATCCAGGCAAAATCTGTTAAGAACTCTGAGTACTTTTTCGAATCCACTGATGTGCTGCTTGAATATGAAGAATAAATTCCACCATGACTGCTCTTATCTTCAATCAAGGAGAAAATATGACTTAAATCCTTTTCACACGAATTAATATAAAAGAGTTCATCACAAAACTTCCTGTCGATAGATTTCAAACGAACATCAACTGATGAACGTAATGCTCTATCACAAACTATTCGAAACCGCTTAAGACTTTCCACCTGCATTTCATGAGTAAAGTTGAATTGTGACTTCAGGTGAAATAGTTTCTTCACATTTTTATCAACAGCTTCACAGTTATTTTCCTTACTAAGCTGATACTTTTCAATTTTTTTAGAGAATTCTAAATTAGTAGTTTCAATTTCTTTAACTTTTTCAGCAATTAATTTATTTTTTACTTCTGGATCTAATGATTCATCTTCTTGCAGACGTTGTACCTTAGTTTCTAGAGAATTAAGTTGTGTATCGATGGTTGTTTTAAAAGTTTGGATTTCAACGTTGGTACATTTCATTTCATTGTCAATTTGAAGAAGATCATAGAGAACATTACGAATAGCATTTCTTTCATTTAGAAAATTTAAATGGTATTGTTTTTGAGTGGTGGCATCCCAATTTTCTGGAGACAGCTTTTGAATACATTTAGATTTGTTCATTTTAAGTTATTTTTTATTATAAGAAGTTGATAGATTTTTGGTTTTGAAATGTTTTGTTTAGCTTGCTTAAATATCTTTCTTTAGGAGTCAATAAAACTACACATATTCAAGTCATTTCGGCTTCGGTACTGCTAAAAAACAATGAAGGATGCAAAATACTAAAGCAAGGTTCAAACCAAAACCAAAACACACTGATCTACTTATCTAAGCAGCTAAGCCATCAAAACGATACTTCCTCTAAAATCTAAATAAAATCGCGATCCTCAGCAATTAATTAAATATTACTTTTGTTGGGGTCCCTCCCAAGACACAATGGCATTCTGGGAAATGAACGGGCTGAAGAACTTGCCAGATAAGGATTGGCTCTTCACAGCTCATTTGCGGAAGCAGTAGTATTCCGCTGTGAAGGTCAGTACCCATGTCTCACTATCTATTGAAATCCAATAGTTGATAGAAAAGTTTAACTAGTTCTGTCACATCAAGGAAAGATAGACCCGTAAAATAAGCAACATTTTTTTAACTACCACAATCGATCTAGCCAAATTTGACAGTCCCATTTTAAATGCACGGACACGCATACAAAGTTAAAACTGCAGTTTTGAAAGTTTGTAGGCCAAAGTGGGTGGAGCCTCCTGAGATGATGTTCTATTTATTTATTATTCTATGGTCTACTATATGGACTCGTTTTTATTTAACGCGATCTGCTCCCGTGTTTTTTTTTCAAAATGGCGGCTATAAGGTACCCCCACCCCCAATTTTTTTTCCGAATACTCGAAAAAGCCCACAATTTGTATCTAATCATATGCATAGATATTTCGGTTGCATTATGGAAATAAAATTGTGTCTCTACCGACTTGGCTATATTAACAGAAAACTGTATCATGTCTGTAAAAAGGAGATAATTAAGAGATTATTATGTTTTGTGAACCTACATATATAATTTTCATTGTAAATTGATGTTTAGTTTAGAGTTTTACTTAGGAATTATAAAGTATTTTGAACTACTAATGTAGCTTTACAAGATATAAATTCCACTGGATTTGAAATATGTACTTTGCAGGTTAGTCTTCACGGATTGCCGTCATCGAATACGATTTTATTTTTTGTTTTTTTTTACTTTGGGCATGAATAAACAAACGGATGGGGGTATCGCCTATGGAACAGGCAACATAAAGTTGGAAATGTGAAAAACATGATTCCTCCAAAGTCATACCGCAAACGTGAAGTGTTTGCCCTTGGGCCTTGTTGATGGACATCGCAAATGATAAACGCACAGGATATTGTAATCGTTTGAATTCAAATGGCATATCAGTTGGAATTGGAATCATAGGGATACGCGGTATCAAACAAATTTATCCTTCTAATTTACTAGTTAAGATCGTAGCTTCAATCCAACTTTTTCACTGCCAATCTGGTGGCATTGCACAGTTTTGGTGGATTAATATTTCGCAATAATATAATCATCAAATGACCAACTTTCAGATTCAAGCAATGCGGTGTTATACCAGCCGGTTAAAACGAATTTAAAAATTCAATTGGATAATTCATTGCCTCATCTTGATTCATAACACTGTCAATTGATTTATATGTCGTGACTACACCTGGCAGTTTCGCTTGAATTTGAAAATTAATGGTTAAAATGGCGCGTTCTCTCAACCAATCATGATTTCTGTAATTCTGAAGAATATTCAGAAAAACACATTCAATCAATTCATCTATCGATTGTGCAATTGTACAAAAATTGTTCGGTACAGCGATCAATCCGTTGGTACTGTCGATTTGTATTTTGACATCACCAATTTCTAACAATTGTTTTGAAAAATCATGGGCAGCTGGATCATTTTGTAGGTGAATACGCATATTAATGTTCAGTGTCAATTTTGCATTGACGTACTAGATATGGACCGCCAGTCGGTTGAAATTTTCATACAAACAGCCAAGAAAAGTTGTTCCAGCTAAAAACAGCCTAAAAACACCATCATCTTTTAGTGTTAAATACGTGTACTAATTTCGCCATTAGAATTTAAATGAAAACGATAATATATTAATCTGTAAGTAACTCATGGCATAAGGAGTGGATGTGTTTTGTAAAATAAAAGTAGTTTGATAATAATTTCCACCAAAATATTTCAATAGTAAATAATTAATTAAATAAATCATATCACTGCTACGCAGATTCTCTGCTAGTAGTTGATGGCGCCCCTAGTTATGTTGGAACACGCGTGAAGTTGACAACTGGCGGTCCATACCTAATACGTCAATGTCTCCAAGGAACAGATGATTTCAAACAGGCATTTATTTCATCAGGATCAGCAAGAATTGATCGTTTGATGTTTGACGAAAATCCCCTGACAGTAATATCAAAGCACCACCAAAAAGCTGTTGATTATTATCACGTAAATCATGCATTGTTCGATTAAATGCATCTAGTGATTTTATATTCGCGATTGTACACTCATCCCATAAAATAATTGACGTTAATCGCAGAACTTTTGCCATAGCAGAATTTCTTGAAATATTGCAAGTTGGAGTTTTAATCACCAGTGTATGTACATTAAATGGCAATTTTAATGCAGAGTGTGCGGTCCGAAGATGCAGGTGCCAATGCAATATTCTGTTCCGATCGAACAGTCGCTAAATTCAATAACGAACGTTTTGCCTGTATCACCAGGTGCATGCAAGAAATATAATCCACCACCACCTGCATTATTGGAAACGGCTTGCATGATTGTGTCACACATGTTTTTGCTGAATATTCAATTTGGTTAGCAAAATCCCCATTTATTGAATTGATTTGTTACAAAAAATGTGATAAATGAACAACCGCTCGACCGATTTTGTGCAAAGCTAAACATTTGGTTTAGATAGGTTAGCCCGTTCTTGAGTTATAAAATTACAACGAAAAGTGGCATTGATTTTTATATATTTAGATTATCCAAAATAAAGTTTTTTTTTCTTTCTTTCAAATTAAAAATGTGCTCTTCAACCAACATCAAGTGGTTCATAGAATATAGAGTTTGAGGTTTCTTTCCACTCTGTTAACCGCCTTTTTTAATTCTTTTACAGAAAGAGAATGGAAAATTCCACTGGCAAATCCTTAACATAAAGCAAAAAATACAACACAAAATAAATTTCCTTTCCACTCTCCTCCATCATCAGTGTAGGTAGGTAATGTTAAAATTCTAAAGGTAGGTAGCTAGGATTTACATTTAAGCACTAGGGACCGCAACCATCATCCTTTACCACTACCAAGTACCAATGATGCCAACATCGCCAGCCACGGCTACCACCGCAAGCCAACCATCAAATCCTGTTGTGTAGGCACACAGAGTGTGGCACTGAGTGGCAAAAGGCACGGCCACTCAAAATTCAAGGGGACATCGCATTTAGAGACATACACATAGCACAAATTGTATCACTTAAAATTCTGAACTGAATACAAAACTTAATGAAAATCGATTTTACCTACAGACATCAACGCAACAACACCGTTTATAATGGAAATTGCGCATTGAGAGTGCTGCTCTGCGAATTAAGTGCGCATGTAGTAGTAAAAGGTACGGAATAAAGGGAAAGGTACGCTTTCACTCAAATAAGAAAAGAGGGATTTGTGGGTGAGATAATTAACACATATCGAAAGCTTTGGAGTGTCAAATGCTAAATGTATTTATGGTACACAATTTCACTGTGAGGGGCTTTATTCTCACACTGACAACAGTTAACAGTGCTCATGAGGAGAGTATTTTTTTTTTAATGTGTTATTACTTATTAGGCGTTAATTTTTGAATGTCATCACATTGGGCGCCAATCCAAATACAACTATGGAAATTTTAAAAGTAATTTTCGATTCAAAGAAAGGAAGAAAAAAAGCCAACTTTTCTGCTCGAAATAAAAACTGCTCACTGCTCAGTGCATTTTAAGGGGACAAGGGACACACGCACACACAGGTGGTTGAATTCACTTTTCCATTTTTTAACAAACGCATCCATAAAGATAGGAAAACAAAAAAAATTGATGGATGCGTCATGACGATTTTTAGTTGACCCTTTACTCGCATAAGCAAGTAGATATGTACGTCAATAACTAAATTTGTCGGTTGAAAACGATAAAAATAAAAATAAAAATAAATTTAATGGCACTGACAGCTCCGAAGAACCAGGGCACGATTAGAAATGATGCCAAGCCAAAACTCAAGAAAAGGTAATGTGCCCTCAGGCAATAAATGTTCGGGGATGATTGTGGGGCGGAGCGCTGCGCTGTTGACGACACCCCAGCAAAAGAAACGAAAAACAACAAGTTTCGGATCTGTCCTTTTTGAATGAACTGTCGTTGTACAAATCACGTGCAGTCAAATTAGACGAGACTCTACTTAGGGCTGGCGTTGCAGCTATCCTGGATGATGGAGAGCGAGTACGTAAGATTTCATCTAACACGGAAAGTGCTATAAGAAGCAGGGTCAGTTTGAGTGCGGTTTCGTTATAAAATAGTCTTAGGCAAAGAAAAGAAACCGTCAACTAAATTGATCACACCGCGATAGCCGCCAGGAATGGTTCCAGGATCTTGATTGTCCGATCATTACGTGGGGCAAATATAGTTCGAAACCTCGAGTATGTATGCTATTGATATATGAATGTACATGGCGCCACAACGCCGATGAGATGATGTGAGAAGATTTGATGTCACAAAACTAAAATTGCAGGAGACCGAAAGAACTTTTGCTGACAACGATTCTATCAATCTCTCAACAATTAAGCCACCAGCAGAAAATGCAGAGGACCAGTGGATGCAATGTTGCCATCAGAAGTGCTGTTCCTTGTGTGCTGGATTTCACTAGGTGACCACAACTCCTGGTTTGATGAAGAATGTTGGTTGGCGCATACAGACAAGATCGAGGCCTATTAGACAATGCTTCAGACAAGGGCCATAGAGCTACTGATAGAGCAGCCCGAAAGCTCAGGAAGAACAAGACATGCCGCGTTTATATATTAGTTTGGTTTTAAGTCAGGCGTCAACTGTCGATGTAGTGTTCACACTCCTCCGAAAGTTTTTAGAAAAAACCAGCAATTCCAGATCGGTACCACAATACCTCTTTATCGATTGAGCGTTGATAGAGATGAATTATAGAGAAACATGTTGTATCTCGGTATCCCAGCAAAACTCGTCCACTTGTACAGGATAACCATGGAGAAATATGGCTGGTCGGAAAGAAAATCATAGAACAGTTTGATATTGAGAATGGACTTACTCTTAGGCAAGCTTTCCAATCCTGCTGTACTGGCAGAAGCATGGACCTTGATTGTTTCGCATGGAAACTTGCTTAGGCGCTATGGAGATTCTAAAGATTCTTGGAGCGATTTTTGGTCCTGTGTGTATCGAAGGAGTGTAGAGAAAAAGATTCCATGACAAGCTCAAAAAGCTATACAGATACATTAAACTGATCAAAAATATGAAAATAAAATGGACTAAGAAACCAGCCCTTATGATGTACGTAGCAGATGTACACACAAGTGAAAGACGAAATAAGCCAACTTGATATGCAAATATTTCTGGAGGCAGATAGCCATGAAGGTCGTAGTGCCCGTAGTCTTTAATGTATAGTAAACGTTCAACATAACTCAGATTCCCTTTTAATATAAACAATTTCCCTACCACTGCGAGCACTGGACTTGCTCCGTAATTCCAGGCATTTGTTTGTTCCCTAAAAAAGTCCTAAAAATATTGTTTTAGTTACTGAATCAGAATCTCTCGCCAAAATAAAATTGAGTGGGACTCTCAACTTAACTATCAACCTCCTCCAGGCCAGGCCAATGCTTTGAAACTCAAAAGTTTTATTTTATAACTTATCGTGACACACTCCTTGCTACTGCATCAAATTTTCAGCAACCGACTACTAAAGCGCCACTTCTCCATAAAAGAGGTTATAAAATTTCCTTTTACTTAAAATACATTTCTTGAAGAAAAAAGCTCAGTAAAAAATAAAAGCCCGTACTAAAAAAATTCCTACACTCCAAAAGGGGTTGTTCTAGCTGTATATGCGCACAACATCATAACTTCTATACTAGTATAGTGCACTTCCGAATATCATAAAAAAATTCCATCACTAGTTCGAAAACGACGGTTCTTGAGACTACTAGGTATTGTGAGTATAACGGACGGGCGTTCGGAAGAAAAAAAAAACTCATAAGCTAAATTAGATAAATAATTTTTTATTTTTTGAATTAGAAGTGGAAAGTTTTTGTTTTGATTTCGGGATTTGAGTTTCCTTTTACGGAACGAAAAATTAAACGGAAGTGGGTGAAATTTTGAACCGAAAAATAAAACATCGGTTTTTTGAGAAAAAAAAAAGAACGGACTGTATAAAGTGCTTAAAGAAAAAAAAAAATTACCCTGTCATACATATACAAACAAATACAATTGCAAAATGAAGTGTTTACTTTTAATAACAACGGTATTTCTAGTGATGTTGATGTCATCATCCTTGGGTGTTGAAGCTAAAAAGAAAAAATACGAAGGAAGCGATTTCGAATTCATTGATGAGGTAAGCCTATATCGGGGGGTAATTAAAAGGACGTTAGTTTTTTTTTTATTCCACAATTTTCTCCAAATGATAGACATCTAACGGTGGCTTTGAAATAATACACTTTGTGTAGTTATGGTTGTGTGTGAGTTTAAGAAAATGCTCGATTCAGAAGTCGTGTGTCAGCAACGCGAAAAATACAACAACAACAAAAAAAAAACAAGTAAAAATCAATAAATTTTATTACTGTCATCGTGAAGGGTAGTTTGAATTCTATTTTTTTTTTAATGTTCTTTTTGTTTTTCAATGTAAATTACCATCTTGGATCTTACATAATTGATTGTTTAATTAAATTAATAAACTGCGAGGTTAAGGGTCAAAGGGTTTCCAGTATTTAGTGTTTCCTGTAGTTAATTTGTTATTTTGAATCTTAAACACTAAAAACCTATTGCCTCAAACGCATACACACACATACACACACAAATAAACATGAAGGGTGTTTTTCTTATACATTTTCAGCAATTTATATACTCGCAGTTTGACTAGCCTTATCTAGGGTTGCCATCAGAGGTAATTAAGTGTTTAGTGGGATTTTTTAAGCATCATATATCGTGAATCATCAACATTTTTGGGCTCATTCCAATTTTTGGAAAAATCCCTCTCTCAACTTGGTTTTTTTTTTTTTTTTTTATTTGAAGGTTTGTTGAGAATTATCTTGAAGTGTTATTTGATATGTTGGCAGCCCTGACTGTATCTATAAAACTGTGAGAAATTGAGAGACAAAAATGCGCTCCAAAAACGGGAGCATAATATAAGCGCTGATAGGGTTAAGAAGGTCTCCCGAAAAGGAGACTAAGAAAATATCGTACCGAATTGTATAAAGGGTGGTGGGAGTGTTAGTAAGGGAGGTTGATTCATCATAAGCGTTACACAGTAAAAACAATATAAGTAAGTAAGAAGAAGAAAACAAAAAAACTTAGGGAAGAATGAAACAGATTAAAGAATTGAATACAAATTATGCAATTATGGGACTTATGCGTTTGGTTGAAGGAAGGGTAGAATTAAAAAGAAAGGAGGGTTTATGCGTCCCCTTTCTGTTTGGCATGGTTCTTACTTCAATCATGTCTTCCAGCGGCCTTAGCAGTAGCGTGTCTATAAAACCATAGATCTTATAGAAGCAAGCAAAAACGGGCTTGGGTTAAGTTTAAGTATTATTTTTCGGTTGATATAGTTAGAGAATGCTATTATGATGAGAACATTAGTAATGTCAGCGTTGTTAAAGTTAATTTAGCTCACACAGTAAATCACATAAGATTAATGTGCGATAATATCTGCGCGAAAGAGAAAATTATAGAGGTTACGATATAATATGGCTCCTTGCCTAGGATTCAATTCAATATAGATAATATGGAGAGCAAGGGATTATAGAAGGGATTTCATTTGTTAATAATGTTTGATTTACAGTTTTTTGTTTGTATTGTTTCAAAGAAAATGTATATATACAAAAATAGATCATGCCAAATTCGTTGCGTAAATTTGATGTGTTCCTTGTGTTGATGATGGAGAGAAAAAAAGGGAGAGAAAAGATAGCTTTAGATTGGTCCTCATTATAGGGCTTAAGGAATCTTTTAGGCAAAAGGATGAGTATTTGTTTTTAATCCAGAAAATTAGGAAATGAAAACAATGTGTTTGGTATTATGTGGGAAACGTGCAGAGGATTTAAAGAAAAAGTTGTGCTGATGAAAATACAAATCAGGATTATTTTTTTTAAAGGAATTAAAGGGTTTTAAGCTTTCCTTCTTTTAAATGCAATTGGGTATATTTATTTTGACAATTCAATATCATTGTTAACTCTTTATTCATGGAAAACATTATCCATACATTCCAATTAAATGTATTAAATTTATGTGTATGTTTTTCATGGAGCTTATCTTTTCTAAGCCAAACAAGAATGTTAAAATTTAATGATAACTTCATAGTCTTTATCCTTTTATTAATATTAACGATTTCGTTTGATTTATTTATAAAAGTTCTAGAAGTTTCGCCCAACTATTTAATACATACCTAATTTACTTACTTTTAGCCAATTTTAACTAAAAAATTATGTAATATATAAACATATCTAAAAAACACGGCGGATTGTGTTAAAAACGATACTACAATTTCCTCCAGGATGAAAACTACATGAAGAACTTTAACTTTTTGAAGTTATATAAATAAAAGAAAGAAATCTTCAGGTATACCATCAACTATAATCTATCACCTCTATAATGAAGGAATAACTTGTGAACCTATTCTAGTTTGCGATTTGTTTTAATTCAATCTTGTGTTGCGATTTTGTGATTTTAAATTGCGAAATGAAGGTAGCTCCGTAATGGACCTGGGCTTCTTGTCTATTTCTTAAGAAAAAATTCTAACTGTACTAAAATCTTTTAAAGCCTCGCCTCGGTGAGCTAAGCTCTTGATAATGTACCTTTAATTTTTCTTTTAAAAAATACATAATCTTACTTCGTATTCTTCTCTTAGGCCTAGTTTTTCAGTATTGGGTTAACCCTGACTTAAAACCAGAGCTAGTTGATCCAGAGAATAAATTTTTATCGAGTTAACTAACGAAGCAGTTTTTAGTACAGAACAAACAAAATACAACAAAGCAAACAGCTATACATTATTATAAAAACAAAAATGTAAACAATGGTTACAAGTACAAATTATATCTTGCGGGAGACATTTCAGCATAATATCAAAAATTTTAATTTTATTTAATCCAATCTTAAAAGACAATTTTTTGAGTTAACTATGAGTTAAATCAAACGAACCGCAAAACGTATTTTCAGAGTTAAGTTGAGATTAACTCTAACCCTGGTATGAACTCGCACTGAAAAACTGGGCCTTAATCTGATTTTTAACCTTTCTATTACTAAAAGTATGTGTTTCATTGGGTTTCAGATTTTTTAAAATAGTTCGTCTTTGCGTATTTCCTTTTTTAATTTTCTTTGCTCCCTTCAATATCAACAAAATTCAATCTTAATTATCAGCAAAATCCAATCCCCCAAGTTCTCCTCTTATTGCTTGGTAGTAAATGGCGCCCAACGTGTTACATTGCTAACTCAGTCGATAGAGTCTTAATCGGTCGTGAGTTTGGGCTTCACGTTAGGTGTAACCATATTGCGAAATAAGAAAAGAACTTTATTCATTCTTTTCGGAAAGAATGTTGAAAAGGGAAATTAAAATTAAAAAAATAATAAAAAAGCAATACTTCTCGGTACACTTAACTTTCAATTTCACAAAATTAGAGACATATGTTCTTCATTAATATTGCCAGTTGCCACATGCAAAACATGCTTTATCAAATGTCAAATGCATGGCGTAGCAAAATGTATTTTCCAGAAACCATAAGTTCAAATGCCAGGAAACTATACTCCACGGGAATCTGCTCTACAATCTACATGGAAATTAACTCCGCTTTTAGTGAAAATCTATTTCGCTCTGCAATGTGGAGTTGATTCCCACTCGCAGTGAGAGTGTATTACACTTAAAACTGTGTGGTATTCTTTCCCACCTCAATTTAGAAAAATGTTGTTATAAATACAAACTAAAAAACAAGGTACCCTTCTTTACTTCACGATAGCACGAATCTTAACATGCGGATACTTTTTTTTTTAATTGGTACACGGCTTAAAAGAAAAACTATTTCACTATTTCAATGTGTGGAAAACTGGAAACGCTATTTTCTATTTTAATTAATTTTCAAAGTTTTTACTTTTCATATAAATTGGGAGATTTTTTTTTGGGAAATTTTCTTTTATTCACATTGAAAAAAAAGTAGACCTAAAGGAAAATTAAAATTAATTAGAAACTTTCCATACTTAAACTTGAACCCACCCGAATTCGCAGTCTCCCCAAATCCTATAATAGACAAGGCAAGGGAGCATGCCCCCCTTTTATCAGTCTGAACTGTTGGGGGCACAAGTGGGCCACTCAGATACTGTTCAGTGAAAGTTAAATTATTTCTCACAGTCAGTGGGAAACAACCCCACTTTATAAAGTGAACTAATTTCTCACTTTAAAGTGCAAGAAATTCTCACCTTTAGTGTGAAATTAAACCACATTGAAAAGTGGAACAGATTCCCACTAAAAGTAGAATAAATACTCATGTAGAGCACTTGTCCGTGGAGTACTTTCTCTGTACCAAAGTAAACTACTTTCTCACTTAAAAGTGCGGAAAATTCTCACTTTCAGTAGGAAATTACTCCACATTGAAAAGTGGAATAGAATTGCTCTAAAAGTGGAATAAACTCTGATGTGGAGTAGATTCCCCGTAGAGTACTTTCCCTGCACCGTTCGAATGGGTCGGTATAAGCATAGATAATTAAAAATACTTAGCGGTCCAAGGTTCAACCATTCGCGATTCGGAATCGGACAGCTATCCGCCTGATGCATGACCGCTAATTTAGATCTTCTTCTTAAAATGGCTTCAGAGAAAGAACCTGGAGTCAACTGATTATAGGAGTTTGCTGAGTTAAACAAAGTCATCGTTTTAATTGAAGAATAATATGAATAAGGTTTGTCTGACATCCGACAATAAACACAAGTTACAAGGTTTTCTGACGTCACTGGCGTCAACGTTTAACTTGAACCCCTATACTGTCGAGATCCTTAAAGCGTTAATTTTTCCTATCTGTGCTGTGAATACTTAAAATGTATTCACAGATAGGAAAAATAAACGCTTCTGGGATCTCGACAGTACCTTACACCGTCAGTAATTTGATATCAAACTTCATTTATATTCGTTTTCCTTTAAACGATCAATTGTTTTGCCATCAAATTAAGTTTGTTCATATCTTCGAGGAAAGGAGACGGGCTGTTTTCAATTGGTACAAAATCTTCCGTCTCTTTCTGTTTCTCTAAAGCGTATTTTGAAGCAATTGGACATTTCTATTTCTAGACATAATTCAATATCATAGTAGAAATAAAAAAAGGTTGAATACTCGTTTGATGACTTACATATTGTGTCTTTCTGTTTCCTACATAATATCCATTAATATTTCAAAGAGGATAAAATCCTTAAGAAAAACATTAAAACTCCTACCAAAGCAAACACATTCATACTTTAAGAATCACTTACTATTACCAGCTACCCTATCAAGGTTTTAAACAAAAACCTCTTTAACCGCATACAATATTTTGTGGGAAGGACACAGAACACTGAATCACTTTGAAGTGTGAATTGTGTGTAAAGCAAAGAAACACAATATAAAATAAAAAGATGAAAGAATTATATTTCAAAACTCAACTTAAATTTCAAAGAAAATGTAAAAAAAAAACTACAAAATGGAATTCACAATAAATTTCGGACAATGACGGAAGTTATTTCTTTTTCTTCTTTTCATTCTAAAGAAATTGGAGGAAGAAAAAGATGCCTGAAAAGATATAAAAGGTAACCCATCATTTTAGAATGGACACCAAAAGAAGTTACTTCAACGATGGTTCTATGGAAATGGAAAAAAGTGAAATTAGTTTATTCAAACGAACATGGTAATAAAATTGCTTTAAACTTATGAAACTTTTCGACTGTTCCAGTAAAAACTTAGATTGAAGAAAGAAAAAAAAATTAAGAAGAAGGAAGGAGAATTACATCTACATATATCAAATATTTGTTCTTTGAGACTTTAAATGGTTTTTAATTCGAGTTCTTGAAATCTTTGATAAGAGCACAAAGTACAAATTTAATATATTATGAGTATAATAGGTAATTGATAAATGTTTAACATTTAAAATGATCGAAATGTATATGTGTGTATATTGTATAGTATATGAATGTATTTTAAAATAAATAATGTATAAATTTCTTAGGGAACACTTATACATAGTTATCATTGAAACTCATCATTGAAAACATTCACAAGACTTCCGGTGATAACTTTTCGCATTTCCGTCGAATAACCTCTTGTCTAAGACTTGTTGGAATAAACCTCGAACTTCATGTAGCCAAAAAGAAAGAAGTATGGATGGGTAAATCACCGAAACGGGAGATTCCGCGATCAGGAAACGCTTCCTTCACAATATTTATTGTGACTCGTGATCGTGATGTCTGTGATGCCGACGGTGACCATCCGTCCTCTTTTTGAGAGGACAGTCCTTTCTTTCGGTACTATGTCCCCTCTTCTTTTTTGTCCTTCCTTTGTCCTTCTTTTATTAAAATGTCCTCCCAATGTCCTTTTTTTCTCTTTTAAATCGCTTTTTAAGTTTAAGTATTTTCATCATTATAAATTACTTTCACAATCTCTGAGTAAGAATTTTATCTTAATATATTAGCTCGGAAATGATTGAGAATTGAAAAAGAAAACATAACAAAAGATCTAGTAAATTTTAATTTACTTTAATCTTGGAGAATATCACTGCGATGCACTATTTTTGTGCTATAAGCGAAAGACCGAAAGAGTGGAATTTTATGACATTGCCCTTCACCGGTTCGATTTCCGTCAGGACATTTAGTATGCAGTTTTGACAATATTGCGAAGGAATGGTTTATGTTCCTTCTAACTTACGAATTTGTATTACAGTATATGTATGTCTGAGTGTGATAATTCTGACGAAATTTGTCGCAAATTGTATTCTCTACAATTTTAATAATAGATGTCATCATCACTAAGTAAGCGAGGAGAAACCGAAATAATCGCGAAAACATGACGCAATTTTTATAACTTTTGACCTAACTTTGCATAGTACTCCGTGGCGTGGTTTTAGTGTATGGAGTTTTTGAGATTTTTTTTAAACAAATCAATTTTTTTATAAACCAGATCATTTGTTTTGGGAAAATTAGAATTTTACTTAGAAAAAATTCGGACAAAGCTGAATTTTGCTGGAGACCTTTGTTTTTATGTCTTGAGCAAATCTTCAAAAGTACCCATGATTTGGCCCGGAGCAAAATTTTTTTTTGGGGGGTAAATGGGTGGAAATTCAGTTTTTTGCAAATTTCTCGGAAACTTTGAATTTTATGCACAAAAAATGTGAAGAGAAGCTTATATGATTTTCTAAAAAAATGTCTTGTGACTTTTCATCGTACCATCAACCAATTTTGAGAAAAAAAGTTTTAAATTGTCACAAAGTTTTCCCATTGGGTTTAGTCCAAAGAAAAAAAATAAAATGCATGATTGGGTCGCAATAACTTGCTCTTGTTGCAAACTAGGGGACTACACAAATTTTGAATCATGAAATTATGTACCATCATATTTTTAATTTTATGTTGTTTAGCTGAAAACTTTAAATGACATCTTGTGCTTCATATTTAATTTATGTGCGATACTAAATATGAGTGAAATCAGTTAAGCCGTTTCGGAGTTCCGGCTAAATTTGTAAGAAGCTGTTAACACCAAATCTTCGTTATGTGCATCTTTAGCCGAAATCTTGAAATGCAGTTATATTCAAAACCTTGCAAATATAACGTACACAAAGTTTCATCAAAATCGTATTAGCCGTTTTTGAGAAAATTAGGAAAAAACTTAAACTTTTATACAGGATGATTGGTATAAGGTGCACCAAAAAGCTTGAGCGTGTAAATCGTATGGGAGGGGGGGTCTATTTCCCCCCGTTTAGGCGGGAGGGGTAATTTTCTAAATCATTGGCTTAAATCAGAAAAAAAATTATTTAAAAACAACGGTGAATTTATTTATTCATTTAATTTTTAAATTAAGTTGTTTAAGTGAACAGTTTTAAAAAAATTAATTTTCAAACTCAAAATTTTGAAAAAAAAAAACTAAAAAAAAAATGTTTAAACTAATTTTTTTCAAAATTTTTTGTATATAACTATTATTTTTATTTTCAAAATTCAATTCCTTCATTAATTTTTATTTTTATAGGCCTGATTATCTTGAATAATACTACTTTCGTATCGTTTTTTGATGGCTCATAATTTCGAAACCTGGTGGAACCAATATTTAATCTTTTAGATTTTGTACATAATTCTTTTTTACAAAAAAGCAGTACTTTAGCTGTGTCAGCAGTACGGCAGTACGAATCTAAAAAAACAATACAAATACTGCATTTGGAGTACTTCGACAGCCCTGATGTCTAGTCGGGTGGCAGGCACCTGAGTCCAAAGTTTCCAAGTTCAACAATACCTGGGTAGCCTGGGTAACTCACTATCGAAGTTAAAAGTATTTTAAATTATTCTTTTTCTGCATTGAGGTGAGAGAGAATTTTGTTAATGAATATAACCAATTATTTTGTTTTTGTTCAATGAAATTACCTATTTAAAAAAAAATTAAAATTTTGAAAAAAAAATTCAACCTTAATATCGGTCATTTGGCCATTCAGTCTTTTGGATTTTTAAAATTTGTATTCTGGAAAAAAATACATATTTTCTTAAAACTATATTTTTAAATAATTTTGTATTATTAAGTGCATTGTTTTTACCGATATAAAAAACATAATTGCACTTAATACAAAATTTGGTAAAAATTTAATTTTTTTTTTTAAATTCAATACCTGGGTGGCAGTTATCGTATGTGCTTTCATTGAATATTTATTTTCCATTTTTTTTTTTTTTTATTTTTTTAGAAAATAGCCACTCTTTTTTAAATATGTAGAGAACTTAGATAGAGCGACTAATTATCTAAGGATTTGTTCTCGTCGTGGAGCTGTTGTGCCAAATAATTTATTTTTAATTTATTTACTTACATATTTATTATCTACTAAACAAAACTAGATTTTTATTTTCAGTGTATGTAGGTATACGCACGCACTTTTGACATGCTGTGAAGTAGGGTTAAGTAATTGATTTTCTAATGTAATAACAGGTAGGTATATATAGATACTAATTAAAACTATAATCCCTCTTGAGAACTAACACTACTCTGTCAAGTTAAATTATTTTTTTTTTCATGAACATTTACAATGTAATTTAATTTTCATAGATACATAGGTACATATATATTTTCTGTATTTATTTATAGTTGTATGTCTACTATTCCCAAAGCCTGAAAATTTTACTTTAACCGCATAAACCTAAATATTACTGCAACAAGGTTTATCCTTATATATATTTTTATTCTTTTACTGCAGAGTTTAAAAATAAAAACTAAGTAACAAATTGCAAAAGGATTGCAGGCAGGTGTTTCTGACATCCTTTGAGTGCCCCTAGAGACATTCTACATAATTTGAAATCATGTTTATAACAAATCCTACACAAAATGTCAAACTTATGGACGAAAACGAGAATGAAGGAAAATTAAAAGGACAATAAATCTTTTTATATATGTATGTATGTTTTTTTTTTTTCTTTTTTGCCATTTGCTTGTAAGAAAAGCTTAAGGCTCCTGAACTTGTGTGTTAGGTAAGTTCACAACTCTGACATTGAAGTCAACCAGTTTTGGGATTAGAAACAATCCCCTAGACTGACATGGATTTAATTACATTTTCGATGGAAATGCCATTAACTTATTTTTTTGTTTTCTGACAGTTGAGTTGTGTTTTCCGTAGTTTTTTTTTTCTTTTCTATAGAATATCCTTCCTACAGTCTTTTCCGTTCTTTAGTAAAAAAAAAGAAATAATCTACATTAAATTAATAGTTGGTGGCTTTCTATGCATTTGTCTAGACTGACAATTATGCAGATACTGTTAAGGAAGGGCCAATGTCCATTTAATCCTTCACCCTATGGCACTCTAAGTGTTAAATGGCTACTGGCTGGTAGTTGTGGCAGATTAAAATTAAAATACCCACATATTCATATAAGGCCGATTAATCACTTACCACTCACAATTAGGGTATAATTTGCATTCCTATATATCCGATGAATGTGGAGACAACAATAATCAAACTGAAACCCCATTAGGGTCAATTTAATGTCAAAAATATTTGTCCTGGCATAATTCATGGGCAAATTCATATATTTAATGGCCAATTGATTAATTGGATTTTTGTGTTTTTGTCGTGCCCTGAATTCTTTTTTTTCGTCCAACCCTATAAGTTTGGAAATACAAAAGGTAAATCTAATAACACGCTATGGTCGAACAGGTAAATCATTCTACATTTTCCATGGCGAAGCCATATTATTTTTTTTTGTTTTTATATAAATATTCATTTGTTTTTTTTTTTTATCATTTAACTTTATGGACTGCAAAGGAATTATATTTCACTTTTATGGGACAGCAAGTACGAGATTTTCCGACCCAGACAATTTATACTCGATTTTCTGTTGTTGGGCTTGTGTCTTAGCCTGATTTCGAAAAACACCTACCCTAGATTTTCAACGGCAGATATACTGATGCCCTAACACTTTTCACATACAATCTGGCTTCAAGATATACAGGGGATAACATAACGGTATTTTATCGTGTACGTTCATTTTAGTCGATCGATACAAAACCAATTATCTATTGGATTTTTTGAGTGGTGTGTTTTTTTCCGTTCCAGGTGATGGGGTAACCCCATCTCTAAGTATTTTCCAAAATGGTGGTGTTGTTTAAGGGGGAGGCCAATGTCAAAAGGACGCCATGTTCTTTTTCTCTATTTGCTTTAGTTGTTTTTTTTTTCTTCTTTTCTCTTTTTTATATTTTTTTTGCTGAAATTGGTAATCGCTTTTGAAAAATGTGTTTGTTTTGAAAAACTAACCTGTGAAAGGGAGTTTTTTTTTTTTGCTGTGGAGGTGTTTTTATTTTGTTTTGCCTGGTGGTGGTGTTATTTTTTTCTGTTGAAAGTGCGAATTCAAATAAGATTATAAGTTATTACATTTGAATTTCCTTGAATTGAACGGAAGCCACAGTTACCAATTATATGGACTTCAGTTTTTCAGTTTCACGTTGAATATTGAATAACTTTTCTGTGAATTGTTTTGTTGAAGTATTTTTTTTTTTGTATAGCTGTAGGTTTTGAAAATGACTTTTATCCTCTGTTATTGTGTGATGTATTTTTTGTTTTGAATTAAAAAAATATTTGAAACAAAATATTTTTCGCGATAATTTGAATCTGTTTGTTTTGTATGGCATTCACTTATTAGCTTTTATAACTTTGTGAAATTTTCTGACACAAAAATACCTTTGATGTGCTTATGTTTCTTTTTCGCAAGAATTGCAATAATAGAGGTATTATGAAATTCACAGAAAAGTTAATCTTCTTTTAAATTTGTATTTTTCTCTTCACAAACTATATACTCTTTGTAGATTATAATAGATTCTTATAGAGGAACTGATTTAAGTGATGAAAGTCTTATGTTCAACCAAATTTAATAAATATGTATCTAGACAAAATATTTCTGAAAATGAATTTTGAATCTGTTTTCCATCCACTCGGGAAGAGACCAGTAGAATAAGAAGAGGACAGATGGAAAAGCTTACGCTGTGGCTTTGCCAGCGTGGAAGCACGCCTCTTCAGAATAAGTGAGGAAATACTATCCAAGCCAGCAGATTTGTGTATGTCGAAATCCGTAAGAACTTTCGCAACTGTACAAGTGCGAAAGAAGATTCGCCCTATAAAACCGTATACGCTCTCATGTACAGGAGGCATCATATCAATTTGTGGCAGCGTGGAGAGCAGCAAACTGAGCTACAAAAAAAATCCTTTTTTCCTTGTGTGCAACGCTATCTTTTCCGACGCTACCCTCAAACGACAACCCTGTCCAGGTTGTCTTTCGAATATACTTCGCATATTTTTTACAAATGACCAAACAATTTTTCTATACCAATATTTTTCGCCCTAATTTTTGTTCATGTATGACCGTTGTAAGTCTTTCTATAGCTTGTTTAAACTTAGTCCGATTTTTCCCTGTAGGGCTGGCTTTGTAACATCGGAAATTTACTTATCTCAATAGCTTCTTTCACCTGAAATCGAACCAGGAGTTTTCTTTTTGTTTGATGCTTTTCGACCTATTGGAAATGATTTTTTTTATTCCGAGAAGAATTATATTTCTGAACATATCAGCGCTGGAGTTTACGTATACGTCACTATTGAGAAAGCATAGTAAAAGTTTCTGAAAAAAATCATTGATACCCTCCCAGTTGGCATTTTCGTATGGCCAAACGGTTCTACTTGGGGTCTTACTTTTTCTTAACTGGATTATTTTTGCACAGAAATTCTGTTGATACTAAACAAACACAATGTTGGGGCTTACTTAGAGGTTATCTTCTTCGCTTATTCCGACGATGCTATGATCTCCAGTGGGATCACAACTTTCCCAATTCTCCACTTCACCTACTGATTATTTTCACTTATGATGGCTCCATCGTCAGCAAAGAACAACTGAATCACTTTCGGGTCGCTTACCTTGTCTTTAAGCTGATAGTCAAGGACTGTAATAAAGAGCAAAGGACTCAAGATGCTTCCTTGGTGTACGCCAACTTCAATAGGGAAGTTTTCGGTAACTCTTCCAGTGCATCTTACCTTTGTTTTGACATGCTCGTACATATCCATTATCATCCGCAGGTATTTTTCTGGAACTCCCCGTTGTCTTAGTGCCACACATATCAGATCTACAGCCTGTCAATCGAAAGCTTTTTCAAAGTCTACAAACACGCATGCACGTCGCATGAAGAATAGCAGTGTTTTTCCATTTTGACTCTTATACTCTGGATTGCATCTTTGGTTGGTTTGCCCGAGACAAACCCGCACTGTTCATAAGATAGCCTTAATATTTTTCACAAGCGACCATCCAATACACGCTCAACGATCTTCATGGTGTGTGACATTAGCTCGAGTGAATGGTAATTATCGCAGTTTCGCGTATCATTCTTCCCTTTATAAATTGGGAGAAGGGAACTTTCCCTCCACTGATTTGGCATTTGGTTAGCATCAGCAACCGGTGCAGATATTTCTTCCAGCACATAGACGAATGAAGATGGTTTCAAACTCACCGAAGTAGATGTTGTTAAATGAGCGTATCGAGTTTTTATTATTGCCCTAATTCCCTGTTAAGAAAATCTCTCGAACCGAACAAAACTAAATTCTTCTGCATACATAACATTTATGTATTTATTTTTCTTGCCTTTTAACTCAAGAATAATTGCTAACGACATCTTACGAGCAGTATTGGAAACTTAGACACGATTTTTCTATGTGGATAAACTCTATGATAATATTCATATTTGAATCTTTTAAAGTTTTTGAGAATTTGAGAATATCGTACGATGCGCGATATCTCTTTTACGGTTGCCGGCATTTTACCAGCGGCGATTATGTGAGTCGGCCTATCGTTACGCAGGCAATCGCTTATTAAGAAAACGCACGCGGGAAAACGTAGCAAACCCAGACTATCCAATTTCATTTTTGTATGTTTATTTTATTATTTAAAAATTAATAAACAAAACTCTTCTAACTTTATTAACCGTTATGTATCCACCTATAGTTTACAAAAAAAAAACTATTTTTTGTCAGGCTTTTTTCTCAAAAATCAGGCTTTTTATTTTTGAATGTCAGCCCTAGTTGGTCTGATTTTCTTCAAACTTTGTACGTTCTTAGAGAAATGTCTCCGAACGTTTTTTACATTTTTGACCCACGTTTAAAAACAACGGTACCTACCGTATCAGCGTAAACGATAATTCCATTTTTTATAGATAATACGATCAATATCGATATCCGTCCGTCATCTGAATTTATTTTTTTCAGAATCAGCTTATTAACGGTATACCTGTCGTAGATCCGTCTTTTATTATTTCGACTATATCTTTTGAACAACTGCACTGATTCTGACCAAATTTCCGGAGATGATTATTAGGGGTCACAGACCAGTAATTTTTTGATACTGATTATCTTGATTATCTCTTAAACGGCTGATTCGATTCCGACGAAATTTAAATTCTTAAAGTTCAAAAAAAGTATTTTTTAAAAAGTTAGATTTTTTTAATTCTTTTTTTTTTCCACAAAATAAAAGTCGATAAAATTTTATATATGTTCTTTATTGTCGATGGTCGAATTTCTCAGTCTTTAAGACGTTAACACGAAGGTAACTTGCCCCAAGAGCAAGTTCGTGCAATCCATTCGTGCCCTTTAATTTGATTTTTTTGTTCCGTATAAATTTAATGCAAACTATTTAGCACTTTGGCTTACATCAAATTTGTAAAACGCTCCTTTTTTTAAAAATCAATTTATTTAATAATCGTTCGAAGGATTTTGAATTTATTTTTTTTGTTGAATTTATATTAATTTATTGAATATAAATTTATAAAAACTAGATTTAGCACTTTTTATAAAAAATCATATGATTTTTTTCAGTTTTCTCTTTTATATTTGAATTTGTTTTTAAGTTCGTGCGACCAGTTTTGCACTTTATTTAATTTAGTTATTTGAATTAAATAAAAAATAAAAGAAACTTTTAAACTTTCTCTGGACTATTATTTTTTTCCCATTAAGCTTATATGCATCACCACTCTTTTCGCATCATTGGGTTGTTTGTAAATCCAATTGAGCATTATGTCAACCACTTTCAAAACTATAGTTTTGTTTTTGTTCTGAAAGATGTGCTCCAAAAATTTTTCGTCCTTCAAATATACATGCTCAGGCACATCAAGCACATAGCATGCGTCAGTTTCGTTCGACCATCATCGGTCACAATTAAAAATGTTTTAAACTTTAATCCCTTTTAACAAACAGGGCTGGACAACGCTGACATGGCCAATTATGTAAATCAGTGCCTTGTCTTTCAGCCTTGATGGACGTCCAAGGCACTCCTTTCGGTCACTTTGTTTTTGAATCTATAATATGTATGTATGTTGGAAATATGTAGATATGTGTATTTATATTTATATAAATATGTAACTGTTAAAGCATTCTGTTGTATGGAGCGTATATATCTATATCCTGCAGTTTGGCGAATAGATTAATACAAACAACGAACATACATATATTATGCCATTACTTTGGCAGTAACGGAATTCAGATAAAACATTGTTAATTAATCAATTACCCAGATTTCGAGGAACTCCTGTTTAAGGACTCTCTCTCTAGTGTGTAAAGTTGATTGCATTAAATTTCTAAGAATAGGTACGCATTGGATCGACATTTACTGGCTCTAATTAATGTGGCAATTTCGAGTTTACTGATTTAGAGGTGATTCACATTGAATGATAACAAGGATGTTGGCCTGGTTTACATTGCTCGTAGATATATAGGTATATGTACATATACATAGATATAAATATTATTTAGAAGAAGTTCTTCATTTTGATTGCACATACACATACCCAACCCAAGTTCCTATAAGAGAATGCTGTTCTGAATGTAAGAAGAAAGGTAAACTTCAATAGCATATACCTAGCATGATTCATTTGAATAATTAAATTTGAATTTAAATTTTAAATTAAATTCTTATTAAAAGGTATGGATTTGAATAAAACAGTTATCTTCTATATCAGCTTTTGTATTAATAGTTACAATCAGGCTAAATTATTCTGTTTCTGGGTAAAACTTGCTTATTCAACCCGATTGTACAAGATCGGAGAGTCACGAATTAGAATTTTGAAAGAGTTAAAGCGATGACAAAAGAAGGCGGTAAGCTTTTGTCAAACAAGTGAAAAATTTAAAGAAAATAAAGATTAATGTTATGTTTTAGTTTTAGGTAACTGGAAACAGTATACTTTGTTATATGTTGCTAAATGGTTGTTGTTCTTGACACCACTTGTTTTTTCTTTGCGGTATTACTATTGCAAGTATTTAATAAAATACTTGCAATACAATTAAAAGAAACGATATATTTAAAGCAAAATAGATGTGCTTCTTATATGGCGGCCAATATTGCACATCGTTAAACAGTTGATTTATCTGGCCACCAGGGGGTCAATTCCCGATCTGTGAAAATGTTAAATGATACATTTTATCAGGCCTAAACGTTAAATTCGATTCCCGATTTGTGAAAAAAATAAAACAAACTTCAAAAACTTTTCATAATGATAAATATCTTATCGCAGTCAAATCGTTCTGTGAAAAGAACAGTGAAAACGCGCTGACATTACACTGAGAGAAAAAAAGGCAAATTAAAATTTGATAGATTTGATTTTCGTTCTAATTTTTTCTTTCTCAAACTTTGATTTTAAAACTTTAATATTCGAAGCTAATCAAAGTGGTTTTCACTGATTGAATGTAGGTTTTTCTCTGGGTGTATCATTTAATACTTTTTAGTACACACATTGGCAGCTGTCTATCATAATAAGTTCGAGAATCGCTTTATCCGAGTTCATGAAGTGATAAAATGAAAAGTCTCTCTGAAAAGCGAAGTGATAATTTTTGTATCACTTCGCAGTTTCACAAATCGGTAACTGACCACTAGATATCGTGTTTTTAGTTTCCTAGACCGCAATAAGTGTGTTATTACACCTTGCTACAAAACACGCGCATATTTTAACAAGTTCCTCTTTAAAAAATATTCGGTGAGACTCCCGCTATTACACTTTGTTTCAGAGAGTCATGACTCACATTTTAAAATCCTCTTTTTCCGCTTTTCTACCCATAGCGCACAAGAGCATTTTGTATGCAAAGCATGCAGGGCCTTTTCCAATTCCAACTTGTTGCGGATGACGAAAAAATATTTTACAAATGGGGACAGTAGTTTAAAGAAATTACACAAATAGAAAAGCGGCAGTATTAACTTCTAAAAAAAAAAAAACAAGAAAAGCGATTGGACCGAGACGAGAAACCTGCTCTGGGTTCTCGAAAAGATGGGAGACATGGGTCTTAAATGGCTAACGATTATCATCTCCAAATTTATCAGCGTTGACCAAATCAGTATAGAGGGAAAGTTATATACCTTTTCTCAATTTACAAGGGGAAAGGTAGTACGTGAAATACCGTTCAATCAAACTGATGTCACGTACTCGACATCATGAAGATCGTAAAGAGGGTATTGGATGGCCGATAGGATAGATCCAATCCAAAGTGCAAAAATCAGAAATGTAAACACATCGTCATAAATCAAGCCATTTTTTGCAATTCAATTGAAATTGGTGTAAACCAAGAAAGCGTCTTGGTTCATTCGCTCTTTATTATAATACAGTCCCTAATTATCTACTTGAAAATAAGTCGACGAACCCAAAAGAGAATATTTTTGTCTTTACTTATAAATGCAACGATACCGGTATTCAGTTTAGTTGGCCTCAGACATGGAACAATAATTCAAACCCGAGAGGGCTGCCAAAGTTTGCTGAAGTCAAGTCAACGCAGCTTTTTTAATATTTTTCGCCTTTCAGCTTAATTTTATAATTTTAATGTTTTTTTAATCCCATTTTGCTGCAAAATCAAATTAATGCGACCCAGTCGTGAATTTAAATTTCCCTATATATTTATCTCTGTTAATACAATTATGTCTTTTTCGGCACACCTCATTCATGAGCCTGTTTAGACTGGGAAATTTGAGGACGTCTCACATTGAGGCAGGTGGAATTTTTGTGAAGTGAAACAGTTGTACGACGCGAATGTTTAGCATTTTATATGAGGAGATAATCACCATAAATTTATTATTCATGTTTTTGTTTTTTCTATCAAATTTCATTTTTCTTTATTTTGAAAATACTGCGATGTTAAAACATCGTTAGTCAAGCAAGTAATGAACAAAATGGAAACAAACGCGAATTCGGTATTGGAACTGCACTCATGATTCCGATGTTTATAATTTGAAGCTGCCTCACGACAGTACTCACCCCTCACCCCTTTCGCCAACGACAACTCTCGTGAGTCGCGGGCTCAAATTTCCCAGTCTAAACAGTCATCATGAGTGTGTTTTACTAAATTGGTGGACAAAATTAGATGAGATATCTTGTTCAACTTGTAAAAACACTTGAAGTTTAAAAGAGGTTGCCAGTTCAATTCTCACTCGGCTACAAAGCATTTTTGTCTTTCAGCTACCTCCCAGCTCATGCTGGCCGTGCGTCGCCCACGAGGTATGCAATGAAAAATAAAAAAAATCAACTAGCTTTGTACCTATTGTACCAAAACAATTATTTCCTATCTTTCTACTCTTTCTAACTAGTGTCGCGCAACACCTGTTGCGATATTTAGTTGAGAATAATGATTTTCGATTACTTAATTTTTTTTAAGTATACAAAGAAGATCAGTTATGTAATAATAAGTATCAGTTAGTAGGTACTTTATACTTTCTGCTCTTACTCTTGGGCAAAAAATCAATCTCCTTGACATCCTTGATAACTCGGTGTCTATGATTTGCTGGGGTATTTGGTCACATGTTTCGAGCAAAGCTCTTTTAAGTTCTTCCATAGTTGATTACTTGGATTTTCAATGAGATTCAAATCAGGAAAGCAGGCTGGGGTTTCGGTCAACTGTTTTCTATCACTCCATGTTACTCCGTGCGAACTCCCAAAAATATGCCACCCCAGATCATTATGGAACGTTCAAATGCAAATGATGTTGCACTGTGCGTATATTGCTTAACTGATCGTTTAAACATTTTTCATCGTCAGTCGACTAGAGGCACAAAATCTCAACTCATCAATGCAGGGCACTATAGTTTTCAGTCATCTTCATACCAATTTTAGGGGTTTTATGGAAAGGACAACCTCAAATTATCTTTTGTCCAGCAGTGTAGTTTATCTGATTATATAATTCGAAGCGCTTCGCTTCTTCTCGCTTTGTTCTATTGGTTTAGTTATCCCATTGGAATATTTTGAAGCAATAAACAGGTTTTTTTTACATTTATTTTAGACAAACGTTACCATATAAATATGATTCACATGCTGAAAGTCAAAAAATTAATCCTCTCCAGCTTTATGTCTGTTTGACGTTTATTTGTACTCAATAGAGTTCTTAAGCAAACGTCTATATAGAAATATATATATTTATTTTCTCTCTCACTCCAATGCATCAAAAAACATCAAACGAAATCCTTTGGTGGAAAACAAACCAAAAGTTGTGATTTTTGCAAGGAAAAGAGATCGGTCTTCCACAAAATATAATGAAAAATTATCATGGACTAGAATTTCTTATTATTTTTTGCTAATAAACAATTACCAAATAGTTTCTAAGTGTTTTAAATAATAATTCGATTAAAAATAATGGAAGTGTTAGTGTTAATACGGGATTGAAGTGCGAAATTGTACTCCGACAGTACAAAATGCGAATGTTTGACTCTGACATATTCGGCTACTTCTCTATTGAATCCAGCTTTATGTCTGTTTGACGTTTATTTGTACTCAATCGACATAAAGTTGAGCAAAACTATGTATGTATTATATGTTTCAGAAATTAAAGCTCTGATTTGCCTTCTATAAAACGAAAAAGCGAAAACTATATAACACAACAAACCCCCTATTTTCAGTTCCATAACTGGGCCAATGCTTTTGACATCCTTCTTTATATCAAAAAGTGGGGTATCGTTTACCATCATCAAATTTTAACAAGCAAATGTACTTCAACATTAAAATCAAAATTCTTCATAATATTAACGCAAATTAACATCCAATCTGTTTCTGATCGTTGTTGAACGATTACAAAGCATAATAATCATAGTTTCGCTTCAAACTTTATAACTCAAATTAATGCTGTCAGAAAGTTTGTCACAAAACTTAATAATTGAACTTTTCTCTAATTGCATTCAAATTAATTTCAAAACTTATCTGGGAATTTAGAAATTAAAAAGGAAATTACACACCAAGTTATATAATATATATATATAGGCAAAGCAAAGCTAATATTCGTCCTATAGCAACAGAGTTTTCATTACAAATTAGTATTATTTTAAGGAAAATACTGTTGGTTGCTTTGAGATATAAATAAACAGAGGATATAGGAAGGTACGACTGGAGCGCACATACTTTGCAGTTTCCTTATTTTGCTTTAATTTACTTACTTTTTTGATGTTTGCCAAACGGTTTGAAATTGTATGAAAGCATGAAAGGTACGACTGGAGCGCACATACTTTGCAGTTACCTTATTTTGCTTCAATTTACTTCCTTTTTTGATGTTTGCCAAACGGTTTGAAATTGTATGAAAGCAAGAAAACAAGTTTATAAATATGATACAAAAAAAGTAAAATATGCAGGTATTATTTAAGTTATAGGTATCTATTTAAATACAAATTTAATCAAAATCGGTCGACCAGTTTATGGACTTAAAATAAATAAATTAAAATGCAAGCGTTAAATATAAAAAAAAAACATTAATTGAAATTTTAGTAAAACAAATCTGTTTCCGAGAGCAATAAACTTCTGTTTTCGAAAATAACAAGTTATTGTATAATAACAGTTATGTTGTGATTATCGGGTACCGTTATATAAAAATATTAAATTCTCAAGATTAAAAGTGGCGTTTGCGGTTCCAGTCAGGATGAACTATTTTGTGAATACCATTTCTGGTTACTGCGCCATATTCGGAGCTCTGGCGGAAATCCGACTTAGTATCCGGCAATAAATCTGGTTTTCCACCCTTGGACTTCTATGTACTAAGAGTCCGTAATCAGGTCCTCCAAGTTGGAGGTTGATTTATCAGGTTGACTTCGCGGTCACTTAAAGCAATTTGTTTTAAAGCAATAAAAGGTTTCGGATACCGAATGATGACGAACCTAGCAAACGAAATAAGGACAACGAACTTCGGATCTGCACGTGGAACATTCTGTCACTTTATAGGACGCAAACCAAAAAGTGCGATTAGGACCGTCAAAAAAGTTGGAAAACTACGATATCTACTACGGAGACTATTACCAAGAACAAAGTTTTCTTGGGCGTGGATTTTTTAGAACATTTTCACAAATAATATCTTGACTAAAATAACATAAATTGAAAAAGAACGAATTTTGAAATATATTAAGTCTTTAAAATATGCACTTTCATTCCTTTAAATAAGTTAATTTTGATAAAACACATTTTTAATCGCGAATTACAAGGGGTTTTTTTTGCAACGAACTGTCAAATTGTATTCGACTTCCACATACGATCCACATCGTACATAAACTCATTTTTATTTCGTTTGTTTTGATATGTGGCTGACAGTGCTCGTTCGTAGCAAATACAAAATTGGCATGTGAATGAAACGTCAAAATTAGCTAATATTCGTCCATTGGTTGGTCGTTGGTTGCTCTCCTTAAGAGTATTCTATGTTAAGAGTGCAAGAATTCATCGCACGAAAAAACTTAAATGTCCAAATAAACCATTGATATAAGAAGAAATATGAAACTCTGTCGTTTTATTTTAAAAATAATGGGCCATATTCATAGAAGTTTGACAAGTTCTTATTAAGTTGTTTTTAAGCTAAACTCGAGTTTTTGCTATGCATAGAAAATTTAAACCCAAGTCAAAACGAAAAACTCGAGTTTTACTTTAAACTGGAACAAACCCAACTTTAAGTTGTATTTAACTCTGATAAACGTCAGAAATAGGTTTACATATGAAATAATTTGTTAAATGTCGCGAGTTATTTTCTTTCTTGCAAATAAAATGTTGGTAATTATGTACCATTTTACCAACAAAAAAAAAAACCAAATACCTAAATAGATAGTAATATTTTTACATATCTACCTACCTACAATAAGACAAATTTCAGCGGAATATAGGTATTATTCACGCCGATGATTCTATAATTGTGCAATAAAATAGTCGAGATGAAGAAATTAGATACTACTGTGGCATTTTATCAGACATTTTCTTGATTTGCATCGCGGATTGTGCATATTTTAAATTTTATAATTTTCAGTTCCTAGACAAAAATTATAAATAAAAAAATATCGTAAACATTTGGCATGTATTGTTTTCAACCTGTGCATTGTTTGCAAACTTTCTTTTTCTTACTTAATAAAAATTCAATCTATCTCACTCACTCCATATGTGGAACCTAAATTTGGAACACGTTCCACTCGTGTTTTACTAAACAGAGCTGAAAAAACATCTATGCATAACAACTGTCTCTAACCTGAGTGTTAACTTTATACTCCAGTTCAGAAGAATTCAGGTTAACAATATGTCTATGAATATGGGCCAATGTAAAACAACGTGGGATCAGTGTTTTTTATTTTTGGACCATACATGCTTCCAAATTAATTCAAAGCTCCTTTGAAATTCCTCGATGTGAAATAATTGATGTAGCAAATTTACCGGCACGATGATGATGAAGAACAGTCTTCCTTCCACTTTTCTATTTGCAACTTTTGTGAGTGCCAGTTTAGTCTATAACTAATTAGTATTCGCACGGCAATGTTGCACTAAAATTACACTATGACTCTCACAAGTGATCAAATTGTCAGGTATTTCCAGTTCCTTTACTCTTTTTCTCGTTTTTCCCAAAATATCCCTCCACATTTATCATTCTCTGTTTGTACAGAACCTGCCTACTACGGTTATATAAACTGCATCATATTTTTAAAAGCACAAAGTCGTTATCCTGACGGTAAGTTGAAAAAAGACACCATAACACACAAATTCTTCTGCAGTAAAAAAAAAAATAAAACAATAAAAATAACAGAATATAAGATGGATGTTTGGGATGATAAAACGGTCAATGAACTCAAAATGACAGTGCATTTCCGCTTTGAAAAAGAAGGAAGCCAAATAATCCTGCACGTCCGGGAAATAGGAAGAAAGGAATAAAAACTCCTTCCAATGGCATTTGTGCGGAAAGAAAGATAGAGAATGAATGTGTTCCATAACGGAGAAGTCGACACGATGACGACGGACGACCGACACCCAACCCGGACCCCCTTTTGCAGTTGTCAGTAGTTGAATACATTTTTGGCAAGATTCCGAATTCCGTTTCGGATCTAGTTTCAGCTTCATGATTTGGGTCGTCTTTTTTTAAAGAAGGGAACACACGTGGAAGATGTGCAATGCATGTTGTATAGTATAGAAATAGGCAAACTTTTCCACTATAGGTATGTGCCCGGAGAATCCATAATGATGAAAGGATGCGTTCCAAAATACTCGTCGTAGTAAATCGATTTTTTCTTTAACTTTGTATTTTTTTTTTTTAGGTTATCAAAAAAACAAAAATGTTAAAAGTTTTCTCATAATATACTGTTGGTTTTGGAGATAAATAGACAAGAGAATAATAAATTATTCCTGTTCAGCTCATTGGGTAGGAGGAGCAGGAGATGTCATAATTTAGTCTGCAATATTGTTCATTATATGAGGATGATATTGCTGTGTGCTTGTGTTCATATTATGGGGAGGATGTGAAATTCCTTATTGTTTTCTTTTTTCAAGAAGATTTATTGTCACTATAACGAAGAAGGTATTTCCTTTTAACATCTTATTTTTAAGATGAAAATTGTTGTGTGTATGATTTGAGAGAAGGAGGAAAGTTTCATTTCAGTATGCATACATATGTATATAAAGGAATAAAATTTAAATGTAAAAGTTGGATTGGGAATTTTCTTATGTGAATACGAAATATGATTAAGTGTTATTTTGTACAACATGGTTCTTATATTTAATATTTTAATTTTGCCCGATTTATGACGAAAAAACGTCTAAATGTTAGTTTTGTATTGAATTTCATAAGCCATTGTGACTTTTAGTAAACATTATCATTAAATTAGACACTTGAGATCTAGAAATGTAGCGGAGATTAATAAAGGGGAAGGCTGGGCCACACAAACTTGCTCTTGAGGCAAGTTATTTCGTGTCAACGATGACTGGGAAATTTATATGACTGTTTTTTTTTTTTTAAATGTATACAATATAAAAAGATTTGTATGAAGGACATCCACGTGGACAAAAATTCAATTACATGAAAATTACTTTTTTTTAATTTTTTTTTTGCAGACCTTTTATTTAAGTTTAGCTTTTGGAATATTAAATTTTGTCAAAATCAGTCCAGCCGTTTAAAAGATAGACAGTGTGAGAAAAAACGGTTCTATGACTAGGTACAGTTAATAAGACGAACAAATAGAAGAACTAAACTGGAAATAAAGAAAAATTTACAGGCTTACTGTAAAAAACCTTCCACTTACCCATCCAGAGCAAATTAATGTTTTATAAGGAAGTACTGAAACCTGTTTAGACGTATGGTCAACTCTGGGGGTTTACACAGAAAACAAAGGCATACAGTTTTCACTATCAAAACATTTCAAAACAAAGTATTTTGTGGAATAGTAATCGTCTGTTGGTACTCGTATATGCATGTATATAAGAAATAGCGATTAACCAAGCTTCATGAGCTGATGATCTTAAAAGCGAAGTGAAAGTATTTATTAGAACCTTAACTTCTTCTAATCAAATTTTTAATTAAGAAAGGTAAAAATTATTTGTTAATCTTTCAAATAGATTGTTCTTGATTCGCGGTGGGTATGTTTAGTGCTGTAAAAATTTTCCATTACAACTTGGTACCGAAGTGTCTCTAAAAGATTGCCACCAGTAGTGAAAAAAAGATTGCAGTTATCGTAATTAGATGCCATTTAATTCCTTGGTAACAGTTTATAACAGTTCGGCATATAACAGTTCAGTGATAAAACCTATCAAATCTTTTTACTTGTGCCAGTAATGGTGGCTTTACATATCTTTGTATCTGCAGAAATGTATAGAAAATTTAAAAGAGAGGGAACATATACTTGTGCTTGTTTAATAAGAAGGAAAGACACAAGTGCAGGGATCTTTATTAAAAAAATTATGGGTAACATCTTTATGGTTTTCAGCAGTTCTGCGGATGTAGAGACATATAAAGCCACCATAAAGCTGGTATGCATTATACATGGAAATTATACTCTCGTGCAAGTAGAAGTTTACACATGCAAGTCATTTTGTATACTAGCGCGAAAGTAAGTAAAGTACTTCACCACTTCACCGAGTGGGAACAACACAAAATTCTTCACCGGTTTGACTTACTTATACGTTATTTTGGTGGTTGATGTTAGCATCACAAGATGCTTCGCTATTGATTGTCTATTCAAAGCTCGATTCAAAGTATTTATTAAACTTTTCTGACATAAGAAGCTCTTTATGTCACTGAAATTTCTAGAATAGACTTGAGAAAATAAGCAGCATAAGTAGTTTTCTCTTTTTCCTCCTGTTGTATCGTGGAGAGCCGATTAAAGAAAGAGATGTAACGCGGACAGTGATCGAATATGAACTAATTTATTAACTTCTTAAAACTATTACAATGTAGATTATTTAGTGTTACCAGAGTGGTAATATTTAGTATATATTTAGTATAAGACATATGATAAAACACAGTGTTGTTAAAGTATGTAATTTAAACATTAAAATACATTTTGTAATGCAATGTATAACATTTCCCCAGGCTTAATTGAAGACGTCATCATTAGTAGTAAACTGGTGGAACCACTTTTTTCAAACGCTCGGAGCGTCTCAATTCTTTCGATGACTCAGTTGATTCTACTCTGGTTTCAATGTTGACCGGACTTGGCTCAGAAAAACTTGTTGCAGGTGAACATGGTGCTGACAAAAAATCTTCGGGTGGAACATCAGAAGAATCATCAAGATTTACTGCACTCTGGTTATGTTGGTTATCTGAGTTAAACAAGATTAGCTGGTCATCTAGATCATCTCCATTTTCGGTTTGGCTATTTGAGGTGGAGTTGTATCTAGGAGAACAGAGAAAAGAGTTAGGGGAATTTAAAGTAATGCTACCTTCCAGATTGACTTTTTCAGAGTTTGAGTTTTCTCTGAGTAAACGCATTTGGTTTTGATGTCTGCGACATACGCCTGCCTCAGTTTGGATTTCATACGTGTTCCTTCCAAGCACGTTCACAATTACTCCACGAATCCATTTTTGCTTTTTGAGGTACTGCTGCAAGAGAACATGTTGTCCTGTTTTAAATTTGCTGCATGTTAAAGTTCGTTTGGTTTTTTCTTCTGGAACGAGTGCTGATAACACGCAACGCTGTTGACGACCATGAAGCAATTCCGATGGAGACTTCTGAGTGACTGGATTAGGTGTTGTCCGAAAAGTGCTTAGTAGAATCTGAAGTGCTCGTCCCAAAGTTGACCCATCAGTCAACAGTTTTTTGAGTGCAACCTTGAACGTCCGAACGAATCGCTCCGCTTCCCCGTTCGATGCTGGGTGGAAAGGTACAGTCCGTACATGTTGAATAGCATTCGATCCGCAAAATTCAGCAAATTGTTGTGATGTTAATTGAGTGCCATTGTCACTCACTATCGTCTTGGGTAAACCTTCAATTGAAAAAATACTTTGAAGAGCGTTAATTGTGTTTTCTGACGTAGCAGAAGGCAATGATATAACATAAGGGAATTTTGAGTGCGAATCTACACAAACCAACCACATACGACCGTGCAGAGGTCCGGCAAAGTCAATATGAAGCCGACTCCATGGCTCGTTTTCTTGAGGCCAGCTGCTAAATTCCTTGGGGGGTTGAGCTGCTTCCGATTGACAAACCTTGCACTTTGCTGTAAGTGCTTCTATTTGTTGATCGATTTTTGGAAACCAAATGTAGCGTCGCGCAAGTTGCTTTGAACGAGTAGATCCCCAGTGCCCTTCATGTAAAATTTTCAAAGTTTTATCTTGTAAAGAATCTGGAATGACAACACGAGAATAATTAGTATGAAGCAAAATTATTCCTTGGTGAATGCTAAGGCTTTGTCTCCTATTGAAAAATGGTTGGAGAAAACGTTCTTCTGGTCGCAAGTGCTTTGGCCATCCATCTCTGATGTATTTTGCTACAGCTGAAAGCGAAGAATCTTTTAAGGTGTGTTGTTTTAGAAGCTTTACGTCAAGAGGATGTGTTTCTAAAATTTCATCGTAGATCTCTTGTACCTCGCAGCATGACTCTTCTTGCTTATCGAAATTTTGGTCAGGTCCGATTGGAAGACGAGAAAGCGAGTCTGCATTTGCATGTTTTGCTGTTGGGCGATATTTGATGGTGTAATTGTAGCCCATGAGCAAAATTGCCCATCTTTGCAGTCGCTGCAGAGTCATCTCCGGGAGTTTTTTACTCGGATTAAAAAGCGTAGTCAACGGTTTATGATCCGTCAGAAGCTCAAATGACCTGCCATACAGGTTTTGGTGAAACTTTGTTATGCCATATATAATGGATAAGGCTTCTTTCTCTACTTGGCTGTAGGATTTTTGATGAACGTTAAGCGTTTTTGAAGCGAACGCTATAGGCTTCTCTATGCCATCTGGGAATCGATGTGAGATTACAGCGCCTATGCCGTAACTTGAAGCGTCAGTTGCTAAAATTAGAGGCAAATCCTCATCGAAATGAACTAGCCTTGTCGCATTTACAATGCTAAGCTTAAGGCTGTCAAAAGCTTGTTGTTCTTTTGGTGACCAACGAAAAATTAAACCTTTGCGACGTAATATATTTAAAGGCCCTGCGACCTGAGCAAAATTAGGTATAAACTGGTTATAATAATTGAACTTTCCCATCACGGCCTCTAATTCTTTTATGTTACCTGGAGCAGGTAGTTTTTTTAAAGCTAAAAGGCGATCCTCTAGTGGGCGGATGCCCGATGCCGAAATAGAATGACCTAGGTACTCGATTTCACTGCGAGCAAAGTCGCATTTCGCTTTATTGCAACGGAGTTCATTAGTTTCGAGCCTACTAAAAACCGCGTTTAGGTTTGCTAGGTGTTCTTCGTCGTCCTCTCCTGTAATTAGCAGATCGTCTAAATATACTCCGACGGGTAATCCTGCTAAAATTTGTTCCATTACGTGTTGGAATTCGCCTGGAGCACTGTTAACACCGAACGGCATTCGTTGGTATTGAAATAATCCGAAAGGAGTATTTATGACAACCAATTTCTTGGATTCAGAATCTAGTTCGATTTGTAAGTACGCGTCGGATAAATCGATCTTAGTAAAAAACTTTCCATTACGCAATTTATGGAAAAGCTCACGAGTGCGAGGAATGGGGTGTCGATTGACAACGATTTGTGGATTTATGGTGATTTTGAAGTCACCGCATATCCTCACTGTTCCTTTCTTTTTTGGAACTACAACGATGGGTGTAGCCCATTGAGTTCGTTGAATTGGCTTTAAGATTCCGGTTGAACACAGCCGATCTATTTCAACTTTTGTTACTTTCTGGAGTGCGAAAGGAATTGCAAGTGGGGGAATGAATTTTGGCTTTGCATCTGGAAGTAATTCTAAATGAGCTTGGTAGTTAACGCAACAACCTAACGAAGGTTCAAAAAGCTTAGAAAATTTAGCACATAATTCGTTGATGCGAGTAGATAAGTCTGAAGAAATTTCGACGGCTTTGACAGATATATCGAGGCCCATTTTGTCTAGCCAGTCTACGCCTACTAAATTACTACCGCATTGGCTATTAACTACTAAAATTTTCTCTTTAATAATCTTACCAGACCACGAGAGCTCAACTTCGCATTCTCCAAGGAGTCTCAGAGGTTTTCCTCCATATGTTGATATCTGCACATCAGCAACTGGACTGCAATGAGGTGATCCCAGGTCACGATACCCCGATCGACCAATTATAGTACGAGTAGTACCTGTATCAATTTGAAATTTTATTAATTGATTATTTATTAATAAATTAATCATCATTTTGTTTCCTTCGCGAATTACATTTGACACGTTTTTATCGTTTTTAAGATTTAATTTATTCACCGAGATTGAATTCACGTTTTGTTTTTTAAATTTAGAATTTTGATAATTTTTATTTTTTTGTTTAGGAATCGCACCTTTACTGGATTTGGATAGACAAACACTTTCGATGTGTCCTTTTTTACCGCATGAATTACACAACGATTTTAGAAAACGGCATTTATCACGTGTATGTGAAATGCTGCAACTTGGACATGATTTAGCGGAACTGTTTGTACCGTTTGACATGTGATATGCGTTTGTACCGTTGAAACCACGATGACCGCTAGTGCCGGATAACTGCTTTGCATTTCCCGCACGAGTTTGATTTATATCAACCGTAAGGTCACCTTTGATAACGGAACAGGTTTTTTTTGTCGTTTCATATGCCATCGCGATATCTAAAACTTCTTGTAGAGACGGATTAGATTTTTGAAGAGATTTTTCGCGCACAGAATCATGAGGCGTGGTGATAACCACTACGTCGCGAATGATGTTATCTAAGAACGAATGATCACAAGAATCACAAGAAAAAGAGCAATTTCGAGCGATGCCACGTAAATCAGCAACCCATTCTCTATACGACTGCCCCTCTTTCATAACAGCTTTATGAAACTCGTAACGCGCCGCGAGTATATGATAGTCTTTGAGGTAAAGTGTTCGCTTAACTTTTCTGAGAGTTCTTTAAACGTTTTTGTCGCAAAATCACCATAATCGTTTTTGCAAAATTTCATAATTTTCCGCGCCTATCCACGATAAAAAACACGCTCGTTTTTGCTTATCATCAACGATCTGATGAGCTTCGAAGTGTTGATCGAGTTGAGACAAATAAATTTTCCAATTGTCCTTATCTTTGTTAAAAACACGAAAAGCAGCAATTAATGGTGTTTGCGCATTATTAACTTTACCTTCTGATGAGAGCTTTTGAATAAACTCTTGCTGTCCCTTCAGCATCTCTTCCATCCATTCTTGTTGGTTTTTTAATAAAACCTCTATGGTATCGGTTGCGGTAGCCATCGTGTGCCGCTACTTGAGTTCGACTTTGTGTGAAGTATAAAAAAAAAATCGAAAATACCTCGTCGCCAAATGTTGTATCGTGGAGAGCCGATTAAATAAAGAGATGTAACGCGGACAGTGATCGAATATGAACTAATTTATTAACTTCTTAAAACTATTACAATGTAGATTATTTAGTGTTACCAGAGTGGTAATATTTAGTATATATTTAGTATAAGACATATGATAAAACACAGTGTTGTTAAAGTATGTAATTTAAACATTAAAATACATTTTGTAATGCAATGTATAACACCTCCAAAACCTCAACTCGTACATCAAGAGATCGTTGGAGGATTAAAGGATCTTTATTTCTTGATTGTTTAATCGTACAGAAAGAGATGTTTGGAAGATTATAAGATCTTTATTTCATGATGGTTAATTGAGGATAACTAATTCACTTTTGGGTCCGTCATATCAATTTCAAGTTAATACTCAAGATCTGTTAAAAAGAGCAAAGCACTCAAGACGCTTCCCTTGCCAATAACCATTCGCTAACCATGCGTTTATATAACCACGCGTTTTAAATTTTAATGACGAGTTAATTTGTTTGCCAATAACCAAGTTGAATACGTCTTTTACTAACCGCGGCTCTATTACTCAATCTATTACAATCGCTGTTGAAATAGGTGGCTATGTTCTCACAATTTCGTATAGTCGTCTCTTTTACACCTCAAAATTAATAGGAGCCTTCAGTATCGATTTGTTTGTTTTGACAGATTCGTAAAAGAGGCCATGAATTCAAACACAAATTAATTTACTTTAATTTTATATTTTTATTCAAAATAATAACTTGATGTAATAAATATGTAGGTATTTTCTCTTCACTAATCCAATTGTGTAGAAAAATACAAATCTTTCTAAACAGCAAATAGGGAAATTGCTCTTTATTGCACTTCAATATCCTGCTGCTGCTGATGCGATGGCAGCTGCATTTTATACTTCCTACAATAAAAGTAAAACCACCCCCAGAACTTGATTAGTTTGACTTCATTACTATTATTATTTCACTTTTTTTAACTATTAGAAACTATTCATCAACACACAGACTGAAAACGAAAATAGTTTTTTTCTCTGTTTTGCTTTGAGTTGCCACAATTGATATTAAAAACGCGGGACTATACTTAACCATGAAGTTAAACGTGAGATTCTCAACTATAAAATTTAAGGCGACGATAGCGCTAAGCTGACTACTAAATTGATTATCCGTATGCGTAATTATTTATAGCCCACTTAAATGTTTTAGTCACGTCTAAATTTGATTATTAGGGACCAATAATTTATACAATTAGCCAATAGGAACTGCACACACCATGTGGAGGGATCTCTTAACCAAGAGGCTTCTTGATGTCGTATTCTAAACCAAAAGTTCCAATAGAATTTCTATAGGTATATGCGAATATCTAGAAAATGCAACATCTTGTATTATATTGTCTTCAACAAACAGAAATAAGGCACTATTTCAATTAGTTTCAATATTTTGATACGTTTATGCAACTCCTGTCTGTAGTAGTATGCTCGCCATTTTTAAAAAAATTCGTTCGACGTATTGGTTTTTTTTTTAGAACTGGCAAAATACCTAGTTTAATTTTCGTTTACTTCGTCAAGTCGTTTTCTTTACGAACATGTATATAAACTTTTAGAAAAGCTTTAAGGTGTCTAGCCTCATTCACACAGGACAAGACAGTGAATGTTGTCCTTTGTGATTAAGTTAAGGCTTTATTGGTTTGTTCACCTTTATAGACACAACTATAGGTATTATTTACATAGATGTGATATATCCCTTAATCTTAGGTACTACAAGCAGCTTTCTTTGCAGGGTAATATATGAGACGAAGAAATGTAAAAATCCCCTTCGATATAAATACGGTAATGGTGTTCGCAAATACTTTCATCTACCACTGCCTGTCTCTATTTTTACAAAAACTAGATCCCTCAAACTGTTTCGGAATTCTTCAAATTCCTTGGAATTTTTTTCTTAAAGTGGTTCATGGCAAACATTCATTCAAAAGTTAAAGCCTCAAAGTCTAACATCTCTAAACCCCACTCAAAATAAAAGGTTAATATCGGAAAAGTTTGTTCCGTTCGAAACAAAAGAATTCAACGCGCAAACAAAATAACGATATCCTTCTTAAAAATCAAATCGAGTAGAAAATTCCTGAAGCAAATTCACCTGGAAACAAATGTCTGAGTGGAGGCAAATTTGAAATCATTCCGCCAAAAGGATTTATGGCACTTTTGCACGAAGAAAAGGATAATTTTTTATTGTTTTACAAAATTGAGCATTCCACATTTCCGGTATTGAACTGTTACTTTTGTTTTCATTTGAAACTTTTTTTTTTTTTTTGGCAACTATAGGTATAGCCAGGTATGTTCACAATCATGTTCACCAAATGGTTATATGAAACTCATCATTGAAATGGATAAATCATGTCTCATTCTTTTTTTTTCTGAATTGCCTGCGATGTGTACTCGAGATCAGTGACGCATTCAAAACCAAAATGCGAACATACATATACTTTGTCAATTGAACTAACGAGGATTTTCCTCTCTGTCCATATAATGTATATGTACCTACAGTGATATTGGAACCAACCAACCATTTGAAAAGCATCTCCGTTAAATGTTAAAATGTCAAACATACACTTTAGTATAGAAACACCTACTTGTTTGAGTGTGTATCTATACAGTCGACATATATCATGATGTTTGCTCATAATTGCAAAAATCTGGAAAACGGATGTTTTTGCGCTCGAATAACTAAAGCCATCAGATTCATATGGATTCGAGAACTAAACCATAACCCAACCAGCTGGCTGGAGGCATCCAGCCCGCCCATAATAAATTATTACCCAAATCTATCTCTAAATGTTTGCCGGATATCAAATGGGTGCCGTATTGATATAGACTACGTGCATACATATACATGTGTGTAAATTCTGTACATCGCATATGTATATAATATCTGTATCTATATGATAGGGATGAGGATTCTCATTTGAAAACATTTTCATTTATAGCAAGTAATTTGGAAATTTTGTAGCGGAAAAATTCCAATCAATAGCCGCAAGGAAGGGTGAGTTGTATGCATATGTGGTGTTTTTTTTTTGTGAATTGGATGACATATTGCATTAGCATTTGCAAACATTATACCGCATAATATTTAAAAAAAAAAGATCTGGATACATATTTCATATTTAACAAAAGAAAAATAACATAATATTTGAAAATATAATGAGTAACCTATTTCTATTCATATAAATTTAATTAATTAAATAGAATTGTCAAATTACTAAAAGTTGTATAGTAGATGGAAAGTGGTTTACCATTGTCAACATACAGAGTAAGTGTATATGTATGTTACGTAGGATAATGCAGTTTGATTTATCCATATGACGTGTAATTTATATGTGTAGGAAAAATATACAAAATACCACTTTTACCACGTTATTAGGTAGAAATAAATGGTGTTTGTTTGTTACAACGGCTTTACGCCCTCGTGAATTGTAATGAAGTAAGTCATGTGTGCTGGCTTTGAATGCAGAACCTATAATTATTTAAGTAACTAGCTGAAAACCCGTCGAAAACGACGGTGGAAATAAATTATTCTTAATGAAGATTCTAAGGGGTTTTAACCTAAGTAAATTTGTTATTTCTGTTAATAGAGAGGAATTGTGGCCGGATGTGTTTTTTTATGAACTTGAAAATCTCAAAATACACTTTGTAGCTTTTTGCTACCTTAGTTTACTTTATAAATAAAATGAACTTTTCGAAAAGTCCAAAATGAATGGTTTACTAGCCTGAGTTAATCCAATTTGAACAAAGAATTATTTTAACACAGTCACAATCAAGGCCGTAACCAGGGGGGGGGGGGGTTTCCAGGGGTTCAACCCCCCCCCCCCCCCCCCCGAATTTTTTTAGAAATGCATCTGTAAATCAACCTTTTCCGCATAAGTATGAAATTTGTGCTCAAATAATTAGTGATTATGTTCAAAACATTCCGATTTTAGTTTAAAGCCTACGTAGTTAGGTACCAACATAATTTTCGATGAATTTAGTAAGGTAGCTCTAACAGTTTTTAAATACAACCTCAAACAACACAGCCTCAGGATGCCAGGTTACTTTTGCTTCGATTGCACATGATGAATAACTAAACGCCTCAAGGAAATTTAGTATACCTAGATAGGTATGTGTATGCATCTACATGAAACAATATGTATAGTAAAAACGTATGTTCTTATTTCAATTCCAAATAAACTAATGGTGTCCTTGTGTGCATTAGTTTTCAACTTCGTTATTCCACTTATATAGTTGCAATTGTAACTTGCAACATTTAAGCCGGTTCATTCCATGCGTTTCTATTCTCTTGCCAGCAATAGGCAATAGGAATGAGCAATTGTGTCAAGGCAACAGCACAGACAAAACGTGAGCACAACGGATCCTGAAACCTATTTTAGGATAAGTATAATGATTCCTCTTTTAGATGACTATTTAAGTCAGCTTAAAATAAGATTTGAAAATCATAAGTCCATACTTTCCTCTTTGTGCATTTTAATTCCATCGATCCTTGGCAAATATGAACAAAATTACAACGAAGAAAACTTCAAATTTTATAGATCTTTTTTGGATTGGGACACTTTAGAAGCTGAGTTTACGTTATGGAAGTCAAAATGCCATAGACAAAAAGATACAGAGCGTTCAAAGAGTGCAATAACAGCTCTTGGGGAATGCTATAAGGATCTGTTTCCTAACATCCACAAGCTTCTCAAAATTTTGGCGACATTACCGGTTTCAACGTTTACACCGGAAAGAACCTTTTTAGACAATGAAACGTCTAAAAACTTACCTTAGAAATTCTACCGACGAAGAAAGACTAACAGGATTGGCATTAATGTCAATTCATCGACAAATTGAGATTGACACTGAGGAAGTTTTAGACATATTTGCAGCACAGAAGGCCAGAAGATTAAATTTAATTTTATAAAAATGATATACTTAAATGTTATTTAATACTTTTTTTATAATAAAATCTTAAAGAGTGATGATAAATGTACCTACCTAATAAAAAATAACTTAATATTATTTTTAAAAAATATTGGAAAAATCTTTTAGTTTTTCAAATTTGTTTGATAGTTTTCTTGAAAAACTAAGTATGCAATTGTATTTTATTAGCAGTACTCTACCTAGGAAAAAATATTGAAAATCGTTAAAGCAGTTTTTTTTTAAACCGTTTTCTTTTCTAATTTTTGAAAAATATTTTGCAATTTTTTGAGTATTTCAATACATCGAAATCTGTAGTTCATCTGGAAAAAAATCTGAAAAAATTCGATATTCGCGTTTCCAACGTATTCAAAAAATCTAAAAAGTTATGTATATGAATTTGGAAATAAGAACCTTCCTAAATTTTAAATTTAATTGAAATCGATTTTGTTGTTACCGAGAAATTCTGATTTTAAAAAATCGGTTCTATGGGAGGTACTGTTTTAAGATAAATCTCGACTGTTTTATCAAAATCGTAAAGGCCATTTTTAGAAAAAGTAAGTTTTAACAAACTGTTATATGACATTTACCATTGTTTTAGAGCTAAAATTATAATTTCAACAACGCCTAGTGCGAGACTACTAAATAAACACTCTGAACCAAGTTTGCAAATCAGCCTATCCATTTAGGCTGCAGATCTGCAAACAGGCAGTCGGACGAACAGAATTTATTAACAAACCCTTTATTCACTTAAATAAAAACCGGTCCACTTTATTTTCACCAAAACATAGATTCCAACTTCAGTTTTCACCAAAACTTCGATAAATATTTTTCTGCGCAATGTACATAACTATTGTGTTTAATATTAGAGAATAATAATTGAGTACGTAGTACATTTTAACCACCAATGGTAAAAAAAGCTTTAAGTTTTCCTTTGGCGAGGTTATTTTTTACCGTTTGGAGTTGGGGTTATCGGTAAGCTAAAGCTCATTTTGGTTTTTGTCTCTGCTTAGTCAGTTTTTCTAAAAAATCTCAATAAATAGCTTTAATTGTTTTGGTCCGAAAATGCAACTTTGGGGTCGTTTGCCAGGCAAACCGTTGACATCTTAACGGAAATACATGCCGTGCCAGCTCAGTAAAATTTTACATGTTAAAATGTGTGTATAAATAACTCAGCAATCAGAAGTGAACATAAAGTGGATATAAATGATTTAACTGTTGAAGTGTAGATAGCGCTGCAAGTGGAATGGAGAAAATATTCGACACTTAATTTTTGGTCGCACTATGCTATGGGCAGTGTTAGAAGATGAATTCAAGTTCTTTTCAGTGTGTCTGTCAACCAATATGTGAAATAAATATTTGTATGCCCAATTTTTTTGAGTTCCGGAAGTAAAACTTTGGTGTTTTTTTTAGCGAAACCGTGAACATCTGTTTAGTAATGACGACCTAGTTTGACATAGTGAAAATGCCAAAGTGTCGTTATCTTGTATTCTTTCATTCATGTAGTTAGCCCTTAAGGTGATATGTGATAAGTGACAATTAACACTTTCGTTACGCTTAAGCTATTTCCACACTATTCCACAGTGTAATATGACATGTCAAAAAAAATTGTGATAGAATTCCATCCTACTGTCAAATTTGTGTGTACGAAGAATATTTTCATATTTTGCTTCCACACCAGTATCTGATTGCAAATTGTATAAAATTAATATTTTTTCTGATTAGAAAAATATTTCTTACCTGTTGAATTGTTCTTAAGTTTATTTGGCTCTCTTGGCTTTCCATTTCTTAATTTTTATTAAAATTCTTTCAACAAACGACAAAAACTTTGATGGAATGTTTGATGGTTTTAGAATCAATCCTAAAAATTTTCAGATCTAAATACATGTCAAATCGTGTGAGAAGAGCTGTCAAATTTCGTTTCCACACTATTCTACACATTTTTCATCCCACATTATTGACATGTTGTATTACAATGTGTGGAAATAGCTTTAGGTTTAGGGTGATCATCACAAAAGGCCTTTTTCTCTTATTTTTTAACTCTGAGCAGTGCACGGAGTAGAGCCTGAGATTGTCGAGTAAGCTCTGAGCAGAGTACGCTCCGAGCGCTACGATTTATTTATAAAACACACATCAGCACTTCACTGTCATATGTGTAGAAATCAACTCACCATATGTCAAATAACATGAAAACTACATGAAGTTGGCCGTGCTCTACTTCGTACTTCTGTAAAAAATTCAGCTTACATGGTCTGATCGATAAAAATATACATGTTGAGGCCTTGAGGGCTATAAGCGTTCGGAGCTAAAATTGAAACACAGATCAATTTTTGACAGCTCATGTGCACTGCTCCGAGCTTAAAAAAAAACGCCGAATGATAGCTAAAAACCGATCGCAAACAAATTCTGATTGTCGTCTTCACATAAAATTGACGTTTAATTTTTATTTTTGTGGAAATGTGACCTTAGATATAATGTATGTACAGTACATATAGGTATGTACCTACTTATATAATATAGATTTAAATATTTTTTCAATTTTAAATGGTTAAATTAAGAATTATTGCATTTATTAAAAGTTTATTTCATAGAGAGAAGTCAATGTGATTGATAACAAATTTTTTTTTTTTTTTTCTTTCGGTAGGTGGAAATCTTCAAAAGACACTTGATAATATTCGGTATCAAGTAGTGTGGGACTTCTACCGCACTAAAACCACCTAGAATCATGACCAATCTATAAAAGATCGACAAATGATTTTAGTTTCTCAATTTTTAGTTCACTTTTTGGGAAGTTTGATGATTTAATACTTTCCCATCGCTTTTAGACCATCAGCTCATGAGGCTTGGTTCTTCTTAGTCTCCGAACATTGGTACGTACATTTAAGACTGTCTCCATTTCAGAGTTAGTGTGACTAAGCAGTCGCTGATTGTGTGATACAGCGTGTTTTCTAATTACTTCTGGAACCATTTCTACTTGAAGGTCACGATGTAAATCGCTGTTTCTTATATACCAAGGGGCGTTTACTATTCCACGAAGGACTTTGTTATGGAATGTTTGGATGGTTTCCGCATTTGTTTTCTTTGTACAACCCCAAAGTTGGATGCCATACGTCCAAACAGGTTTTAATACCTGCTTATACAACATTAATTTGTTTTCAATTGATAGGGCAGAGGTTTTTCCCAGTAACCAGTACATTTTTCTATATTTTAAGTTAAGTTCTTCCCTTTTTTTCTTGATGTGCTCTTTCCATTTTAGCTTTGCATCCAAAGTCATCCCAAGGTATTTGGCCGTATTGGAGTAAGGTACTACTTTACTATTAATAAAAAGTGGAACATTATTAATCTTTTTATTAGTAAAGTTTATATGCGTTGATTTTGTTTCATTGAGTCTGATACGCCACTGTTGCGTCCATTCTCTTATCTTGTCGACTGCATATTGCAGTTTTTCTGTTGCCTTTACAACGCATTTATCTGACACTAATATCGCAGTATCATCTGCAAAAGTGGCCATGATCGCATTGTTGTCCACTGGAATATCCCTTGTATACAACAAATACAGGGTTGGTCCTAAGACACTTCCTTGTGGTACGCCGGCTTCGATTTTCTTAAGTTCCGAATACTCTTGCTCGTACCGTACTCTAAAAAGTCGGTCGGTAATATATGATTTGAGTATTTCATAGAACTGCCTGGGAAGGTCCCTGTGCAGTTTGTACTCGAGCCCCAAATGCCAAACCTTGTCAAAGGCTTGAGCAACATCTAGAAATAGAGCGGAACATACTTGTTTTTCTTCAAGTGCTTTTTCAACAACATCCGTAATTCGATGTACTTGGTCTATCGTGGAATGTTTGTTTCTAAATCCAAACTGATGATTTGGTATTAGTTTTCGTTCTTCTATTATTTTGCTTAGTCTATTTAAAAGCAGTTTTTCGAAAACTTTTGCCATAATTGGTATAAGCGATATTGGTCTGTAAGATGTAACTTCGGTTGGTGGCTTACCTTGCTTTGGTATAACAATGACTTCTGCAATTTTCCAATGATGTGGAACATAACGGAGCTTAAGGCATGCATTTATTATGTATTGGAATTTTTTGAAGGCTATTGTTGGCATTTCTTTCAAGACCTGAGCCGTAATTAGATCATACCCGGGTGATTTTTTATTTGATAAATTGTGATGGCACATGCTTTTTACTTCTTTGAGCCTTACTAAGGGAATTTCTAAGTCATCATTTTTATTAACAAATTGTAAGTTATTTGCCCCTGCACTTTGTGGAAACGGCTTAAAGACATTCGAGAGATGATCTGCGAAGAGGTCAGCTTTTTGTTTCGGATTTGCAGTCCATTTTCCGTCTTGTGCTTTAATGGGCGGATTTTGTTGTTGCGGTCTATTCAGACGTTTGGTAGCTTTCCACAGTGAGTAATCAGTAGAAGCATCCGTCGTCAAACTTTCAAGAAAATTGCTAAGTGAATCATTTTTGAATTCATAGATACTTTTTTTCAATTCGTTATTTAGTCGATTAAATACTCTCTTATCGCCCGGAAATCTCGAAGTTTGCCATTTTCTTCGAGCCCTTCTTTTTTCCAATATTAACTCTGTTATTTCTACAGGGTATTTTATTTCTGTTTCTCTTCTGTTCAAAATAGTTGGCGTGCTTTCTTCTGCAGCCTGTTGCACATCAGCAATAAATTGTTCAACTTCGTGGTCAATTTGTTCACTAGTATCCATTGGGGATCTAAGGTCAATAAAACTTTCCAGTTTTACTTTAAATTCCTCCCAATTTGTTCTTTTATTCACGAGCTTTGGATTACTTTTTTCTTTTATTTCTACTTCACTCAGTGATAAAATAGCTGGAGTATGATCTGATGAAAGATCGTAACTACCTACAACACTTACATGATTTCGCTTTATACCTTTGGCCACGAAAAAGTCTATAAGGTCTGGTATTTTGTTAGGATCAGATGGCCAGTAAGTTGGCGTTCCAGAGGAAAAGAATTCACATTTGTGTTTGCGACCTGCTAGATAAAGTCGTTTACCTTTTGTATTTATAAGCCTAGATCCCCATTGGGTATGTTTAGCATTGAAGTCACCACCAACAATAAAGTTATTTCCAAGCGAATTAAGGAGTTCTTTATATTCTTCTTCTGTTGGAGAGCGCCTCGGTGGACAGTATATTGCAGCTATTTTAAACTCTTTCTTTTTCATGCCTATACTGATTGTTGCCACTTGCATATTTTCATTTATTAACCCGGCTTCCTCATGATGTACCAAGCGCTTTTTTATTAGTATTGCCGATCCTCCTCTAGCTTTGTCAGCTGGATGCGGAGCGTGATAGCACGTATAGTTTGGCATTTTGTTCTCAAAACTTTGTCCAGTGGCAAAGTGTGTTTCAGACACGAGACAAATGTCTACATTCTCTACGTCTAAAATGATGTTTAATTCGGATGCATGTTGCAAAAGGCCGTTTGCATTCCAAGTAGCAATTTTAAGTGTTCTGTCCATCATTGTTTTTTAAGAGCGACTTCTTCGCTTAGCTGTTTGATGGTTAAATCCTGTTGGTCGATCCTTTTGAGAATAAGTTGCAGCATTTCTTTTACGGAAGTTTCTTCATTTTTCCGTGCATTTTTTACTATAGTCGAGTATGTTTTTTCAACAGTTCTGCTTTGGGTAACTTCCTTAGAGGGCTCTCTCTTAGTTTTATTTTCCACAGCTATTTTTACTTTTTCTGCGTTCCTAAGTTTTTTTCCAGCAGACGTGTTTTTTCTTAAATTACTGCCTTTATATTCTTGGAATTTTTTAGCAACAGGACATCCTCTATAACTAGCAGGGTGATTACCTTGGCAGTTCACACATTTTGCTTTAACTTCTTTGCTCACTGTACAGCTTTTCGTTGCATGTTTTCCTCCACACTTTACACAAGCAAACTCATGGTTGCAGTATTTTTGAGTGTGACCAAACGCCTGGCAACGTTTGCATTGTGGAACAATCTTCGGCTTTCGCAATGGTTCGATTTTAACAATTATGCCCATAATCGATCTAATATTATAGATCTTTTCGAGACTTTCTTTGTTGTCAAAAGTGAGCATGAATAAAGGAAGAGATCTTTTTCTTGTCTTGGTTTCCCCAGAGGAGTCTTTCGTTGTTTCATTCTTAAAAAGATTGACTGCATCAACTGCTTGAAAGCCTTTTTGAACAAGGTTCTCAACTATTTCTTCAGCACAGCATGAAGAATGGAGGCCTCTGGCCACTACTTTTACGGCTCTTGTAGTTTTGTTCTCGTACGAGTGCCACTGAAATTCGTGCTTGCTTAGTTCTTCAGTGACAGATCTATACTCATCGGCGTCTACGACAGTGACTTTCCAATTGTTTTTATTGTAAGATGTGTATTTACACTCTTTTTTTGTTACATTCTCAATTATTTTCTTCAAATTTCCAAATATTGGCAATCCAGAGATCATAATTGGAGGTGGCAATGCTTTTCTATTGCCTCTAAAGTTAGATTCTGCTCGCACATTAGCTGGCACATCTTTTACTTTTTGTTTTAATGTACTCAATTGTTTTTTATTTTCGGTTGGAGAACTTTTGTGATTAATGGGATCAATCTCAGGGCTACCTTCCGCTTTTCTTTTTTTAGCATTACGCCTCTTTCTTTTACTTTCGGTTTCAATCAAAAGTTCTTCTTCATCAGTTTGATATACAGTTGCAGATTTGTTTGCATTTGTCTGTATTGTAGACTCCGACTTTTCCTCGTCTAGCAAGGAAATTTTCTCTTCGAGTTTTTTGACCTGTTGTTGAAGATTCTGAACTAAAACTTCAAGTTTTTTTCTAGCTTTTATTTCTATTTGCCATTCATCAAAGTAGTGTTTGGATTCAACTTGGCACTTTTCTCTAGAACTCTCTTGGTCTATATCGTCGATTTTGTCGATCTTTTCATAGTCATTGGTTCCATTTTCGTTAATGATTATTACATCATTTGTAGTTGTCTGAATTAAAGGTGAATTAACCCTTAGCGTTTTTAGCGGAGTTTTCGGTGTTCTTGTACTCCTATCAAATTTTATATGCAATAATTGGTCCTCCCCAGAATCCGTAGGACCGATCTCATTAGAGAGTGGATTTTCCAGTTTTGCTGGAGTGCCACCTGGGGTATTTAATCTGTTTGTTTTGTTCATTGCCATAAATACATGTTTAACTTTGCTTTTTTCTATAAATAGTTCAGTTAATTCTATTCACAGTTTTATATTCAGCCGTCCCTCTGGGATCAGACGCTGACCAGTGTGCCGCACAATTTGTGTCAGACGCTCTTGGATTTAATGTTGAGCTGGTACATTCAGAGTGATATTTTTCTCCTAGTTCCTGAAAAGATAACTCAGGTGACACAGCTCTGGATCCAGTGGATCCACGTTCGTCGTTAGTTCACCTTTCGGCTATCCAGCGGGCACCACATGGAGGTGACGATACGATTTTGCGCCGCCTAAACAAATGACTAAACCTATTAAAAGTGTAATAACTGGATAGTGATAATCAATTATCGTTTTACGCTTATCAATTTTATACCGACCCAACGCTATGGGGTTGTGAATTGAATGTCCAGTACTTTTTCGCTGTAAATTAAATGTCCATTGCTTTCTCGCTATAAAATAAAATTAACAATAAAATCAATATTGGATAAACCAAAGTTTATGTTTCTTTGGCAAACCCTAAGCCGAAAGCACTTTTTCAGTGCTTTTATAAAACATCCGCTGTTTTTTTTCAGCTTTCTGTAGTTTTTCAGCAGTTTTTCATATTCGTTTCCGGCAAATATGATAAGCTCATTAAATTCCGATCTTTTCAGCATTATTGAATGAGAAATGAATAACCGCGTCGAATTTATTGCTTCGAGATCTCTATGACCTTTATTAGACCAGTCCTTTTTCCGTACGTTTCGTCATACGTCTTTTTAACATTTTGGGTGAGAGGTGGAGAAACGAAAGAGAAAAGAAGTAACGAAAGCACGTATGATAATTTTAGGACTTTTTCTGGTTAAATTTTGACGTTTCTTGTTTGACGCCGGAAAGCGAAATTGAATTATTTAGAATATTTAATAAAAAATGACGAATAGAATCGGGCAAATATCAACGAACCGTCTAATCACCATTGTACGTACCTGCCAGAAAGACGAAACACGTCACGTACGAAAAAAGGACTGGTGTAATCAGGGTAACTGTCTTCTGAACATTATGTCCAAAAGAAACTGATCAGCTATTCATTCTCAGTAGGTAAGTGTGATACTGACCTTTTGTGAATTGACCACGTAATATGTGACGATGCGTAAAAATTCTTGTCCTACCTATACGCCTACGTGAGTCTCCTTCCCAAATAGAATCCAGAAAATGATTTTGAAAATAATAAGAGATAGGATTACGAAAAAATTCGTGTCAAATTCTAAGAAAATGAAAAGCAGGCTTTGATGAACTTTGACTTTAGATTCCGACATTCTAACCACTACGCCACACAGCATTACAAAAAATTCTTTACTTTATAATGTGCAAAGTTGATAAGTTTAAGTGGTATATAAACTCTTTCACTTTTCAAATTACTCGTTCAAAAAAAAATTGCTTAATTCTTCAAAAACTAAAACTTTTCAATTTTCGCAGAATGTAAAGTAAAGATTTTGCAAATATTTCAGAAAAAATGTTCTCCTGATGGTCTCCAAGGTATTTTAATTGGAATATACATATAGATACCGTACTTTTAATTACTTCTTTCTGACTCACTTTACTTTTTAAAACCATATGTGACCATTTCATATCTTTGGTATATGGTGTCATTTCCGCGAAACAGGAATGTGTATGGAATCCTTTTGTACATGAGAATATTGAATAATAAAAGTTCTCCTGCATTTTTAACTTCTTTCAGTGGCTTTTAAAATAATGATGCTCCTCATAATATTTTGATACAAACATAGGTTCAGGGTTCCACTCAAAGTATAAATTTTCATACAAATTTTGTTATCGGCGGCATCGTCTGTCGTCAGCGTCATCATTTTTAATTATAAAAAACAAATTCTTCACTTTCATGTCTCTACATATTCTCTGAAATACTTTTGTTTCTCATTGAATATTCCTTTGTGATGCAAACAACAAGAAAAAAAAACACGCCTCCCAACCCAGACCCATCAGAATTTCAAGTCCTCTTTTCACTTAAAATTATATAGTTGCCATCCAGAAGCAAACATCACACATACATTTATTCTCAATATTTTTCAAAAGCACATACATAAATTTACTTGTATAAAATTCCTTTCGAAAAAAGTCAAGTTAAAGTTTTTTTTAGAGAATAAAATTAAGATGAAAAATAAAAGCAGCGACAAAGAGCAGTCACAGAGTTATTAATTTGTAGGTCAATAATAATTATTCCTTTGAAAAAAAGAGCAGAGCAAACTACCTACCTACGAAGCTGATTGAAAGAAACGTTTGTAGAAGCAAAGAGAAAAATTACCATAATATTGAATTAACTATACAATATACATTCTTCGGTTTGTTTGTTTTTTTTTTTTTTTTTTAAATGAAATCAATAATGTCTGCTTTCGAGTTTAACGAGATTAATTATTATTATTCCAGGACAACGAACCCTTATTTTCTTTTAATTAAAAATTATCGAAGAACAATACAAAGACTAGGCGACGATAAAAATATAAAGAATGTTAAACCCAAGCATACAAAAAATGTCAGTGATTAATATTCGAAAAGAAATGTCCATACAATTGGACAGGACAATAAATACAAAAGTATTTACCTTGTTAAAATTTAAATCGATTGTTTCTCTTGGGTCCTGTTCTTAAAATTATTCACAGGATACATTGAATAAGTCGATTGTTGGAGTGTTCATTTGATTTCCGTCTTTATGTATAGAGAGAGGGAGTTTCTTAATTTGAAATTTCGAATCGAATCAAAGTTTTTATTGTTTTGTTGAAAGTTCAATTTAACAACATTTTAATTTAAAATGGCTTTAAAATACACATAAACTATCGGAGTTTGGTATGGTTAATATATGGATGATTTTACAAAAAGTGGAATAAAATGCTTATAATTTTCGAATTTTTTTTTTTGAAGCTTTAAGGCGTACAAATTAGTTCTTTTAAAATGTTATAACAATGTCCTTTAACATTATATGGCAAGCGACCAGTCAAAAAAAAAAAATAAAAATAACAATTTTATTGAAATTTTTTGAAAAAAACGGTGTTCAGGGGACTGAGATATTTTTACCACAGGAGTGATAAAAAACAACTTTATCTTATAAATTATCACTTATTCAAATCAACATATGACTTTTTATTTAAATGGCAAAAACAGCTGATCGCATTATTTTTCGTGATAAGATAGTATTATCTTGTACCTAATTGACTCTGAAAGTGCTTCCAAAATAGGTTTTTATAGCTTTAATATCACCTTTAACAAAATATGTTGCATAATCGATTTAAGATTGCATAGCGCGTGATAACCTCGTCAAAACCTGTTATTAAAATGCATCATCTTCTGAAAAAAATTCAGACCTGTGCACAGAATTTTAATCCCTTTTTCCAAAAAGTGCCCAATGGCATAGTGGTTAGTGTTTCGGACTCTCACGCCGGAGGTCTGGGTTCGAGCACAGCTTCAAGAAAACCTTGTTTTTTAGGGGCACTGCCTCTTGCGAGGAAGTGAAAAATCTTCCAAGAGTATCATTGTCATGAAAAGTGCATCTCACCTTAGTCGTTCGGATTCGACGTAAAATTTTAGGTCCCCTTCAATCCTGTAGAACTAATAACGCACACACAAAAATTGGTTGAGAGTTGTAAGTCATTAGGCCGTAGTTCTTCGGAGTTGTCAGTGTCACTAAATTTATTTATTAAGTTATTTTTCATAAAAACGCCAGGGGAATGAGTTTTTTTTTACATTTTTAAACCAAAAAACATAAAAACGTTAAATTTAAAAGAATACAAAACAAAAAATATATTATTTGTTTACTTAGCCTATAATATAATACTTACAAATATGCCTACTACTATTGATAATCCCTGAGATGGGACTTAGATCTGTATAGAAGTTATAGATATTTTTGACGTTTTGAATCTTTCAGGCGACCGTCGCGACGGACAAAGTTTTGTGACTTTTTTCGCACTAAAATGCATTGCTTAATAATATGTATCTACTTCATAACAATTCTGTGTTATTTGAGATTTCAATGATAGGTTTTTCACTTGCTCAATAGGGCAAGTATTGGTTTCGTGTAAAAAAAAATTCGAGATTTTAATGAAACCTGACATTACGATGACAGGGAAACCCAAAAAAGTAGGTTTCGTCATGCGGTCTATCGGTCTGTCTGTGCGGATGTGCGGTTGTCTGTTCACCGAGGTACAGCCCAAACGGTTTGATGAATTTTCTTCAAACTTGGTCTATAGCACTTTTTGGTGATTCCCTTGAAGACTAAGTAATTTGAATTTTTGTTTTAGCCCGGCTATAACGGATACCTGCCATATAACGGTTTTAGTTTTTGTAAATTTGCTCTAAAGATTTTGATAAAATTTTGTATACGTTATATTTTAAGTACTGTTAGTATTACTACATTTCAGATTTTTGGCGGAGATTCGGTTTTAACGGTTTTTACAAATTTGGCCATAATTTGATAACGGATTAACAGATTTCATTAAAAGTTGGTGTACTACTTATTTTAAAAATTAAACACAAGATGACATTTAAAGTTTTTAGCTAAACAACTGTTTTATGATAGCTACCAAAAAACTTGATTTCATGTTTAGGCCATTTTTTAATAGTTTTCGCCTTTCAACATTACTTAATACATTGTTTTGTTTTTAGTCCCATATTTAGTTTTTAGTATGCGTTTTTAGTGTGTGTGTAAAATAGAAGAACGGCAATGATTTTTTTCAAATTATTGTCGCGGACATCGAAAATTCCATCGTTTGTAGAACCACTCATATATCATAACATAATAAATTCAGTTTCTGTTTAGCTTTTAACTGGACATTGAAGTGATAATGATATTTTGGTATTTTTTGTCGCCTTGTTCAACTTTGCAACTGCTTCCTCGACCTCGTCCTAACTATAATCTGAAACATATCCCTTTATTATAAATATTGAAAATATGAATGAAATTAAACAAATCAGATCAATCATAAAAAAAAACAATTAATTCCTTAAATAAATCTGATTTCGATTTAAAATTGCGATATTTCATTCAATAATCTGAATCTATTTCAATCAAATATAAAATAAATTTCATCGTGTAGGCATTATGTTCGTGATTATTTATCTTCACACTCACAGGTACGAAAGTTACATACCTCCGACCTACCTTTAGGTATAATTGGTAGATAACTCTTTTATGTTTAAATGTGTATAGTGAGCAATGTAAATATTTCCTTTTACCGCACACACAATAACTTCGTTGTTCATTCTCATTATTTATTTTTACTCAGCGTTAAATGTTGACTTAAATAAATTGCAATCGGATATATCCTGTTTGTAAAGATATTTATTTTTAAAAGGAAATTGAAATATAACAACAAAATTACATTTCCATTTTAATTCATTAATTTAATAATAATTGATGAATTGCACTGAAAACTGAAAAAATTGTTCATTGATTTCCTGTTTTAATGGAAATATCGAATTATTAATTCAGGATAAATAATATCTCAATTGGCTTATTTTTTTTAATTGTTACGTAATATTATTTTTCCAATATTAAATTTGTAAAATTTTAACTGTTTTTTTTTTTATTGCAGGTCAACAAAAACTCACTATCTTCACAAAAGACATCGACGGACAGGAAGAAATGGATACATGATCCAACAAGTAAGTAAACCTTACAGGTCTTTTATAAAACTCAGAATAAAAAAAATTATTGTTACAATGCGTTCTGCAGTGGATATTTAAATCAAAATGCAGTCAAATTTTACTGTAACATTTAAAACAATATTTTCTACAACTTTTATTTTTTTTCTCGAATAAATATCTGTCGTTTCGTTTTAACAGAAAACTTTTATCTTTTTAATTCTGTACTTTCAAAATGTCTGAAACAAATAAAAAAAATATGTACCCAACTTATTGTGAATGAAGTAGTGCTGTAAAATTTAAAAGGAGTACACAATGCGAGGGATTATGGAAATCGAATTGTAGATTACAGAAGGAACCGCTGCACATCCGTGTTCAATTGCTGAGCATCACAATGAGAGAGAAAGCCGAGCAAAGCAAAACACATTCATTTTGTGCGACAAAAAAAAAGAGGAGTACCATGAAAATCCACTTCTGACATGATATAAGAGACTCTTCCTGAGCTCAATTTATTCGGTGCTTAGGGTTAGAACTTCTTGAATGTTGCATGTGGCGCCAGATTGTTAATTGGTTTTGAGAGCACTTTTGAAAATTTTCGTGTGAAGAAAGGTAATCGGGCTTCTTAAGCGTCTTTCTCCTTTGCAGATGACAGTTGACAGTACCAGCCGATGTTGGCTTGCACATTAACAAGGAGGCGTATTTAGTGTGTTACAACAACTGCACATTAACAAAGAGGCGTATTTAGTGTGTTACAACAACTGCACATTAACAAGGAGGTGTATTTAGTGTGTAACAACAACTGCACATTAACAAGGCGGCGTATTTAGTGTGTTACAACAAAGAGCGCTCCAGAGCGCAGTTTACGTACGTAAATCTGACAGCCAGCCAAATGTGAAATTGGCTTGCGTGTGCGTTCAACCATTATGGTCGACTGAAGGTAATGGCGGCACTTAAGTAAACTTGATGTAGAACTATGACATTAGCTTTCGCTTATATATAGGCGATGACAGCATAATGGAAGAAATTGCTAAGATTCGTTCAGTTTCTGTTAAATTTTGCTTTCGTATCTTCTGTTTAATTTTGACTATTGCGGTAGGGCCTTGAGAGACCATATAAATATGTACTGCTAGGCTGGTAGACAATTTCACGCGTGTTCCTACATAACAAGTAGCGACATCATTTCTAAAAATACTAGCAAACATGTGAAATCATGAAATCATGTCATTTTTGTGTAGTTCTTTGATATAAGGTTTGATTGGCGATTATAAAGGTAAAAAAGGGGACATTTTGTAGAGGCTGAAATCTGCGGCTATATATCAATGACAATCCTTGTAATAATGTATCAATTTTAATTACGAAATTCGTTCACAACTGCGCGTTGAAGTCATTTTGATGCTGGAGCAACTTTTTGGCAGCGTTTGTATGGACATTTCAACTGATTAGTGGTCCATATACATTATATTAAGTCAATGGTGCTACCACTATCGCTTTAAAGTTTCGTTAAGTTTTATGTCACTTGCGTATTAGGTTTGCGCTTTTTCTGGCAAATAAAAAACGACTAAAGGCCCAACTATAATAGTCGGAACCAAGAGGAAACTTATTTCAAAATTCCTTAAGTGCCGTCAATTCTTTGAATCGACCATAATGGTCGGATGCGAATTTACGTACGTAAACAGCGCTTTGGAGCACTTTTTACATACGGATACGAAAGTGAACGAACATTTAACGAACCTGAGCAAACCGACATTATGGGCGCACTATCTAATTATCTTGTATTCTGATGTTTTCGTACGATCCCGTACGGACTGTTCCGACTATTACAGTTGGGCCTTAAGGGGCACTTGTACCAATATTTAATGACAGTCGTAACTATTGATTTATTCATACATAGGCACAATCCATCGATAAAAATATAAACTCGTTACATCACTTAATAAGTGCTCTGTTTATAAGATCAATCTTCAAAACATTTATCCACTCATTTTTCTCTGGATAACTTTTTACATCTTTTAAATAAAATTTCACAAGAAGTTGCTATCGGTGAGGTTAGCCTGTATATGTGCAGCAAATGTTAGCCCTGTTCCTTTTAAGGTGGGAAAGTACTAATGACTATCGATTCTAAATGGAACGCTTCGCTAGTAGCAATCTACTACTGATTTGTATAATTTAGTGTATGGATGTAGACAGTCTTAACGTATATCTTTTGGTCACACATTCCGTCCTTGTATTTTAACTTTTTGTTTTATTTAACAGGGCTGTTGTTATTTTTTTTTAGAAGGGAGGGGGAATAATGGAGGAGGATACCCGTTTCGTTCCTGTTTATTTTTTTTTTATCTTTGGTTAGCTGTGTTTTCATTCGTACAAGATCGAAAATTAAAAAAATATCTAATTAATCCTTGATATAGTTATCCAAGATTTTATAAATGTATCCTTTGTTTCCATGCAAGTAGTCATCAGCTTAAGCAACGAGTTAATACACAAAGTTGTATAACTATAGAAACTTTGCTCTTATTCGTTCAGTTTTGTATAAACTTTGGTTTGCTGCTTAAGTTCACAGAAGGAATTATATGCCCATTTTCTTTTGACAATGCTTCTTGTAGCTTTTCGTTTGGTTTTGATAATAGCTTACATTGCACTTAAGCTGATTATAGCTTGCTCTTAACACGGTTGCTCCATTGAACATTAACGATGACACGAATATCGGCTTTTCATTAGATAATCTAACCAGGCTGTTATTCGTATCGTCGTTAATGTGAAATGGAAACAATAGTGTGATATTTTAGTTTAAAATGAATCCCCATTTACAATTCAATTAAATGTGTTAATCTGTATGTTATTCGAGAAAAATATTAAGATATTTCCGATCCGTTTAACTTATGGCTGTCAAAATTTTGTTACGAAAATGTTAATAGTAATTTGGCTCTTTTAAGTGAGTCCAAGCGGTGAAAAACTTAATGAAACTGCCTTAGCATGAGCAATTAAAGCGGTTTTAGTCGCAGTAATGGGTAATCAAAATTGTGCAGATCGCATTTTTTTTTCAATCTCACAAAATTCTTTAAAGGGTCTAATTTAGCTATTTTGAAAATTTTGCCGATACGAAAATTTTGCCGATACGACACAATGGTCCGACTTATCTAGAAGTGATGATACACTAAAAGTGTATTTATCAGGATTAGAGGTAAGAAACAAGTCTAGAGTGTTGGGTGTGTGACCTACAACGTCAGGAATTCGTGTTCGCTCGTCATTAAGTTGAGTCAAGTTGTTTAACTCAGCAAAGAGCGACATACCTACCTTCGGGTGTTGTCTGGCCAGAATAGTGAAGCGAACTAGAATTGTGTACATTGAAATCGCCCGCAATGACGATTTCAGAGCGAGGATAATGGGCAATAATTCTTTGAATGGAGTCCGACAGCGCATCAAATTCGTGAAAAGTTGAATTGCTGTCCAAATTTGGGCTCCGATAAATAAAACATACATATATGAATTAATTGCTTATTCACAGTTAATTTCAACCACATAAAACTAACCCCGAGCCTCCACCTGATATAAATGATTGCATGAAATGTGTCATGTAGTCAATATTTCCTTTGAAGGCCCCTTATTTCTTGATTTCTTTTATTTTTAGACATACATTTCTCTACTATAGTAATGGTAGAAGAAATAAATGGAGAAATAAATTTGACGTTTCATTATTTGGCAGCCATTTTCAACCAATTAGTTTATGTTTTTGTATTGTTTTGTTGTTATTGTGTGCATATTAAAAATTTAAAAAAACAAAAATCGCATACAATAATATAATTTAATGAAAAAAAAAACAAAAATTACCGAAAATTGTTGAATCACATGAATTATGCGAATGGACTCCTTGAGGAAATTATCGCTAAGAATGAAATATCAAGAAATATTTCTGCCCACATAGTAACAAAATATAAACCTCAGAAATACAAGAACCGTATTGTGGTTGTAGTTGGAAAGCAACGTCATTTCTAATATAAACGGCGAGACCATGGTACAAACAGAATAAAGGCATTATGATATACCCGTTAAGTTTAAAATCTGATGGATCAGTATTTTCACCTACTTGGGTTTCACTTAGTGCCATAACAGCTGACCTGTATACTACGGTATATAGATAAACGCAGAAAAAATGTTCGATCTTAGATCTTAGAATGTTGCTTAAATCGACTTTAAAATTATCCTCCATTATAAAATTAATGGCATGTAGGAATCCCGTTTTAACATCGAAAATTCATTGTTGTCTTCTATTTCAGTTATAAACTTAAAACTATAAACTAGCATTGTAATCTCAAATAACACAGAATTTCTACGAAATAGATAAATATTATTTAACAATTCATTTAATTGCGAAAAAGTCATTTGCATTTTAACGGGGTTTGTCGAGGGTTTTGCTATACAATTTTAGATCGATGATCCCACATAACTTTTCAACGGCGATATTGAAGCTATAAAAACCTATACATATATGTAAGAAATACTCTACAATATTTGTGAATCTTTTGCAAGCTAATTTTCTTTCATCTCAACTAAGGCGATAAAATATGAGAACTTGCTTTGTGACATTACGCAGAGAATAAAAAATTATTAAGTTTAAAATTTTATTTTAAATTTAAAAACCAATACATTCAAGAACACCGAGTACTTCGTTAGATATTTATAACAGTTGTACTGTACTGTCTCGTCCTTCAATAAATAATTTAAAATGTACTTCTTCTTATGCTTTTTAAGTCTATGAAATTTCTTCTTGTTTGCAACGTCCATAAAAGAGAACACAAGCAACTTTCAAATGGTTATACAAAAGCTAACTGTAAAGTAACAATTTTCTGCAATGCGCATTCAATTGGTAAAGTATTTCATGCTCCTTTACAATTCAAAAGTTGCACTTTACTCCTTTTACAGATCCTACATCCTTAAGGCTCTCAACTCTTTTACATACACCCATTTTTAAAATGCTACCCATTTCCAAACAATAGATCGACATCTGTAAAGCATATTTTCAGAAGCAGAACTTATTCTTGACACACAAAGTAGCTTGAAAATAGAAGCAAAAAGCATGCAAATATGTTTCGGTTCCGTTTCGTTTTAGAACAGGCAAATCCATTATGCCCACAAGTTCAAATTTAAATTTTGCATACTTAGCAATAAAGTTGAGTTTCGTAAAATGAGAACCTTTTTAGTTGAGATGCTCATGTCATAAGTGTAGGGTAGAAACTACATATAGAAGTCGTTGTTGTCTATACCTACTATAAACTTCCACGAGCAAAAGGATCTAAGTCCTTAGGTCACTTATGATAAGAGCCTTTTGTGTTGTGGCTGTCCTGCGAAACACATAGGTACATATATGTATGAGATATATATAAAGGTGTTGAAAATATTATGAATGAATCGATATTTTAGGCGCCTATAAAGCTTAGAAGCAATTAACAAAACCTTTTGCATGTAAATTAGATTTGAATATCCTTTAAACCGAAAATGTATGTTTGGATATGTTTGTATATTTTCAGGTGATTTGTGTCGACCACTTAACTGCAAGAAGAGGGAAATTTGTCTGCTAGAAGATGAATACAGTGCTGTCTGTGTGTCAAAGAAGGAACTACACAAAAACAGGTTCGTATAATGTACAAAGAACACAATCATCAACACCCAGGGGGCACGATGAGATGGTTTGAGAGCTGTTAGATCTCTTGGCTTGCATGCACATTTAATTAAATTATATTTAATTTTGTATTCTACTCTTTTTTCCTAACTTTGTGTTTGTTTCTCGTTCTCAACTCTCTCTATCTCCTTCTGTAGAGATGAAATAATTTCCAAGGCCAAATATCTTGAGGAGGAAGCCAAACGTAAAGTGAATCAAGAAGATGACGAGGATAAGAGCACCAGTTCTGAAGAGGATTCCAAAGAGGATGATGTCTTTTATGAAACCGATCCAACTGACAAGGATGAAGAGTACGATGAGTAAATTGAATACTTTATGTTGTGTTTTTTTTTTTTTGCTTAACATAAAAAGTTAGATATCCATAAATAAATAAATATTATTTCAAGAAGTAGGCGGTACTGTGGGCGTTGTTACAGTTGAGGGACTACATGCCTTTAAAAAAAACAAAATGTTCTCATGATTGCAGACATCTTTTGTTTTTAATATTCATTGGAAATTCATACGATAAGGGATATAGGTAACATTATAGGTCAACGATGACTATAAAATGGAGACATGGGTATAAAAAGGCATACATGTCCATAAAATGGTAGTCTGGTCCACACGGACGTACATATATGTATATGTTTGGGGCTTGAGGCACAAGTATCCTTTTGAGTGGGCAAAAACCGAAAATGTCAGCGTTAATATTTTAGAAATAAAGACAACTCCAGAACATAATAGAGAAAGAGATATGTGTGCATGAGCGAATTTATAGGTGTGTGGGAGCTCCTTTGACAATAATTTTATTTTTACAGTTTAAAAACAAAATACTACGTTCAGTAGAAGGCAAAAAAAATTTTTAGCAAAAGTTTGAATGATTACTTTTTGAAGTCCACTTCTCGTAGTAAATCACTATTTTGGGCCAGGCAGGGAGTTTGCAGCGGAACTAAATTCACACAGGGGAACTTACTTCACACAATATTCAGATGAAATTAGTTCTCACCTTTAGTGGGAATTTACTTTACTAAGAAAAGTGAAATAAATTCCCACTTGTGGTGAAGTTAATTCCCGTGAAGTTATGTCCCTGCACTAAATAAAATATTTCACACGAAATGGGAAGAACATACATTTTCCTCGCGAAGTCGAATTAGTTCCAAATCAAGGTGAGAATTGAATTCTTAAAAAATTGTGTGGTTTTAGATTTCCCTGGCCTTCATTGTAATCAAATATACGTTTGACCATTAGGAACAAACCTATAATCTCGAATAGCAGCACTTTTCAATACAAAACAAATATTAAATCCCTGCATATATACGATATAACCAAACTTGTTTACCCACTCAAAATTCTTCTTAGTTTGCCTTAACAGTGGTTTGCAGATTGGCAGCATGCCTCTCAATACCTATATTACAATTCACAGCTTATACGCTGTAAACTTTAACTACTTTTAGAGTACAAACTCATGAGTTTATAGTATCAAAACGGCGGACCAAGCGCTAATTGGGTTTTTATTCTAGTTGAATAGCCGGTTTTGTTACATTTTTAGATGTTGGTACGAATAATAATTTCATGTAAGTATATCGTAGGTTGTATATAGAGAATTCAGAGTATGACCTTGATTTAAGTTCAGGAAATTGAACACAATACGAACATTCTAAAAACTCAAATAAAATACAACATTATGTAGGTACTGGGTATACGTCTTCTATTAAAGTTTTTGAAAAATTGAGATACATATACATATATAGAATAGACGAATCTATTCTTTGAAGTTTGTGTAATATTTAAAGCATGAACAAAATAGTTGACATTTTCAGTCTCAAAATTTGCTCTATTTTGCATTTTTCATCTTTTTTTGAAAGAAACAAAAAAAATTAAATTTAAAAACAAAACAAAAGAAGAATGATCATTTTAGCGATTTGTTCTGATTTGATCAGATTTTTGACTACTGGCTCTTATCATTTGTTTATTCAGTTGTTCTCTTTTACACTTTGTTGTTTCATAGAATAGTTTAAAATCTAGTTTTGAATATTGCGCAATATTCATTTACCTAGATACAGGGTAAGCAGAAAGCAATTATTTATAGTCTTGTTGTTTTTCTTTTTGAGTCACAGCTTAGACATATAGACGTCAAAATGCGTCGGGTGAGTAGCTACGTCCAATGTGAACATCGTCCTAAAATTCTCATGGATGCATTTTGACATCTGCTATTCTGGCATTTGTTATTTATTATTTTTTCGCTTTTTGCACCAATTTTTGAAACTTTTCACAAAATTCGGTCACTTTTGATTGGAAATTTCAATTTAACATGAGCACACAAAGAAAATTGTAAACATCTAGGCTCGTTTCACATATTTTGTTTTTTTTTTTGTTTCGTGTGGTTTCGTGCATCCATTGTGTTCACACTACTTTGACCCTGATTAGACCAGATGTACGTACCTGCCAGAAAGACGAAACACGTCACGTACGAAAAAAGGACTGGTGTAACCAGATAAGTACGGATAAGTACGTCCAATGTGAACATCGTCTTAAACAAAAAAACCGCTTTTGTAGTTTGACATAAACTTGTACCATTCCAAATTTTACGTTTGAGGAGTAGATATTCAGAGCGAACTGTCATCGCATCGCATTTTGACGTCTAGGCATGCTAATAGTGGTTAAAATTTGACTTACCTCAAACTAGATAAAGAAGAAGATTCTATTAATATTTGTAGTTGTCGTCTGCATCTTATTGAATTACTTGTAATAATGCGTTGATAATAATTTAATTTTATTTAATTTAATTGAAAATACTTCCTTAAATTATAATTATTATAAAGAACGCATTTTCTATGTTGTCAAAAATTAATTGTGGTGTAGAAATTTGAACGCAATTCATAAACGGCCTCAGGAACCCAAATACCATATCTTAATACCTAAATTCCAAGGGAATTCTTTCAAGTGTTTATTCTCGAATCTCGATTGAATTGTTATAACGTTATAGGCAGAATAAACTAGCAGATATCTATTCTACGAACGAAGCCTATATTATTTTACGTTATTATTTTATTGTACTATTCATACTAGAATGTCAGTTTCATAACTTGACCATTCCGTCAATTTCATTGAATATTTACTTCTATCTTAATTTAGACATAAAGCTTTTCTCGTTTCGTATAAAATTCATTTATAAAAATATTTTTTTGGCAGCGACCTCTATCGGACAAGAATCAAGCTGAGCTAAGAAAGTTCCTTTAACTCCGAATGCAAAGTGAACTACTTTCCTTTGTGTCTTAGAACAAAGTCCATTGCCTTGCCTAGAAATCCCATACAAAAATGACAAAGTGAAATCATAAACGAAATTTTTCCGTCCTTTGGCAAAATTCTACATAAAAATGTTTCGTTAACATTTTGTTTGTGTTTTCGGAGATGACGGAAAATTTCGTTTCACTTCAGGTGCATACTAGGCTTTAGAGTGGATGTGTTTCACAGCAAGTATAAACGAAGTTTTTTATTATATCATCATACGAAAGAACATCCAATAGCTATTTCGAAGTAACACGAACATGCAGTCTGGCAGAATCCAAATGCAACAAAATATACAAACAAGTGCCAGTTCCCATAATGCATGTTTTATTTTCCACTTCACATAATAATTTTTAATTTAAAAGAAATGAAAACTCAATAATTGTGTTAGTATTTGTTTCTGAATGAATTAATTCCTCGCTTAATTGGAATATATTTCAATTTGAAAAAATCACACCAATACAAAGAATAATCCGCACTTCTGTGTAAATAATATAAAGCCAATAATATAGATATTGCTTAAAACTTAAATAAATTATTCAATTCAGTATTTTTGCAGAAAATTGTGTGCCAAGGTAAAAATTGGAATTATATTTTTTCAAATTAAAAGTCATACAAAAAAAATTTCATAATAAAAATAATTCTCTGGTAAATAAAATATTTCGATTGTATGAATTATTGCCATGAGTGCGCGCGGTACACGATGCAATAACTGCCATCACACAAAATATACAAATTAATACAATGTATAGATGGGGTGGTAAAATCTAGAATTTTTAATTTTCTGTTGTTATATGTATATGTAGCAAAATATTAAACGTTAAATAAAATGTTCTTTCGTGCATTTTATACCGTGACCCGTGATCCAGTCATGCGAATTTATTCCAAGGTCTACGGGATTTTCTTTCTGATTCATACTCTGGAAAAATAAACCCACCAGCTGGAAAACCTTTTTTTCTCGCTTAAGGTCAAAAGGTGCATTTGCGATTGTATTTTATCCAAGGAATTACATTTTACTGGAGAAATTTTCTTGCTTTTCCAGTTTGGCCCCAATTTGGAGAAAAAAATGGCATCAATTCGCGTGAGAAGCTATAATTTATGTAGCTTTGAGTGTAGAAAAGTGTTTTGTTGCGTGTTTTTGTTTTCTAGGTCCTGACGTCCTGTGTGAGTATAGGATACTAATTCTGTTTAAAAATAAAACATGAACAATACTGAGAATAGATGTGTTATACACATATCGTATAATTTAAAATTTTACATTGGGATCAAGGGCCATAAAAAATTTCTTTTGTTAGACTTCACGACATATAAGTATAGGTGTACACCAAGGCTTAATAAAAAAGAAACGATTTTAAATCGATGAAATTCTTGTGAATGTAGGACAATGAAAAATAAGGATGTTTTTTTTATAGTATCGTATAGGTATGTCTGACCTTAACCGAATTATTTATAAACGCGATGTCATTAATACCTTCAGATGAAATTAGAAATCATTTTGTATTTATGTATGGTGGTTATGTATGAAAAGTCTACTAGGAGTCACTAAATAACTATAGCAATCAATTCTGGTGTACATCAGGGAACTGACTTGAGTAATTAGCTCTTTCTTAGCTTATTAAATTATCTAGGAAATACAATGAGATCAGTGGAAAACACTCAATTACAAGGCCGTAGCCAGACAATTATTTCGGGGGGGGGGGTTTATACTTATTCCATACACCAATCAATCTGTACCTTTCTGTAGATGTAATAAATAAAATAAGTACAGCCCATTAACCCGAAATCCACCAAACACGACTTTTAATTGCGATAATGATACTATTCTATGTATAAGGCAAGTTATGTCTTCGTCAAAAAAAAAAAAATTTAAATAGCAAATAAACATGATATTGCGGTGATAGGGAAGTAGACAAAAGTGTGTTCGAAAATTCTGTTCGTCCGACTGCCTGCTTGCAGATCTGCAGCCCAAATGGATAGGCTGATTTGCAAACTTGGTTCAGAGTGTTTATTTAGTAGTCTCGCACTAGGCGTTGTTGAAATTTGAATTTTAGCTCTAAAACAATGGTAAATGTCATATAACAGTTTGTTAAAACTTAATTTTTCTAAAAATGGCCTTAACGATTTTGATAAAACAGTCGAGATTTATCTTAAAACAGTACCTCCCATAGAACCGATTTTTTTAAATCAGAAGTTCTCGCTAACAACAAAACCGATTTCAATTAAATTTAAAATTTAGGAAGGTTTATATGATCAAATTCATATACATAACTTTTTAGATTTTTTGAATATGTTGGAAACGCGAATATCGAATTTTTTCAGATTTTTTTCGAGATGAACTACAGATTTCGATGTATTGAAATACTCAAAAAATTGCAAAATATTTTTCAAAAATTAGAAAAGAAAACGGTTTAAAAAAAACTGCTTTAACGATTTTCAATATTTTTTCCTAGGTAGAGTACTGCTAATAAAATACAATTGCATACTTAGTTTTTCAAGAAAACTCTCAAACAAATTTGAAAAACTAAAAGATTTTTCCAATATTTTTTAAAAATAATTTTAAGTTATTATTTATTAGGTAGGTAATTTTTATCATCACTCTTTAAGATTTTATTATAAAAAAAAGTATTAAATAACATGTAAGTATATCATTTTTATAAAATTAAATTTAATCTTCTGGCCTTCTGTGCTGCAAATATGTCTAAAACTTCCTCAGTGTCTATCTCAATTTGTCGATGAATTGACATTAATGCCAATCCTGTTAGTCTTTCTTCGCCGGTAGAATTTCTAAGGTAAGTTTTTAGACGTTTCATTGTCGAAAATGTTCTTTCCGGTGTACACGTTGAAACCGGTAGTGTCGCCAAAATGTTGAGAAGCTTGTGGTTGTTAGGAAACAGATCTTTATTGCATTCCCCAAGAGCTGTTATTGCACTCTTTGAACGCTCTGTATCTTTTTGTCTATGGCATTTTGTCTTCCATAACGTAAACTCAGCTTCTAAAGTGTCCCAATTCAAAAAAGATCTATAAAATTTGAAGTTTTCTTTGTTGTAATTTTGTTCATATTTGCCAAGGATCGATGGAATTAAAATGCACAAAGAGGAAAGTATGGACTTATGATTTTCAAATCTTATTTTAAGCTGACTTAAAAAATCATCTAAAAGAGAAATCATTATACTTATCCTAAAATAGGTTTCAGGATCCGTTGTGCTCAAGTTTTGTCTGTGCTGTTGCCTTGACACAATTCGTGGAATTTGGAGTATTTCATCCACAACACATATTACGTTGTTGCTCATTCCTTTTTCCTATTGCTGGCAAGAGAATAGAAACGCATGGAATGAACCGGCTAAAATGTTGCAAGTTACAATTGCAACTATATAAGTGGAATAACGAAGTTGAAAACTAATGCGCACAAGGACACCATTAGTTTATTTGGAAGGGAAATAAGAATATACGTTTTTACTATACATATTGTTTTATATAGATGCATACACATACCTATCTATAGGTATACTAAATTTCCTTGAGGCGTTTAGTTATTCATCATGTGCAATCGAAGCAAAAGTAACCTGGCATCCTCAGGCTGTGTTGTTTGAGGTTGTATTTAAAAACTGTTAGAGCTACCTTACTAAATTCATCGAAAATTATGTTGGTACCTAACTACGTAGGCTTTAAACTAAAATCGGAATGTTTTGAACATAATCACTAATTATTTGAGCACAAATTTCATACTTATGCGGAAAAGGTTGATTTACAGATGCATTTCTAAAAAAATTCGGGGGGGTTGGAACCCCTGTGAACCCCCCCCCCCTGGTTACGGCCTTGCTCAATTATTAGGAGTGTTTTTTGCAAGTTTATTGGGTCGAATATCGACTTCAGCTACTCTCTACACCTTAAAACACTTGGCAGCACTGTGCATTCAATGACATTTCATTATGACTGATTTGATTGACATTTCAATATAAAATATTAATAACAAAACGATATACATAGATATTTTGGTATTACCGTTTTTATCGGGAGTTAAACTATGTCAAAATAATTATCTGCACTTAGATATGTATAGTCCATGGACTTCAGTTGTTTTTGTATTTACATTTATACCTAGTTCAGTGTCGTTTCTGTCCCATAAAGGCAGAACTATAATAGAAGAATTAGTACGTACGGTGCCGTACGAAATTAGCGAGAACAAGGAATTTGTATAGTGCGCACATAATGTCCGATTGCTCAGTTTCGGCAAGTTTTCGTTCACTTTTGCCTCCGTACGGAAAGAGCGCTCCAGAGCGCAGTTTACGTACGTAAATCTGACAGCCAGCCAAATACATGTGAAATTGGCTTGCGTGTGCGTTCGACCATTATGGTCGACTGAAGGTAATGGCGGCACTTAAGGAAACTTGACGTAGAACTATGACATTAGCTTTCGTTTGCTTACGACTATTATGGTTGGCCCTTAAGTCTTTTCGGACTTGTAAAAAAAACACAACATTTAGAACGAACATACCTAAAACAATATTGCAGCTAATAGGATTTGCAAAGCCGCCCTAGTAGAAGTTCTCATGAGATATGACCATATTTTCTGTCACGTTTTTTTATTATTCTTTTACCCAATGTGTAAAGGCTTAACCATAATAGTCGGAACAGAGCGTACGAGATCTTACGGAAATATCCGAATACAAGCAAATTATATATAGTACGCACATAATGTCGGATTGCTCAGGTTCGTTCAATTTTCGTTAACTTTCACCTCCGTACGTAAAGATCGCTGTTTACGTACGTAAATTTGACAGCCCGTCAAATACATGCATCCGACCATTATGGTCGACTCAATAAATTGACGGTAAGGAAACTTGACGTAGAATTATGACATTAGCTTCCTTTGCTTTCGACTATTATAGTTGGGCCTTAAGGAATTACCCCAAAAATCGCTATAATATTCCGAAGGTTCAGGGAACCTGTATAAGAGTTTAATAGAGACATCGATGAATGGATCGAAAGATTGAATTATTCACAAAAACCAACATGCACAACAAATCAAGTCAAATATACCGCAAACCGTCTTGAAACAAAACTGCACATACTCACACCAACAAAACTCTATTCTTCACTTCTTCGATCTCCGTAAAAATGCATGTTTTCGATTCGATCCAGCTCGCCAATTTGGATCGGATCGAGTAATCGTATTTCAATTCGATCCGCGTTTATATGGACTTTAATCCGGATTTAATTCAGATTCAATTCTCCATGTAAACGTAGTAATGTTTAATTTTGATGCGCACTATGTTTCTACCTTAAGAATTTGACATTCTTGCTCCCAAAAAAACTAAAGGTTTTTAACTATAACCAGTAATCAATTTTCGATAAGTTTTGTTTACGGTCATAAACTTCGCTCTCGTCCACATTTTACGGACGATAACTTTACAGATGATTGATGGCATATGAATTACTTCCGTGCACTTCCGTTCTATGGGTAACGTAACGTGTTTATTTGACAGTTCGAAAGGGAATGAAACTGATAGAGTTGACGTCAAAAAGCTATTTTAACTTTGTTAATTATTATCAAAATGTGGCAAACAAAAATGTTCAAGTTTTTGGTTTTTTAATGAGAATATTGATATTTTAATTATTCTGTTTAAATTGTCTATTAGCATTTAAGTAAAAGAATATTTTTTACTCCACAACACATACTATTATCAATTATAATTAAAAATAAAGGTTAAATGTCAATCGAAAAATGTCGGTATTAACGCTTCATTGATGTTCTTATAACTTTTTACAAGATTTTCGTGCGTTTAGCTTTTTTCAAAAGACAACTTTTATGGTATCCAACTTATTTTACGATATATTTTATTGAAAGTCTTATTTCGTTAGGGTCAATATCTACGTCACTGTCCGAAAACATATGCATAATACATATTTTTAATAAATTCAATAAACGAAAATAGACCATTTTCCTTTTATTTTAATTTTATTATAATTGATATGCAAATTCAATCGAACGTCTAGCATCTGTTTTCAGCTATTACTCGCACATAAATAACACTTTCCATTATCCTTACCATTATTACTTTGTTTATCATTCCAATTAATTTGAATTCCATCAATCATGAATAATTTCTAACCTTGGACTTAATTTACCATGAGTCCAAGATGCTCAAAAAAACAAAAATATAACCACAAAATATAATATTCATTAGAATGCTAAATTATTCATAACCCTTTTGCGAGAGGACACGAGTGTCTGTCTGAAATGGCACCACAGTAAATCCATTTAATAATAAAAACAACAATAACGAAAATGACTTTGCCCACAGTACAGTAATATCAAACAGGGTGATTCGCGTCAGATGCGACGTTATTTTTTATTTCAGGAAAAGTTTAAGTCCATGCACAATATGCTTTCCAGTACCTGAGCGTAAAATAATTACATAAACATACAATTCTGTGAAACAATTGGTATTTTTTTTATTGATTTTGGAAAATACTGTTTTTCCTAAAATGTCTATTTGCACCAGACACTTAAATATACCATATTTTGTTTAAACTCTATTTTTTGGTTGTTAAATCTTAAATCGACATCTTTATATTTCCATTTAATTTATATAACACAAAGAAATCTTAGAAAATGTTTGACAGATATTTTCTCTTTTCATTAACACTAATGAATACAAATCCGTGATTGGTATAAAACTTTATTTTTATTTGAAACTCACTGCTTGAAGTAAGTAATGAACTACTAAACCAAAATACATTTAATATCATTTTAGTTTTAGGAGCAATCCACATGGTTAATTTATGTATGTTGCACCTATGTACTTCAAACGGTGAATTTTTAATATAAAAAAGCTTTATACCAAACCTAGATTTTTATTTACCACTCAAAGGTACATCAACTTCAAGCGGTGAAATTATGATATAAAAGAATAACTTTATACCAATTCTTGATTCTCTCATTAGTGTAAATGAAAAGAATAAAATATCCATTGAACACTATCAAAGAGTGGTAAGTTTATATCTGTTGCACCAACTTTAAGCGATGAATTTTCGATATAGATTAGATTAGATTAGATTAGATTTATTAATAATTTTGTTTAAGTTACAATTTTGTTTTACAAAAAATCGGTTAGCATGGCTTTGCCGTCTGCCTGAATTTTCGATATAAAAAAGGTTTATAGACGCTGTTAACATTGAACAGACTCGTCCGACGCTTTTTGACGTACGTCCAGTCCGCCGTGTTCAGACACAAAGTAGTGTGAACACAAAGGATTCACGAAACCACACAAAACAAAACAAAAAATATGTGAAATGAGCCTAGATGTTTACAATATTCTTTTTAGGCTCATAGAAGGGGAGCTCACGATGCTAAATGGGGATTCACTCGAGCGTCGTTGGGACGTAATGCATTTTGAAGATTAGATGTTAGAAAAAAAAATGTTATGAGAGTTTTTCTATTCATCGGTGGGGGGAGCGTCTACAGGCTGTCAAAAATGTAAAAAATAACAGTGGTATGGACATACTTGAGCGCGTCAGATATTGATAATGGTTACATCCCAAGGGTCTCTCATGACGGTTGTATTTTGATCTGCCGGTTCGCGTGGTGGTTATTCTGACTTGTTAAAAAATGGTAAAAAAGATTTTCATAGGGGATGTTAAGTGAACCCAAAAGAAGCTACCATTTCAAAGTCTGACGTTTCGAACGTGACGCAAGCTTGTGGTGGCCATTTGAAAATGCAAAAAAAAATCGCCATTTTGAGATACTCGAACGCGTCAGATTATCATACAGATAGTTCCGCTCGATGTCCTAGGCTTATATAAGGTTGGAGGTACTGTACAGGGTGCAAGGTATCCCCCCTTATGTCAATCTGCCGCGCTCGAGTAAATCCCGAAATCCCCTATTGGACTCCCCTACTATCATGCTTAATTGAAATTTCCTATCAAAATTGATCAAATTTTGCGAAAACTTTCAAGATATTGGCGCAAAAAGCGAAATAATTAAAAATTGCAAATGTCAGAATGGCGAATTTCAAAATGCATTAATAAGAATTTTAAAAAATCTAAAAATCCGGACGAAAACCCCATCTCTTTATTCCGAAGAAGTATGAAGGGGACAAAACATATAGACGTCAAAATGCGTCGGGTGAGTTCGTCCAATGTAAATATCGTCATAAGATTATACCTGTCATGTATTGTTATTCACCACTTATAGGTGCTTCCCGGTCTAATATGGGTAAATTTTTAATATAAAAAAAAGCTTTATACCAACTAATCCTGAATTTCGATTAACGCTATATGCTCTCCTCGTTTCCTGTCTTAAATGGGAGCGTTTAATATATATCTGTTGCACCAACATTTTTAGTGTAGAAAAATAGCTTTAAACCAATCCAGGATGTTTTCACCACTCCTGGGTGTTTTCTATAGAGTAAATGAAAGGAGAAAACACTTCTTACGTTCTCTTTGTCTTGCGTTTTTAAATTTAAATTACAGCAACTGTTTTGGAATTAAAGACGCTTTAAAATCTTATTTGGAATAAAATGGGACTTTAATTTTTTAACTGGTTGGTGTAATAAAAAAATGTAATTTAACAAATTTGTATGTGTTTGGAGCAACAGAGGATCAGACAATTGCCGTCTAAAAAGGGAAGTTTATCGACTTCAAGCTCATGTAGAAATTAGTTCCAGTCTCGACAATCTAGGATTTTGTTGCATCTTATGTGAATCACCCTGCATAACGACCACCACGAGCCAGTAATGCAAATATATTTATATACTGAATTTTATTTTTACTGTATATGTACATGTATATATTTCTCATAACCCTAACCACCATTTTGTATTCATCCACCCACAGAAATTGCAAACCATGCCCCGTTGCAAAGCCGACTTTCTTGTGTGGCGCCGACAATAGAACATATTCATCCTTATGCAGATTAGATTACCACAACTGCATCCACTCTACATCGATCCGGATAGCCTGCAAAGGATTCTGTCCCTGCAAGGGTGAGTTCTTATACGGATGTTGGTCTGGGCACATCCATACAAACAAATTGTGTTTAGTTTTCTTTTCTTTTGTCCATGTACATATTTTTAACTGTACCCCTCTTCATTAAAGGGCCTCGTTTTCTTTTTTGAATAGAATTCTAATTTGTTTTCTCTCTAATCCTGACAGATCCTTCCGATAGCAAACGACTGCAACGTGTCGGAGAACGGCAGAGTGCCTTCAATGCCAAATATAAGAAAACTCTCGAACAGTATAAGGACGCCAATAACATGCTCAAGGATGTAAGTGAAATTGCACAAACATTATGCCAGAATGGCTGGGTAATCACGTTCCGCGTGACGGAATTTTTATTTTTTCTTGCATACTTATACAGGAAAAGGATGACAACAATCGGCATTATAATCATATTAATTCGCAATTTACTTTCACTCCAGAGGAAATCAAGTACGATAACAAACACTACAAGTATCTGAAGTATACTGCCTACAAGAAGGTGAGTCTACAAAGTCCTTGAAAATATAGAAGTGGGTATACTGAAAAATAAAAAGAGGGTGGGCCTTATAAGGGAACCGTGTGGTATCTTAATCGTTTATCGTTTCATAAATCTTATGGAATGCATTGTTGTGCGAAGGTATGTATAGAATGTGTAGGAGTTGTTAAATCCAATTTGTTATTAAATATTCACTTGGGTGTGTAGAGTAAGTTCATTACAGACGAAGACCTAGATTGCTTGTGAAAATCCAGGATATTTCAATGGTTTTATAAAGTATATAAAACAGACTTTCTCAATAGATGGGCTTTGTGTAGTTTGTTTACGATTTCGTCTAAGGCGCTATAGAGATTTTGTTGAGTGTTTTAAAATTTTCAATTATAAATGTCGGAAATTTTGTTTTACCTGTGGGGAATTGACTTGTTGTTATTACGTACTTTTATCCTTTGCATTTTTCTTTTTATCAGCAGGGGTTAACTAGACAGGTTTGAGGTTGACTTTATGGTTATGTATGCTGCAAGCCTGGGGAGTGCATTGTTTTGTGGTTGCAATATTGTTATTGTGCCAGCTACAGTGGTGCAATACCGGAAGTGAAAATATGTTCTTCAATGGGAAACCATTGTTATGTTCTGTCGGTTCCTATTTTAATTCCTTGGTATTTGGGTTAAGGAGTATGATTGAAAATGAAATAGTTTCTAGTTTCTTGTGGCATCATGTGAGTTGAAAAATAAATGAAAATATTTTGGTAGAAGTATATTCATACGGTGAATCAGAAATCATGTTGCAAAATGTTAAAATGAACAAAAACTACAATTTGTATTGGAATGTTTAAATTTGAATTAACAGTATAACTTCTAAGGCGTTTTTTTTTTTTAACTCTGTACAGAGCACAGAGCAGAGCCCGAGCACACAAAACATGCTCTGACGTGCTCTGAGCATAATCTTTTCAGATTATGCTCTGTGTGCTCTGAGTTAAAAAAGAAACACATTAAAGCAATTTCCCTCATTTATGTTTGGAAATGGAAATTATTATTTAAGTAATTTATTCACAAGAAACTATTTACATTTGCCACCAGATAAAACAAACTCCTTCGGCCATTTTAACTGTTTGATTTATTTTATTTTTTTTTCTTAAATGTCAAATTCATTTAGCTCTGTATGCTCTGCCGATTTGCTAGCTCACAAAGCGTGCTATGAGCTAACTTTGAGCTAAAAAAAAATAAACAAAATTTCAGAGCTCAGAGCGCTTTGAGCTAAAAAAAAGAAATGGACATTATTTTTTACAATTTTAGCTCAGCTCCGAGCGCTCAGAGTTAAAAAAGAAAATAGCCTATTTATGACAATCTTGGTGCCTATACGATTTGGACTCTCATGCCCTGTTTCACCAAAATACACCTAAAAGAATTTTATTTAACGGAGTAATAAAATTTATTGACATTTTAACTTAAAATGGTTTGCACCAACATTAGGAGTTGAATTTTTAAAAATGAGGAAACTTGATGCCAACCCCGGATTTTTATTCACCGCACATGGGTCTCTTTCATAAGTGCAAGCAAGAGGAGAACTATCAATCAACAAATTTCAACGTTCTCTTTGTCTTGCAATTTTAAGACGCCTTTAACATTTATTTGGAATAAAATGGAACTTTAGTTTATTGGCTCTTTTAAAACTGAAAGTGGTTGGTGAAATTGAAAAATGACATTTTAAGATTTAACAACCCAATAAATATTTGAAAGTGTTTGGAGAAACTGGCCATCATTCGAGTATCGAACAATGTTTGTGGTATGTATTTCGATTGGGATATGTCCGGTGTAGTGGCTTTCAGTGTAATATTGTTTATGTTAGATTGCTACTTAAATTTCTGAACAAATTACCTCATGTTTTTAAGGAAAATCAAATTTAGACAGACATAAAATCTGCCATTTCCATTAAAATATGTGCTTTTCTTGCATATTTCATATCTTCTCGAATGAAAAAAAAGACATATTGACACGAATCTAATTATGACATTGGCTATAAGTATCCCGTGCAAACTAGCTGTCATCAGCGAGTCAGAGTAAAAAATTTGATACTTTCTATATTTTGAGAGACTCTTACAACCATTTCTGATATTATATTGTACAATACTGTCATCAGCAAATTATAGTTTTGACACTTGTTCTGTTGAAAGATTTTTAAAAATCCAGTTCTCAAACTTTCGAACTGTCATTAGCAAGTTATAAATTAATCCTTGTCATTTTCTATATTTGACATTATATGTACAGATCCGATTTTGACAATTGCGGAGTATTCTGCAGTGCGAACTTAAAAGCTGTAATCACTAAGGGCTAGTTGTACAAACATTTGAACCGCAGTTCAGCTATTTTTATCTACAAAACAAGCCTTCTTAACTGCGATCTACTTCTGATTAAAGGTACATGTATGTGATAATAAGATATCACACTCTTTTCAAGAGTATAACTACTATTAACCAAGACTGGGTTACGCTTGTACAGCTAGTCCAAACTGTTATTACATAATTGCACCTTAAACCAGAGCTCAACCTCAATTAAATAGTTGAGTTTGGAAATTAAACATAGCTGAACCTCGGATCAATGGGCATAATCACGATTGTACAACTGGCCCTTAACTAATGTCTAAATATGGTTATATGTGAAGGTATGTGATACAATAATCAGTTTTCGTGTGCCAGAACTTAGTTTACGTTGAACCACAACTATCGGTGGGTGAAAAATTTGAACCAAGGCTGAACAAAAAGTGTACAACAGGCTCTTACAATTGCAGAAAATTTAGTAATAACTAATGTCATCAGAGGCAATACATTTGATATTTTATGTTGTTTGATGATACATATGTACGAATCTTATCTTGAAATGTGCAGAGTATTCAGTGCTAACTATCATCGCAAAGCGATAGGTATACATATAAAACGTTGATACTTTCTGCTTTACAGTAGATATATATGTTTACTTTTTGGTTCCAGAAAATATGGAGCAGAAAGTAAAAACATGAAAATGAAATGGGTAACCGTCTATTAGCTGAGGGTTAGAATATGTTAAGGCACTCCACAAGATAGCCAACCTATTAAACAAGTTGGCTACGAAACCTCGAAAGTAAAAATCTCGCATTACGAAATCTCACAATTATACATGAACTCAGCTTTCAAAAACTCGCACACATAAAATTTTGATTACACCAGTCTTTTTTTTCGTACGTGACGTGTTTCGTCTTTCTGACAGGTACGTATACAATGGTGATTAGACGGTTCGTTGTTATTTGCCTGCACGTCATTTTGACGAATGTGGAAGTAGTGATAGTTTTTTTTTTTTTTTTAAGAAAATTATCATTGTTAATTACTGTTAAATATAATTGCTAATAGTTTTTTTGCACTTGTTGTTCTCATTTTCAACAAAATTATATTAAAACGGTTGCAATATTTAATATTCTAAATTTGTTCAATTTCGTTTTTCGGCGTCAAACAAGAAACGTCAAAGTTCAACCAGAAAAACTCCTAAAATTTTCATATGTGAAAATATGACAAAATGTCAAAAAGACGTATGACAATAAGAAGCGGCCCTTATTTCACTCCGCCCTAATCAGGGTCTATAGGATTTAGAATCGGTACGAATTTGGATATAATCGATATATGCAGTTTCTTTTTGATTAAGTATTTACATATTTATTTAGTGGGATTTTAGATGGAGTAAAATAAGGGCCGCGGAAATAAGGCCCCTGGGACTTAATTTCCACTATAACAGAAAATAACAACCGCGGGCATTAATTCCTTTTTAAAGTGGCAATAAGACCATCTACAAAACAGAATTTAGACCCGCAGTATACCTACTTGCACCCACCCAAACTCGCACCCACCCTAAATCCTATAGTGGCCCAGACAGGGGGGTTGCAGGGTGCAGCATGCTTAAGTATTTACATATTTTATTCAGTGAGATTTTAGTTTTGCGGGACTTGGTTTGAAAATTGCGAGATGTGTGTGCGTGTTGTAAGTGCGATATTTTTTTTAAGATTAGCACCATAAAAAGTATGAAAAAAATGACAGATGGTAATTACTATAGATTTGCCGAATAAAAAATAAAATGGCGATGCAGTGACTCTGAGTGGGAGAAACGTAGATTTTATGCACCTCAAAAGCGGAAATATTATTTCTTTAACCGATTTTGTAAGAAAACTGTCTAATCCGTCGTTTAAATTCAGGTAAGTTTTTAAGTAGTTTGGTCTCGATTTTCAGACTGCAATAACAGAACGTCTAAAATTTGTGAGTGAATATTTCTGTAGTCTTTCTCAAGAATGTGCAGCACGAAAAAACGTGCAGTATCTAAATAACATTTTACGTTGTCGGATCAACGTTGACAACTCATCCATTAAGTATTTAGCCACAAAGCGATATTCTCCTCCAAACAAGCACTACGAAATCAAAACCCTTTTGGTCAATTTACTGGTGCGTGAAGTCTATTCGAGGCAGTGGCTTAACGCCTCTGTGTTTGACCAGGTAACGAAAGATGAGCCAACATCACTGACAAATTATTGAATACAAATATGTTAACAAGTATTCCAAATATTTATTGAGCAATATAAGGTTCCAGGGACCTTTTAAACTTAAAATTTTGCACCTGTCAACTTTAAAAATATGAAAACAAAATTGACAGTTGCAATTGAGACAGTCAATTGAGAGACATCGAATTGAGACAGTCAATTGAGAGAAATCATACTAAAATGTAATAGGATTACACTGAACACATAGGAGAATGCAGGTCATATGGACAAAACTTGTTTCGCAAATTTTACTGTCCTCGAAATACATTTTAATTGTCTCGAATTCATATTCACATTGAACAGCTTGTTTAGGTTTTCCAGAAATGGAATTCCGTTTGTTCACACAAAAAGTGTTACATGGATTGGTTCTCTTAAGAATATTTTCACTTACTATATGAAGAAGGTATATTCCATTAAAAATTTAGATTTTGACAAACATTCATAGTGGGTTTAGTCTTATGGTTTATTTAAATGCCATGCAGGCTTGATATGGGTAGACAAACATAAGCTGCAATGAAAATGTCTTCATTCAACGTTATGCTCTTTCCACAATTGACGCACGTAAGCTCTGATTAAACTAAACTTCTTTGGCTTTATCCTGTAGATACAAATCATGTTCTTCTTTAAAAAAAAAAATATTTTTTTTTCTTTTAGGACAATCAATTCCAAGATGACAAACATAAAATTCGAGGCTACAACGAGGTGGTTGAGAAGCCACAAAAATACACAAAGACCAGCAGCACCAACAACGGTAAGGCTTTTATGTTTTGTTTTGCAAAAAAATGCACACAAATCATTTATCGACCGCAAAATCATACGTACCATGCACATTTAGTTCAAACTAAAAAAAAAATGAAGACGTCAGAGTTTAAAAATGCCACCTCCTCTTTAATCCAGGTTATCCATCAAAATCGGTAGAATGCAAGCCACAGCAATTAACAGCGATTGGAAATCGACTGCTCGACTGGTTCTCCGTCATAATGGCCGACAGCAAGAAACGCCGTCAGCACAATCAAAAGTCCAAAGCGCACTTCCCACCCGCATGCAAAACCGAAGCCAAATGGATGTTCGGCCATTTGGATTTAAACAATGACGGTTTCCTGTCCCTGCAGGAAATGTATGACTTGGAACATGACCAGAATGAACGTTGCATTAAGCCATTCATTGACACATGCGACCTGGATCAGGATAGCTCGATTAACACGCGCGAATGGTGTCGGTGCTTTGAGAAGACAGATCGTCCTTGTGCCGCGGTTAGGCGAAGAATCGCTGGCGACTTTGCAGGTGAGATAGGTATATATTGAATTTTTGACATAAATATACTTTTCACAAAATCCCACTTTTTGTTATCGTCCTGCGTTGGATCGGTCTGTCAGTCGCTGACAAGCGACTTACATCCGATTTCCAGCAGTTGTATAGGTGGTGTTACTGTTGGGTGATAGATACAACTTCCGCCCGCACGTATACGCAACCACTTTAGTCTGCTTTGCATTATTTGCTTGCATTTGATATGCACGAATGCACACAACTGTCAAGCAAATTATTCACATCCCTATACATATATATACATTGTTACACAAGCCTGCCATTTGAAAAACACTCACACATATGTAGATACACATTATTTGGTATGCTCTCTCTGCTTCGCTAAAATGCCCCCGCTCGCGCGCTTTTAAACGTACAAGACCCTTTACATCACACACTCACGCTTGTTGAATTCCGTGCTAATTGAAGAATTTTGTTTTCGTTTATTTTTCAAGGAGCCTATGCACCTGACTGCGACGTTCAAGGATTCTATAAACCAACACAATGTCACAATTCGGTCGGAGTGTGCTGGTGTGTCGACAAACATGGAGTCGAGTTTGCAAATACCCGCACCCGAGGAAAACCTAACTGCGGTAAGTATATATAAGCATCCCTTCAATACCTTTTCTATACGCAACCCCAATTGAGGCGAGTTAGAAAATGAATGCACTTTTACACCACTTGACTTGGTAAAAGGAATGCAAATTACCCACATAAATACAAACACAGTAAGACCCCTATTTTTAACCTCAACATGCTTTTATATTTCACATTGGAATAAATGCTCCAGTTAGCTGAATTTTAATCTGGCACCACCAAGGTCGGAAGGGTAAAAATAACGGTTGGAATCTATTTAGAACTTTACATGGCGATGGCGCTCACAGTTAATGATGAACAACATTCTCAACCAACATGTCTCTCCAGCCAGCTCTGTTACTAGCTAGCCGCTTTCAATTAGGCACCGCAAGTTGGCTGAGGTTGTTTTCTACTGATGTGCGCTATCTATTGAGTGGTCTTCCAATGCTGCGTACATCATCAGGATTGAACTCGAGGACTCGTCGGTGTTATCGCTTCACGTGTTCCAGCCATCTCAGCCGCTATATTTTTATCTTTTTGACCAGGTTAATGTCGCTGTACATATCCCGTAGAGTTCGTCATTTAATTTTCTTCTCCATAACTCCTTTGATGCATACAGGACCAAACATCACTCGAAGAATTTTTCTTTTAAAGCACCTAAATAACTTTTCATCCGAATCTGTCTCTTATAGCAGGACTGAGATGATTAAGGTTTTGTATAATGTCTCCTTGATTGTATGAAGTAGGAGTTACTACTTTAATGACTTATGAGCTCGAAGATACAGCGATTGACAAGAAAATTCTTTGTTTGATCTCTGCACTGATGTCACGCAGTGTTGTCGCAGTGGATCACAGGGTGCCAAAGTCTTTGATTACTTCGAATTTATATCTATCCATCGTGATGTTTTGCTCGAGTCTCAGGAAAGACTGAATTCAGAAAATGTTTACTTCTATAGATGAATTCAACTCGAGGTAGATCATTTTCATTTCCGTCGTTATACTTGTATCGTTCTTTAGAAGCGTTTGAAGTTCCCTTAAAGGAAAATACGAGGAAAGTCTACGGCGCGGCGAACTTAAAAATAGTTTTTTAAGAGATTTGTTTTCTTGCGTAGAAATGACTTTGCTTTGTTCAACGAAAATTGTCAGCACAGGGTAGAAAAGTCATAGGTCTCTCAGTGTCTGCTCTTCTTTGATGTCTCAATTTATCATATCAATCATCATATGCAATTTTAAAATCGATAAAAAGGTGATGTCAATCGGTCTGTTATTTCTGGGTTTTTCCTAAATCTGTATATAGGAGTGTGAACATTTTGTTTCCTGGTTATGGATTGTTTTATTTCTGAGGTCAACTGAATGACTCATTTCTGGAATTCTTGGATCTGGTTATCTTTCGCAATTTCGTGCTGTAAAAAATAAAGATGCCTTCGCATTCGCAAATGTATGAATATCATTCACATTCAAGCAATAACATGTAACAAAATATTTAGCATATGCAGGGGGTACACTTTTACAGCTTTGACTTTAAAATACAGGGTGAGTCATGAGCAATGCGACAAAATGCTAGGGCGTGTAGGTTGCGTTGAGACAAGAAAAAAATCGTATGGGAGGGGGGGTCTATTCCCCTCCGTTTAGCCGGGAGGGGCAATTTTCGAAAAAACTGACTTAAAATGGGAAAAAAATTATTTAAAATCAACGGCTTCATTCACAATGCTGTGCGATACGTTTTTGAAAAGCCAATAACTTTTTATTTCATTCTGTGTTTAAATAAATCTATTCTAAGAAATAGTTTTTGAAATATTAATTTTCAAAGTCAAAATTTAAAAAAAAAAAATTGAAAAAAAAATTTCAAATTCATTTTTTTCAAAATTTTACGTAATTAAGTGCTAATTTTAATTTCAAAATTGAATGCTGTTATTAATTTTAAGTCTAAATAAGAAAACCGGATGCAAAAATTTTATGTCGTTCTCAAGAAATTAAAAAAAAAAACAAAACCACCTTTTTCTAAGAAAAACATTTATTTTTATTGTAACGAAGCAATTTATTTATTTATTTAGCATTAATCTTAGTTTTTTTACTTTTTTTTTAATTGGAGTTTTATGAGAACGTAATAAAATTAAATAGTATTGGAATAACCTTGGATTAATATTATTTTCATTGACAACTTCTGAAAACTGACCTGTCAATATTTTTGCCTTGGCCTGCCCGCAGCCCATGGGTTCTACCTGTTATGGGGACAATAGGGACAATAAAACCGCATTTTTTTTAATAAAAAAAAAAGAAAATCTAGAGCATGTCGAGTACTTCAGGCGGAAAATTTACACCCGTACCACTTTACGCCTGTTCAGGAACTCACCTCAAACGACAAGTTATTGAGAACCGAATTTTGTAGAACATTACTACTTAGAAATGAAACCGAACAAAACTATTTTAGAAGAGTATTCTGGACGGATGAAGCACAGTTTACTAGGGATGGGGTTACTAACTTCCACAATTTACATTATTGGAGTAAAGCCAATCCACACAAAAAAAAACAAAACAAATCACAACACCGCTTTAGTTGTAATGTTTGGCTTGGTATTATTGGACACACTGTGATCGGGCCCCGGTTTTTGAATTCCATTATTAATGGAGAATCATACCTGCAATTCCTTCGAGACCTTTTACCCGATTTATTAGACAGCGTTCCATTGGTTATAGCAGATACTTCAATCTACCAACAAGATGGTGCTCCAGCACACTACAGCTTACAGGTGAGAAACTGGCTGGATGATCATTTTAGTGACCGTTGGGTCGGAAGAAGGGGCCCCACGGAATGGCCGCCTAGGTCACCAGATTTAACTCCCCTAGATTTCTATGCATGGGGATTTATGAAGAATAATGTTTACGAAGTGGAAATAGTATCATTGGAACAACTGAAGGAACGAATTGAAGTCGCTGGAGTCAAATTGCAGAAAAATTTGTCAAGCATAAACTTATGTGAAGCCATTACAAGGAGATATAATCTATGCCTTCTAAACAATGGAGATCATATCGAGAATTTTTTATAAGTACTTCCAATAAAAAACATAGTAAAAATAAAAGGAATAAAAAAAAACTAAAAAAACAAAGATTAATGCTTCTTAAATTGCTTCGTTACAATAAAAATAAATGTTTTTCTTAGAAAAAGGTGGTTTTGGTTTTTTTTTAATTTCTTGAGAACGACATAAAATTTTTGCATCCGGTTTTCTTATTTAGACTTAAAATTAATAACAGCATTGAATTTTGAAATTAAAATTAGCACTTAATTACGTAAAATTTTGAAAAAAATGAATTTGAAATTTTTTTTTCAATTTTTTTTTTTTTTAATTTTGACTTTGAAAATTAATATTTCAAAAACTATTTCTTAGAATAGATTTATTTAAACACAGAATGAAAGAAAAAGTGATTGGCTTTTCAAAAACGTATCGCACAGCATTGTGAATGAAGCCGTTGATTTTAAATAATTTTTTTCCCATTTTAAGTCAGTTTTTTCGAAAATTACCCCTCCCGGCTAAACGGAGGGGAATAGATCCCCCCCTCCCATACGATTTTTTTCTTGTCTCAACGCAACCTACACGCCCTAGCATTTTGTCGCATTGCTCATGACTCACCCTGTATAATAAATATCAAGCCCATACATAATATGCATATGACATGTACATACATATTTTTGATTCTAAAACCGGATGAATTCAAACCATAAAAGTAAAACGGTTTAATGATTTCCGAATGAAAGTAAATGCCGAAACATTTTTCTATAAAATTTATCATTGGATCGGCTCGGCTTGGTGTATACGTGCAATGGATTTATCATTTATTTATAAAAGCGGATGCGGCAAAGCTTAGAATTAGCTCGACAAGCAAACCTTTGTAAAATGAAATACTTACATGTAAATATACATTTCAAAGCAACACCAACACATTCAGATTATAAGCATTACGACGAGGTGTTTTCATGAAGAGCCTTGTTGCCTACTTCAAGCGTTTTCTTTAGGAACGTAGATATTTTTAGATACCTCCTAGTGTACTTTTATGTTTTAAGTGCGCTACTCTGCTATTTAAAGTTAGAAATTTTTCACACCGAAGCCTCAAACTGTTTTTAAATGTAAAAACATTTTTAATTTGTATGCGCTTTTATAAAGAACCGCCATTTACATTCTCAAAGTAGTAGATACAATTTACCGCAATAAAAAAAATCACTAAAAAATCTCGAAAAGAAAAAAAGTGAAGCAGAAAGTAGTTATGTGGAAAACTGTATCTTTTACAAAAACGTTTTTTTAACATTGATATACCAAGATATATAGAGATAGAGAAGCTGCAAACAACAAGTTTGTTGGAATCGTGGTTGGTAATACTGCAAAATTTTAAATTATTTGTCTTACAGAACGAGAATTAAGTAGTTGTGGTCGACTGCAGGAACTAATTAGAAAATTGCTTCGCTTCGATGTTCTTATGCTAAAAGCGCTTTCTCTAAAGTTAATAGTATTTTTGTGGGGACGTTTGGTATTTATCTTGGTTTTGTCGTAACACGACTAATCTTCTAGTAGTCAATCGACAAACGAGATTTCTTACTACTTACTTACGATGGCGCTCACAGTCCAGGGTGGACTTCGTCCTCAACCAACAAGTCTCTTGAGCCAGCTCTGTTTCTAGCTAGCCGCTTCCAATTTCGCACCGCAAGTTGGCTGAGGTTGTTTTCCAATATTGTGAGCACTATATGTTGGGGAGTCTTCCAATGCTGCGTACACCATCCGGATTGGACGCGAAGACTCGTCGGGCTGGTGCGTTGATTTCCATACGCTCCACGTGACCCAGCCATCTCAGCCGCTGTATTTTAAGCTTCTTGGCCAGGTTGATATCACTGTATGGCCCAAATAGCTCGTCGTTAAATCTTCTTCTATATACTCCTTCGATACACACAGGACCAAATACAGCAGGAGTGGGATAATCAACGTCTTGTTTAACTTCTCCTTGGCTCTATGAGTGAGGGCCTTACTAAATTAAAGCCCGAAGAAACAGCAATTGAAAAGTGCAATTCTTCGTTTGATCTATGCACTGATGACGTTCTGCGTAGTTATAGTGGATCTCAGTCCCACTGGAACAAAGTCTTTGACTACTTTGTATTTGTATTTGTATTAGTAGCGATATTTCTCCATCGTCATCCTGCAAATGCGGTCGAGTTCGTCAGGGATGCCTAGATACGACATGGCCCTATACAATTCGTGTATCAACTACCATATTCCATCACACATCTCGACGGCTTCTGTTCTGGCTTTAAAGCCTTGGGTAGGTCTTTTGACTCTTTGGTAGAATTTTCTAACATCACTGCAGCCGGTACAACTCTCGATAGACTTGACCGCTCGCTTCTCGTGCTTTAGCTTCGCGATATCAAACCTTCTCACAACATCAGCTCGGCGTTGTGGCGCCATGGATATCCACATTCGTACTCGAGATACTACCAAGTAGTGGTCGGAGTCTAATATTGCCTCACGGAATGCTCGAACATCGATCAATTTGATTGATAGTTTTTTTTTAATCACTGCTCCGCCAGCTAAGTACTTTTGCATATATCAAGGTGCGGGAAATGGGTACTCGATACGTTACATTTCTCCCCGCCGCGAAGTATCATCCAGCACTCGTTGTCGGAAGTGTCGTCTTGCAGGCCGTGTCCCCAATAATTGAACCAAATGAAAATCTCCAAACGAGATCTCTGGATACTCATAATTGAGAAGCTGTTCATACACAGCTACTGATTGGTGCAGAAACATGTCGCATGAAATGATTATGAAGTTGTCCAATTTGAGAGATAGATTTGGAGTTCTCTGATACTTTTTCCCTAAGAGTTTCTTAAGTTCTTCAAAAATAGCTTACCAAAAGAATTTAGTCTTTGTCTGGCTCTTCATAATGTAGGATATTGGAAAACTATTCATTCGTCTTTCGCATTTCTGCAGCAACTGTTATGTAGAACATTCAATTTTGAAGCATGATCTCCTATTTGCTAGTGCCCCATTTGAATAGCAGCGATCCTATAGCTACTATAAGTCTGGCCGTAGTCTACATATAAGTTGGTTGGTTCGTTTACGATTCTTTTATAGTTTAGCACCATCTTTATATATATATATAAATAAGATACATATGTATAACACTCATGATTTAATATTGAGAAATTTCGACACGATTAATTCACCATTCACATTTACAATGCTTCTGTGAAATACAAAGGGTCGTTCATGTTCTTTATATTCTATTCATTTGGTATTTGATGAAAACCGATAAAAAAACCGATAAAAAAATCATAAACATTTCCTTATTATCTCGAGAATATGGCAACTCTGATCCAAAGTGTTAGATCCAAAGACTATCTCAGCTCCAAGATTATATTTTTTGGAAAAGGCGGGAAAATAATTTACCACTCAGCTTAGGTGAAAGTGTGTGAAATTTTTTTTGAATTTTATGCATATTTTCTAACTTATTTTTAGATTGAGCTTTTAGGCAACTTCAAATTGAATGAAATTATTATTATAACATACCCTCTCTGTTAGTTCCTCTGTGCTCACTAGTCACTACTTAGATACTCAGATGAGGGAGAGAGAGACGGTTGTTTGTTAATGGTAAATTGGCAAATGACGATCGATCAGTCTTTTTGCTCGCAGCTGGCAAGCAGTTGTGGGTCATGGTGATGGTGGTATGAAAATTACACAAACAATTTCAATGCGATTCTGGGTGTCTGTTTTGTTTTCATCGGCAATCTTTATGAGTTGATTGCCGAGAAAACTGTGACAGGCACTACAGATAGTATAGCAGGTTAATTTTTCTAGATGCCACTGTTTCTCGGAACCCAAAGCAGAGTGTCCTTAATGTCAAAGCAAATTTGCAAGCTTATCCTGGAATTTTGTAGCTGTTTTGGGGATATTTTGCCGAATTAGTTAAAGGTTCGGTGATGTTGTTTTTATATTACGCACCTTCGATGTTTGTTCAGATTTTTTTGAGAATGCCATTTTTTTTTGTGGTACAGGATAGCTCTTCCTAGAAACGCTACCAGAAGCAACTTTGAAGTCAATGAACTTGTAGCGTGTTTATAGATTAGAGGTGTTCTTGACTCTTTTCCAGTGTAGGGTGGATGTGCGGTCGATGGTCGAATTTTCTTGTCTAAGGCCATACTGATAAAGATTAATCCACACTGATAAGGATTAATCAATCGCTCACACAATATGGCAGATAAAATAGAACTGGTATGCTATATTTAGGATTCGAATTTTCTATAGTTGGTGAAAATTAAATTGTTTCCTTTTCTGAGGATCGGGCGGAGGTTCCATTCATCAGGCATGAATTTTGTCAGGTTGCTTACCAGATTCTATCTGGCTACATTTTCAAGATGGTTTGGTACATGCTTCTTACATCTTCATCAATCATCTTTTCATTTCATAAGCCCCAGCTCCAATTTTTTGTACTTGCAGGTTTTTATTTTTTTGATAGAAAAAAAAAATTGATTATTTTCTCCTTGAGGGGAAATTTACGGTTTTAATTCATGTTTACATATAGTCGACATTCCGCTAGTTTGACATCTAGCTATGTCTATTTATTTGTTACTAATTTTAAATGTTAGAGATCTCGACTCAGGCCACAACTCATCCACTTTACCGCTTCACCTTAAGACAGAATACGTTTGTTAGCCGAAACGTTGGTAAGTTGAAAGGTTTTGAATTGTTATTTATCTAAGGCCAACTAAAAGCTAATGGTACTGTTGCATTTATTGTTTCAGTAGTTTTTTTCGCTGTCTTTCCGCGTTTGTAAAAAAACGTCTTATGATATTCGTTCTTGAACGGGGTTTTCCATCTCTTATTTGTACATGCGAAAGTCAGCTAAACTTGCCTATTTAGATCTTTTAATTCAATTAAGCTTTGTCACTCTTGCTGTCTTGTTAAGCATCCTCAACTCTGTTACCTCATGCTTTTTCGACTTCGTGCAACATTGTGAACCGAATGTTAGCGCTGGATAAAAACTGTAGTCTTTAAGCTTAGGGCATTTTTCATCACCAAAGCTGCCAGAGTTCTCCCCCCATTTCATCAACCCATTGCAAAGCGATTGAAATTATAAGAATGACTTTATTGTATCTTAGGTTGTTAAATGCCCATTTTTATACAAATTGAATGATCACGTTGGGCGCCAATAAATATACTAACTGTCATACAATACGACGAATCTTAGTCCAAGTATAATAGATTTAATTGCACATGCACCCTTTTACTATAGATAATTATAATTAAATGTTCCTTTATTATTTAAATAAAATTTCAGAAAATGTTCTCAACAATGCCTCTTCATTAACATCCGACGATGAAGACGAAGAAACAGATGACGATGACAGTGCGGAAGGAAGTGCTGATCAAATGCTAGTTTTCTAAGCTCGTAAATACTTTTCTCTATAAACACACATCATAATCAACATCTTTCGTATTATAAAAAAAAACAAAAATGTCATGTTGCTCTCATAAAACATATAAAACAGACATTTTCAATAACATCAAGAAAATAATAATTATAAAAAGAAAAAAAAAACAACAACAACAAAACAGTAAACATAACATTTTTACTAAACTAAAAACAAAAAAAAAAATGGATTTTGGCAAACTAGGTTAAATAGCCAATAAGCAACTTGAGAAAAAAATATATTTATTTTTTATTTCACATTAATTGCTTGAAGCAGGAGAAACATTAAAAATAGTTTCTTCATTCACCAACAATCTGCGCGATGTAATTGTAGAAAACTTCTACTCGTATATTCGATGTTAAATTAAAAAAAATTAAATTTAAAAAAAAAATCATTAGTGTAAATCATAAAATAAATCATAATTGAATTTTTTTCGTATTAAATATTCATAAATATAATTTTTAATAATTTTTTTTGCAACGAGATAAATTAATTAGGTAACTATATTTTGAAAAATATTACTTATATTTTTTATTAAAATAAAAATTTCATGCAAACAAAACTTATACAAAAATGTGTATAAAAAAATAAAAATCAATCTTGTGTTGCCCGCATAATTTTAAGGCGTTAATGTCTTCTTATGCATAAATTAAGTCGTCATTATACAATGAATGAAAATTTATAGATTATATAATGATGATGAATATATTGATATTATTTACACCTAAATTATGCAATTTATTTGCGTTTTGGTATTAATTTCGAGATGCAAAGCTAATATTCCGCCCAATATATAAAATGAAAATATAAAAAATTATTGTGATAATTTTAAGTTTAAATTTTAAGTCGATTTTATTTGTTTTCTTTAAATTTTTTCGATTATAGTTTTCATTATTGGAAAATAAATTATTGTGAATCAGTCGTAAATTATTTTGTTCCAGTAGTTGTAATTTCCAAACAGTTTTTGTTATTTCATATAAAAAATTTGTTTAATTGTATTTGCTTCCAAAAACCCTTTCCCCGAAAGTAAGTGGGACCAAGATCTATATTTGTGGCCAGAAAAGTGAAATATTATAATTGTTGTTAAAATAAATAATGTGAATTATAATTATAAACGTAAAAACTATCAAAGCCGACTAATTCATTTAATAGGATTTTAATTGCTGTTGAAAATTCAAAATAAAGATTACGCTCTACTGTAACGACTCACTGTTTGAGCAGTATGGTGTAGCTGTAACTGTAGCTTGTAGCACTGTCAAAGTAGAGACAATGCCAATCCTATAATTCGCCCAGAATGTGTTGCTGCAACTGTAGCTGTAGCTGAAGTACAAATTCACTCCACTTCAACCTTGGCGTGCGCTGCTGCTACTTTTTGACATTTGACGAACAAAGAAAAAAAAAACAAAGCGAAATGCCTGAATGAAAGTTGTCGTTCTGTGCAACACAATTCTTGACGAGATTTCTACTTTGCTGAGCTACATTTTGATAACAGCTACATACTACATCATTTTGTTCGGCCAGTCAACCACAATAGAAGGAAGGAACCAAATACAATCAAATTATATAAAGCTCCCATATTGTCAGATTGGTCACGTTGGTTCATTTTTCGTTAACTTTTCCTTCTGCACGTAAAGAGCTCAGTTTGCGAACGTAAATTTTATAGTCGGCCAAATATATTCTTAATTTGCTTGCGTTTGCATCCGACCATCATAGGCAACTCAAAGAATTGCCGGCACTTATAATATAAAAACTTGAAGCAGAATAATTATGAGTGACATTAGCTTCCGTTTGGTTTCGACTATTATGGTTGGGCCTAATGACACAATAAAATGTCAACGACGCGCAGTTTACGTACGCACATTTAAGAGTCGGTCGAATAAATGTGCATGCGTACAGGTGCGTTGCCTTGCAAATACTTAAGAATAATATTTATCGAAAATGTCAAACGTCAAAGCAAAAAAATGAAAGGTTTGACATTCCCTAATGATAGTTGCTTGCAGAAGCTCTCAACGTCGAATCGCAACAACAAATTGTTTTTTAAGTTAATGAGCAATTAAAACATGTTCGGTAATGTAATCTTTTTGACTTTGACATTTCAAGAAAAATATACATGATAATAGGGAATTGTACTATGTTGTCAAAAAATAAATGACAGCTCACACTACGCGGGTGGCAGATTGATATTATGTATCGAGCTCTTTTCAAACTTTCAAAACTCAAAATCGTGTAAAAGTATTTTGTAAATAGTTTTTTCTTGTGAAATTTGAGATTTACGTGACTAAAAAGTTTAATAATAAACTATTTACAATTTTCGCGCGCAACATTAAAATTTCCGCTCTTGTTTTCAATAAATTTGTCAACAATGATAAAAAAAATTTCAGCTGTCATTAGCGTACTGATGATTTTGACACTAAAAAGCCCTATTTGAATAAAAAGTTTGATTAAAAGTTGGGCAGTATTAATGGGGATTGAAGTTCCAGAATCGTAAAACATGTATCTTTTATCACTCTTTTAAGTACGTGTGCGTCCTTTTGAATCGGATAGTGATTCATAAAGATAAATATGTTTCTAGTCACATTTTTTTCAAACGTATTCAAATAAGAAAACAAATTTGATGGTGCGCTGAAATAGGGGTTCCAGTTGCCTCACGTGAAAGCTTTTGCACTGGAATTTTACGCATTGGTTTACTACTTAAAATTGATTTTTTTTTTACCTTTTTACCTAAAATTAAAGTTATTCTAACCGTACTTGTTTTCTTTAAGAAAATATAAACATTGTGTGTGTGCAATGCAAGAAAAAATTTAAAAAAAAACAAATTAAGCTGATCAAAACCAAAATACCATGTAGTTTAAACAAAAATCATGACAACACGTAAGTTAAGTGCATAAAATACAAAAAAAATAATCGTGCTTACACAAATTTAAAAAAAAATTAATGAAATCAATTAATAGCATTAGCTATATCGCTACCTTAAGACAAAATTAATTATTAATATAATATGCAAAACTAAACAAAAAGAAAACAACATTAAATAAGTACATGTAACTAAGCACTTATAACAAAAACAAAAAAAAATAAGCTTTGATAACTTAAACATGAAAACAAAACATTAAAACAAATTGTGAAAAATGCGAACAAAAAAATGATTTTTATAAAAAAAAAAGATTTAAAAAAATAACTAAAATATTTATAGAAATATAGTTACGTGTAAAAAAATTATATTTAACAAAAAAAAAAAAACTTTAAATAAATTAAACAAAAATAAATACAAATGCAATTGGATGTTATTTATGTTAAAAAATAAAATAAAATAAATTAAAACAAAATTTTAAAAAATTCCTATCCCTCCAGTAAATACATTTTAATTTAAAATTAAATTAAATCTTATCCTTAGTTTTAAAACAAAAATAAAAAAAATATGAATTTAAGCAAACCAAATAGTGAAAATATAATTACCTATAAATAAAATAAATGGAATCGATTATGTTCAACATAATAACTATTTATTAATATTATAATTATTTATACTCGTACCTATATATTTAGTACACTATACACACACACACACCCACACTTATACAAACACTCAAACACATAAAAACACACATGATAAACAAAGATTATGAATTAAAATAATAAAAACGATATGATTGTGTTTGATTAAGTTGTTTATATGATGTTTATTTATTTAAATAAATAAAAGTCATTACAAATACACAAAATGTTGTTTCTATTTTTTATCATGAGGAGTTTAAAATCTTAACAAATTTCGAACGGCAAGCTAAAAAATATTTTTCAAATATACGCGATATAAGAACATCGAGTTGATACATGCATCTGGCCTTCTACGACTTCAAACTCAAACTTATAGTTTCACTGCGTCTTAGTGCGGGTTACGTTATACAATCTCATACAAAGAATTTGGTGCCGCACAGTTTAGCTGAAGTAAACTGTCGCGTAGTGCGGTCTTAATTTTAAAGGTACGCATAATGACGTTAATATTAATACCCCTATATGGATATGCATTATGTTTGGAAATAGCTTCACCAACACTAGGGGCGGACGGACCACCAACTGGTATGCCGGGATTTTGCCCGGTCCGAGCAAAACACGAATGAGAACCTCTGCAGTAAAAAAAAATATATTTCTAGAATTGGTTTTTATGAGGACCTTAAGGTAAATATATAGAACTTTTATGGCTTCAAAAGGTTTCTTGCAAAGCCTCTAGAACCCTCCCTCCAATTCTATATTGGAAGCTCTTAAGCTCTATTTAAGACCCCTTCATTTCTTTTGGAGGCCTTATGGCTCAGTTGAAGGAGCTTATAGCTCGTTTGAAGGCTTTAACCGTTCTTTTGGAGGCCCTATAGTTTTTTTGGAGGCCTGTAGAGCTCTGTTGAGCGGCTTGGGAGGCCCCATTAGCTCAGTTGAATGACCTTACCTTTCGGGTTGAGTTATTACTAAAAATGAAGTGTCGATACGAATTGTATGCTGTGTATGTGCGGTTGTATGTTCACCAAGCTACGAATAAATTAATTAATTGTGGTGTTAGTTGCACTGCAATCTTAGTATTTATTGTGCCCCAATCCAGAGCTGAATGAGATTGTTCATACTACAGCCCTTCTTCTCTTCTATCTGGTAACGTCCCCGTTGTGTGAATCTTCTTTGTAGTAGTAGTAGGTATTACTCACAACCGAACTGGCCCTAACCTAAGCCATCCAGCAACTTGCCTATAAGGGTTTTTTTTAGCGAAGACAACCATAATCGGAGCTAACAGCCTTGGTACAAAGCCTGGTGGGGGGAATGAGCCAATAGCCATTTGTGAGGCATCCGAAGATTGGAAACAAAGGGACTAAGTCCCAAGTAACATATATACCCGAACCTTAAAATAAAATACCCGTTCACATATCCTTCTCCGACTGACAAACAGATCAAAGAACTATGTGAAATCCCGTCGCAACCAGAATCAAAGCCGTGTATGGTGGCTTCGTGAACCACATTTTTGTCTAAAATCGGACACCCAAATGGGGAAGCCCACATGCCATCAGCCATACAGTACCATGTCCAGATAGGCACTAAGCAAAGTCAGACATAGCGGAGCCAACTGCCGGACCTATACCAACTGGTTGGGGTCACGAACGGTCTTTCTCAGCTAGGAATCCGAGGATCTCTTGTTCTTTCTTATGCTGGCTGTCATTAAAGGGACATACTCCCAATAATACACATTAATAATCACGATTACCCAACTTAAACCCATACACTTAATAGGTCTCATGAGTTGTTGCACCTAGCGCTAATTGGGTTTATTCTAGTTCTAGAATAAGCCGCCATTCTTACCTACCTACCTACCTAGGTATTACCTTAGAAAGAGAGTCTCTCTTCTTGACAGTTATGCTTTCACCTGGTGCAGTTCATTCTTTTGCTAAATTCATGATTGCACTCTTAGGGGACAAATGAAGAATCACCTCAATTGCTGCTGTGAATAGGTGGTTCTCACATTAGTCGTTCAGACTCGACGAAAAATTGTAGGTCCCCTCCAATCCTGTAGAACTAACAACGCACACATAAGGATTGGTTGAGGGTGTTAGTCACTAGGTCGTGACCGTGGTTTTTCGGAGCTGTCGGTGTAATGTAATGTATTAATTTGTTTTTTTTTTTTTTGTGATAGGCTTTGTGGCTCTGTTTGTTCTACATGTTTGTTATAGAGAGAAGTTTGCCATCTAGTGTAATACCTAGATATTTTACCTCACTCTTTATTTCAATTACTTTATCAGCTACCCTGATCGTTTTCAGATGTTGCTGCACCCTGTAGAAACATGTGCACTTACTTATACAAAAGATGTGAGGTCAATGCCAAACAAAAAGAAACCCCATTAATTTTATGAAATATTAACAACAATGCATCTTCATTTAAACCAAAATAAAACAACTTCAACTTGCTGAATCATTCATTAACGCACGCAAAAAAAAAACAATTCTATAGATGTTCGTATTCGCATGTGCCCCCGAAACAGAAAATTCTTCTTTTCCGCAGTGCACACCTTTAATGTTCATTTAAAATATAAACAAAAGACCCAAACCACCCAACTTCCTTCACTTGTCCCCTTTTTTATTATTGAAAGTGAAAGAATGGTGATGCAATAATGAAGAACAATAAATCCACATGCATCCCCTTCGTTTCGTTCTAAAGTGCTGATGTGATGGCCGGAGATGTTGAGTGTTGTACGGAATAACAATATACCTTCACCGATTCCAATCCGGGGCACTGAAACATAGGCTGCTAACACCTTTCTGATGGTATATAACATTTGTGTAGCTGCAACACCACATAATCGCCCGCCCTCTCTTGAACAACAAAAGTTAAAGTTTATCGTTTCACCTTGAACCATATTCTAACGATGAAAATTATAAATTCCATGCGATGTCAACAGTGTGTTCGTCCATGCCCTGCCACACCTCCACCTCCATCTGTCCCCTACTTCACCTTCCTATTGGACTGACTCTATATAACCTCCTCTCCTAGTCATTATTCGTATGTATATGCAAATTAATAGATTCAAATAATGTTACCATGTCTGGCAAGTGCTCATGCGTACGAAATCATCATTCATCGAGAATTCGCGGCCATAACGACCAAAATATATGCATGGAATTAAAAGTTAAATAAAAAAATAAAACCAACAAAAAATGCCATTCGTGCATGGAATGTGAGTTCAGAAATTTGGAATCAATTATTGCATTACGAAGGTGCAATTCTATGGTAAAAATAATTTTGGTCGACACACGGGCCAATTCAATTGCAATAGTTTACCCTTGATTAACTTAGTCAGGTAAAAGCAAAAGGAAGGTACTTTCAATTGCTTTATAGGGGAAGCTCGCTATTGAATTCTAATGCATATACGTTTGGGCAGTGGCGTAACAGGGTTATTTTCTGGAGGGGGGGGGCAAACACTTTTTTTAATGCAAAAAAATATATATATAAATATGTATATGTAGATATAGCTATATAATAAAAGACAAGAAAACTGCGATATCTATTATGGTGTTGTTCCTTGTAATAAGCAAAGCCAGTCACTTTTCGGATGTGGCTTTGTCATCATTATTTTAAGTGTCGATAACGTTGGTGCATAAACTATGGTTTCTTCCAAGAAAGAGTACGACACCAATAACGAAGGCTTTAATCTGCCAGAGGAAACCTACAATAGGGTTCCTAGTTAGATGCTGAATTGTAAAGTAAAAACCGACAATTCGATGTGAAACATAATATGTATGGGGTAATTTGGTCCAGAACTCAGAGATTTCTTAAGTTATAGAATAGACATTTTTATTTTAATTGCTTAAGACATATTTAGGCAGCAATTTCGTTTACGTCTTAGGCTGCGGTGTTACGACTAAAGTTAGTAAGCGAGTGCGCTAGTCCTTTCTAGTCTGCGCTTAGTCTGCGCTAGTTCGAGCTAGTACGCTAGTAAGAAAATAGTGGACGATTGTTCACGCTAATTGTGCTCATGCTAGTTTGTATTCGCTATTATATTATTCGATTTGAAAGTGGACTACTATAAAAACTCTATAAAATTGTATTTAATTAACGAAGAAGGAGAGGCAGGCGTTGAAACTTGTGTTACAAATAGTTGCAAGAACATCCCTTGAGACATCAAATGAGTTTTGGTTTCCATACATTTGGTTTTTATACTTTAGATTTACTAGCGTACTAGCAAAGATCAGCGCACTCACTAACTAGCGTCAGCCGTAACCGCAGCCTTATACACCATATTATCATTTTAAAAACTATTCTTGTCTTTTGTAAAGTTGGAAAACAAAACTTTTGGCCAGAAACGACCCATAAAACCGTTATTTTTTCTTGAGGTATCTTATGAACGGTTTAACCGATTTTTACTTTTTTTTTTAAAGATCTAGATGACTTGATAAGTATTTTATTATTTTTTGTAAATTCAATATTTCAAAAACGGCTTGAATAACAAATTTGTTTGTTTGTACAACAAATGTCTTCATTTAGCATTTAAAATTGGCGTACTTAAAAATGCTTAAAATTTATAAACAATCTTTTAACAAAAATTATTAAGTAAATATCGAATTATTTCAAAATCGCTCCAACGATTTTAGAATTATATTTTTGGTAAACTTATATTAATGCACCAACATTTTCTGCATTCTTTGATTTTGGCTTGAATCTTTGTAAAAAGTAGTTTTAGCAATTTTTATAAAAAGTCATATCATTTTGTTTTATTGTGATTTAAAAGGAATTATTAAATGTATTATTGAATTTATATCATTATTAAATTTCAATCAAATATCAGCCTTAACGTGAGATCAAGCTATTAAGCGTTTGGTTATCCAAAAGTGTTGAATGCTATTTTGTATTAAATAATTTACTTAAGGGCCATAGGAAATTACATCGAGTTTTTATACACCGAAACCAATAGGTTCTTGCAAGTGAAAATTCACAATCGAAATTTTAAAACAAAATATTATATGTTTTTTTTGTTAACCTATTAACTGGAATATTTTTAAACCAAAATTCAACGCTCTTATTATATTTACGATAAATGCTGAAAACCCAATGTTAATACTGCATTGTTTGAACTTAAAGATCACATTTATGTGATAAGCGGATTATATCGGAGAAATTTCACTGAAATGCTTAACAACGAAAAACTTTAATACCAAAGAGGACGCATTTTTCTAACTCTGGTATCTAGCCTAACGACATGCATGCAAACAAGCCAAAAATACTGCTACGATGAATAAAATTCCGGTGTAAGACCTAATGATCTATTCGATATATTTGAAAGGAGCCTTGCATCATTGTGGAAGTGTAAGCATGTCCTATAAATAAGCATCTTGCCGTCAGATCGTGGGAGCTTCTTAAACCATTCATGTACAACCTGATCAGTTTTTATCAGTGTGATGTGATCTTAGACCCGGAATTTCTACAAAAGACCAAAAGACCCAAGAACACCAAGTCCATACACACGACTTTTCACCTTGACACCCGATATAAATCCGTTCAGATATGCAAAATGACGCTAGATAACACCCGCGTTTGAATCAAATTAGGAAAAACCTCGTTTAGGATTTTGATTTCAATAAGTTCAGGCAAAAAGATACTCTTCAATGCAACCTCTTCAACACCATTTTGGAAGGTAGTAGTAGTTATAATACAGTAGTTATTTTAACGAATAAAAACATTGGAGTTTTTAGCATAATTAAAATTATATATGATTTGTAAAAAAATGAGCAATTGCCCAGTTGCCCCTCCCCCCCCCCTCGTAGTTACGCCACTGCGTTTGGGTAATAAATATAATCACTATACCTCTAACTCACCTATATGGGTGTTAAATATTATTGGATAGATGTCACTATCTATACATTTCGGTGAATATTATGTTATGAGAGAATATGGCTTTTGCATTAATGATTTAGGAAACGAAAGGTAAAATTGTATCGGTAACAAGGGGTTGCCGCCCCTCAATTTGAATGCAACTTGAGCTACTTTAGTTAATTTTGGCTGTGCAATTTGTAAGACCACTTATAGTTCATCAGGTATGGAAATATACTATATAATTTTGTTATTTCAGACAAAAGGTGAATTTTGAAAAATAATATACCTGCTGCTAAATAAGTCAAGTAGGTGTAATTGTCCAGCATGTTACTATGAATCAGGGGCACGTAATCAGCGTGTTTTCGTCTTATGTATTTAAGTAAACTAATATTTTGGAAACGGTTAGGGTTACATTCTTAGAAAATGAAATACACGAATCGGTCGGACCATTTCTTAAACCGTTATATTAAGCATTAAACGGTTATTATGTTAAAACTTTAAATAACATCATAATACTAATAACAAAATTTAATTTTATAGGCTATGCTTACTTTTCAAGTTTATTGTACAAACCGTTAATTAAATATGAAAAAAAAGCCGCCGTTTCATTTAAACTTTTAGAACACACAGCCATCACCATTTTGATGTAAATTCTGGCACATTATATTTTGATAATTTGAATATCACTCTCTGTTTGCTTATATTTTTTTTAATTTTTAAATTGGGATTTCATTTATTTGAAAAGAAATACATAATAGCATCACTATTTCACAATAATTCACGATTTATTTTATTTTCTTAAGAATAATTTGACATTTCAAAACAAATTTCTTAACACAGAGCTTCGCCAACTGTTTTTAGCTAACTGGAGTTTAAGTTTTCGATGTGAAACCGAACAAATTAAACGAAAAGTTTAAACTTTCGTTTAGGTTTAATTAAACTACAGATTAAGCTCTCACGGCATCAGAAATGAAATATTTAATTCTGAGTCATTTAAAATACATTCTAAGCTTTAAAATTTTTTTTTTAATTTACTTGAAAGTTGTGATGGCAATCCTGTTTGTAAGGATTGCTCAAGAATTAGAGGCGGTCACTTTTGCTAAAATACTCCTCTCAACTTGCTCTACAACCCTGTCAAATTTGGTTCCTTTTCAAATTTGTTCGTACTTTTGCACAAAATTTCTGGGCTATTTTCATAAGCTTTTTTAAGGTGAGCATTTTTTTATTTGGGATTGTGTTGTTTTGAATTTTTTTACTAGGCATTCTTTATTAAGATTTTTTACTTTGCATTTTGTTCTTTTGCTTTTTTTTTTTGGCAAATTTATTGTTGAACTTTTTACTTGCGATTATAGGTATGTACTCAAAGTCAAGTTATGCATTCGTCCAAACATGACGTTACGACGATAGAGAAGACAAAAAAAGTGGGTCCGAAAATTCTATCAGCCTAAACGGTTGAACTGATTAGCTTCAAATTTGTTATGTAGGGTTTGTAGACCATTCCTTAGAGGAAAAATTGAATTTTTTTAGTTGAAAAAATAACGGTACCTGCCATATAACGGTTTTGGAAAGGCTTAATTTTCTCGAAAACGGATCCAACGGTTTTCTTCAAATAAATTACAGATGGTTTTCATCTGATTGTCTTTTGTAAGGTTGCAAAAAAAATGTTGTTCAAGCCTATTAACGGTACCTCTCATAGAACCGTTATTTTTTCTTGAGCTATCTCGTGAACGAGTTAATCGATTTTGATAAAATAAATTTTCTTAGAAAAATCTAGATGATTTGATAAAACTTTGATATCAAAATTTTGATAAAGGGGGTACGTCTTAATTTTAATTAATTTTTCTAATTTATTTGTTTTGTAAATCCAATATTTGAAAAACTATTGGACTAAAAATTTTATTTTTTTATGCAAGAAATGAAACGCAATCCAAAAATTTTATTCAAAACAATAAAGAACAAAACAGTTATAAAATAGTAAACTTTTGCGGTTGTACAGTTAAAAAACTCATTAAAATATTATCTACTATCTAACCACATTAGGCTTTAACAAAACACTAATTCTGTGGAAAAAATATTTCAAAACAAAACAATCCATTGCTACTTTCTCAGTAACAAAAAAACTATATGTAAATTTAAATGAAGATTACGTAAGTAGGTTTATACCTATAAAAGAAAATTCAATAAACATGGGTAGTCAGACCAATTAATCGACAGGTTATTGCGTAAGACAGAATGTTTCCTCAAATAAACACATGTTTATATTTGTAAGCTTATATCTATATGTGCAACAAAAGTATGTACAGTGCCGCCTAGAGAACTAAATGAATTGTTATCCGATACGCATTTGACATTTTTATGGAACATTTATAGAACATTTTTTTGTTCTGGAATGTAAGATAGAAAACAATGATATTGCGGTTAATAGGTCAAACACTGTTCAAATATTGTTTTCATTTAAAAGACGAGAGCAGTTGTTCTCGCATGACTTTTATAAAGAAAACAAAATAATTGGTAAGTGAAATAATTGAAATAATGGTTTAGGTAAATTATGATTTTTTTTTCAATTGAAAGACGATAATGCAGGCATTAACGTAGAAAAAGCATACAAATGTAGTCCGGGCCTATTATCTCCAACTGATTTCTTAAAACAAAATGGGCTAAGTTATTCTGAGAACCTGGAAATCATATACAGAATAGAAAAATGAAATAATTATCAAGAATTCATCTACTGCCTCATCACTCACAAGTTTGATAAAAATTAATAATATTTTAAAATAATTTTTAACAAAAAAAAAAAAAAACATTCTGTATGTGTATAGGGTAGAGGTGGCACCCTCCGACACCTTAAGAGAAAAATTTGTATAATTCCGAGTTTTTCAATTATTTTTAAATGTGATTTTAAAATTTAATATTTATTTTCAATATATTGACAAAGTTTGAGATTTTTTGAAAATTTATTTTTATTTTTTTAAGGTTTTATAAAAAAAAGGTGAAGAAGTGTCGAAAGTGTCCCAACGTGGAGCAACTTCTTAAATCCATGCAAGCTTATTATTTATGTGTTAATTTGTTAATCATTTTTAATCAATTTGTTTTAATATTTGTATCAAATGTGACTCCATAAACTCAAAACCACATATAAATTGAATACTACGTTTTTTTTCCAAAAGAAAATTCCAGACTTTGGATGTACAAAATAAATATTGTATCTGTACAGTGTTTTGTTTGCTTCGATCTTATATGATACATGAACGCTGAGAAAAGGTACAAATTGAGTCTTTTCAAAACAAAATTCGATGCGTTTTGGTGAGTGTTTTTTTTTTTTGGGGAAAGTGAAGAATCATGTTTGATTTGATCATATATGATACATGGACGCTGCAAACCAGATACAAATTGAGTGTTGTGAATCAAATATGATACATCGGCCGATGCAGAGAACTAAGTTCACCACTAGTGGGAGCTAATGTCACTTTTTTTTTGGTGAAGTAAATTCCCACTTTGTGTCGGAAATAACTTTGTTGTTTTGTGGGGAAATTATTGCACTCCTTTCGGTGACGTAACACTTTTCATACAAAATACACATATTGCATTTGCATAGGTACCCACAGTTTCACCCAACCAAACTTACACCCACCCAAACTTGAACCCACCCAATCTCGCAGCCACCCCAAATCCTATAGTGGCCAAGCAGGGGCCTTGCAGGGGGGCAGCACGCCCCTTTACCAATCTCAACTGTTAGAGGCGGGAACTTAAGACGCCCAATATTTTCAGCTTTGTAGCTGAGAACTAACTTCACACAATCTTCAGATGAAATTAGTTCTTCACTTCATTCATTGTGCCTTCACTTCACCAAAAAAAGTGAAATATAAGTTCCCACTATAGTGGTGAAGCAAGTTCCCATGTAAAGTTAGTTCACGTTAAGTTATTTTCCTGCACCACATCGGACAGTGAAGTTCTTTAGATTTTAGCAATTTTTTAAAAAACTATTATTCCGAAGAGCTGTCGGACAGATACCCGATTTTACTTTTTCGGGTGTTTTCTCACTTCATAATTTTTAGTAATTGAACAATGAGAGATAATTCAATTTTCCAATAAATTCTATTGTATTGTATTCTTAAAATATCTTTTTTGCAAAATACTATTCAAAACAAAATTACAAAAATATTAAGAAGATTATACCCTAAAAATTATAACACACTTGGCCAAAATAATTTTTGCGTCCTACTATGGCGGGACTGGCTGCTAGACTGCTGCACGTTCACAATTTCTTACAGAATTCTACACACACAGAGATTGGTGACTGTCAGAGGTGCCCCACTGTCGGAGGGTGCCACATTTACCCTATACTTGCTTAATTGGCGCTGCAGAGAGTGGGCTGCTCCTAGGCTTCACGTAATGTGCAAATAAGAAATGCAAAAGAAAACCTTCAAATTTAGATTAAAAAAAAGTACTACAGAAAATTTTTACTACGTTCTGAAACGGAATCTAAATTTCCGATTAAAAATTTCTTCTGAACTGATGCCTCAATCAGGGCTGTTTAGCCATAATCAACATGGTACATCCTGTAATGAAAAATTGGTCATTGATCACATGTAAATTAACTTAAAGCACAACATCATTTATATCCAAGATTAGTGCCAGATCATACATAAAATGTTTATCTTTTTTTCAGTAAAAACAGTTCATGTTTAAAAACAATTCTAATTCAAACCATAATTATACATGCTTCGATTAAAATATTATGATATAACTGACCATAATCTAAAGCCCATATTATGAGCTGCAAAATCTTCCAATATCCAGCCTTGACCACAATTATAATACGCACTCTAAACAGCTAAGTATAAATACTATTATTATCATCACGACAAAAAAGTGTTTTCAACCATCTTCTTATAGTTTTAAATTGTGAAGCTCATTTTATATATTTAACCTAACACAAAATTTGACATTGGATGTCAAAAAGTTTTTTGTTTAATATTTGCATTTAACGCTTCAATAACTGCATCACTCTGCCAATTGCAAACTCAAACTTTACTATATAAACCCTTACTCACACCGAAATCATTACCTATAGATTGTGATGTATCTTTTTATTTAATAGAGATACATATCGTATCGAATAGGTTGGTAATAGAAAAATTGTTTAAACAAAATAACAAAATAAAAAAAAAACATAGAAAAGATACCTCTTGACGTCTGGTCGTAATTAATTGAAATTCAGTTTGTAAGCTCATCTCATGACAATAACAATACCGTCAGTACTTGGTAGTGCATCGGGCTGATAGTATCATAGCAATCGGGCTAAAAAGATATAAGCAATCTACCACAACAATATAAAGAAATAAAAAACCGTTTTTAAAAGTAGTTAGCTCTTTCGTCTCGATTACCGTGTTCCGACTGTGTTTGCACTTGAAACATCTTCAAGATCGTGTGAAGATTTTTGTCAGATTTTGTGGAAAATCTAAATTGATTTTAATGTTTTAAAATTAATTTTAAATATTTAAGTGGATAATGATTTTGTGCACACATGCAATGGATTATGTGATTTTTATTTCAGTGTCAAGTTAGAAATAAAAATAAATAAAATTTGTAATATCAAATTTCAAATTATGAGAAATTTCTTACATATAAAAAAATATTATGTGATTGTCAGCTATTAGTATTGAAGTACAATACAAATAATGTGGATTACAATAATTATAAATATGGATACACGACAACGGGTTTTGTTTACAACTTTACTCATCATCATCAGTAAGGTGGATTGGAGTTGTAAGTAAAACGATAAATTGTTACGGAAGAATGCGGATATCGTATTAAACAAAAAATTGCAATAAACTTATTTACATCAAGGGGTGTGGGAACCTTTTAACTTAACCCTTTTGAATTTTTGTTATCAAATATTAACTCCTCATACATAATATTATTATACAGTCATCTTTCGCAACTAAGTATGTATATAATTAATTTTGTGTGAGATATTAAATTTGAAATGAACAAGAAAAATTTTGAAGTCGAATAGGGTGGTGGAAACCGCTAGTGGTGACACTGTGACATAACTTTCATTATTATTCTTTTTTTTTTTTTGTTAAGTAGCTTATAATATGACATACATATCGTTAATTTATCAGAAAAAAAAACTTAAGCCTGCAATTACATGTCACGAATTTAATTGGACAAGTGATTAGTATGCATACAAATTAACGTATTATATCAACAATCCCATTAACAAGTATTAAATTAAAAACAAAGAGTATTTGTACAAAAACAGTGTAGAGGTACATACATAAATGTGTAATTAACTTAAATAAGGATGAGTTGCAATTATAAAACTGCAGAACAATTCTCAAACCACATAATAAATTTATCATGGTACCATCAATTATATATGGGTGATTCTACAAAAAGGAGAATAAAATCCTCATAATTTCGGCAATACTTTTTGGAAGCTTAAAGTCGTACAAATTCGTTTTAGTTATATGTTAGAATGTCAACTAACATTATTGAAAGCGGCCAATCAAAAATAAAAAATAACAATTTTATGGCAATTTTCTGGAAAAAGGTGGTGGGTACTGAGATTTTACTATCATCTAAAATAGGATTTTAAAGGTTCAACATCACCGTTTAAAATTTATGTTGGATCATCGGTTTAAGTTTGCATAGCAAAACCCTCGGATAGAGCTTTAGTCCTTTTTTTTCATAAAATTGCCAGGGGACTAATATTTTCACACTTTTCAAGCCAAAAAAACTACTTGAGTATCATTTGAAAAAATAAAAGAAAAATTATATCATGGTTTTATTAAGCCTACTTAAATTGATTTTTGAATGTATAAACACTCACCAGGGGACTGGATAAACAAGGACCTCCCTCTCAAATATCTTCTTCTCAAGTGATATATGAAAGTCAAGTACACTTATTCCACTAATATTCTGAACGCCTCATATAGCAATCAGATGCAATTTACAAACATGGTGTTGTTTTAAGAAGAATCGCTACTTGACAGTCCTTGAGATGGAAATTCGATTGATTTCGAAATTATGTATCGATATTTTTGACGCTTTCAATCTTTCAAGGAACTGATTATAAATGCGGTGGACAAAGTTTAGTGACTTTTTGCTCAGTAAAATTAGTTGCTAAATAATATTTATCTATTTCATAACAATTCTGTGTTATTTGAGATTACAATGATAGGTTTCTTTTTAGAGTGGGAACTGAAATAGAAGAAGGGCAGTAATTTTTTGTTGTTAAAACGGGAGGCCAACATGCCAGGGGACTAAGAATTGGGTACACCCTTTGAAGAATTTTTTCAGGAAGAAAAAAAACTGTAATCTTCACAATTTTGATTTGGCATTAAGATTGCAATCACATTTATATTTATAAGAAAAAATCAGATGGTTTCAAATTATTGTCGGTGCCATCAAGAATTCTATCGTTTGTAGAAATGTACAAAATTTAAAATCTAAAAAAAATAAAGGATGCATTTCATTGACTTACCGGCAGTTGCAATACATTTTGCAAATAGTGGAAACTTGCAGTTTGGCTATAATATTTATGAAGTAAACGAATCAAAATACAAGTCAACAATTCATGATGGAACTCCGCATAATTTTCAAGAGCGCAGAACACTGTTCCGGTAAAATATACCTCAACATCAACGACTGTTTCCTGACCTGTAGCTCTTCTCTTTTTTTTTCTGGCGATTATAGGTGAATATTATAAAAGCTACTGAAAAAAAGTAGAAAGGCACGTAAACGACCTCGTCGCATAAACTTACTCTTGTGACAAGCTACCAAAAGGCTTAACAACAAAAAAACATATGGATTCTACATTTTATAAAGATTCAAGCCAAGATTAAAGCATGCACAAAATTTTGTTGGATAAATATAAGTTTAACAAAAAATAAGTTTTTTTTACAAAATTAATGAATACGATACCTACCTACGATAATTTTAAGTGACAAAAAGTTGGCATAGTGCTAAAAATATAAAAGGCACGACTGGATCGCACATACTTGCTCTTGTGTCAAGTTACCAAGAGCTTAAAAGAACCTGCCACGATATTATTTTATATGAAATTATTTCTTAATTTTTTTCAAATAATTGAATAAAAAATAATTTTAATAAAATAATAAAAACAAATTACTTTATAACAAACGAGAGTTTTCCGAGAAAATCGTTGTATGCCAGTAATTATTATATATTACAACATATTTAATTTTTTTTTTTTCAAAATCGTAGGTCCAGTTTTCGAAAAAATCGATTTTTTTCAAACAACTTTTTTAAAATATTTTTTTGCAAATTTTGGAAAATGCCAATTTTAGCTAATTAATAATTTTCATCCGAAAACTAAATTTCAAAAAGGATTCATGAATTGGTTTTCAAAATATTCAATTTTCAAAAAAAAAAATTGTTTAACTAATCTAAAAATTAAGTACGCCATTATTGTTTGGCTATTTAAGTCTTCTTAGGAATAAAATTTTGTAAAAATCCACTCAGTCGTTAACGAGAAAGTTAAAATTTAAAAAACCTTATATGGCAGGTACCGTTAAAACTGTTCCTAAAGAAATATGGTTCATGCCATCTGAAAGGTTTTTAGTTTAGTATCACTAATATCAAATTTTATCAAAATCGTTAGAGCCGTTTTCGAGAAAAACGAGTTTTTTCATAGCCGTTATATGGCGTTAGTTTTAGGCCTAGAACAAAAATTCAAAAAACTCCCATACCGAGTTTAAGGAATATCGGTTCAACCGTTTAGGATACAGGTGCGAATGACAGAAAGACACTCAGACAAAATTGCCAGACCCACTTTTTTCGACTTGGCTATCATCGTTATGTCATGTTTGATTGTTATCTAAAAACTTTTTTTCTGCACCAATTCATAACTTGCCTTAGTAGTACCTATAAACGCAAGTAAAAAGTGTTAAAAGAGGAATTGTGTTTGTGTTAAAATGATTCTTTTTTTTTTAATTGGTTTCACTCAGGTTAGTAAACCATTTATTTGGACTTTTCGAAAAGTTTATTTTATTTTAAATTAAACTATGGTAGTAAAAATCTACAAAGTGTCTTTTGAGATTTTCAAGTTCATAAAAGAATACATCAGGCACTTCAGAATCTTCACCAAGAATAATTTATTTCCACCGTCGTTTTCGACGGGTTTTCAGCTAGTCTTTTGATAAACTGCTGTTGGGAGATAAAAATATTGTTGCCTTTTCTTGTTATCTCCATCTCAAGGAAATTATCTATGGGTTATCATCCACAACCTCAAAACTAAATGCAATTTTATGTTTTATGTCATCTAATGTTTCTTGGTTCAAGCTAGCGAGCCATATATCGTCTACGTAAACTGCTACGAAATGTAGCTCTTCTTAGACTTGAAGTCTGTAGACACAGGTTTATGCATTGCATCTCGGAAAAACATTTTTTTTTCAAAGCTCCATCAAGTTCGTGATTCCATTCTCGTCCTGATTCTTTCAGACCATACAATGCCTTTCTAACATTACTTTAGTTGTATTGTTAGTGTCCACAAAACATTCCGGTTGTATCATGTATACTTCCTCTTGTAGATCAACATTTAAATAAGCAGAACATACGTTCATTTGATGCACAATAAGTTTGTTTTCTGCAGCTTAAGCCAATACAAGACGTATGGAAGAATATCTCACAACAGGGGAAAAAGTTTCTTTGTAGCCTCGCCTTGTACCTCTCAATATCGCTGATGCTATCCTTGTTTCGTTTTATGTTAAAGACCCATTTGGACGTAAGTTCATTGTAAAGCCTGGTTCATCTTCCTTGTTAGCACCAGCAAAATTATTTAAACAATCAAGAGAGTTTTTCTCGGCACCAGAACCTTTAACTGACATCGCATTTTCATCAAGCAAAAGGTAATCTCCAACAACAGCGAACAGCCTCGTTTTTTTGATTGCGATATATATCGGACATCTCGACTTGTGTTAACTTGTCTGTTCTTGGCATCATACAGTCTATGGGACTTTGACTCTGCGGAATAACCCACTAAATTTTGTATTTGTTTAAGAACTTATCTAAGATATCAAATTTTATACCAAAAATTTCAAGATGAAAAACACTTGGCTGCAATCCATTATCACTAAAGGAGGCTTTGAATCGAAAGGATGCAACTTTGTGGAAGACTGCGATGGAAGACGAATATACTTCTATGGTAAGAAAACATACCTGGGACCTTACTGATTTACCCAAAAATCGACTTTAAATAAATTTCAAATACGTATTTAACATAAAACGAAACAAGGATAGCGATATTGAGAGGTACAAGGCGAGGCTCGTGACAAAAGGATGTAACCAAATTATTCAGAATCTACTACAAAGAAACTTTTTCCCCCTGTTTTGAGATATTCTTCCATACGTCTTGTATTGGTTCTAGCTGCAGAAAACAAACTATTTTAAATACAAGCAATACAATGAATAAAAAAACGGATCTTGACAATGTGAGTCCCCACTACAAGTACCTGATCGAGAGAACGAAAAAGAAAAGACGGTCCAGATCCCCTTAGCACACGCTTACTCCGAAGAGTAGTTTATATTTTTCATGTTTAGACTTTTGTCATCTTTTTCTTTTTAGTCATATCAACAATTTAAAGTATTTTAGTGTGCAAATATAAAAAGTAACATGTTTGTTTTTGTTTTTTTAATTGATTTTTAGTTTAATTGCAATATATGTAAATGTTAAAATGCAATATGAATGTTTGAAAAGTTCAATATTTATGTATAATTTGTTTTGTTTTGTTTAAATCACACATTATATTTTTTGTAAAATTTAAACATTCATAGCAAAAAAAAACAATGTAAGTCTACTGACATACATACATATAACTATAATTTAAACAACAATTTCTTTTATTTATGTTAACAATAAACTAATTTTTGAACTTTTATTTCTTATTGTTTTAATGTTTAATCAAAATTTATTAAGATGTTATTTTTTCTTCTTTTGATGTTGTAAACAGAAATAAACCTGATGATGTTCATAATCAGGAACGAAACGTCGTTTTAAACAACACCTTGTATTTCATTTAATTGGAATAAAACTGACCTACAGCCCATGAACCAACTTATAGAAAATGCGTTTAACGGTAAATGCCATATGACGGTATTTTTAAATTTCGAATATCTCAATACTGAAATTGTCCTAGCTATTTGAAATAATATATGGCATTAAATAATTTTTCAAAAATTTTTTTGTTAAATTTTAAATAAATTTTGAAAATCAAGCTTCAAGATTAAATAAATTAATTTTAAGAAACCTGTATACTTACTTTTTTTAGAAAAAAAGTTTCGAAAAAATTTAAAGAAAAAATCGATATTTTCAAAAACCGGTCCAACGATTTTATATTTTTTTTTTCTTAAACTCACATTAAGAAAGAAAATTTTGTGCATACTTTGATTTTGGTTTGAATCCTTGTAAGATATGGTTTTCAAACTTTAAAAAAAAATCGTACGATTTTTTCCTATATTCCGTTTGTACATTAAACCAATAGATAACTTGCCACAAGAGCAAGTTTGTGCGTCCCAGCCGTGCACTTTATTTTAATTTTGAGAATGAGATCATTAAGACTAATTCCTTTAGGTTGTAACGAAGCGTTCCATGCTACTCCACCTCCATTACGTTTTTCCTATATTTAGATATATTTAAAAATAAACGCCGATTCAGCTATTTTCCTTTCGTCTATTAATATTAAGTATGACGATATTTTCCCTCGTCATCTTACAATTCCCTTTTACTTATTACAGAAAATATAACTAGAGGACTCACTCATCTTCTGTACTTAGTCACACGACAGCGATATAAGTAGTTGACAATTTAATATAACTTCGATCGCTGCCCGGTACAGTCGTTTGGTCAGCTAGAATTAATTTGGTTTCTTGAAGCTTCCCCCCAACAGTGGTTAGGGGTTTCTAGAAAAGTAAATGCTATAGGTAGGGATTTGATTGCCACCAGGGGCCTTGGTACCTGCTTGATCAACCAGAGCGTTTAAGCCTGCTGTTGAGTGCCACCTCGGGCGTTGTATCTGCTTGATCAACCAGGCCTTGTACCTGCCTGATCTACCAGAGCATCTAAGCGCCTGCTGTTGAGTGTCACCTGGAGCGTTGTACCTGCTTGATCTAACAGAATGTTTGAACCTGCTATACATATAGATGCCTACTGGACTATTTAGTACCTGCCGTCTCCGTCCAGGAACCTGCTATTTGGATTGCCTGTTTATGTGGTTTTTTTATGTGTTTCTTTTGCCATAATTTCTTACTGACAGAGTACCAAGTTCAGGAATTTATTCAAAATAAGAAAAAATTATGCACTACGATTTACATCCTTTGATTTTTTTCCCAGTCAATAAAATAAAAAACCAAGGTTGGTGTAGGCGTAAAGCGTATTCAAAATCAATCAGTTAAAATTTATTTCAGACAAATCGGACATGACCTTGGCTTTGGAGAGTCATTTAAACGATTAAAGTGTATGTGAAAAAAGTTGATGCACATCGATTAAAAATTCGCTTTTTTTATTTTCACACCCCAATTTGATCTTCCCTTCATTCGCCAAAATTTTTTTTCAGCCAAATTTTTTTTGGGTTTTATTTCATTTTGTTATTGAGGTCTTTTTTTCATTTTTTGGGGCGTAATTTTTCAAAAGAAAATGGGCCTTTATTTCGTTACGAAAAACACCCCGCTTTTGGGGGCTTATAACATTTTTAGTTTTGGGGGCTTTTTTCCTGGGGCAGCACCTTTTTGTTATGCAAACTTTTTTCTAATTGGCAACCGTTTAAGAGCTACACGCATCACAATAAGGAAACAAATATTCGTCCACGGGAATATTTGTAGTTATTTTCAATTCTTATGAACATAATCATGCTCATCATGAAGAAAAAGAGTTTGGAAAGTTACAGCATCCAAGAGCAACTGCATATGGACCCGCCGCCGCCGTCTTGTCTTTTATGTTATTTTCACATTGCTTCGCACCATTTTTCAAAAATTCGATTTATTGTTTTGTATTTCTTATGTTGCAGATACACTTCTCCTCAAATGTCCTGTCTACCAATTGCATTTCCAAAAGATCGTTGGATTTCGCCCTTCAGCCGATCTGATGACCGAACGAAACATCCTTTATGCAGCTGATCCGTCGAATCCTTTCGAATTGATTAATTCAATTTGTTGGGATCTTTGTAATCAAGACGAAAACTGCCTTTCGTATGTTCATATTTTAGACACAAACCAATGTTTCGGCTTCTCAATTTATGATTCATCAAATCGATTTCAAAACTTGGATCAAAATTTTGACCTCATAGCTGATACCAATGCTATATACCTTGAAAAAACATGTTTGAAAGGTAAGAAAAAGAGTTCTTTCTAAGCTTAAAATTGATTTATTTCTTTATATTTGCAGTTCCGAATAGTTGCAACACAAAAATGTGGATTCTTACAAAAATGCCTGGAAGCAGTTTAGTCCTGCAGGGCAGGAAAACCATAACCACATTAGTTACTAAGCGGGAATGTGCAGAAAGATGCTTATTCGAAAATGATTTCGCCTGCCTGTCAGCTTCATTTGCACCGTCATACAAGAACAATCAAGCTCGGTGAGTAAAAAAATAGAATAACAAAAAGTGACCTCACCTTTGGAGTCTCATGCATATGCATAGAATGTATCCAAAAGATACATTCTCTATGCCTGTGATCATAAAATGATATCACACTCTGACTTCATCCCCAGTTTTAGTGAGCAGAGGCCGCAAACCGATACGTTGGGTCGTTGCATCCTAAGCGATAAGGATAAAGTCCTTCAGCCTGACGCCTTTCGGGCAGCCTCTTACGATGAGGAATACATCGAGAATCAGTGCCAAGAGCGTCCAATCGAGAGGGAAAACTGCTCCTATGAGCTCTATTCAAATAGTACGTTCATCTATGCGGAAGCCAGGCACAATGGACTAACCCAAAAAGAGGTGAGTGAGCGGGTGTGGTGGGGTGCATTATATAGTGGCCTGGCCCTCTATACAACACAATCTATCAAACAAAAACTTGATGTTTTTGATATATGTGGGTTATGATGGTGGTGGCGGGTTCTTCAAATCAAAAACCATCCAAATGACAACGAGATACTTTTGATTTACATTTGATTCTCTTTGTGCTGCTGCTGCGGCTGATGTGCGTTCTGATTGGGAACGTGTATACACACATATAGTGCCAAGCCAGCTGTTCCAGTGAAATGAAATTCTATTGCCAAGGTGTTTCGTATTTTTTGGATCAACTGACTGCTAACTCGGAGTGCTATTTACATTCGGAAGATATCATCTCAATGGGACCGAGGAGCTTGAAATTCAAACCGATGTCCGTGTATATGCGAAGGGTGAAATGCTTAGATGGTATGTATTGATTTTTAGAGGGCTCTATTTTGTATATGAATTGAATGTCGATGATAGGAACCTAGATGGAAAAGGTGTGTGCTAAGTCACGAATTGTAATGTGTCAATAGCATTTTTTTTTCTTTTATCTGATTCAAAAAGAAGCTTTTGGGTGGTAGATGATCATGATTAAAACATTAATTCTGTTGTCAATTTAAGGAGATAGTTTCATGGTTCAATATTTGAAATATTACACGTCCAATAACTAATTAAATACAGCTATTCTGCTTGTTTAATTATTTTTTTGTGTAGATGTGTACACTGTGGCGTATGCGTAATATTTTTGTTTCTGTGTTTTTAAGAGCCTTTTTGGCTTTAAAATATAATAATTTTATGGCCCGTCAGCTTCATGAAAATAACACGGATCTCGAGCATGAGATTCTAAAATACTGGTGCCTACAAGACGTGAGACTGCAGTTTTGCGAAAATAATAAATGTTTTTTTTTCTTCGTCACCTTTGTTATTTTCGGCAATAATAATTCATGATCTCGACTAGCCCCCTACAGCTCTCCCATATTATCGCTTTACCCTGAGAATCTGCCTGTGTGGAGTTCACCGGATGAACCGGTAATTTCCTCGATTTTTTCATCGTTCCATGTCTAAAGCGAACTGAATGCTGGATGCTTGCGTAGTATTGCATTTGTTTGTTCCTAGAGTTACTAAGCCCAACTTTCTTTGATGGTTTTATTATGTCTTTTTTGTTAATGACAGTATCAACTAAGGTCTTGTTATCTTGTGGTATTTTTGACACGAAGGCTTCCGCGGATCTGCATGGATAGCATCTTTATATATGCTGGCTTCCTACGCTTATATCGTGTGAAAAACGAACTCACCAAGCTTTGAAACGGCCCTGTTTCCAGTATTTCAACTATTTTTTTTTATTGAACGCACTTTTTTGTGAACAGCTTTTCTTATTATTTCTTCCTGCTCGAATCTTTCGTTCGGGGATAGTTTAATTTTCTAAGATTTAACACATTTCTGTTATAAGATATGTACTCTCTATATAAGTGTTAACTTTAAAGACATTCGACCTCATTTTTCAAGTTGTTGAGTTTTCATATTCAAGAATATATACCATCTGAAAAAAATATGAAAACTTTCGTAATATACTGAAACTTATTCGAAATGCTTTGCACATTTTGTTGTTGCAATGATGTAATTAATTATCCACAAGTCCCATTTTCTCTTTTACACAATGTCTTGGCCAAGGGCAATATTTAAACAAATATATGGAACAATTCACTAAACAAAAAATAATACAAAAAGTAGTTACATTGATGAAGAAACTTAACTTGCTTCCGGCGAGGAAGTTTATTAGAAAATACTTGCAACAAAATGAAAATGAATAATTAAAGATTCAAACAGTAGAAAAAGATTTGCATACACATCAGTATATGTAAGGTGTGTTAAAATATTTGTAAGAAGAATTTTGTAATATTAAATTAGGTACTGAAAAGTCTTTTCAAAAAGAATTAAGTTTGAAATATTTCCAAATGAAAGTGGGAAATGATGAATAACAGAAAATTTTATTTTCAAGAAGAAAACTAGAATAAATGAAAGAGGTTTTTTTTTTGTAATGTAACAGTTTTGAGAAAAGTCCGTGTTTGGCGAAAATCCGATCATAATAGCCAAACTATAAAGTGATTACAAGAGACAAGAAACAAGTCCATGAAAATTTTGCCAGATAGAATACGGAAATAAAGTGCATCTAACTTCATCTCTTTCGATGGGTGTCAAAATTTATTAATGTCGTTTTCGGTTGCTCGCTCAGAAGCTTCCGGGAGCGTTCAGAAGGCTTTTCTAAAACCATTCGCTTGGCACTCAGAATGACAGTTCCTCTCCTGGAAAGAAGAGTTTTATCTTCTGAATTTCAATTCAGAATCATAATACCAGAAGCACTCACACATTCATGGTTTTAAACTTCAAAACACTTTCATCTGTCAAATTGTATTAAATTATAGAGAAGAACTCGAATGGAAAATCAATTTATTTTAATGTCACAGGACAATAAAATAAATAGCATCTCTGCCGAATAAAGCGAACAAAAATGTACACATTTAATACGAATGTAATAAAAAACTTAAATTCAAGTAATTGTTGCAATCAGATTGTGAATTTAGACTTTGTTTTTGTATTATTAATACATCTACATTCTACATACATAATATGTGAATATGTCAGGTGCCAGATCAGATGCTGACAGTAACAGTATTTTGTTAACTGAAAGATGTGCGATACTTAATTATTATAAAATTCAGATGAAAAAACCTTTTTCACAAACATACATACACACGTCAATCCAAAACTGAATATAAATTGAAAATTTATGACGGAAACTTGTCTCTTGGTACCAATTTCCAGAAATCTCCAAATTTTTCTGCAGAAGATTGTAGCTTGGAAGCAATTTTTGTAAAATGTTGTTCTACTACAGAATTATTTTGCAGGTCAGTGAGTTCTAATTAAATACTGATTAAATTTAATATTCAAAAACTACTGCTAAACTGAAATGCACCTACAAAAAAAATTTGAAAAAGAGTAATTTTGAAAAAATACGATCAATTTCGATAAAATTTTATTTGAGTGATCTTTTTTCAATGGAGATGTTCACCATCTAATTTTTTTTTTCATCAGTTTATTAACGGTACCTGCCATAGAACCGTTTTGTATTAATCCGACTATCTTTTGAACGGCTAGACCAATTGTAACGAAATTTAATATTCGAAAGCTACTGCTAAATTGAAATAAAATTGCAAAAAAAAAAATTTAAAAAAAAAAAGTAATTTTTGAAAAAAAAAATTTTTTGAATAAGTTGTTTTTTTTTTTGCCAAAACCGAAAAATCTAATTTTCTCGAATAAAATACTATAAGCTTTGATAAAATTTCAATTAATTATATTTTTACCTATATATCTTTCATATAAACCTTTTTTATTTCATACATTTGTTTATAAAAGATTTTTTTAAAAGACAAATATTTCAAAATATAAAATACTGAAAATCTTTTCTTTATAAAAAAAGCTGGTCAAATGAATTTTCGAGTCGTTACTTTCAAACTTGCCCCTAGAGCAAGTTTGTGCGATTCAGTCGTGCCTTTTATTCCATTTCTTCACAGAGACGATTTTTTAAAGGGCTCACTCTGCTTTCTCAAAGTGCAAGAAACTCTCACCCTCAATTCAGTCAGAAATTACCCATCCTTTGTCACTCAGTGGCCTATGTTGGAAATAATCTGTTGGCAATTTTATAGTAAGTACCTATTTTTTAAATTATTTAGTAGGCTTCAGGTCAAAAAATGAAACAAAGTTAAATGAATATGGACATCATCAGGAAAGATGTGCAATAAATATTACATTTATATTGCACTATAAAATAAATATGTAAGCTGAACTTACAAGTAAAATCAAAACTTTATAATAAATATGTAAGTTCAGCTTACATATTTATTTTAAAGTGCAATATAAATGTAATATTTATTGCACATCTTTCCTGAATGTCCATATTCATGGATCAAACGTCGAACACAAATTAACTTTGTTTCATTTTTTGACCTGAAGCCCACTAAATAATTCAAAAAGTTGATATACCAAAGGTCACATCATATACATAGTAAGTACCTACTTGCAGACTATTTTGCAAAATGGCTAGACTGCAGAAAAGTACTTTTCCGGTGGTAACACAGTGCAAATGATTCGTGACTTGTGTGGGTTTTTTGTATTTTGCCACGATTGTTTTCAAACAACAACACATCACACATAAGTCCTTCGATCAAAGCATGTGCAGAAAGTACAAGCGGCAAGTTATAGAATTCGAAGACTATTTAGATAATCATAATCATAACATCAAAGCTTTGCTCGCAGCAAGCATTTTGCTCTGTTCTCAAATCTAGTCCTGCGCGTATTTTGCTACAATTGACAAATCCTCAAATAATATAATTAATCTTGAGGTTAATGTGTAAGTTTCAAATACTGCTCGTAGAATGTCGTTAATATTGAATTGTTTTTTTTTTTACTCTTGTAGCAGTTATTCTTGAGTTAAAAGGCAAGAGATATAAAGAAAAACAAATTCAAGTGTTTTTCGTTACAGGGAATTGGGGTAATAATAATTATCTTGAATCCTCTATGTGTATAAACTTATGGTACAACTCATCTCAGCCTTTCGGATTGGATGAATTGTTGGTACCTTCTTATCCTGTTGAACTAACACGACACACAAAATTCGTTGACATTGAGTAAAAGTCACTAGGCCTAAGTTCTAGTCATGAAGCTGTCAGGACGCATGACATACATACATACAACCGATTTTTTATTTTATTATTTTTTTATTTACTTTTTGAGTAGAAGAAACTTTGAATATTATTATTAAAAGTTTTTTAAGAGTGAAAGATTGGTATGAGATGGAGTATTATGAATGAGTTTTTACGTCTCACATAATAAATAGTATTTTTTAGTCCAATAAAGTTCTAAAAGCATTTAAAATCCATTTACAGTATCGGTTATATGCAGTAATGATGAAATGGCTGTCAAATACTCACCAAATGACTACTTTAGAGGAAAAATCTATGTGAGTTCACACTCTGAAGACTGCATGGCTATGGGAAATGGAACAAGGTTTATAACAATCAATCAATTTCTGTTAATAGTTAAAACAAGAATTGATTTTTTCGTTTATACAGGTCAACTTTGCTGCGCCTTCCCATTGGAAATGAAATCCAAGAAAAACGATGTGGAATTCTTCGTGCTTATGAAGTTAACAAAAATTACCAAAGGTAATGTATACTTATTGTAGAAGTTTTAGAGTTCCTGACAAGCGTAACATTAGGGGTTTTTCTTTTTTAGGAGAGCCTGCGCTTATCGACTAAGCTCTAAGCAGAGTACGTTATAAGCTTCCTGATTGAATTATTATAAAAGACACTTAAGCACTTTCACTGTCATATAAGTAGAAATCAACTTAAAATAACATAAAAACTACATGAAGTTGGCAGCGCTCCACTTCGTGGTCCGTTAACTCCATCAATTTACCCAGAGCTCATAAAGCGCGCTCCGAGAAAGCTTTGATTCAAAAAAGAAACATAAGTTGAGCGCTCTGAGCCCTCTGAGCTAAAAAAGAAACACTGATCTACTTTTGACAGCTCAGTGCATTGCTTCGAGCTTGAAAAGATAAACACGCCTATTATGTCATTGGTCATATGCAAAAATATTAGTTCAAGCTTTTTACTCATGTCATATTCGAGTGTTGGGAGCTGTCACAATTTACTACCACATATACATATATTGTTTACATCGATCATAATGGTCAAAGCCATATAAAACAAAACTCGCAGTGTGTTTTCATTTCTTTTTTATATTTCAAGAACTTAAATAATAAGTGTAAATAAGAAACAAATATTGAAAAAACACTTTTTAACTCGTTTTTGTTTCGTTTGAGGTTATAAAAAATAAATGTAAACAATCTTTGGTCAACTACCACATGCACAATTGAAAAAGGTAGTGTTTTTAATGATCCATTGGATTCATGTTTCCCTCCTCTTCGGAGTGAAACCACTGAATATGACATCACTTTTCTGATAACTTCCTAAAGTCTGTGAGTTCGAAGTCAAAGTGTTGTAATCGATCTTTTCTTGAGGAAAGCTCGATGTGAGAAAGTTATAGTTTTGATATGCAAAACGATGAAAAAAACCATTGATTGCATGAGATCGATCTCATGAATTGTTAAGCATAGGTTTTCTCTTATGTCGTTTTCGGATTGGCGACCAACCGAAAACGACATTACTCAGTTCCTAAACAATAATTATCAAAATGGACGAGTTTCGGAATATTTTTGTGACAAATCCTTTTTATAAAAATATGGGATGTCCAAATGCTGAAGATTTTCGAAAAAGAACTGTAGAGAGTGAAGTCGTTCTATACATATAAAACTGAGCCCGAGTTCTACTCTGCTCGATCGATCTCAAAAGCGAGCTCAACCTTTCAGCTCTGACTCTGAGAACTTTCTCATCTTTAAGTATTTGACTAAATGACGAAACGTAAAAGGCTTTTAATCTGTAAATTTGTCAAACCACAAAGACCCAGTTTTCAGTCCAAAATTTATCCAGGGTTAGATAGAAACAGTTTGAAATACCGTGTCAACAAAATTTTGCTGAGTTAACATGAGTTGAATAAGAACAAAGCTTCCAGATAGAGCACTTGCAATTATGAGACACGTTCTTCGGAGATAATATGAAGTCAATCAAGAACAGATCCAGCTTTGGTCAAATCCGTTTCATCGCTATACATGTTGTAATATTTTCCCATCTATGTTAAAAGCTACCTGTTTAGCAACATTTTTAGCGATAGAAAAATGCTTTCTTGTTTGTTCAAAACTGGTACTTGATAACATAACTGGATCAATTTCTCCGTGATCCCAGGATTGGTCATCGGCATATAGAGCTCTTGACGATAAATATTATTATATGCGTCTATGAAATCGATGCAAAAATGGTGGGGTCGACCGAAATTCGTTATTTTTTTCCAGGATTTGTGAAAGAAATGTGTAGTCAAGATGTCGTCAAATTGCCGACTAACTGGGTGACTAGCTGTTTTGATTCTTGAGCTGGAAGGCTGTCGCTGCACATGCCCTCTTCCTTTCTTACTTAATCTTCTTCTTCGAATTATTCTCACTGACCTTAGCTCTGTGTTTTACATGCTGTTGGCGACACCGTTTATTCATTCTTCTTAATTCTTCTGCTGTACACCATCCTTCTGATGGTCTTCTCAAAGACTGGCCTACTTTTTACGACATTCATTTTCGACAGAGTCTTAAAGTCTGGATCTTTTTACTTCTGTTGCGCCACTGGACATCATCAGAGTCCATTATTGTCATTGGCGTCAACATGCCAATGATAAGATAAATTAGCAAAAATATGGGTTGGCTTCGTACTCTGATGAAGTCAAATGAAAGCTTCGCAAAGCTATTTTTGGGGATGAAAGTGTTTGGGCATACAAAAAATATAAAGTGGAAACTGAGTCCCAGAACACAATTCGGAATTCAGAATTATTCGATTTGCTGCAGCATTGTCGTCCGTGTACTTTTTCCTTGCCTAAGATTTTTACTTTCTTCTCCTTTTTACAGAACTTTTATATCAGCTATGATTGTAGTACAAAATAATCTCAACGTTCAAACACAGGGTGATCGATTGGTTAAAGTCGGTTGCATCATAAGCAACTCAACTACCGCAGAAGCTCAACTGCCAAGTGCTGTTGCTCTAGAATCAACACTTGCTTTTACACAAAAGTGAGTTTTTCCAATACATAATAACATATATAAATGTATAATCTTGTTTTTTTTTTTTCTTATAGTGAACCTCCAATCGAAGGGTCAATTCATTTCAACAGAACTTATTTGAATCTTCCAAATATATCAATGCAAGTCATTGATATAAATCAGCTTTATCAAACGAATGACGTACAGATTGGACAAAGTCTTGAGTTGCAGATAAGTGCCCAACCCCCAAATACTCCGTTTGATTTTGATGCAATATCCCTGATTGCAAAGTCAAACAACAATACTAGCATTATTGTTCTAATCGATGAAAATGGTTGCCCCACTGACGTAACTGTTTTCCCGGCTTTAACAAAACTCACAACAATTGATGGAAAAATGCTTTATGCACGGTTCCATGCATTCAAATTTGCAGGAAACTCTCTGGTCAGCTTTGATGTGAAAATTAATTTCTGTCCTGGAAGATGTCCACCAATTATGTGCCAGAGAACTATGAAGAGGAGTCGAAGATATGCAGAAGGAGTGCAGTTGTATGGTGATTCGGTGCAAATAAAAAGTCCAATATATGTTTCAACTGTGATGGAACAAGTTGTGAGTAATAATATGACAGACAGTTATCAATCTCCGGATGCCTATCTGAACGGAGGGACGGGACGAGTTCCATATAACTTGGAGCTTCCTTTAAACTATGATATTAATGTGCGAGGACCAAACATTGTAGACACAAAAGGATTGATTTATGGTGAAAAAGGAATCGTTATCGTGGCAGGAGTCGGTAAGGAATTCTTAATATGTATTGCTTTGACTAATACAGAGTGATTGGTTTAAGGTGCACCAAAAAGCTGAAGCGTGTAGGTGGGATTAAGACAAGAAAAAAATCATGTGGGAGGGGGGGTCTATTTAAAAACAACGGTGAATGATACAAAGCCTTGTTATATCTTTTTGGAAAGCCAGAAAACTACTCTTTTATTTTATTTTTAAATTAAGTTGTTTAAGTGAACAGTTTTAAAAAAAAATAATTTTCAAACTCAAAATTTTGAAAAAAAAAATTAAAAAAAAAATGTTTAAACAATTTTTTTCAACATTTTATGTAATTAACTATTATTTTTATTTTCAAAATTCAATGCTCTTATTAAGTTTTAGTCAAAAACAGAAAACCGGATGCCAAAATGAATCTTAGTTTTTGAGAAATTAAAAAAAACCTTAAAGTACTTTTTTCCAAGAAAACAATTTTTTTTTGGTTTTCCCAAGTTTGACCTGCTAAGGTATTATTAATTAGGGGATTTTCCCTTTTTTTTTTTATTACATACCATCCGGTTTTAAACAAATAATAAAAAAAAAACAATTAACCAGATTTCACCTTTTTTAATTGAGGCACGTGGCAAAATGACCTGCATGCCTACATGTTACCCAAATGAAAGGTATTTATACTAATTACCTAATTAAAAAAAAAAATATATGCTTTACCTAACCACAAATAAATTTGGAAGGATATTCTGGATTAAACTTATTTCCAATCGGCAAACATAGTAGAGGACGGAATTCTGGATTTGGTACGACGTAATCCCACCCTAAGCACCAGAAGGATAGCAACTATGCTTTTGGATTGCCCCAGTGTAAATTTTGGTTTGGACAGTGATTCATTCCGAAAACCTTCACCCATATCACTTTACCCCAGTGTAAGAGTTGACATCAAATGATAAGGTATTGAGGACAGAATTTTGTAGAACGGGAAGAAACAGAATACAACTACTTCAAAAGGAAGGTAGCGCAGTTTACCAGAGATGGAGTTACCAATTTCCACAACTTACATTACTGGAGTCCAAACAATGTACACGTAAAAAAACAAAATAAATCACAGCACCGCTTTGGTATTGTTGGACGCACCGTAATTGGACCACGTTTTTTAAATCCGATCTTAAATGGAGAATCCTATCTGAAATTCCTAAGAACCCTTTTACCAGACTTATTAGAAAGTGTCCCTTTGGCAATAGCAGACAATTTGATATTTCAACAAGATGGAGCTCCAGCACACTATAGCCCGGCTAGCTGTGAGAAACTGGCTGGATAATCAATTCAACGATCGATGGATAGGAAGGGGAGGTCCCACTGAATGGCCACCAAGATCACCGGATTTAACTCCTTTGCACTTTTACGCCTGGGGATTCATGAAGAACTACGTGTATGAAGTTGGAATTACATCTTTGGAGCAACTTAATCAACGGACTGAGGTAGGTGGAGTGAAATTGCAGGAGAATTTGGCAGAGTTAAATTTATCTGCAGCCATACAAAGAAGATACAACCTTTGCCTTCTAAAAAGTGGGGATCATATCGAAAATTTATTGTAACATTATTGATTTTCATTTGAATAAGCTTCAATGTTACAAATATTATAAAAATAACTGGTTAAATTATTTATTTATTTAATTTTTTGCTAATAAAACTAAAAACAAACAAAAAAACAGTTTTTCTTGGAAAAAAATTTTGAGTTCGAAAATTAATTTTTTTTAAAACTGTTCACTTAAACAACTTAATTTAAAAATAAAATAAAAGAGTAGTTTTCTGGCTTTCCAAAAAGATATAACAAGGCTTTGTATCATTCACCGTTGTTTTAAAATATTTTTTTTTATTATTTTTTTAGAAAATTGCCCCTCCCGCCTAAACGGGGGGAAATAGAACCCCCCTCCCATACGATTTTTTTCTTGTCTTAATCCCACCTACACGCTCAAGCTTTTTGGTGCACCTTAAACCAATCACCCTGTATAATAGCCGCGTTTTTTTGCAAGTCCAAATATATAGACTTGTGTGAAAAAACCACAACAGTCGTAACACAACAACACATAAACACAACAACAATACAATTCTTTATAGACTTATAACTATCTCACGATAATTATGGGGACTTAGGACCAGTTGTACAATCGTGGTTCAAGTTTTTAACCCACCGATTTTGACAGAGCTATGAAAATCAGTGGTTTTAAAATTTGAACCACGGTTTTACAACTGGCCCTTAGCTAAATCCATATATAGACTTACTGCGTAACCGGCACAATTACCTGTGTGGTTATATAGGAACGTTGGTAATGTTGTGGGCTAATTCCCAATGTCGTTTTTTTCCCAAATGTCTATTTGGACTTCCAAGAAAACACGGCTAATGTACGCTTTGTATAGGTTGTTACACCGACATTTTATTTTCAATTTTGTCAGCACTGTAGTTCATGGAATTTTTAATTTGATTTCATTTGTATCACTATTTTTAGATGAGTCCTCGTTGGAAAACATTTGTATTAATCAAAGTCTTTTGATAGCTATGCTTATATTTTGGCTGATTATTCAAGTTGCCCTCATGTTCAGTTGCTGTTATTTAATACAAAAGTACAAACGTTTGGCATCGCTAGACAATGAACGAAGAAAAATTCAGGACAGCATAGATTTTTATGAGGGGCGCCGTGTACATTGGGCCGATCAAGGTGGTTATACTTTATAGTGTTATAGTATTTAAATATTGTTAATATTTTGGTTATTTAATTAAATAAAAATAAAAATTATCTTTCGAGTTTGATATTTTTAAGACAAAAAATTGATTTGGATATGACTTGAAGTTAATACCTCATCCTGAGCTGCGCAAAAGTGTAGTGTTTCGTTGAGTATTACTGGAAAAATTTTAACTTACAGTGGTCGGCATAATTGACAAATGTTCTTATTTTTGTTGCATATAATTAGCTTTTTGCATATATGTATGTAATTAGCACTTAAGGGGTTATGGCTACCATAAAAATGTAGTTAATATACAGCGTGAGCGTTTAGGAGATGACAATGAACATTGGTTTTGAATACCTAACCTCAGAATGAGGGAAAAAAGTCGTGTGAGGCAAGACATTTCATAAACGTGTTATTCGGTTTATGTAGGTGGGGTTAAGGCAAGAAAAAAATCGTATGGGAGGGGCAATTTTCTAAAAAATTGACTTAAATCAGAAAAAAAAGTTATTTACAAACAACGGTGAATGATACAAAGACTTGTTATATCTTTTTGATAAGCCAGAAAACTACTCTTTTATTTTATTTTTAAATTAAGTTGTTTGAGTGAACAGTTTTAATAAAATTTATTTTCAAACTCAAAATTTAAAAAAAAAAAATTAAAAAAAAATGTTTAAACTAATTTTTTTTATTTTATTTTATTATTTTTATTTTCAAAATTTAATGCTCTTATTAATTTATAGTCAAAAACAGAAAACCGGATGCCAAAATGTATCTTAGTTTTTGAGAAATTAAGAAAAACGAGAAGTATTTTTTTCCAAGAACAACACTTTTTTTTTGGTTTTCCCAAATTTGACCTTCTCAGGTCAATTATTAATAAGGGAATCATCCCTTTTTTAATTTTTATTACATACCATCCGATTTTAATCAAATAATAAAAAAAAACGAATTAACTTTTTACTTTACTTACTAGTTTTACTTTTAATTTTTTTTAATTTCTCAAAAACTAAGATACATTTTGGCATCCGGTTTTCTGTTTTTGCCTAAAAATTAATAAGAGCATTGAATTTTAAAAATAAAAATAATAGTTAATTACATAAAATTTTGAAAAAAATTAGTTTAAAAATTTTTTTTTTTAATTTTTTTTTCAAAATTTTGAGTTTGAAAATTAATTTTTTAAAACTACTCAAACAAAAGTGAGGGGTGTCCTAAAGTTGTCTTGTCGTGTGATCGTCATTGTAACATGCTGTCCTTGCAAGGACAGCTACAATGACATCCTCAAGGACAACGAATTTTCTGTCCTTGCAATGACAATTTTCCAGGACCGTGTAATCACTCTGTCATGGCTCATGGGAAACAATGACAATTTTTTTGTGAGTTTGTCCTTGCAATGACAACTGTACCAGCAAGGACACGGCAGAAATTTCTGCCTTTTGATTTTTAATTTTATTATAACTTTTTATCACTTATTCGAGCTGATAGTCCTTGTAGCTAATGCTCATAAAATTATTGTTTATATTACCCGAAGCAGGTAAATGTTCCCACGTTAACCCGTAAGATCTCAGATCGATCAGCTTATCATCATTCCTTCTTAAAAACCTAGATAGATTGATTGATTTCCATTTGCATAGTGCAATAGACCCCGACCTTCTTTCCAGTGCTCAACACGCTTATTGTAAATGAAAATTGGTATAAATATCTTGATGCACACTATCAAATATTACTAGGAAGGATAAGAAGGAATAATGATAAGCTGATCAGTCTGAGGTCTTTCGGGTTAACGTGGGAACATTTACCTGCTTTGGGTATAAACACTACTTTCTCCATAATAAAGGGATGTATCTTATATTTATACCAATTAGGATAACTTCCAATATAGGCATAATAATTTCAGATGCAAATTGAAGTTCGGCAGGTATTATCCCGTCTGTTCTTGCAGATTTATAAGGTTCGAAGCTGTTAATAGCCCATTTAAGTTTGTTCCTAGAGATCAGACCAGAGTTGTTTGTTTCCATATTGCTTGACTGTGTTTGGTGAATGCTATATATGACAGCAAATAGACATATATTAAGAGCTTGGGTGAGAGTGAGATCCTGGAACTGGAACAGTAAGTAATTGACTTAAAAAAAAATCTTAATCTATAGTTTAATTAACCTGAAATAAGACTTCCGGTGATGTTAATGATCTCGAATGGAACTGGGAAAAACATTCCCACTTTACCCCTTAACCTTTATACCTATTCGTAAGTTTCGCCGGTGTTTTCTAAGTTTTTAAAATGTTTACAACCGTGAAACTGCATTTCCATTGAGTGTTTCTTGGCTCGACTCAGCTTTGTAGCTTTGGAATAATGGGGCTCTTCAAAAAAACTTTCCGTAGTCTGGTAGCTTTAAGATTCTTTTTTTGCTTTACTTAGCCGTTTTTTAGATTACGAGTTAAGATCTGATCTGCACAATTTCGACTGCCTCTAATTTACTCAGCCTTATTGTCTTATTGAAAAGTTTTCTAATCCCTGTTCTACGTTTCTAAGTGCATCGTTTCACCATGGTGAACAAGATATGGGATAGATTCTTTCAAAGGCTATTTTCATTTCACCAGGAAAAATCTTGCACGGCAGTATCAATGGATAAGATTGACGAAATGGTTTCCTCTTCTGGAGGATTGATTCATTCCCTCAAACATTAAGTGAACCCCGTCAAATTAGTTCTAAGAATAGTTTCCCTGTTTTCATTACACCATGTTGGGTTTATACCCTTATTGCATAATAATAAATTTTAAAAAATAATGTATTCAAAGATTGACTCACCACTTTTGTGTGTCTTTTAGAGCCCCACTGAATGTGGTGAACATTCGCATCGCATCTAATTATCAAAGATGTTCGTATTGGGTGTTCACGTATTAAAATTGATGGTGGGTTTTCTTCTTCGTATGGCATGTAAGATGATGCCTTCGTTGAACTCAATATTCACTGCCACAGTATCTTAGTTACTATACCGAAATAAAAATAACATTTATGTTAATTGATTGTTTCGCTAGAATGGATTTTCCTAATTTACCTTCAGACCTTTATGAAGGGTGATGTTTCAATTTCAGCCTTAATACCTGATTCCCAAGAATGGTTTTTGGTTTTTGATGTTTCAATTTCAGCCTTAATACCTGATTCCCAAGAATGGTTTTTGGATTCGAGCCACATCCACCTTCTCCTTAGACACGAAGACCATTAGGTGCCATTTTACCTTAACGAGACCATATCTTAGTAAGTTCAGTGTTCTTGTCAATAATAAACAAGATGTCCTATTTTTAATACAGACAGAACAATATGTATTTACAATGTTTAAAAAAAAAGACAATTAATTATTCTTATGAAAACATCAATTTATTTCAAACGCAAGTTTAAAGTGCGTTTAAACGATCTTAAGAATAATATTATACTTTGTCAATTACTTTTTCGGATTGTAACTTTCCCATTTGCGATGGTTGAGTTTATTAAAATCATCACAGTTTTCGGCAATATCTTTTAAGTACTTAGCTAATTTTATTAGCTCTTTGTCGGTCTGGCGATTTAAATGCGCTTGCCGAAACGGACGAATCTTTAATCCACACTTGGGATTCATGATGAAATTTCGGCGAATGTCATCGAACATTATTGTGTTTTTCGAACTATATTGCGGAAAGTTGCCCCAGATTACGCCTAAAGGTTTCACATCGATGACACCTCTTTCGGATGTGTGGACTGTTATCATGGCATTCAAATCTAAATAAAACATTATCTTATAGCTTAAATGCGAAGTAACGCCTAACAGTTTCATCTTCTCTTCGACCCAGCGCATTCCAGTGGCTGACCAGATGACAATGTCATAATCTTCGTAGGCGGTCGTAAGGAACTCATGCAGATAGGGCCGCATCAGTTCAGCTCCAGTCTCTGCAGAAGATCGATGGTCAAAGAGGGTGTAATCGATGTCAAGTACAAGAAGGCACTTGCCTTCCCGCGGTGGATTAAAAACGTTGATTTTGTAGTCTTTGATGCGTTTTGCGATTTTCGCCAGGAAAATCGCTGAATTTTCCACCGAAACCTCTTTCTCTTCGGGGTCATCGAAGTCATCAATTACTTCGCCGAGACCTTCAGGTCGATTGCAGGCATCTTCGATGTCGGCTTCTGTTGAGCCGACCATCATAAGCTTGAAATTCGGTTTTAATTCCAAACTGTTGATTTTAACATTATCTGCGGCGAGTTTTCCTATAAAGTAGATGTAATTTTATTACTTTGAATAAAGCTTTGTTGTTTAAATAATCACCCTTAAATTTAAGATTAAGAAGTTTCTGTCGTTCTGGACGAACTTGTGTTTTCTTGAAGATTTCATGTTTTAAAACTGCAACTGTATCCTGGTCGGTTAAGTCTGTAATTGGATATTCTTTACCACTCCATTTGACGATTATAGTTGCATCTTTTATTTCGGTCATAATTATATTTTTAATTTTCTTTGTGTATTTTTACTTTTGGAATTCTATAGAAATGCAAATGAACTCAATTTTTTGTTGACAAAACAGAAATCATTTTTGACAATTTTTAAAAAGTGATACCAAACTACCCTTAAGAATGAACCGCTAACAAAATATTAGCGGTTCAACTTAATATTTATCATTTATTTACGTAATCTTGATACTGATAAAAATCATATGATTTTATTTAAAGTAGAGGAAAATTTCAATGCATAAAACAACAATTATTTTATAGCCAGTAACTCTTACTTCTCTTTTATCTCTAGTAATTCTTATTGGGGATAAAATATTCACAATAGTTCTGAGTTTTATCTGTGAAAGTTGGTACATAAGTAGCACGTGGTAAGCAAATAGTGCAAATTTTTAAAACAAATACCTAATAGGCGATGTTATACTAAATCGTTTTATTGAATATTTCTTACTCTAGTTAGATTTGCCTATTGGGATTCTCAATTTTAATTTGGCCATTTTTTTACTTCCAATAAGCAAGTGACACACGAGATGAGCTATAAGTTGGTATAGTGTCAAATAGGTGTCAAAGGACACGAAAACAAATATTCGTATTTAGCTGTTTGCCAAACCACAGTACACATATACATGGTGTCAAATATAGAATGAAGTATGGAGTTGCCAAGAATCGAATGACGTTTGGAGGGAAAAAACATTAGGTGACCTTTCCGTAGATGCATATTGACTATAGTGTTATTATGGCTGTTTTCGAAAACGTCATCTGCGTGTAAACTGATGCATTTGTAAAATGTTCTTTAACGCGACCTAAAAAAGTAAAATGTTCGAAAAAGCAAACAAAAAATGTTGCTGCATTAACATTGTGTTCGATAATGCAATTTTCTTTCTTCACAATGTTTGTAAACATTAATTTACAAATGCAGTTTGAACGCAGATGACGTTTTAGAAAACGGCTGATCATTGTTTGATACTGGCAAGTCTCATGATAAAATGGAGCTAGCATCTCCATATAAAAATGCGCAATCGTATTGACTTCCATTGACACAAGCGTAAACTTGAAAAAAAAATCTCGGATTACATATTTACTTATAAAAATTTAACTACTGTGTGCCAAACATCCCTTGGCTGCATTAATAGGGATACTCAAAGGGGCAGTTTTATAATCGTGGTTCAAGTTCTTAACCCACCGATTTTGACAGATTATCTATGGAAATCAGTGGTTTAAACATTTAAACCATGTTGAACCACGATTGTACAACTGGTCCTAATCTATCAAAATTGGTGGGTAAAAAACTTGAACTATGATTGTACAACTGGTCCAAAATGTTTGTACCTTTATTTCAGATTTATTTCTCCGTCGCAACCATATAGTTAATCAGTTATGTTTTAACGTCATGTAACTACAAATTTTTAAAACTACAGAAATTTAACTCTGTATGCGTACCCGTGCATTTCAAATTGGACTGTCAAATTTGGCTAAACCAATTCTTACAATTTTGCATTCATCTGTTTACACGTATTTTTTTCTACGGGAGGAGACGGAGGACTACAAGTTCATGAACTGTGGTGTAGGCAGACAAACATTTCTGCGGTCGTGGCAGGAATGCTTCCAAATTAAATTGTGACCTTCCTAAACAACCTCCTAAGCGCACCCTTAGCCCACCTATATTTGCCCATCCATTTTGTCATTAAAACGATAGGGAGTTTTACCATCTTGTCAAAGCTCACACTATGATGAAGACAGATTGAAATATGTATCGCGCTTTTTTCAAACTGTCAAACTCAAGATCTTGAAGAAAACAATTTGGAAATAATTTTTAAATGCGGTATTCTTTTTTGTGTGAAATTTGTGATTTCCGTGGCTTAAAAATTTATTTTAACTAGCAAAACCAACAATTTTCACAATTTTCGCGCACAAATCTTTAAAACTCCCGCTTTTGTTTTCAATCAATTTTTCAACAATGATAAAAAAAAATCAGCTGTTCATCATACTGCTGTTTTTGACAATTCTGTGAGAACGAGAAAGAGATATATCGTTGTTACCTAAAAAGCCCTATTGGCAACAAACGTCATTCAACTCAAGCCAAATGTCAAAACCGGGTTTTTCGTATTTTTTGTTGGATTTGTAATAATAAGAATAAATTGTTGTCTTCACCAGCAGACACGTTTTGTTAAATTTCTTATATTATTTTCTATTATTTTCAATTAAGTGTTGTAGTTTTATATACTTTAACATTTTCACTAAATAAATAATCAATCATTATGTCTGAAAAACCAACAGTTTTAATTCTTGGAGGTAAGTACTGCTTACAGTTTTCTTTGTTCAAAAATTGTCTGCACTCAAAACCACCAAACTCCACTTCTTATCTTTGTTTTAACACTTGTTGTTTTTTATTTTATTGTATTATTTTTTTTGCACAAAAGGGTGTGGATTTATCGCACGTAACTTGGTACACTTTTTAATAAAGAATGATCTTGCACAGGAAATCAGAGTTGTTGATAAGACACCACCACAAATGGCCTGGCTGAATGCCGACCACACATCGTCTTATGAAAATCACATTGTTGAATTCTTAAGTGCTAATCTTATAAATGCTGGTATTTAATTTAAAATGTTTGTTATTGGGTAAATGTTAATGATTTGTATTTTTATAGCTTCATGTAAAAATTCATTTATTCCATCGAAAAACGGTCGAAACTGGGATATTGTTATCAATTGTGCCGCAGAAACACGTCCCAATCAAACTGATGCTGTTTACAAGGAGGGTATCTATGAGTTGAGCATTAATTGTGCAACAGAAGCAGCTAACATCAATGCTAGAAGATACATAGAACTCAGTTCGGGAAGTGTAAACTCGAGCGATAAAACACCACTTAAAGAAGACTGCAAAACAGATCCGTGGACAGCTGTGGCTAAGATGAAAATCAAAGTAGAAAAGAAATTAAAGACAATTGAAAATTTAAATTTTAGTGTATTGAGACTGCCTATTGTCTATGGAATCGGTGATAAGAGATATTTAAGTAAGTACCCACAGCGTTTGTCTGTTCCCTATAATGCCAAAAACATAAAGAAAAAGAGTTCGGTTCGAATGGTTTCAGTCTCTGATGTTCTTTTTTGAATGTTTAAAAAAGAAATTCATATTTCGAAAAGTGATTCTAAAAAAAGTACTTACAACAAAACTGTAATGAAGAGTGTTTTGTAAAGCGTCCATAAAGCACCAGTGAAAAGAGATAAGTTGGCCAACTGTTAGTCTTTTACTTTACTTTTTTCTCGAATACACCAAGAACGAAAAAAACGATATGATAATTGTTTTATACTACGTATTCTGCCGTTAACTTATTAAAGGCCCTAACTTCATTTGCACTTTTCGAAGATGAAGAAGAAAAAACTGTTTCGCTTACCGCAATATAGAACGTGAAAAATACCAAAAAATATATGTCTTTAAGCTCAAGTTGTGCTTTATTTTTTGTATATAATATAAAATAATAATACATCAAAATAAAAATACCCTGACAATAAATGTCTTGTAAACTCAAGAAAGAAAATTATGCAGATAGGGCCTTTGCGAAGTTAGCGGCAGTGTTCTTGTTTCTTCTCTATCGATTCAATATTCAAGTTTTACTGTTCATTCTAATACTATCATATTAATTAACTTAAAATTTCCATTTTAGTGCCTCGCATAATAATTGCTTCGCTTTATAAATACCTAAACGAAACGATGAAACTTTTGTGGAATGAATCAATGAAACTTAATACAGTTCATATCCTTGATGCTGTGAGTGCCATTTGGACTGTGGCACAAAATCCTAAAGCAATAGGTCAGACCTACAATGTGGTTGATGATTCAGAAAGTACTCAAGGTTCGATAAGTGATATTTTAGCTGATATTTTTGCCATAAATGTTGACTACTGGGGAATTGTTATGTCAAATCTTACTAAGGTTTGTTTGTTCTTAATATAAAATGAAACCAAACAAAATTTAGTAATATTTCTTTAGCTAAGCATGACAGATACTATTAGTGAAATCAATGACAAGCACATGGGACCATGGGCAGAACTTTGTCAACAAGATGACATTACTAACACTCCCCTTACACCATACATGGATGAAGAACAACTTTACCATAAGCACATTCACTTGGATAATACAAAACTTAAAGATCTCGGCTATCAATTAAAGATGCCTAAAATAACACGTGATAGTGTAAAAGAAATTGTTGACGATTATGTAAAACAAAACCTCTTTCCCAGATCCCTGGTAATGTAAGTAGGCTGAAGTTGTGTTTGATTGAAGAACTCTTTTCGATGATATTATAATAATAAGGCTGCAAAATTGTATTTTTATTAATTGTATTCAAAATTTTTATATATATTTTCACTACACGAATAATTGTGTACTTAATCAAATTTATTATTTTTGCTTATTAAATTTTATGTGCTTCCCAATTTTGTTTCATATATTATTATATAACTAGATTATTAAAAAATATGAACTTATGTAACAAAGTGCTCTTATTAAGCAAAAAAGACTAAACGTGCCTAAAATCTAAGAAAAAAAAACCTTGTATCTATTCGTATTTTTTTTAAATGCTTCAAATAAAATTTAAAAAAAAAACACTTTATTGGTGGTAAAAAAAAGGCAAACTTTTGACGAAAGGAGATGTTTATAATTATTTGTATATCAGTTGCAAAAAACCTTAACGTAAACTACACATGTGAGCTTTTAACCGTCTAGATCGTTGGGGCTGGCTTTGAGTCATGTTCGATTCGGTATTTATAATAAGGTGTAAACAGCCAAGATAGTCAAAAAACTTATATTCTATTTTAGGAGTTTTCAAAACGTTTTAAATGCAATCGTTAAATTTAAAAGACACAATTTATTATTATTTAAATATTTTTTTTTATTTTATTCATTTAGTAAAATGCATTTAATGTTTATAATCTAAAGAAATAACAGCAACAATCAAAACAGAAAAAAGAAAATAAAAATAAATCATTTTGTTTTTTTTTTTAAATTAATGAGAAAAATAAAAGGAATACACATTAAGAATACGATTTTTTTTTCTTGACTAATAATAAGTTCTGCGAAGGTAGCTAGTTTAGATGATGAAAAGGAAAACGTTGAACACTTAATTTATAAAGATATACCAGGTGCTGAAGCTACTACTCGACTACCGTTTTTAATTATTCGTTTGGTCGATTTTGTGTGTGTGTGTTTTATTATTATTTTTTTTAATTCGGATATCTTTAAATTACTTCTGGCAGGAGTTGAAGATGAATTATTTATTTAAAATGAACATACATTTAATTTTGTTTTGTTTAAGTAAAGATATTCTTTTTTGTAGCTTATTCAATATCCTTCGTTGACGTCTCCATTCTTTTTGCTAGCTATTTTCTTTTTAAAACTATAGGGTAGTTTTTTTTTTTTAGTTGTTGTTTTTAAGTTAATAAATATCTTAGAAAGCTAAACCAGCATCACGGTAAGTTGTGAAGATTTTTTCGATCGAGTTCACATAAGCAGCTGTTCTCAAGTCCAGACCCAAGTTGTAGCGCATGGCGGTCTTCATGATAGCACGAGCTGAACGTTCCATGGTGTAATCCAAACCAGAGTGGACGATATCTTTTTCTGAAGCACCAGAGATACGTTTCTGGAAAGATTCAGATGGTGTAACTGGGATACGTCCACCGACGCGACCAAAACGGCGTTCCAAAGATTCCTGCACAGATTCTAGATTGAAGAAAATAAGGTACAAAATTATTTATGTTTTCAATTTTAAAATACAATAGAAGAATTAGTAATGCTTGAGTTGAAAAATTGTGTTAAAAAAGCTAAATAATGTAAGAAATAATTAACACACTGCAAAATATTAAAATAAAAACAAAAATCATGCAAATAAATAAATAATAAGGCATATTTAATAGGTAATGCGTAAATGAGTTATAACTTGAATTAGTACTTAATTAAAGCTCAAACTTTTTGTTAATCTTTTGATGATATGCATATTTTGAAAGCACGATAATGCTTTCTATAGAAAAAACTAAACAAACCAGACTTGTGAAGTTTTTACTGGAGATCAACTTTTACTAGGTAAAATTTTCCAACTAACCTGACGAATGAGAGAGAGAGAGAGCGCAATTTCTTTACAAAACAAAATATTTGACGATAAAATGTCATATCTTTAATAATTAAAGAATGTATTTATAAAAATAAGAAATTGGTTTTGATTTAACATTTACCTATTCTTTTTGCCTCAAACAGTAGGTTTCAAATTTGGACTACCTGACTTAAGTTTTACGGACGAAGTTTTTTTTTATCATGTTCCTTCAATGATGTTAATATCATCGACTTTCTTAGAACTCTTGTAGCTTGAAAGGCGACGAAAAGTTGGTGTGTAAACTAAAATCACAGTCAAATTCAATTTTACCAGTCTTTTCAGCTCTGGTAAAATTTAACTATTTGCTGGTAACCATAGAAACATATACAAAATCTATGGTTAACAACTGAAATAACCAATGGTTACAAATAACCAGAGCTGAAAAGACTTGCACGCAAAAAACTGAAGATAGCATCTTGTGTATGATTTCAGGAGACTGATCGTGCACACTGACGCTGAGGTTTATGTTCAAGCCAAGTTGCACTCCAATTTATGATGAGTTGATGTTCGTTCATCACCAACCCATCTCCGGTGGCATTGACTAGCTTGGCTGGCAAGTCTTTAGCTCCAGGAGCTTTATGATTGTTGAATTGTTAAAATTTACTGACTTTATTCCAGCTGAAATGTCCATGTCTTAAATCTCGCGTTTCTGATGGGCTTTCTCGTTTTTCATTAAAACTCAGATTTTTTATCTTCTTCTTAGAGAAAGGAGTAGTTGGCGGGGTAAAACCAACACACAACAATTCGGGCTGTTTTAATTACAATTACATCAAACAAACACTGAGCACTTTTCTGCTCCTTTCTTTTAAGCTAATTTGATTGAAGATACAAGAAGCTATTGATGCACATTGCTTCATGGTTTTTTTTTTATTAACTTTGTACGGAACACTTTTCATAAAAGCACCAGAAAAAAAAAACATTTAGCAGCGTTTTTATCGAAAATCTGTGTCACTGACGCACTTACCAATGGAAACTGGCTCAGTTTCTTTTATGGAAGTGCCACTCATGGATTATGGGCTTAAAGGATATGTTTTGCTCTATCGACATTTCTGTCGATTCGACGCGGTATTGGATACTATTGTCAAGATAAGAATTTGATTAGCTTATCATTCACCACCGCTCTAGTTCTACATTAGAAGAAAAAAGGTTTTGAATCTGGATGCTAATATGAAAAGCTGAAAAATTAAGAATAAAAACGAACTTATGGGTCACAACAGCAGATTTCAAACTTGAAATCATCCAATACTGTATGTATTAAGCTGTTCCAATGGTGATTTCCTATTTTATGAAGATGATATTTATAAATACCGAATCCACACAGTGCTAACAGTTTAAAGTTTACCAAATCTTAAAATATGTCAACAGGAGTATTCACAGTCTGGTTATAAATGCTCTTTTATTTCGAACATATAACAGTTCAAGTGAACATATGTGATATATTTCTTTTTAAACACAATAAAATTGGTTAGTAGGTAGGAAAAAAAACTGTTACGAGGAAATTAGGTCCATAAATCCTTAATAACCACTATTATAAACCGTTTTGTTGCATTAACTCATGTGTCCTGAATGTATAGTCGGTTAAAAGATAATGCAGGTATATAACACGGGTCAACACGAATTTTGAGTCTGAGTTCTGTACCTCTGATTTTCATTACTTATGCCTAACTAATTAAAGAAAAAATATTTTTATCTAATAAAGTTTGCTTTTGTAGTTACTAAAACGAAATTTTAATTTTTATGAAACAGCTCTATTTTTTAATTTCAATTATATGTAAAAGGAAAACAGTTTTGAATTCACATATTTTTATTGACTTTAATTATACAAGACGGCATAAATAAACCCACAAATACAAAAAAGAATACAAAAAAGACTAAAAATGAACAGATTTGGTATTTCTTCTGTGTAAGTTGGAACTTTCTCGTATGAGCCCCCAAATGTAGTCACCCATCATGTTTTCATTTATATTGTCCTTGATAACGCTTTTCAAAGTTCATTACATCTTGGTGGAAACGTTCCCCTTGCTCTTCTGAATATACACCTAAGTTGTCTTTAAATTTATCCAAATGAGCATGTAGCATGTGGACTTTCAAAGACATTCTGCAACCCATAACATTGTGTAAAGGTACATTGTGTAAAGGTACAAAAGCAAACTTTATTTATTATAAATGGAGTTTCTGCTTTTTTTTCGATGTATACAATCAGAAAATATTCACTAAATAACAGACTCAAAGAAAAATATTTTTTTTGTTGACTTGTGTAATCATTCGTTTTTAAATTTGGGTGGCCATAAGTATGATTACTTGTTCCATAAAAAGTCCAAATTCATGGAGCAGATCATACAACAAACAGACTTTACTTTAGAGGTTTGGCTACTGTTTTTGGAGGTCAAGAAACCGCCTAGAGCTTGGAGACGTCAATCGCAATCCCGCACGAGATCTCTGGATACATTATATTTTAGCAACTGTTAATAATTGTACATAACTACATACGAAGATTGCTCGATAGCTAAATCAGGTTTTCGATTAGTTTCTCCTATCGTTTCTGCAGCCTATGCGGCTGACAAATAATCTCATCTATTTTGTCATCCTGAGAAAAGAGGTTTTGTCGTTTGTAAATGTTTAAAAACTACTTATGAGGTTTTATTCAGAACAGTTTGGTCGTTGTTGAAAAGGAAGAAGATCTCTGGTCTTTTTTTCTAAGAGTTTGTTTAATTCGTCGAAAAATAGTTCACCAAAAGATTGTAGTCTTGGAGTGATACAGATAGTGCGTAAGTAGTTTTTCATTTTCTCTCCCATCTGCGCAGCTGCGGCTGCGAGTTTTGTATTATATTGCCAGATTTGTAGCATGCTCTTTCCTATGGGATAATGACTCTTAAACTGCGACAATCGTCTGTCCATTCATTTTCCTGAATTCCACTGAGTGGCATTTAGCAAAGTAAGAAAACGTTTTTCTATTGTCTTGCTTATTACAGATCTTTTTCCTTATTTTTTTGAGTAAATTTTTGGGAAGAGATTTTTAGAGATGAACTTTTATTATTTGATATCTAGGCACAGGGATCCGAATTTCCTTTACACTTTTGGTTCGGTTATGAAAACTGTCGAAAATTTAACATAAAATGTCTAAAGCTTATGCAATAAAAAAAATACTTGAAATGATTTCAGTCTATTACCGAATGGCTGAAAAATATGTACATGCTGAAAGTGCAAAGATGCAAATGACTAAAATTGCGTTAACAGTCACTAACTCTATACAACCAATTTGAAAAAAAAAAAATTACACAAAATTATAATGCAAAGGAAACCAACATAAAAATGATAAAAAGCTGAACAAATTGGTTGACAGTTTTCTTAAATTTTTTTGTCAGTGGGTGGTTGGAGAAGAAAATTTACCAAAAAAGGATGTAAAAAAAAAACAAAAAAAGGTAATAACAAGGAATAAATTCAAGAACTGTACCGTCAAGAACAAATCTTTCGATAGACTGTTGGACTGAAGCTAAATAGTGGTAGAAGAAAATAAAAAATATGTTTTTTTTTATTAAATAAATAAGAAAATAAAAAAATGTTGTTGGTTTTAGCACTAATTGTAAAAATAATTTAACTTAATAATAACTTTAGCTCACACCAAAATTAAAACTAAATAATAATGAAGTTGAAATTAATGTAACCCAAACTAGCCAATCAATGTATGGTTGCATGAATGTGTTGTGTTGGAAATTATGTTGGTATGTTTAAATAAATTAAATATTATGTAAATTAGCATAGCGAAAATATATATATTTTGTTTTAAAGATTACAATTCAAAGGTCTGAATTTGAAATTAATATAAGCGAATTTTGAAACTGGACACCCAAATAAATTAAACAACTCGTAAAACATGATTTACTTACCAAGAAGATGATAGTTGGACTCGCGCTCATATTTGAATGTAAGACGGCCATAGGAAACATGGTTAAGATTCTTAAGCCATTCGAAGAATGAAACTGTCACACCACCAGCGTTGATGTACAAATCTGGAATGACCAAAATATTTCTGTCGATAAGAATTTTATCAGCAGCTGGAGTTGTTGGTCCGTTGGCAGCTTCAGCAATAATCTGAGAAAAGGAATGATTTATAATGTTCTGATTAAAAGCAAGTAATTTTTATTACATACCTTAGCTTGGATTTTGTGGGCATTTTCGCTGGTGATAACTTTTTCAACTGCAGCTGGAATAAAGATGTCGCATGGTTCAAACATGAGGTTTTCTCCTTCATATGGTTTGGCTCCTGGGAAACCGACGATAGTTCCAGTTTCGTTTCTGTAGTCTTCAAGTTTCTAGGTGAAAACAGATTTTTTTAAAAATTATTTTTATTTTTCTAGTATATTTGTAAAGGGGGTCATTTATTTTGAGACGTTCAAAGGACATTAAGGAAGTTATCAACAATCCGCGGACATGGCCGGGGTCGAGGTATTTAATATAAGACCAACTAATTCACTATAGAACCTGTAGAACCGAAAATAGTTGACGTTTTTCGAAATGTTTCTAAAGATATTTATCTTGACGAAACCTGCCCATGTAGCTGCTCGGGCTAACCCACCACAATTGTCCTAAATAATCTTTATGACAAGCCCTAATATAGCGGAAGGCTGATTGACTTTGTGGTGATTAGAAACATCACGTAAGCAAGCGATTTCAGAGTACATGGGCACATCGGTCTCATTGGATCAATCAACTATTAACCGGATCCAAGACATTGCGATGATAGAAGTCAGTCAAACGATTAGTGGCACTCCGAACTATTTAAATATCAAATTCCGACCACTATCTTGCCAAGTTACCAGTGCGAATTGCTAAGATCCCGCGTTAACGAGGAATTATCTCTAAGAAGATTAAAACCAAAATGTAAAAATAGCAAGAAGTCACCAGATCCTACACGAATCGTATCTCCTACACTCTAAATCTTACTACAAGCCGCCAGTGTTGATTATAGAAGATCAATGACATGTAAATGCCAAGAAGGCATCAAAACGGTCGAAACCAATGTACTTGGTTTCATCGAGCTACACAAAAGAAGAAGATGACAAATGCCGAACTGCTTATGCACCAAAAAGCTCAGATAGGTATGGACAAACGGTAATCCGTAAGCTATACTAATAACTTCTCCTTTTCCGATGATGTTAATGATCTCTAATGAAACCACAATTTTCACTTTTTACCGCTGCACCAAAGGATTAATAAGCAAGACGCTCAATGTTGTTGCAGTTGTTTGTTCTAGGGCATTTTTGGCCAGATCCTTCTTCCATAATTTCGCAAAGCAAAAAGTTATCGCATGTTTTTGACACTTGAATACTTCTGGTTTTGTTATTTGATTAATTTTTACTACGCCGAAGATCTTCAGTTGCGTAATTCAAGTTATCTTCTACCACCACGGATGCCTCAATGCCTGCAACTACGTAAAAGGGAACATGATAGTTGAATCGCTGTCGGTAAGCAAAATGCAAGCGTTAGACCTAGTGAACCATTCTAAATGGACGATGACAGACACAATTCTCTTAGACCTGATATTGAGAAACTGTAGACACTAGTTGTGTTCGTTGAGCCCTGGGTCGCCCTGAAGTCCCTCCAAAGCGTTTTTTTAAAAACCTCAACTTGCCCTGGGTAACAAATTCTCTGTTTTTTTAGACCTGGGGTCGCCCTCAACTCGCAATGAAGTTGATTTAGGTATTTTGTTGGGTCGAACTGAGGTAAAGAAATTGACATGTGTGTTGTCAAACACATGTTTACAACTGAATATTTGATTTTGATTTTGCAATGCAAAGAAAAGAAATTATAGATTTATTTTAACAAAACTAAATAGAAAACATACAAATAAAACAAAATGTAATTGTTTTATGTTTTAGAATGTACCAAAAGCAACAAATTTCAAGTTTTAATTTCGGAAACAAATATTTTTTTTTCTTTTTCTTTTTGTCAACAGCTCAAAACCTACCCTTGTGCGTTTTTTTGAGAACCAATCAACCCAGGTTTTCTGACAGCTCTTGGGGCTGTCAAGAAAACCTGGGTCGACCCTGGGTAAAATTGGTAAAATTCAACGAACACAACTATTTGAAAGCATATAAACATTACTGCTGCTTGGCAGTCGAATTGTTTGAACCCGCTGAAGATGATTTGGTAAGGAGCATGCAGCAACTTATCATAAACAAATGATCGGAATGTTGAATGCCCGATGAATCGAACATCAGCACTGCGTGCTGCGCTTTAATCCAATTTTATTATGAAAAACTTTCGAAATGCACATCATGAGATTCGAACTCAAGCATTATCAGATTTGCTTAGTCTTTGAAGTCGTATGCACTACGCTATCCACCGCTTATGACCACTGACATCACATTTCACAGGTCGAAATGTGATGTTTGTTTTCTCAAACGCACTTTTGTTTGCATCAATTATAAAGTAATCAGTCTCCTGAATACTGCATACTAGATCTTATCTGCCGCTATGTGTGGGCTTCTTAAATAAGATAAGCTGATCCGTCCTTATTGATGTGAATTTAGACTAGGCCGACAGATACGAGAGGCAACAAGTCGATACGTAATCACCTCTTCCTCTACTTCAAAACTGCTCATGACATCATTTCTAGAGATGAAACTCGTTCAGATATGCAGTATGAAGGAAACAACCTCACTGTGACATTTTTATGTAAGTATTCAGATATGCAATTCACCACATATTTTAAAAGGGATCGAAACAAGGGTGTTATCTTACGGCACAACATCTTTCAAATGTTGATATAAGTGCTGGTGTATGGACTTTGGACTAAGAAACCAATTGAGTAACAAAGCTCTAACTCGAAGGACTAAATTATCACTGTAAAAGAACTTGGTCATCCCAGCCTTTTTCTGTGGTGTAGAGACAGGATACGACAACAAAATTCCTTCTTTACTATAAAAATCGAATCGAAAACTAGTATATATTGCAAAAATCACAATGGCAGTATACTTAATCGTTTTCATACTTTCCTAGCAAGTAAGTAGTTATAAGAAAATTGAAATATAAAAACTTAATATACAAATAAAAAAATACTTTCCTCAAATCAACGAATTTCCTCTTTACCCTGGGTAATTCTTTTAAGTTCATTTTAATAACTGGGACAAGGCTCCCTCAGGCAATCGAAAAGAACTGCCGTAAATACAATAAATCTGAAGTCGCTACGATAAGCTTTTTTACAATAAATCCAAATGGTCTAACTTGTTTCCTTGTCTGTTTAATGTATTGAACTTATTTATGATACCTACTATCCTAATAAGGACAAACGATGTTTTTTGTTGAGAAAATAATTACAAGGACAACAAATTCACATAACCTGCAATGTCTAATTCCGGTATATGAAAAAATTCATCAGTATAGTTCATGGATAAAAGACTTACTTATTTGTTTTCTTCTATTTCTATAAAGCAGGTTCTAAAGACCTTGGCATGGTAAAATTTAAAACTATAACGTGAACGTGTTAGCAACTCGTCTTCAAATCAAAAATCAATAAGTGTGCTTCGAAGTCTAAATTTAAATTCAACAGACGGTCTGTTTTTTGTACACGTGGTGCTGCATAATTCTCATCCAATTTAAACTATTACAACAATTTCCTGACATTTTCTAACCCCATTAATACAAAGTTACCAACCCCACAACAGGAAATCATTTAAAGTATTTGCAAATCGATTTAACTCACATGTCATCGGGTATTCTAAAAATAGAATACAAACATTTTGCAAGAACATACGAATTTTTTGCAAACATCTGTCTTATGATAAAATGCTTTGAAAATCAGTTGTAGTTTCTACACAAAAATAATTATTGCTACATTATTGTTAGAATTACCTTGGGGTCAATGCCTTCTGAATTATAGATTGATCCATCATGTTCGATAATTCCAACACATGTGGCACCAGCACGGACAAGGTAACGGCATGTGTGAAGACCTACATTACCGAAACCTTGAACAATGAATGTCTTGCCACCCCAACCGGGTGTTGTACCTGCAAAGAAATTATACAAAATATAATTACAAAAATCTATATAAGCGAAAGATTGAATTGTGTAATCAAATTTGAATGCAGTTGTTTATGCAATTCTGCGCACACCAGTATATAACAACACACTCACCAATCATACTCATGTAGTTGGCCTCGTTAATAAAGTTCTCCAATCCATGGAAAACACCACGACCGGTTGCAGACACACGACCATGGATTCCACCTTGGTTAATTGGCTTTCCTGTCACACAGGCATGTGCATTGATATCTAAATGACCAATTGTCTTGGCATATGTATCTGCAATCCAGGACATTTCACGTTCACCAGTACCCATATCTGGGGCGGGTACATCAACACCGGGTCCAATAAATCCTTTCTTGGCCAATTCAAGAGTAAAACGACGTGTAATTTTCTCCAGTTCATGTTCAGAGTATGTTTTAGGATCAATTCTAAGACCAGCTTTAGCTCCACCAAATGGTACATCAACACAGGCACACTTAAAGGTCATCAAAGCAGACAAAGCTTTTACTTCATCACGACACACGTCCAACGAGAAACGAATACCTGAAGGGATAAAAAGAAATGTTGTATTAAAATGTTGTCATATTTTGATGCAACATTGAGCACAATGGTGCTCAATGTTGCACCATGCGATACAAAAATTGAAGATCTTTTAAAACATAAAAGATGGTAACAACATCCGGTTTTCTTATGTCACATAGAAAAGCGGAGTTCTGAGCAAGTAACCAAATCCATAAGCAGTGCATATGGACATCCATTTGTATGATTCCTTTCAACAATAAATTTATAAAAAGAAAACTTTGTCATCCGGAAAATGATTTTACCAGAAATTTTCAAATTGTTTAAAAACACCACTTGATATAATTGCGTGGGACGAAGAAATCTTTTCAAGTTGTAGGTGTCCAATGCCGTAACAACTGAATACACTACAATTTAAACACTTTTTGTTTGCCTAATTGTATACTTTTGGATGGATTCCAATTTTTCGAAATAAAAATTTTAGAATAGATTATTTAATTTGAGACGAGTCATACGGTCTAGTTCATATTAGAAAATAAAAATAAGTGCACTTGTACATTCACTTTTCATTTAATTTTATTGAAAATCAGCATTGTGTTTGGGATGAATCATATGATAAGTCTTCACAAGTCGTTTTCATTCAGTATTATAGGTCATTTGTGATGTGATTTCATAATTTATTTATTAATACACATCCACTTTAAAGAAAACAATATCCACGTGATAATAAAGACTTTGTTGTTAGGCGATCAAAGTTATAAACATTTATTTAAATTATTGTTTATCACATCAATAAAATAACAATAATTATTATCTTTTTGATAGGGGCATTTAAAAAGATATGGAGCTTGGCAAAAATTACTTTTCAATACTTGACTTGAATCAGTATTGAAGTATTTAATGATTACTCACGTGATGAGATAGCTAGTAGTTGACAAATCGATATGATATTGCACAAAACGTTCCAATTATTTTATCTTTAATCGGAAGATAATTAGATTTTCATGAAAAAGTTGCAAATAAATGGAGAAGTGCATTATTTGGATTCGAATTTCTTCTAAAATGTTGTTAGATAATAATTAGTGTGTCATATTGAAGCATTTTGTTAACGACAAGTTCGTTTATCTATTTTAATGATTGATAATCTAAAAAAAAACTATGTATAAACATATGTATTGAGATAGATAAAAAACCGGGTCATTCACGTTCGTTACTATGTCCCCGAAAACGAATTCTTTGAATACAAGCCAGAGCATGTGATTTTTGTTTGTGAATCTACTTAATGTAATCTACGTTGTACTATGAGGGTGTGGTCTATGACGTCAACGACAAGCCTCTTTTTGTTTAGTAGATTAAAAGTTTTATACAACTCACACTGACGTTCTACTTAAGTTCTTTACTTTTTAAATACAAAATGCATATTTAAAACAATGTAGACTACAAGATTAATATAATTTACCCATAGTGACACCTTAGGGTTAACAATAAAGCTGCAATTATTTTAATTTGCGAATGTATTTTGTGGGAAAGCAAGTTATGTACATTCGTATAAGAAAATCGAAATCGAAATAACTACGTAACACTAGGTACATTATGATGATAGAGAAGACAAAAATTGGGTCTTTCATTTTTAAAACATTTGCTTCGCAGGATGAAGCGATTTAAACTTTTTCTGTTTAGTCAGCCCTTGTCGCATTGATCTGCTTAGGCTATGGTTTCAATGGCAGCAATGTTTATAAGCGCAGAACTTTAGAAAACGGAATCGTTTTGGTGCAATAAATTCAATCATAGCGATTGATACACTTATTATTTACAGTCACACTTATAACTGAGTCATATAAAAGTAAGCATACACTAAATTACAATACCATTTCATTACACATTGCAACTTTTTGGAAAACTGTTTGTATCATTACAAAAGTGAATATACTTAGGTACATCATAAACTGGTGTTCTACAAAATCTAAGGATTTGGTTTCAAGAACACCTGTTCAGTGGCGTAACTAGAATATTTTCTGGGAGGCAAACTTTTTTTGTATTAAAAAAATGAATACAAAAATAATTTCAAATGCAATTAGCTTAAGTAATTGAGGCCCTGCACTTATTAGGCAGGCATTACTGTCTAGCAGGTAATGCTATGGAATCAAATAGGCAGGTAAAGATTGGAAAACTGTGATATCTGTGCTCGAAATAATGAGCAAGAGCAGCGACTCTTTGGGTGTGACTTTGTCCTTGAAAAACGAATACGGAAAGACGTCTTAAGGTACGATTATGTAAGCGAACGCCTAATAACAATCCGCATCAAGGCTAATTTGAGAACATCAGTCTGATTCGAGCACACACTCCTACAGAGAAAAAGACTAACACCATCAACAAAGAAATATTTTTCGATCTATAATCCTAACTAGACGAAACCTAATACAAGGTCCACAAGTATTCTTGTTAAGACGTTAAAATTGTTTCTATAGACTTTAACGTCAAATCTAGTAAGGGAAACGCTTATACTTGAACTTTTGGAAAATATAGCTTACATCTCCGATAATAGATAAAGCCTGATTGTCTTCATGGTTAGAAGAAACATTGTAGAAGCAAGCACGCTATTTTTTCATTCCAGAATGGATAATGGCACATGACGTATCAACCAGGTCGACCACTATCTTGTTACTGCCAAGGTACGAATGAAAATCTTATTTTTTTTTTACTTTTAAATCTAAACCTATGTGCTTAGCTTTAACCCGCCACCAAAACAGAAACCCCTAGATATGTCTGATAAATAATGCACAACAAAAATTTTTTCTTTAGGGCTGGTCAAATAAATTTCCAAGTCGTTAGCAAGAAGTTAATTTGCCACAATAGCAAGCTAGTGCGACCCAGTTTTGCTCTTTATTTAATTTATTTTCAACAATGAAAAATAAAATTAATTAAATATTTGTTTTATGAATGCCAAACGAAAGCGTCACTTTCATTTGTACAGAGAAACCGAACAAAGTTCAATTAAAAGTCTGTTGACATCAATCAATCAAATGGATTTTTTTTTATTTATTCAGCCGTTTCTTTTTAGTAACAAAAAACTTTAAGGTAGAAGCATAAAATGACTAATTGAACCAAAATATTTATATTAATATTTTCAGAATATTATTTAAACAAACAAAACCACTAAAGAAACAAACACAAATAAATACTAATTAAAACATTTCGAAATGTTAACTTTCAATGTTCTATAATTAGATTGAATAATATTCTTTTTTTTTATTTAGAAACGATCGAAGATCATGTGCTGTTTTTAGTATGTAGAACAAAACAGATGAAACACACCTCTTTGCAGGCCCCCAGACGAGCGCAGATAATCAAATATTAGATGAGTCTAGTTGGTAAATAGTTTGCTAGATAAGTATACAAAAAAAATACAATAATTTGAAAGTGATTTAGCGACAAAAAAAATTGTTTTTAGCTTTCAAACACTCCCACAAGTAGAACCTTATCAGTTTTGTTTGATTATTTTGTCTAAGAAGATTTTTTTTAGCAAATAAACGCTGAGATTTATTGAAGAATTTTTGCCAGTGGAATATTTTTTTAAGAAAATAAAGAAAATATTAAAGAAAATAACAACATATAAACTTGTACGAGCAAGTCAAGTTCGCATTTAATTTTTTTTGTTTTGATTTGTAAATAACCAAGAGATGAAGAAGTAATTTTGTCTTTGCAATACAGGTAGGTACATAAAATAAACCTCGTATTATTTTTCTTTTTTAAAACTTAGTTATTTACATATTGAAAAAAAAAAATATTAATCCTGGTCCCACTTTAGTAAGACTCAGAATAAGCTTCAGTTTGATTGTTGGCTTAGAATACTGGATTGGAGAGGTTTATTTTATTTATTTATTTATTTATTATGAAATTGGTTTTCTTGTAATCCTTTGAATTCTTCGCATTGCATAAATAGAATAACCCAAAAATTGTAGTCAATAAATCAAATGTATACTTTGAATTGTAACATATTCAGATTGCATTTATTTAAGTAATAAAATAAAGGTAATTAATGCAATCAAAAGATCAACTCTCAGCAGCTCAGGCATAAATCAATAAACTTCTAAATACATTTTAGGAAGATCGGAACTTGTATAGGGTCAGAACTTAACTCGTACACTAGAGAGTTATGAATAAACAATAAAGATCTTTGAGTAAATATTGTGAAGTCCATAGAGAACACAGATGGCTGCAATACTTCGAAAAGTCTTTTCGAGGAAACCCATGATTCCGGCGGGGTTACATCAAACGCTCTGATGGAACATGAACTGCTTCAAACAACACCTGAATTGGAACAGATTATCACACAGCATTTATGCAACATGCTTCATAGATAATCAACCCATGGATCAGGGTAATCTTTAAAAGATTCATTACAAACATTACCGACAGCTAGAAAAATGCCAAGGTAGTCTTAATTCTTAAGGCTGGGAAACCTTATTTTTTCATAAATCGCTGAAAACCTGACTGCCAGATATACTATAGATTCCACATTTAAAGAGCTATCTTCTTGGACAGCAACAATGGCCTTGAGGTTAACCCCAGAAAAAGCGATCATGTGCTAGTCGCGTAGAAAAGGATAATCCTAAACTTAACGGAACTCCTCTGAAACAAAATTTCTATCACTTCTATTAACAGAGCAATTTTGGTTAAAATGGCTCAGGGTGAACAAAAATGTCTTTTCTTAAATCGATAATAAATTATGGCAACCTAATGATAGATCCTTACTGGAGAACGTTATTTGTTTTCTTAGAATATACCCAAGAATCATATCCTAAGCCTAAGGGATTGCGTATTACTATGTTTCTTCAAGTAGTCATGAGTTTAATTTTACTATTCATCTGTTCTGATCGGAATCAGATTTGCATCGCAAAATAAATGCATATACATACAACAACAATACAATATCCCGCTTAGTTTTTAGATTTTGTAAGGTTTCAATACCTTACAAATCGGAGGTAATACAGCTATTTTTGTGCACAGTTACTAGGAAAGTAAACACTAATAGAAACAAAAAACGCTTTTGAAATATCTAATTAAAATCCGTCATAAAAGTCAAACAAATTATTTCAAAGTCAGCAAACAATAATTTGCGGCCGGCATTTATTAAAAAATATATTTTTACAATGTCCCAATCTAAAACAAATGTCTTCGATTCATAAGTGCCGATACATAATAGGTACATAATGTAGATACATATGTGTGATCAGTAGTTTTATTAACACTAGGAACTGATTAGACAAGCAAGGTGTACCTTAGTATTTTTGTCTAATCCAAAACTTGAATTAGCTTTTTTTTTCGTTTAAATAACAACGTTTTATAAACCTGATATCTTTTCATTCTTCTCAATAAATATGTCATGTTGAATGATTTTTATATATTGTCGAAAAAATACACACGTGATTACGGAATGATTTCTATCACACAATGTTCAGTTAAGTGGTAGAGCAATGTGGTGACATTTACACACCAGATAAAACAGGATTTCAATTTGTATTATCTTCCGTCATTTTTGTATATGACAAAAAAATAACTGTGAGAATAAATTAATTTGGTAGTCGTTGAGGGGTTGCGAACATAAACTGAACTTATTAAATATTATAACCATTGCTTATTGGCTGAGTGTTCTGTTGATGGTTCCATTTTTTTTTTTTTTTTTTTTTTTTGATTAAATGACTAATTTTAATTATCATAACAACAATAAATTGAAAATAAATTGATGGTAAGTGGCTTCTCTTTAATTTTTGTTATACAGTTTAAAAATAGACTGAAAGCAATATCGACGATTTCATCATTACAAAGTGCGATGGAATTAAAAATGATCCTGACTGCTTTCAAATTCATATGACAATATCTGTGAGATATTTAATTGAAAACTAGCTCATCCGGATCACACTTGCATTTCATGTATTAAACAACAACACACGATATAGCTTTGGTTCCAGATGTTGCAGTATTCCGCAATCGATTTTGGATCAAAGGACATCAAAAATAAAACTATTGTAACCACTAGACTACCTAAACCTTATATTAGAAAATGGTCATTCTATGAAAAGTACCCTTTATTGGCAATTTTTTAGAAGAGAATTAACAAAAAACTAATTTCTTGTAAAGAAAATTATTAAAACACTTTTTAGAAAAGGTAAAGATTTCTATAACGGTAATATGGTGAAACAAAGCTACGATAAGACGGTATTTGTATGGTCTCCTCGCAACGACAGTCTGACGTCACAAGCAAATTTGTCCTTGCACCGCCATTGTGCTCTCATTTTGCACCGTGTCCTTGTTAGCTACATACAATGACGATCACACGTATGACACAAGTCTGTCATTTTTGTCCGAAAATGCAAGGACAGTCGAAATTTGTCATTGTGTCATTTGCCATTTGTTATTCTTGCAAGGATAAGCAAAACACTGACGATCACACGAATGACAACTTTCAAGTTTATGGTGACCTGAAAGAGCAATGACAGTTGTCATTTTTCACAAGGACGATTAAACGAATGAAACAATTTATGAGAAAAGCAGCTTTAGGCCTTCAAAAATACGTGCATCCCGATACCAATTTTAATTCATTCTTCGCCTCTGCCTTAGCCTGTTACCTGTTCTTGCAAACAATCGAGGCAATCGAAGTGAACAAAACCTCACCATTTATCCGGAGATTATTAAAATCAAATAATCGTTATTTTGTTTTATCTTTAAATTTTAAACGATAGATATAAACACTTTCGATTGAACTACTGCCACAACAGTGTTCGTGAACACAGGAGGTTGTTGTTTAGTTCACACTTCTCAAAGTTTTCTTTTCCAGTTTAACACTTTGATTCCGAAGTCGTGCCGAACATTTTTAGTTTATTACTTATTGGCAGACTGAATGTTCTTACGCCGTTGTGGTCTAAGTACCGTTATTAATTTGGTTTCGAAAAAGATACACGATCTTAACAAATATGCACACTATAGATTTTCTCTTTATTTGTTTCTTATAAAATCTTTAAAACAATATAATTGGGTAACTTGCCTCAAAGGCAAGTTAATGGGATCCTGTACTATTCTTTTCTACGAACGGTCATGTTGGTTTGGCGGGATTCGTCGATTTAGCAGCAATGACTTAAATCGACTTTTTCCTTATTGGAAAACTCTTGAGCACTTATCTTTATTGGAACAAAATAAAATCAAAATCATCCCAGACACTTCCTAATGTATGGATAATTATGTAAAAACCGTTAGCACTAAATTACAAAAAAAAAAAAAAAAATTTTAAATTTTATTCTTTATATCAAAATAGTTGTAGCCATTTTCGAGTCATTTCGAAATAATAAGTTTTCATTATAATCTGGCAAGAACAAATGGGTGGCAGTGGTTCAGTGTCAGGTAGCATTCTTTTTTCTATTCTGTACGCATCCCAATCTCAACTGGAAGCCATCAGTGTAAGATGATTACTAGCTAATTCTCAATCCACTGCGCCAAAAACAATTCTATCATATCTCTCTATTTCATCTTAACTAGTGTTGTGCAACAAATAATTGCATTAGAAAAGGCAATGTGCCTTACAAACACTGAGTTAAATTATTTAATGTTCGAATTTCTTCTATATTTATAGACGCACAAATAATATTTCATCAAAATCGCTTCGCTTAATAATGGCTTAATTGACTGGACTTTGTACTATAGACAAGATAATTACCTAGACAGTCGACCGGAACACTTTCATTCGTTCCTTATTCCTTATCCATAAATACATATGCTCAGTAAAATGCCTTTTAATGCCTATCATTGCACAGTTTAATAATCTCTATTTAAAATATACAGGGTACCACGCCGTGCTTTAAAAAAAATAACTTGTCACAAGTAATGCGGCTTGTAAAATTAAAGAAAGCGAACCAGTTCTGCTCTATGCTGATAAACACTCTGCATTTATAAAATTCTTAAACATTGTTTTTGTTTTTAACTTGAAAAACAAATTGATATAGCAGAGAAAGAGAAGTACACGTGACACCATATGTACCTATGTATGTAATTATAATCTCCTTCCAAATAAACACAATTCTTGATGCTAACTTTTAAATAATCTTAAATTGATGCAGTTTAGTGATGTAATATTGATGTTATTAATATTTTGTATAACCAATCAAACGACTTTCAACATATTGGACGTAAACAAACTCTAATGATCCAGATTCGTTCAACTGACACTTGAAATAACCACTCTGTACAAAATGCATTTTATTTTCCCCCATTTAAATGGGGTTAAGGGGCCCTTAGTTTTAAGATCACACATGAGGGATATTAAACTTTGCCTCTTTTTTATTTGATTACATCTTTATAAAGAGTGAAGAACAACCTCTTGTTTACATGCAAATTGGCTACTGTATATAATGTTTCACACGATTTGTTTATTCATTGAACTACACACTTCAGTTACTGTTTTTGTATTCAATTAAATTTTTATGCATCGTTTTTGGCTGAAGTAAGCAAAAAATACAAAATAGTGTCTAAATAATTGACACACCATTTAAATATTAGATCATTTATTAATTCAGTAATTTACAAATACTCGTGATTTTTAGCAAATTTGTATAAAAACAAACAATATTATTGGTTCATGGGAACAAACAAAATACGATATTATGACTCTGATTTAAGATTAAAATCTGTTTGTTTGTAAAAGTAATTATTATCAGATTGTAGATTCTAGAAATGGTGTCAACGTCGTCACATTGCTACAACTTAGCAACAAATTCACCTGAATATTGTTATCTTATTTAAAAACAGAAACAAGATTGGTAACATTTATTTTTAGAAGCAATACCTATTCCTGATTATTGTTACCTACCTATTACAAAAAGTATTTTAATCATACACGTAATATAAGGTAGGTACGAGTCACTATAAGAAAGAAGGTGTGTCGCAATCCAGAGGATAAACATTTTCATAAACTTAACACATATGATGTCAAACATATAATTATTGTTATTTTTATTTGTGATTTATACGACTATAGAGATGAAATATAACTCTCATACATTTTCTACATCGTCCAACATTTTGAACAAATTTTGTTAAAGCATTTTTCGATTTCAAAGGATGACAGAGTTTTCACCAACATTTGTTTGGGATTCTCGGGGACGTCTTATTATTTTTTAAACTACGACACTAACTGTGATGTCGGGTCATAGTTCACAGTTAGCTGCGACTATTATTTAAGGACTTTGTTTACCTTGTTTTTGTTAACCTTGTCTCTGGTAACAACCTCAACTTTTAAATCAATAGCTGTCTACTTGCTCTAAGAAAGCAATTGGGAAACAAAACCTCTACTCGAATAACCAAATTATTACTGTATAAGACCCTGGTGGTCCTAGTCACTCTCTATGGTCCAGAGACGTGGACATTTTTAAGATCGAATGAGGAAATGTTTGGTAGTTTTGGGCGAAAAATCCTTGGACGGATCTTAGGATCAGTATCTGTAGATAATGTGTGGCGATGGTTTAGAGATGAGTACATATCGGTGGAGTAATTAAGCAAAAGAAGATCCAATTTTTTAACGAACTGTCTAAAGGCACATAATTTCGCGTACGCGAATTAGTTCTCCACCGCTCCTGGACATACCTTAAACGGAGCAACGAAGTTTCGTGAGCGGGACTGGACTGCAAAAAAGTAGCCAAAATCCCTTGAACCCGCAAACCAATCCACTCAGGTACCTACCTACAGTTTAATAACTGACAAAAGCGCCTGCCAGACTACTGAACATACCCTAAGCGGAGCAATGAAGTTGCGTGAGAGGGTCCAGACAGGTACTGTTTAATAAGAAAACTGTTTCTGTAGAACTATTTCGCGAAAGTCAAATTGTGTGCCTTTAGACTCTTCTTTTTTAATTAAAAAAATCTTTAATTCATTACCTTCATTTTTATATTACGTGATATTAAAAACCAACATTTTTGGATATTTTGTCTAAAGATTGAAAAATAAATACTTATTAACAACAGGATATACCTACCTTAAATACTTCTAGAACTTTCTATTTTGTGGCTTTTGACAATGAATAACAAAAAAAGATGTAAGGTACCTACATACAAAGGTGTTTTGTATTTAGTTTTCGTTGTTTTACATTATAAAATTCAAGAACACTTTGGAAATAAGTCTACGCCCCCTTTTTAATGTGATTCAACAAAGAAAATCGTAAATGTGAGATATTTAAATTTTGTTCTCAGCCACATAATAGGTACCTACATAATTATATGCACACATTTTGAACTTTTCATCTAAAATATCAAAGCAAATTATTATATTTTGGCTAACGCTAGCTGTTTCGCAAAAATAATGTGTACATCTAGGTAGCTACCTTCATAAGATCTGTCAAACAAAAACTTTATTACAAAAAAAAAAATATTTTTAATTTGATTTCAAATCTTACTATTGAAACTTGTTGGAATTATATGTATGTTCCAAGATTTAAAGTGAAATCAAAATGCTTCTTTTTTGTTATTTTGCGTTTTTCTGTTTGGGATATTAAAACTAAATTACATAACTTAACTACAAGAGAAGAAAGGAAATAACAAGAAACTCAACACACACAATGTGCAGCATTGCAGAATACCGAGTATCAGATTTGACACGTATCGATTTATTCATCAAAACTTGAATAAATTAGCTATATTCCTTAAAGGAAATTTTCGTGAACAAAAAAATTGTAGATATAAAGACTTACCTCCTTTTGTTGGAATACGATGTGTACTGTGCTGAGCACGGTAACCTGTAATCATTTCGTAATCTCCAGAATCACGACGCAGGGGGAATGCAATCTCGATGATATGGTCACATGGTTGCATAAGCATGAGAATTCCTTTGACTTTCTTGCGTTTTTCTTCATCGGAGATTTTGCCTTTCATTTCGTCAGTTAGACGGTCCTCGGCAATCTGGCATCCTTTATGGAAGAAATATTCCACCATGTCAAAGAATCGAGGATCCTTGTCAGTGGGGACATTCTTTAGCCGATCGGGAATCTGATGTTCAGCATATCCACGCGATTGAAGAATTGCAGTTGGCAGAGCCTTGACGAGGGTGGAAACATCCTGCTTAACAGCAGAATGCCTAGCTAGATTCTTTAAGTGATACATTTTTGTATATTAGATAAGTTTTTTTTTCCGCTAGTAGGGAGCACACAAAAAGGAATTCACAAAATATGTGTATAATATATAAATTAGGAAACTTTTTTTCTTTTACACAACCGTTCACTGACCGACCCCGCAACGAACTGATCGAATGGTGAATGGCTAGAATTATTTTATTTGATGAGACGTTGTTAGCTGAACGAAAAAGCCTGATACTGGCGATATTTGCGAACCAGTTAAATAAATAAGCAAGGTATGAACGTGGAGAGGAATTAAAGAAATGTAGGTTTCTCTTGTGTTCTCACAAATTTAATCTTCTTTGAAATGCAGCTGTATTAACTTTTTGCAAAACTTTAAAAGGCGCAAGCCTACAGAACCACTTTTGTTTGGGGTAATCGGTATAGTAGAATCGCATGTAGAATCGCGCTGAAAAAATTGCAACGCTTGACATGACAGCTGTCAATGTCGCTTTCACTACTATAGGGCTTTTTAGGTAACAACGATATAACTCTTTCTCGTTCTCACAGAATTGTCAAAAACAGCAGTATGATGAACAGCTGATTTTTTTTTTATCATTGTTGAAAAATTGATTGAAAACAAAAGCGGGAATTTTAAAGATTTGTGCGCGAAAATTGTGAAAATTGTTGGTTTTGCTAATTAAAATAAATTTTTAAGCCACGGAAATCACAAATTTCACACAAAAAAGAATACCGCATTTAAAAATTATTTCCAAATTGTTTTCTTCAAGATCTTGAGTTTGACAGTTTGAAAAAAGCGCGATAGATATTTCAATCTGTCTTCATCATAGTGTGAGCTTTGACAAGATGGTAAAACTCCCTATCGCTTCTATCATTCGTGCCAGTTATACCACTTTTCTCTTTTTTTTAATTTGAAAAAGAAACGTGATTTTGCAAACAGAATAATAAATAAATAGAACATCATTTCCGGAAGACGATGAAAACTCGAAATCCCGATTTGAACTGAGATTTTTTCATCTTCTTTTACACACACCACAATGTTTGACACAGTCAACTCGTCAAGTTTGTACTGATTTGACGTTGTATCAGTTTGTCTCCTTCTATTCTTGTTTTTTTGTCTTCTTTTATTGATATTCAGCAATTTAAAACTGAACAAAAGTAAAATCATACACACAACTACAAAGCAATAAAATACTTTTGTGTTTCATTCGGCAACAAATTCTAAAATCTGAAATTACCAATGAAAAACCACATAAAATTGGGTTGGCAATGACTATTTAGGCGTTTTTCTTTTTTAGCTCTGAGCAGAGCACGGAGTGGGACCTGAGCTTGTCGAGTGAGCATTGAGCAAAGTAAGCTCCGAGTGCTCTGATTTATTTATAAAACACACTTGAGCACTTCACTGTCATATCAACTCACAATCTATAAAATAACATGAAAACTGCATGAAGTTGGCCGCGCTCTACTTCATTCTCGGTCTACTCCATAATTTTATGCTGAGCTCATAGAGCGTGCTCCGATATCAGTAATAGAGGACTATCGCATAAAATCAACAGATGCCGTCTCTATCATGTAATTATAGAAAAATAGAGAGAGCAACAGTGAAACGAGGATCGTTCCATTATTTAAATTCTATGTGATCTGCCCATATGAAACATAAACTGTGCAAATATACAAAAGGGCTTTTAAATGATTATGGATAAAAACAAAATAATTACGAGTGAATTAAGTACAAAAAATAGCATGGGAACTGTAGTCTTGTCAAACGAACATAATGAAATGAATGTTCCCAGTGCTATAGTTCCCGCCAAACGAAATCGACATAATTTAATTTCAAATTTTAGCTCATCTATCTCTTCAGTATGTGTGCTGTCAGCAGCGCAGCTGTCATTTCGTCCATGTCCGTACTCCGTGAAGTCCATGAATTTGTAAAAAAATCTCTATTTCATTTGTGAAAAAAACAATTTTTTTATAAGAATTGATATAAAAAACAAGTAAAAATATCTGATTTTATATAAAAAAGACCTGAACCGAATACTGTCCAGTAGTCCGACCATCTACTAAAAAACTGCACGCACATGCCACTTGCACGTGCCCTAAATTGAAAATTGCACTTCAATTGATTTTCTTCGATTATTTTTGAGAGGGGTGCATTTTAAAATTATGTCTTTATAAGCTGAAAAATAAATCAATAAGATTAATCTACTAGCAATGGCAAAAAGCAGAAGCATTGTTTATCTCGGCTATGAGGACGAAGAAGTTACAGAGAAGCATAGGAATCTCATGAATAGTACTGTCAATAAAATCGGAGGATGTCCTGTAAGTAAAAATTAGTATAATTTTTATTGCATAACAGCAAATAGTTAAATGTAATTGTCTTTCAACAAAGGACTGGCCAGTAGCTGATATTAAAGTTCCAAATTGTCCGATCTGCAGTTCCGTTCGTCCTCTAATCGTTCAATTGTATGCTCCGCTAGATAATTCCCAATTCCATCGTACATTATACGTATTTGCATGTTTGCACCCGACTTGTTCCAGCACTACCAAAGGATGGCTTTGCTTGCGTACACAGAATTTAGATACATCTAGCTATGACATTGAGTCAGCAACAGCGAATAAAAACAAGAAACCATCATCGGGCCAGAAAATGTCCTGGTGCAGTGGCGCGGATGATTGGGGAGACGATGCTGAAGACTTCAATAAGAACGAAGAAAATGGAAATGTGATAAAAATGGATAATTCTAGATTGTCTGATGACGAAGACGAAAGTAATTCAATGGAAAATGATCTGATCTGTGCTCTGGACAATTTGGATGTTGATGACAAAAATGCAAACTGCGGAGCACATGGAGACAACGGTGTTGGTGGTGGAGCTGGAGTTGGTGCATTTGGAACAGTCAATGTAGAAACAGTTTGTGCTGAAATCGAGGGAGGAGAAACCGATGTTGTTCTTGTAGAATCACCTCAAATTCCAGAACGTGATCTGATGGCTTTGCTTAAAGAATGTGGCACAGATCCGTTTAAGATTACTGATCCAACTCTACGGAGCTTTTTTTTGGCCGTGGACGAAGAACGGAACATCTCATCGCCTACTAACTACTTTGGACTTACCGATCATGTGAGAGACTTGTACCAGGAATACAAAAAGTTGGAGGATTTAAATGCTATGTCGAGCCCTTTGACACCACCAACTGGATCGGGAAACAGCGGAAGCGGTGGGAATGATGGTGGTATGGAGATGTATGAGAAAAGCGTTCCCGTACATGGTGATGTTATGTTTCATAATTTCTTGTCCAGCATACAATGCAATCCAGGGCAGTTATTAATGTCAGTTGATGTTTGATTTGTCGTCCGCTAAAATATTTTAGGTTTAAAGAGTGTTATACAGATTGTTTTCCATTATGATAAATTACAAAATAGATAAATATAAAACATCCAACCAACGCTTAAATGCTGGCTTAAATACCATTGAAAATCCCCTTTGTTCCTTAAGTATTACTCGAACTGCGAAGATGTTATTTCTTTCAAAATAATGTTAGAGAGTGAAGGTGTTACCAACCGTAAAGTAACTATGAGTATTGTTCAGTGCATTATGCTTTTATAAGCAGCCGTTTATTAGATGATTGTAAACCACATCCTTCACTTTAGAATGATCAGGAACAGGTCGAAATTGTGATTAGCGAATGATTCCGCTATTTTCAATTTTTCCAAACAACGAGCGATCGCCAAGTTGACAACTGTCGATCATGATTGACACTCGCAATACTGATTTTTCAATTGATCGACAATAACATTAGGGTCCTTTATTAAAATCATTTGATTATGAAAAAATTAGATAAATTTAGGTTTATGAGATCTTAGCATTCTCAGAACTTGACAAACTGTTTTTTCGATGAATGCCTTGCGTTTATTAGAGTTTATGTCGTTTTCTCTCAGTCGATCAATCGCTCTTAAAAGAATCATATTATCAGTTACCGCAACCACAAAAGGATTTATCAAAGCGTGCGTCGCTAAGTTCAAGGCTTAGCGTCCAAACCGGGTTTCGCAACTTTCAACTGATACAATTGCAGTTAAACCGCACTATTTTGTACCATTTAGTCTATATAAACCATCCCATTGGTCTGTAAAGAATTAAACAACATGTCCACAATTCGTCATTTGACTTAAAAGATAAAAGAAACTCCATCAAATCCGAAATGCAGAACAGGGTATAGTGTCTCATTGATCATATTACAAATTTAATCAAATTTAATTCAAATGAAAGTTAGAAAAAATAATAATTACTGAAAAAATGTCATAAGTAACAAAACAAAAACGAAATTATTGTAATTTGACAATGATTGTGGTTCTCTTCGTAAGCACGTCTATCTTCATTCGCTGTTCGTCTTACAGTCGTCTTTCTGCTTTTCTTCCATTTCCTATCTCACTAAGTGACTGTTAGGATAGTGGAGACTTGCATTTTGCAGACAGACCAAAGTCAGTATCGTAGTTTAAATCCCACATAATTCCAAGGTATTTAAATGCTTTGCACTTGGAAAGCACTGTTCCGTTCAGATAAATGTTCGTAACAGGCCTGAGTGGATTAGAAGATGGACATCATAAATATATTCTGTCTTTTTGGCGCTTATGTGATACATATTCCCCACCAAAACCTCCACCCTCAAGTGCTCGTTGGTAGGTTAAAGGATCCTTACATATGATGTCTCTATTGTCAGCAAAGAATCACTAGGTGGTATGTGAAAAGCTTTATCTCAATCTGAAATCTCTTTTTCCTCAGCTAACGCCAAATTTCGTATGCAAAATAATTGTATTTTTTAAACAAAAGCTGGAAATAGCTCAGAAAAATGAAAACATTGATTTAGAAAAAATAGATTTCAGACTGAGATCAAGTTTTTAGCATACCACCCACTGATTCACTTCCGAGTCTGAAACTTTGTCTTTAAGGAGATAATGAAAAACTGCATGAACACACCAATTTCTAATGGGCGGGACTCCTGCAATACATTCAACTTTGCTCGTACATATCCATGCACGTAGATTTATGTAACTCATCGTTGCCTCACGGCTTATTAGATTATCTGGTTGTCGATCGAATGGATTTTGAAAAATCAACAAACAGCAAGCATTCTGATTTTTTCACTCTGGATTGCAGCTGTACGTATTTTATCCGAAACAAAGTCATTAAGTAATTAATATTATTCGCAAGCGGATAATATGTTCAATGATCTTCATGTTCTGTGACATCAGCGTCTTTGAAAGATAACTATCGTAGTTTCGCGTACGACTCATCCCCTTGAAATTCGATATAAGAAAACTTTCACTCTACTGATAAGACATTTGGTCAACGCTGATAAGTTAAGAAATGAGTATCGTGAGCCACCAGATCACGATGTGGCGCTTCTTTTTCCAAAACAAAGAGTGTATCGCGTCTGGCCAAATCGATTTCACTTTTTTTTTAAGTTATTATGATATCGGCACTTCTTCGTAGTTTGGTGCGGCTGTTAGAATCTATAGCATTGGAAACTGTTCATTTTAAATTGCTTCACAACACTGTCATAACAGTATGTGGATAATTTTGTCGTCATCCAGAAAGAGTTAATTTTGAGTATTGTTTATGATCTTTGATGAACAAATCTCCTAAAGGTGCAGTCACGCCATTTGAGAAAAGTACTCGCAGCAAGCAAAAATGCTTTTAGAAATCAAAATTTTTCATGGTAAGACGATTAAAAAAGTTTTTTGTGCAAATATTTATTTTTAACCCGCTTGCTGCAAGCACTTTTCTCGGGAAAATATGTTTTACGTAATTATTGTTGAAAGAATGTTGAGGTAGATTAGTTTGAGAATATTTATTGGTCATCGTATTTTGGTAACGGTTTTGGTGAAATGCTGTTTTGATGAAATGCTGTTATATGGAGAGGAAGTTGGTGCCTGTAAGTAACTAGACAAAGAACTAAGAAAAAAGGGTAAAATAATCCTTTTTGAGTGTGAAGGAGCAATGTCGTTTTATAAGCTTGTTCTACCAGCTTGTGTGTTTATCAGCATCTAAAATTTAGTGTGACTGTTTGATTTCAAGCACCACAATACTATATAATGGTAGTGTTGTTGAGTATTTTGAGCGCGCCTGGTAGGCACTTCGCCAACATAAAACTGGGACTTATATACTAGTTATCAGAGTGCCTTAAATATTGCCCCAAAATTTGTGATATCATTCCAAGTCCCCGAAAGGTGCAATAACAATATGTTGTAAACAAAGTATTTAACAAAATATTGCATAACAGAACAATTAAAAATATAAATTGCAAGCCTTTGAAAAAAGACCCTTATAAAGTTATTTGGCTCTATCCAAATATTTAAATATTATTCTTCTTACAGATATTCACGTGACGGACATCCACTATTAATAGCACCACTTAGCGAACCAATTCCAAAATGTCCATATTGTGGTGGCGAAACAGTTTGTGAACTTCAAATTCTTTCAACGCTCATTCCTAAACTGCGAATGCTACAAAATGATGAAGCCTCTCCAATTGAATATGGAAATGTGTTAGTATTTACATGCATCAACAGTTGCTGGGATACACCTGACAAAATGCGTTACGAGAATATAATTGTTCAGAAAGAAATATAAACACAAATTTTTTTTTTTATTTAATTTTCCAAACTAAATCAGTACCTTAAGATGCTTTTAGTAAACTTTTCTAGTCACTTGTTTGTTGCATTTCTCTCTGTTTCTGCTTTTTAATGCTGATAGATTGTAAATGCACATATTTTTGTAGAAACAGAAAACTGCACATTGAAAAGTGCTTTGTCAATTAATAGCCAAATCGAAAAGATCAGTAACATTTTTTATGTAGAGATTACTATTTTGATGAAACATATCGTTTTTTTTATTGTAGCTCTTTTTTTTTTGTACCAATAGAAACGAGTTGAGATAAACAAATAAGATAATAGCAATAGGCTGTACGAGTGAGGTCCACTTGAGGTAACGATGCAACGATTGATTGCATGTGAAGTGATTTTTGAAATGCAAAACTTTATATTTACAGAATTGTACTGTATAACAAAAAAAAAAATTAATTAATAAATATAATCTTCCACTTTGTAGATTTCTATTTACACCACACAAAAAAGATTCACTAAATATTCGAAATTTCGAACAGATTAGCAGAAATACAAATACAACAAAGAAATTTTATTTTGAATGCAAGAGAAAAAAATATAAGTTTGTCCTCAATAAACTAAATACATTGACATGTAACGGTGATAATATAAATGTTTATTTAAAAAATAAGATAATTTATATTTAAAATATTAATTATAAGAAAAAAATGTAGTTCCGTAGTGTTTTCAAAGCAAATTAGTTTAAAACAGAAACACAGTAGAAAGAAGTGGATTACGAAACAGAATCGTTTAAACGAAACCTACTATAAATTTGTCTATACCACTTATTAAAAAATGTACTTTTTTCCTCAAATAAATAATTATGACTCAGTTATTATGTAGATCTGAAAAATAACAAACAAAAAAACGTTTTTTTTTTCTGCTGAATGATGTTCATTTTAAATTCCCTCCAAATATACATATGTATGTACAATATTGAAACTGCAGTAAGAAGAACTTTCGAAGGCTTGAAATTTTAAAACAGAATTTCCAATATGTCATTATGATTTATATAAGTTCATAACACATTCGATGGACAACCACTAGTTATATGATGGATTCATTTTGGAAGGCGTCATTCGAAAAACAAAATTCGAAACAACTGGCGCAATCCAGAAGACGTTGAAATCACATAAACCGTTACGTCAAATGTGTCAGCATTTAATCGGAAACAGCTTTAACGGGTCTAGTGGAAATTAATGGTAAATATAATACTGTTTTCATCAAAGAATGCTAGCCGAAATTGGACATTACGGGTTATTATCATCTCTATAGATGCTGCAATACGCGGCCTTGAAGTCAATAAAAAGATGGTGGGTATCTATTTGAAATGCCTGGGGTTTTACCAAAATCTACCGTACCGCGAACATTTGGACGATGGTGGAATTTTCTAGCTTAAAGCCACACCGTTACAAATCTATCAACTTCCAGAATCAGCTTGTTTCTTCCAACCATATTTTGCAGATAAGCTGGTCCATTCTCCTAACCAATTCATAGCCAGCTGCTTTATGGAAACTCAATAAGCCTGAATGTAGCCAGATCATAGTATACTAAACGATTCAGTTTTGAGGCTAAAACAAAGCCTTGTATTATTTTTTTTGATTTAATCTCTTTCGTTTTCTGTTTGTCTGTCAATTGACTGGAAGGGATAGAATGATTCGCACCGAATTCGATAATTAAACAAATGATTCCTTTTCATCACTCGAACCAATCCATTTATTCTTACTTAAATTATAAATTCAATTCACATTTCAAAAAATCCATAGTTTATAACTTTGTTATCTCAAACTCTAATATTAGGAAAACATAAACAAGCGATTTTCAGCTAGAACTTACTGCAAAGGTGCTTCAGCATCCAAATGATAGCTCCTTACACAGGAAAACCTCAAAGGTGGATACTTAGAAGGAGTTAGCTCAAAATCACTTGAAACCTCTCGTTTGTTGCGTACCAATATAATCGAATAATTTTTCCATTGCAGCTGGCTAAATCTTTTTTTTGGTGTGCTAGCAATATTAAATTCAATATAATATGTGGTGAAGTTAGCCTCAATGTCATTGGATGGTGCAGTACTGCCTCGCCTCTTAGCTCCTCCATAATAATGTTCAACTTTTGGGAGTCTTTGATTCTTCTTGAGCATAACTGTCACTGTATCGCCATGCAGACGATAATGTCCACGCAATACTTCAGAACGCAATTGATTCAGATTTTTCAAGCGTGTTACTCCTTGAGCTGGCTCATCGGAAGATGTCATCATTAGGACGCTGCCATCGGGCAAGAAACGTATATAGCGATAGTATTCGACCAATTGTACTGGACGATAAAACTGATCCTGAAAACTGTTCTCTCCCAATCGAAGGTAAGTTGTCTTGCTTATATAGCAACCATTAAAGTGAATGCGTTCTCTTTCAATAAACATTTGTCTCCAGCTGTCATAGGGAGTTCCGGTTATGCAACCAATATTAACACCCCAAACTCTGAAAAAGCACAAACAATAAGAAATGCTTTGGGGTCATCTACAAAATAAAAACTTACTTCAAACATGCCTGTCTCCAGATTTCTTCATCCCTGGCACACAAATAGATTCCCTTGCATACAGCAGCACATTGCTCTAAAGATCTCATATCCAAATGTGTTGATACCACCCAACGCAGAACATAGAGAAGAATTTCGGTTGGCAAATCTGAGATGTGCATCTCCGTGCTTATGACACCGGCATCACGATTACTCATAATCATTCTTCCCTGTTTGGCTATGTCATTTTGAAAGCGAGTAAACAAATCTCCTTCAATTTGCTCTTCGACTTCCTCCTCTGGTTCCACATCAACTTTATCCATTGGAGCCTTTACATTATTGTTATTGGCTTCGTTTTCAACTTGCTGGGGAATCTTGCTTGCCTCATAAGCTTTGAACTCAATATCGGGATCGATTTGAACGGCTCGCCGATAATACTCCAAGGCGTCATAGACCTTTCCACGCTGCTCTAACTCGACAGCATGTTTGAACAGTGTTTCTGCTTGTACCTCCGGACTTGTTTCATTGTCCATAGACAACGAGTGGTTCAGCAATGTATTTTTGTTGATAGTTTGTGGTTTGTTATCGGGTTTCAGCTCTTTTTGCCAATTTTCTCGAAATTCTTCTAAAGCCGAACGAAAATCATTTGGCATGTTATCCATTCCGTTGGGCGTAGTAGTGGTTTCGGATGCGGAATTAACTGACGACGACGAAGAAGATAACGACTCGCCTTCTGCTTCATCATCACCTTCTGATTTGTTTCCACTTTGCTACAAATTTTGAAACAAAAAAAAAATGTTATTGAAATTGAATTAATAGGAATAGCCAAAAACTATTTATCTAAAATAATTCTAAATTATCAAATTTACCCGCTGACTAAGTAAACATCTTGCAGAGCTACTTCAATACATTCGGAATTTAAGTCTTCAACGAACGGATATAGCGGCTCTGGTCTCTGGGGTCTATATAGGCAAACGGTCCTTCAGGTTATAGGGGTTGTTTGTAGAGGCTATCGACAAATGTCAGCAACAAATAATTCCCTCCGAACAACACCTCCGATAATGACCAAAGGATAATTGAATTTGCGGTGAGTAGAAACAACGTTTACCGCGATCAATTGCAATCGATGAGAGCCACTTAATTACATTTTCAAAAAGCAAACATTGACTTCAACCACAATCTTGTTGCAGCCAAGTTACGAATGCGACCACAACTGATGAGATAGTTTTTCCCCGAGATGCGCCGCAAAAAAGAATTTTTTTTCGATAATGAATGCCCACTTGCTTATGGACCATAACTGAAAGCCTAGTCTATAAAGCGATGCTTGAAAGGAACACTAGAGCTACTACTAAACTACTAAAATCTAGAAGCCAGAAGAGAAGAGACCAATTCTGGACTGTAACACGGTGTCTCCACGATCTAGATTTCTTAGAATGCAAGAAAGCATTCTATTAAAATTGCCTATGGAGACCGCAAATAGTATTCTATGAAAAATTTCTTGCAATATATTGCTCAGCTCATAGCAGCTCATAACATGAAAATGACAGCTTATAGAATACTATCTATGTATTCTATAAGCTGTCATTTTCGTATTGACTTTTCTATTTTCTGTGTAATTGGACTGAAATAGTATGAAATATTAAGCTATCAAATGCCCACCATACATTTTATAGCATTCTATCAATCTTTCTTTCTATGGAAAGTGACTAATCTATGAAATCTTGCTCGTGGAGACACCGTGTTATGCGTTTTTAGAGAACGTTTTGTATGCGTGTGGTAACTCTAGTCACATTGCCACAAAAATAAAAATAAAACGTCAATTTCATGAGAAGATGACTATCACAATATTCTGGTGATTGATTTTTAGCTATCACTGTGATGATCACCTTACGCAGACAGAAAGTGTAGATTTTGACTGTCACTTATCACAAATCACTTTAGCCGATTCCACCCCTGGGTCGACCCTGGGTAAAATTGGTAAAATTCAACGAACACAACTAGTATTCTATGAGCTGTCATTTTCATATTGACTTTTCTGTTTTCTTTGTAATTGGACTGAAATAGTATGAAATAGTAAGCTATCAAATGCCCACCATACATTTTATAGCATTCTAGCAATCTTTCTTTCTATGGAAAGTATTAGATGGTAGTCTATGAAATCTTGCTCGTGAAGACACCGTGTAAGGAAACTCAAGAAAGAAAGGCAAACTTCATTTTTTTGCAAATTTCTCGGAAATTATAGACTTTAAAAACTGTAGTTTATATGAACTGTAGCTTATATGATTTTCTACAAAAAAGGTCACTTTTTATCGTATCATCACTTTTGATAAAAAAGTTTTAAAATGTAACAAGTCGGTTTTTAGACAAACATTGCACTTTTTTACATGACTGTGATTACAAAAATTATGATTCATGAAATTACGTATCATCATATTTTTCATTTTTTTATGTTGTTTAGCTAAAAACTGAAATGTCATCTTGTGCTGCATATTTAACTTATGTGCTTATATAAATGAAAACGGTTTAGCCGTTTTGAAGTTCCGGCCAAATTTGTAAGAAGCCGTTAACACTAAATCTTCGTTATGTGAATTTCCGAGAAAATTGCAAAAAATTGAAGTTCGACCACTTCCCAAATGGCTGTAACCGGCAAGATCTTAATAAAACTTTTTTTAAATTAAAAATACATATAAAAAAAATCTGGAAGGTTTTAGATTTCCCGACTGTTATGTATACCTACAAACATTAATATCCTTTCAACCCCGAAATCCTTTTTAACAACATATTGGAACATCGTCATTAATTATTAATTAGGTACCTACATATATTACATCAAGACAGCTTAAGTGTTTTCTGTTGTCGAACAAATCATTCAATATTAAAATTTCTATGCTTGTGTAAATTTTCTTACCATGTTTTCAATAAAAGAAATTTCTTTTGCTTCTTTTATTAAGGGGCCCCTCCTGTTTTTTGGTTAGATCTCAAGGTTTCTTTACCAATCGTTGGATGGAGGCTCAGCGATCAATAGCTCACGGTCTGTGTATTTTATGATGAATGGGCGATTATTAACTTCTTGGTATTGTAATTTGATTGAGACTGTAAGTTGAAACCCTTTTGCCATATTATTTTATCGAGAGAAACCAAATGGAATTTCTCACACAAGTTATCCGGCAAAATTTCACTTGCTTTATCAAGAAAAAATGTTCTTTGACCGGAGAATGGTTTGGATTTGTGCAATTCTATGGAACAGAGAATTAAATGTTTTTTTTTATATAGTTTAGTTCTTGAAATATTTTAATATTGTTTTTTACTAAATAAACCCGGCCTATACGACACAACACTCTGGACTTCTGGGAGTGATGTTGAACAGTATTTATTCTTTTCTTCTAATTGCGCACTTGAAACTTGAATAAAATTTAATTTGTGGGGGGTTCAATGGGGTGTCGTAAGAAAATTATATGTAAATTCATATTTGACCAATATTTTTGTTGTTATCATTCCGAATGGTGAATCTCATTTACAGTTCACATAAACTAATCGTGACAACCAATCAAATTCACAGGATTTACAAATACAAGAGCTCCTCGTAGAAATGTATCCTTTATTTTACGCGTGGTAAAAACTGCAGTTGTCCTGTCAAGCTGACAGATGATGAGATGTTGCATCATCCCAGCTGATTTGCAAAACGTTACCAGCTTCTAAAGTTTTGAGCAAAAATAAAATAGGTATGTTTGCTAACCAGATTCGTCGTACAACGTTATAACGTTATGCAAGGTCGTAAAACGAAAATAAATTGCAACAAGACAGCACAAAATAACGGAGAAAAAAATTTCCTCTCCATTGAAAAACTTGCAACTTTCTGCTACTCAAATTTCTGTTTTCAGGTACACTCTCTGGCACGCATAGAATAATAAATAAATAGAGCATCAACTCAGGAGGCTCCACCCACTTTTGCTTACAAACTTTCAAAACTGCAGATTTTTAACTCTGTATGCGTGCCCGTGCATTTCAAATGGGACTGTCAAATTTGGATAGACCATACATTCTTACAATTTTGCATTTTGCTGTTCACACGTATTCATATGTATAGAAAAGCGCGTGTAAAATTTTTTTTTCTACGGGAGAAGACGGAGGATTACAAGTTGATGACCTGTGCTGTCACGGAAAGTTGGCCACTCGTGATTTTTCCTACGTATGTAACTTGCTCTCACTTTATCTTTCTTTGACAGGATCGTGTTCTATTGATCCCAATAGGACAATACGGGTTCCTAATGGATCTTGAATTTAGTCGATTTACATGTGTGGCCAACTCCGTTTCCGTGCCGGTGAGTATAGTCCAATTGTCGAAATGCAAAAATGACAGCGTGTCGCTTTGATTTTTTGATCTATGGGAATTCAAATAAATGCAAATATTTAAATATTTGTATGTAAAACAAATAATAATAAATAAATAAAAACTTGAACTCCTCTAGTCTCCTCCCGTAGAAAAACATTTTTACACCCGCTTTTCTATACGTGAATATAGGTACGTGTGAACAGCTAAATGCAAAATTGTAAGAATTTATAGCCTAGCCAAATTTGACAGTACCATTTGAAATGCACGCGGGCACACATACAGAGTTAAATCTCTGCAGTTTTGAAAGTTTGTTGGCAAAAGTGGGTGGAGCCTCCTGAGAAGATGTTCTATTTATTTATTATAATTTGAGACCTCAATTTCGAAAAGTGTTCACACCTAAATTGATATGATTTTGTTTGAAAATTTTAATAAAAAGAATAAAAGAAAAATAAATTTAGTGGCACTGACTTACAACTCTCCACCAATCTTTTTGTGTGTGTTGTTAGTTCTACTGGAATGGAGGGGACCTACAATTTTACGTCGAATCTGAACGACAAAGGTGGGAAGCACTTTTCATGACAATAATACTCTTGGAGGATTTGTCACTTCCTGGCAAGAGGCAGTGCCCCTGAAAAAAACATTAGAATTTATCGAAGTTGGAAACTGGGCTTGAACCCAGACCTCCGGCGTGATGGTCCGACACACTATAACCACTACGCCACGAGAACTACATAAAAAGAATAGAGAAAAGCAAATTCATTGAAATTGCGTTAAATTGAGGTGTTTGAGATGATTTTGAAATTGTATATTAATTGTATGGGAAATTTTGTAGTTTAAAGAGTGATTTCGGAAGATTTGCTGAAATTGCGCTATTTTATTAGGTGGGACCATAGTAGTATATGCTTTTCAGGTTCTCCAATACTATTTTATACAATTTCACATTGATTACACGTACCATCAGTCCTTTTTTCGTACGTGACGTGTTTCGTCTTTCTGACAGGTCCGTTCTATGGTGATAAGACGGAACGTTGATATTTGCCCGTTTGCATTCGTCATTTTGATGCCGGAATGTGAAGTTTGACGCCGGAAAGCAAAGTTGCGGAAGTGTTTGTAGTTTTTTTTTTTTGTTGAAAAAAAAATATTGTTGTTAAATATCATTGCTAATTGTTTATTTTCAATTATTGTTCACATTTACAACAAAATTATATCAAAACAGTTGCAATATTGAATATTCTAAATAATTTAATTTCGTTTTCCGGCGTCAAACAAGAAACGTCAAAGTTCAACCAGAAAAAGTCTTTAAAATTATAAAAAAATAATAAAGTTACTTCTTTCCTCCTTCGTTCCTACACCCCTCACCCAAAATGTCAAAAAGACATATGACGAAACGTACGGAAAAAGGACTGGTCTAATGAGGGTCTTTCAATGTGATTACTTCACAGCAAAGAATTGTTTAAAAATTCATAGATTCAAACCACGCACCGCTGCTGTCTAATGCATATAAAAAAAATTAAACTAAAATAAAAGTTCCGCAATATTTTCGCAGAACAGCTCTTACTGTATTTCTTTTTTATTGTGACCGCCACGTTCTTACTTTCCCAGTCTTTATATTGACGGGATCGTCATGCGTCCTCGGCCGCACTGTTTGACAGTGCCTTAACACACTGGCTCCACTGGCCATGCCAATGCCCAACAACTCAACAGCAATCTAATCCACTATCCAATTCTCATTCTGTCTGTGGGCAAATTATGTCTTGTCGTTTCATTTCATTCTTCAACAACGAGTAAAAAAACATGCGTCCCTTTACCCAGTTTCTTATATCAAAAGATACAGAAGTACATTTAAAATGAAAGAAAATGACAAACACCTGAAGAAATTGCACATATACAACAAAAATTCTGCAAAAAGCAGCTCACATATACGAAACGTCAAAATTCATGTCCAAATTTTCAACAGCGCTCATGTCTTGTCGAAAAAATGGATTTCTACGACATGTCGCCTGATTGGGCATGGATTTTTCAAACTCCATTGGTTGTTCTCATGGCGTGTTCAAAATTAAAGCAGCGTTCATGCCCAGTGGAGCCAGTGTGTAAAGGTAATGGCGCAAAATTATAGTCAACGTATATTTAAGGCATAAACGTGACACCACTTAACATTATTTCAATTTTAGAACAGTTGTCTAACTTTTACTCAATAATAAACACTTTTTTAACTTCCAGTTATTTATTCCACTAAAAGGGGTTGTTGATGAACTTATGAGCTGTCATTCTCTCAGAGATTTTAGTGTGTTGCATTAAAAATATAATGCGAAGGTTTGCTGTTTTTAAAGTTTGACAACTTCATTAAGAAAATGTATGCTTTATGCCGTTTATAATACGGAAAAACGTATTGTCAACCAAGTTTCACGTTAAATTGCTTTTAGTTTCGAGTTAAATCGATAAAATCCAGAATTCTTGAATTCGATGTGGACTAAACCTTAAATATTCGAAAAGTATTCGAAACATTATCGAGTGTCAAAGGGCCTTTATTATTTGAAAAATAATGCTGGAAACAAAATCACCATTCTTCACTGAACGTATTTACGAATTTGAACTTACCACATTTTTTTTAATTCTTGAAGGCGCGTCGGATTGACAAAAGCTAAATAAAATTTGTTTTCTTGTCTTAATTTTTACAAAGAAGCACCAAAAAAATACTTTTTCAAAACTATGGATAATTCTGTAGATGTTAATTTAGAAACCGATATAGTAACTGGTGAAATGGTAGCACATTTTGTTACTTCAATTCTAGAATTTCTCTTATACCAACGAAATCAAATTCCTTTTGTTTGTAAGACATTTAAATATTTGATTTCAAAATGGAGCAAAAGTAACGAAAACGATGATGCACCGGCTAATTTCCAACTCGAAAGACAGAAAGATTTAGCCAGACAAACCATGGATTGTATCAAACAGATGGGAGATGTAAGGCAGCTGACTTTTTAAAAGAACGCATTATTAACTATTTTTTCACAGGTAATAAGCAGGGGATTCAAGCAGAGCAACATATCGAAAGTCAGATTTCTATTTGGTTCTACAGCTGTATCACCCAAGGAAGCCTACACTATTATTATTCCAGCCATTTCCAGAACACACTCATACGAACATCATAAACTCCATACTGCCGTTCTTAACCAGGCTCTAATGTAACTTCTTACCATATATTTATACAAGACCTAGAATTCGAAATTATCCATTTTTAGTTCCCTCTTAACTTCGGACTGCCTATACAATACATTCTCCACAAATCTACCATCGACCAATGTATTTCTAGAAATGGAAATGCCCGATCAAGATGCTGACGGATGGGAACAAGTGTTTTCTACAGATTTGTGTGAATTGCCAGTCAGTTGCAAGCAGGTTGAAATTAATTTAGTGCATGTCATGCCTACAGATTATGTTGATACAAAATGCTGCAAAGATTTGATGGTGTTTGAAGATCTTGCCAGTTTATCATTGCAAAATGAAAGTTTTAAAAAGTTCGATAGTATGTCTGAAAAAACGATACAAATTGGATGGTGGGAAGCCTCGACTATTGTAAAAGGATTTAAACAAACAGCAATTAAAGGCAACAACATTTGGCAATAAATAATTTATTGTTTCTTTTAATTTGTTACATCCTTTTAAATTTTATAATAATGCAATAAGCTTTAAGTTTAAGATAAAAGTTACAAACCTAAAAATACCTACCTAAATTAGTTTTCGTTACGTACATATATATGTATATTTTTAGATAAAACATTTCAGCTCAGGGTAATAATACAAAATAAGAGAGTGCTTGAAAATATATATTTATGGTGAATGGATGAAACCAAAGCAGTGATGGCTGTGATGAAAAATACCTGCTTTCAAATGTATACAAATGTTGCTAAAAAGAAACAAAGATTTAGTGTGCCCTACCATAAACAGTGAACTCTGTACCGGGAGTTGAAAGAAATATCTGCACCGGCCGGTGATAAAAACCAGGCCTTCCAGGAACATCGACCTTACAACATTAACAAAGCCGCAACATCTTTGAAATTGCCGCTACATGAAAGAGAATTTCTCAGAAAATTTGTTCCAAAATATTATAAACTATGTCCAAAGCCGACTTCTAGAGGGAGACGACAAAATTCTTCACAGGTGGCGACCGTATTGCGAACGACTTTTGAGTGAACAGTTCATGACATCACATGGGAAATAGTCAGTGCGGTGGCAAATAACTACAATAAAGGAAATGCTTTTGGGCCAGATAAGGTATTCTCCGAGTTTAGTTAAAAATAGGAGTCATAGGGGTCTGATTGCTCACTATTCTTATCTCCAAATTTATTAGCAGTTCCCGGTCCCAATTCTAAATTTAAAAACTCAATCTTTTACAAAAAAGAAAAAGGCGATTATACTTTTTATATACAAATTTATTATACCTATCAAAACTTACAAAAATCAGTTTATAAAATATAAAAACTAAGCAAAATGTAGACCTTTTGAATTAAATGCTAACAGTAGTTTCATAAAGTCATCAATGTCCATGGTCCGTGCGCGCGTAGTTTTCATATTAACTTCGTTTAATATACTTTCAACAATTTCTGCAGGGTTTGATTCCCCAAGTTCCTAAAATAAAAAAAGTTACAGTAGGAAATAAAAAAAAATAATTTCAAAATGCTAACCAAATTCCTTAGGGAACAATAGAGTCGATGATTATTCTTTAAGAGCTCAACTACAGAATCTTGCTTAAATATTGCAGACAATGTTTTGTTTTTTCTCGTAAACAATATTCGTGTTAAACCATCCCATTCAGAAAAGTTTATATTTGGTGGAGGATTCTTTGGTTCAATTCTTACAACACAAGATTCAACTTTAGGAGGAGGTCGGAAATTATTTTTTCCAACATTCATTAACATATCAACTTTTGCTAAAAGTTGTGTATTAATGCTCAATCGACAATAGAGTTTGTCCCCTGGTTTCGCAAGTAATCTTTGAGCGAATTCTTTTTGGAACATCAGAACAGCACATCGGAATATTGGACGATGAAGCAATAATTTAAATACCAATGGAGAACTGATCTGGTATGGCACATTAGCTATGCATACATCAAAATATGGCAAATCTGTTTTTAGACAATCACCAATTAATATTTTTAGTTTGGGTTGCATTGGAGTACTCTGAACTCTCTTGATTAATTCGGCAGCAAGTCTGGTGTCGATTTCACATGCGAACACTTTTTTAACTTTTTCCAAAATTTTAACAGTCATATTTCCTGTTCCAGGACCGATTTCTAATGCTACATCAGTTGATCTTAGTCCAGTTTTTTCAACCATATCGGTGATAATTAAAGGGTTCTTAAGAATATGTTGGCCGAAATTTTTGTTAAAAACAATTCCTGAAAATAAAACACAAGATTTAACATTTGTCAATAGTAATTTATATAATTTTGTTTACCTTGTTTGGCCCCTTCATGGCTGGTACGAACTTTTTTCTCTTTAGGCATTATAATTCAAATAAAATTATTAAATAATAAATGAAACTTCAAGCTTAGCACATGAAAGAAAAATGTGTTTATCAAAATCAAAATGACAGGTGACAACGTAGATGAGTGCATCCAGGCATTATTGCAGGCGGATGAAAAAGTTCTGTTTGCCTTAAAATTTGATCGACGAATGAAATATTATAATAATTTTGCATTTAACTGTTCACATTTATAGAAAAGTGTGTAAAAATGTTTTCTTACGGTAAATGGAGGAGTACGAGTTGATGTATCCTTTGGAAACGAAACTCCAAACTTTTAAGAAATTGAAGACCCACAACTTTGTTATTTCTCTATTAATTCTTCTCTATGGCCACATGTACTGGCTTAAATGTAATGTTTTTGCTCAGTCTTATCTTAAATTAAAATACACAATATAACATATTATAGGCGTGTTTTGTTCGTAAGTGTTTAGTCACTTTAGCAAAATTTTGTATGGGATACGAAAAGTGGCGATAAATTAGTCAGTAAATCAGTGTGAACATAAAAGTGAAGATAAAATCTTGGAATGCCTGGAAAGTTTTGGCGCGAAATATAATGTCAATATATTTTTTGCTTAAAGGTTGGTGGCACCTATGACAGCTTAAGACATGGACTCCATATATACAATGAATATTAATGGATGTGTTCATTGTGTTTTCCTTTAGGGCCGCGTTTTGCGGAAAAGTAAGAAGCTTTCAACCTACGAAAGATGCAAGAAAGTTGTGATGATTTTGAACTTTTCACTTAAAAACAAATGAAAATTGGTCAAAGCGGATCTTTAAATAAAATAATATAATTTGGAATTTAATTTGGTAATATTTAAGCTAAATAATGATTATTTATCCGGTTTTTATTTGTTTGTAGTGGAAGGTGGGGTACAATTAAGTTGAACAACTCGGCATATACGAATAGCCATACTTTGCAGACACATCCATAAAATTATTTGAAACTTCGGCTTGGCATAAAGTCAAGAATACCAACTTTGATATAAAATAAAAAAGTGGATAAAAAAGTGAATATAGCGTTTCATTGGTTCTTTCCAGTATATAATACCATATTACGGGACATACACGATGAAAGTATTTAAACTGAAGCCGGCAAAATATCATAAAATAATGGTGACACTCAATCAATTTTGCTTTCAATATTTCATATCAATATCTTTCCAAATTGATAGCTCCTAATATCAAAAAGTCTACAAAAATTCATAGCGAAAAATTCTTGTAAAAAATTACCTAAAATAGTTTTTTAGACTGGGAAATTTGAGTCTGGCGTGGTGAGTACTGTCGTGATTACACAACTCCTCAATTGAGAACGCCTCACTTCAAGCGGGTGGAATTTTTGTAAAGTGAGGCAGTTGTACGACGCGATTTTTTTGCATTTTATAAAAGAAGATAACATCCATAAATTATAATTAATGCTTCTATTTGTTTCCTTTTCCAAGAATTCATTGTCTATCACTCTGCATTTAGCTTAGTTATGAAAATACTGCGATGTTAACACATCGACAGTCAAGCACAGTACGCAGATCGGGAAAAAAATTTCTCCCATATAAAAATTTTTCTTGAATGGCTGCACGCAGTTCACACGCGTAATTAGTGATGTCCGCTGTATTTCAAAATGTAACCGCTGTACCGAAAAATGTCTCTAGTTAATTTTTCTGACAAAAGAATGTTCAAAGCATTCTTTGACGGGAAACATTTTTTGTCAGCGCGCAAAATATTCTATTAAAACTTGAAAAAGGAATTGTCGTTGCGGTGAAATAAGGAAAAATGGAATTTCTTATTGAATATCTGGAAGAAATAAGCAAAGTAAGTGACAAAACCAAAAAAAAAAAAAAACAAAAATGGTTTTTAATTTATACCTTTGACACACTGCTGGTATAGATGTACCTAATATTTTAATTTTTTTGCACGTCCATTTTGCAACTAAATCACCATATAAACTGCAAAAAAACTTAATTCAAGGCATATTTACGAAAAAAGAATGGTTAAAAATGGAGCTGCGTCAAAAATGTTGCCTATACTACGGTAAAACCCTAGTTTTAATACTCGCGTGGTTACTGTGGTATTCCTTGACACGCTGGTGGCTTAGACGTATACCTACCAGTGTGTCACAGGTATTACAGAGACTTGACATTTCCATTTATATCTGCAATTTTAAAATTTTGCACGGCTGTTGAAGTTTGTTTTATAGAGATACAAATTTTAGAGATAAGATTTTCCCGATCTGCCATACTTGCCTTCAAGCAGATAATGAACAAAATGGGAAAAAACTTGAATTTAGAATTGGAACAGTACTCACGCTCCCGATGTGTATAATTTGAAGCTGCCTCACGAGAGTACTCAACCCTCACCCCTCTCGCCAACGAATTCTCGTCAGTCCGGTCTCAAATTTCCCTGTCTAAACACGGTCATGTGCATCACAAAAAGACAATACAAAAAACGTAAAGGAAACAGTCCCACTGTTTGAGTGCCTGTATTACTCGACATGACATACATACAAAAGGCGGGTTTATTTCGTAAATATTTGAAATTTGTTTTGTTTTTCGTCTATCGTCTTTCTTGTCCACTGAATTCAGAGTTTATTTTTGTTTAGTTATAAAATGTATAGAAACAAACGATTCGGTAAAACTAAAGCTCCTCTAAATCCTATTGGAGAGAATACAACCATTAAAATTCCGGTAAGTTTGGACACATTCATAGCAATTTTGTACTTCATACAAAAATTAATCAGAGGCTAGATAATCAAATCGAAAAGGAAAACGAATCAAAAGATAGCTGTGATAAAGAACTCTTTAGCCAGGAGGCTCTTGAAGCTATACCAGCATCTCAGGAGCCAACCCAAAGATATCTTTCGCAGAGAAGCAACCTCTGTCGAACTCAATCACGGAGCACCCAACGACCACCTACGACATACTTTGAGTTGGTTTTAATAAAATCGGGTGTAAATTTGGATGCTCCTGACAATTTTATTATATGTGAGTAGATTGTTCGTGAAGTTCATTTTTGTAGGTAGAATTTAATTACGACACCTTTTAGCTTGTGACCATGTCTCATTTGTTTGTAAATTTCGAGAAATCTTTGTTAAATGTCAAAATTATCCTTCCAATGTGGAAACATTCAAAACCGGCCTTCGGAATGCTTTGAATGATAAGAAATTGGCAATGAAGTTGCTCAGTGGATGTACGATTAACATGCCTGGCGAAGAAAATCCTTATCAATCGCAAGACAGCATGATAGTCAATTTCTTAATGATCGATTTTCTTCAAGAAGTTGTTATAAATGTTGTCCTGGATAAAGTCGAGGAGTCTTCAAAAAAGTTAGATGATTTCTCTTCAATTCTTAATCCAGATTTTGCTTACATTCAAATTCTTTTGACAGAGAAACCACAACGAGCTCTGATGTACCGATTTTACCCTTGATGTTGTCCCAATTGCGGTACGTTACACAGTCCCATGAAGATTTGATATATACTCGAATCGTTGATATTTTTGAAGGATCTATTCAATCTGTTCAATGGGACATTATTGCCAATGCGGAAATGGTACTGAAGTCATCAAAACATGATGCATTTGCTGAGATTCTACTGTAAGTTTGATTAAAATTGATTCTTCAACATAGCTTTAATATTATTCTTAGTAACAACTTTGCAAGCAACAATGATATTTTTCATTCAACAACCATTAAGACTTTTACAAACTTGTGTTTGTCGCCAAAGATGCAAACAAAGTTAAGAAAGAAGGCAGTTGGATATATCAAGAATGGATGTCCACCAAAAGTAATATTGCTTTCGATTCAGTCTTAGAATTTCGATTAATCCTTTTATATTACAATATTAGATTCTGCCTTTGTTGATAAAACTATTGTTAAAAATATTAAATGATGACAATGATGATGTTATTCACGAGGTAAACATATTTATTTTATATTATAAACCGTTATACGATATTTTTTGTTTATATGTTCGCAGCTAATAATAGACTTGAGAGATATTTTAATGGGCGAATTCGATTGTATAAAACCGGATGTGGAACAATCTCTAATAGATGTCTTTAGCAACATAACTCAAGGGTTAACGAGATCAAAAACATTTTTTGATAATTGGCAAAAAATGATTCAAAATTTAGCACCCGTTAATTTCAGGTATGTTGTTCAAATACATTTAGCCATCTCGATGTATAGTCTGCCTTCTCCAGTTAAGTATAATAAGTCATTGGAAATCTTGTAGATGATCGAACCTTAGATGAGGTCTCCGTTTCTCGTTCTCTCGTTTCCTCTTTTCTCTCGAATAAATGAAGAAAACTTTCCTTCGAAGGTAAAATGAGTGTTATGCACAGGATCTCCTCGTTCTTAGGGCTTTATTTCATACTTTATTACTGTGCTTCAATAAATAGTGATTAATCTACGTTTAATTTTCGTGCAGGAAGTTACAGTGTTACAATCTGAATAAGTCTATGTTGGGATTCCGTCTATCTCTATCGTCTATAAGACCATATTTTGCTTCGGTTTATCCTTGCTAACATCAGCGCTTCCGATTTAAAATTTGTGAAGGCACCAGTTTGGCTGGGGTCAAAGTCCTAAAATCTAGTTTCCTAAGAAGTTCTAAACATACAAGCAAAACTACCCTTATATCAACAAACAAACAGTCCTCTTATATGTTCCAAACGGAAGTAAATGTGCGCAAATAAATAACGGAAAAAACTACCTGAAACGAAACATCGTCACAATGTCAGATAGCCAAACCGCACTCAAAGCACTAACAAACCGCACTTAAAGCACTAAACTATACAATCAGTTCAAAACAGGTTTGGGAAAGTGTTAAAGAACTCAATAAACAAGACAAAGACAATATTGTAACCCTATACTGGGTACCAGAACACATTAGAGTTCAAGAAAATAATGAAATTGACGCTCTGAAAAGGAAAGGGCAGACTGACGGACAGAATGAGCCTGGACCCTATTGGAGTTTGGAGTATATGTATGTGAAAATCTGATTAAAAACTGAATACAATTAGAAGAGGAGGTAAACAATCCAGACACTGGAAAGAACCTCTAAAATTGGGACAAGTCAAACTGCTGGAACTTGAGAACTATAACCAAAAGCGGTGAAAAGCTTTATCATCCCACTAATAGTAAGTAGAAACAAAAATAATGAAGCGATTCCTTACTAAACCCTGCAAGCTGGAAAGACACCTTAACCTCCTTGGTGTATTCAATAGTAACCAGGAGGAAACGTTGGATCATCTTCTAGATAGATGCGGTGCAATAATGCACAAAAGACAAACATATGGAAGGTTACCGAATAAAAAGGAGCGATCTACCCTCTGCAATCTCCCCAAATAAAACAATTTCTTAGAGAAATCAGATTTGAAGAAAAGCTGTATATAGAAAATCACAGAAGGGATACAGTTACGCCGACTTTACAGAACGATAGAGAATGTTTTGTTTAGTCTCTTGGTGTCATTAACTCAAAAATAGTGTTTTTTAAGTTGCGCCGGCTTTCTTATACAGCGACGTGTTGTTGTTTACCTAGCACGTCATCGCAGTTTGGAGTAGTATGTCCAAATGTTTAACATCATCTGCGTGTCTTCGTGGTAGACACGCAGGTTATATTGCCTTCGCTATTGTTATTAATTATTTTATCATATCAGTTGATGTCCTTCTGAGAGCTTTAATATATATATGTACGGCAATTTTTTCATCTACTAGACAATGATCAGAGTCGATGTTGGCTCCTATGAAAATACCTAGACCAATTATGCAAGAGGAGATGAGTGTGTTCCTTCAGTCACTTGATACCCTGATCTATTTAGTTGCAGGCTTCGACCATCCGATGATAACCATGAACCTTTCTGTTTTTCGAGATGTTTGAACCTCGTTTTTGTGCTCCTTACCACCATATTTTTACTCACTACAATACAAAGTTGACTATTCTTAGCTTATCCTTACCTAACTTCGCAGTAAATGAAAAGTGCTGAGTACTAAGTATCATATTTCTGTTAAGACTACTTCTTCTTTTTATTTTTCCAAAGATAAAAACTACAACACTAACACATCTCACCACTTTACTTAAGGATCCGTTTTGTGGTTCCCCGTTTTTTTATCTCAGAAAACGTCGGCAACCAAACTGAATACTTTTTGTCGTTAGTTATATTTGTTTTTTGCAAGATTACCAAGATGTATGACTAAACGTCATACATATATATTACTTTTTGCGTCTCCCCTTTGTCATTACAGTATCAGTATGAGATGGTTGTGCTATATTTTGTTATAATATCCAAAGGGATATTCAAAGACTGTAATAATAAACACGCGACTCAAGACGCTTCCTTGGTCTGTACCTATTTTTGAATAACCTCTGAGAGATTTCTTACCCTTGTTTTGATTTGCTCCATGATCATCTGCACGTAGATTTATGCAACTCCTCGTTGCGCTAAGACCACTCATATGAAGGTGGGTGTCCGTTTTTGAGAGTAGGAGATCTGCGAGCAGGTCTCAAGATCAAATTCGCAAGTGGACAAAGCCCCGAGAGTACCTCGTGGAGAGGTGGCTTTTACTCTTTCCATTCGAAATTTTTGAGAGTCATTAGCAAGTGGACACATGTCTTGATCACTGTTGGAGACTAGCTCGCATTTTTAGTTTTTTACTCTCAAATGGACACAGACTTATAAATTGATTTTGCCATGTTGACTCTCAGACAGTTGCTCTCAAAACGTGTTGGAATTCTGCGAGCTAGTCTCCGACAGTGATCAAAACCTGTGTCCACTAGCGAGTTACTCTCAAAAATTTCGAATGTCTAGAGTAAAAATTCGACTCCGCGAGGTACTCTCGGGACTGTGTCCATTCGCGAGTTTTCTCACGAGACGTGCTCGCACCTCTCCTACTCTCAAATGGACACCCACTCTGTAGAAAATTGATCCTTCTAGAAAAATTATATTTATAAAGAAAAAACTTAATTGTTCAGGAGCTTTGGATTAAAGGCTACTTAGATTTACAACAGGATCTCCATTAGCAGCCGAAATCTCCCATATTTTTCCTGAACTCGTAGTCTTCCTCTGCCCTCTCATATAGCTTAATTTTTTTTTTTGGAGTTCTAGACTAAGCGCCACAAGGAGTTGAACTTTGGAGAAGAAATATCAGCTTTGTCGATACTCAATTTTCTTAAATGATGTCTTATAAAAGAATTTTATGATAGTTTCTGTTTGTTTTTATATTTCGGAAATGAAAATCAAGTGAAAATTCGTATAATTATGCTCTTAATTTTTCAGACAAATTGACTTTGTCATTTTATTGAACATGATGTCAATCAAAGAAGAACGAAGCAATTACATTGAAAATATTGTAAGTATATAAATATTACGCCAAGTTTCTTCAGTTATTTTTTGGTTTCTTTAGATAAGACGTCGTATAAAGCTAGAACACATCACAGTTGATATTTTAACGGACACCAAAACCAAATATGCTCCCATATTAGCTCAGTTAATGAATGTTTTTCTTCAGATTTTGCATGATTTTCTAAAAGAAAAAAATAAACTCATATCGGATTTTGCAAGAAATTCTTACAAGTATGTACTGATTATAAAATTCCAATCCAGAAGCGGTTGATTTGAGAAACACTGATCTTAAACACAATACCCGTTTCTCAAGTCAACCATACGTTGGAAATTGATGGATTAATAATAGACAAACAGTGGCGTCATAATAACTAAAAACCTTTTTAAGCATAATTTTTGGTGTTGGTGAATCAACACAAAAGGACATCCTAATGAAACTTGTCGAGTTAACATGCGATAAATCAGCATCAAGTATGACAACAGCCGCACTGGAATTGATAAAAGATTTGAAAATTAAATATCCTGCTAACGTCCAAAATTGGGGCATGGTTTTAATGGTAGGGTATCATTTAGTTTGTGAAAAAAGGTTTTGATAAATAAATCTTTTGTCATCTTATGTAGCCACTTTTAGATCGAATCAATGAAATGACATTACCTCAAACACGCTTAGTAATGGAATTACTGTGTTCGATTGCATTTCCTGCTCCCCCACTAGACGAGTGTCCTGCATTGCAAGATCAAATCGATATGTTGATCAAAAAGCAAGTTATTAACCGCCTGTCAATGTAAGTGAGCCTGAGCACATGTTATAGTTATTTTAAGAAATGCTTGATTTGCATTCTGTAATAGAGTAAAAAAACAAGGAATAATAGGAGCGGTTCAGATGATTGATAATGTTGCTAGAATCGATGAATATCTAACAGACGCAATGTATGATTTGAATCAGTCTTATAACACAATTGAAGAATTACCTGAGGGACGAGGAAAAATTGCCGCAAATTATATTTGTAAGTATAAATACAAAAATTGTGTTTCATTTAAATTGATTTAATTTTTTTTTTCAGCTCGAGTTCACTCAACAACTTTGTATTGTCCTGAGTCACTTGCCTTGTTTTACGATGAATTAGCAACAGTTTGTTCAACAAACCATCAGCGTGACGATAACTCACTTTGCTTTGATCGACCTTTTGTTATTTGGCTATGCGAGCTAATAACGTATTATTTTCAAAACAGTTTTGTCATAGAAGATCACCCCAGAGAAGACTTGTAAGCTTATTTTCTAAAATATCAGTTAACATAGACATCATAATGTATAATCTTCAATTTATTTTTCATTCATTATTTCAGAGGAATCAAAATATCTTATCAAAAATGTATCAATACACCCGAAGATACAAATACGCCAACTGAAAGTGAATTGATCCCAATTGCTGTTAATATATCTCAACTGGTGTTGTGTCCATCAGCTGAGTAAGTTCATATTAATAAGCGAATTGATATTGATAATAATACAATTTGTTTTCTTAGAGCGTCATCTTCAATTCTCGTTCTTGCTCCATTGTTTAATCTTATGCGAGTTCTTCATTTCGCTCGATACGATGGTAGTCTTGAAATGATAAATGCCCTTCTTGGATGTGGTATTATTTTACCAAAAGTTTTCGACGATATCGATACAGTTGATATATTTTATGAGTATGATGAAATTCAAAGCAAACATATTTTGGATATTTTTTTTCATACAGTTAACTGGTTTCGTGAAACAATAAGTTCCTTTTCCAGTCAAAATGATTCGATGATTCGAGGAAAAGTAAGTTAATTTGTTGGTCTTTCAATAAATTATTTTTTGTTATCTTGTTTTCCAGGTTCTTATGCGTTTGGTTGAATTGATAAAAATCGAAGAAAGTGTTCGAAAATTGTTAATCAAGGCTCCATCTGATTATTTTCCTCCAGTTTGCCAATTTATGACAATGCCCAGTGCTGTTGGACCGATTAAAAAAACTGCAGGTGCTGAACATAATTTATAAATTTCAGTTGGTTTAAGAAGAACATAACTCAAACCATGTTTACTTTGAAGGTCGAAAGAAATCATCTGGCAAACCCGAAGAAAGGAAGAAAAATTTAAATGTGTCTTCAGAGCCAATGGAAACTGAAGCAACAATGGCTAACACAACTGTGACAAACACAACACGAATAAGTAATTCTAAAATGACAAAAACTTACGCAGGAAAGTTTGAAACTACATACGGACCAAAAGAAATGTACAGGTAAAATCAAATATTTGTATTAAAATAGAACTCGTTCGTAAAATTGATGAAGTTCTTGCATATGTTGTTAGTCATATACTCTTATTGCTACTGATATCTTGTCTAAAAATTACTAAAAAGAGAAGAATTCTACCCCTTCTTACATTTAAAATATATGTACCTATACTAAATTGATTAAAACTAGTGAAACTAGTACTAGACTAATAAACATTTTCATAGCAAAGTCACGAAATTGTTCCTCTGGGATTTATTTCGAGATCTACCGATAATCGCAACTCAGCTCTAAACCTTTCCAAGAATTACACCGTCATATATCTTACTTGGATTGCTGAAGGAAAACCAACTAGGAAAAGTATTACAATGGAGATGAATGAAGATTGGGACATAAAGATAAAACATTTCGAAACATATGCTTGAGAAACGTTTATGTGCGTTTGGTGCCAAGTTGAAGCGGAATTCTTGTGAAGCTTCCTTTTATGGTAAACTATCGTTTAGAATATTAAAATATTTAAGCTGTAATACTAGGAGAGCTGATTTCAAAAATGACGTTTGCGAACTTTCAAGCGACTCATTCAAGAAGAAACAAAATATGTGGATCCTGCTTCGACAACGCAGAACTAAAATACAATCATTTATACAAAGACTGACAGTGACGTATACATCAACACCTGAACAGAATGCGATAGTGAACAAGAAAACGCACAAAAAAGTTATCCTTAAAAAGAAGGCGGCGAGCTTACCAATGCTAGTGTAGATATTTACATACTTTCTACTTTCCAGTAGATGGAATGCGATCAATCTGATTCATGGTTGATTGATCCTGTGGACGCTATGCATTCTGGAATAGATAAAGAGCGTGTTTGCCACTTGGATATTTATACTCCCTGCAACTAACCTTCGTCACTTATCGGAGGTGTTATCGTGAATGCTTTTGCTGATGTTGACAAATTTAGCCCAGATGCGTATTGTATTTGGGAGTAGCTTAAGACGCAGTTACAAGAAGCAAGGGTAGTTCCATCCCATCCCTCTTCCTGTATAGCAGTAATGTTTGCTTTAAAGCTATCCAGGCCTACTTTAAAATTCTTACGTCCAAATCAATGTAGATCCGTTGTTATATAAATGGATAGTTCTTTTAGTATAGCGACACTAAAATAGAAAATTTGCACGTTTTTAGTCAAATCGGAATATGGGAATATACTTCGACGTATAAAACTATGTGTATGGACTCTTCTATTTATTTGGCCTGATTTGTTTTAAGATTAAAACTGTAGTTACTAATATTTCTATTTTATTTCAGACAAATGAATCCAGACATAATGTTAATTTTAAAAGTTAAATTCAGTATTAAATACCCTCGGCCAGTTGAAGAAATTCCAGATTCTATTGGACTTTTAGAATTTAAGTAAATATATCTAAATTATAATACTTTTAGTATGTTTGTTACAAATACTTTTTTAAAAATTCAGATTCATCGTTACTGACATCGTTAATAAATTAGAATCAATAACAGGAGTTCAAAAATTTACCACCGATCAACAGTTGCAGTATATTGTATATCCAAAATATTTCATAACCGATATTGTTAATCAATTTCTGGATCCCATTATGAATAATTTCCATGAGGTTCTTTTAGATCGATTAATAAATTTCTTTAATCTTTAATTGATTCCTTTATTAGATTTCCAATGCGATATCAACAACAGTACAACGGGTCGATGGTGCTCTTGGAAATGCTGACCTTTTTACCGACGAATTAAATTATCTTAAAATTTGCTTTGGTTTGTGTCTTCGATTATTGGCTGCCTTATTTTCTTGGTCTGGATTCGGTGATTCTTGTAATAGAAAAATACTCAAAGGTTTATTTTTGATTAATATGTTATTTCAATGATTATTATAAATTTCTATTTCTTAGGAGCCTTATTGGGGGTCTTGGGTAAATCAGTTCGTCAACAGTTTATCAACAAAGATGTTTCGACCTTAGCTTTTGAGGTATTCAACAAATGCCAAGCAACTGAAACAAGTGTAGTGGATATCAAATCTGCTGTTCATCTTTATCATTTGATACAATCTCTTAAGAAATTTGCCACTAAAAAAGATTTAGATCAAGATATAAGTAAGTTACTCTTGATTGTAAGGATTGTAATTTAATCATTCTTAATTTCTAAGGAAACCTTTGTAAATTGTTACTTTGTCGAAAATGGTTTAATTATGATGGTACAATGGAACGCGGCACATTGTGCAACATCTATTTGGATGAATTGGTCAAAGGATATTTAAGAAAATCAGATTTTCGTCGCCAAAAGACTATTTTAAATGCCATTCATGAGGAAACTCAGTATTTGAAGTCCAAAGAGAATTCCTTACGATCCTTTCCCAATTTCAATAAGTAATTGTGATTTATAAATTTATTCTTAATTATTTAAAATGAAAATTCTCTTTGCACTTAGAGCGAATTTCCCAATGCTCTTTAGAGGACTTTGTGAGACTCTCATCAGTACCCTTAGTTCTTCAGTACGTGAATCTGGAAATACTGGAACGGATAAGCTAAGAATTTGGGAGAAAAGTTGTGAAATATTGAACACCCTTTTAGATATTATACAGTCCTTGGATGTGCCAAGAAATTTCGCTCTGTTTTTGAAAGTATGTGCAAAATTTTTACAAATCAAAATGTACTTATAATGTATTTTTCTTAAGCACGCTCATTTTTATTTGAAAATTGTTCTTCAACACGGATTGCCTGTGTATGAAAGTTATCTAAGGGAGAACCCAGAAAGAGTCAATGAGCTATTAAAGAGTCTGCAGGTGACGACAAGATTCTTACACAATCTTTGTTGTCACTCGAAAGTAAGAATGGATAAAATATGTACTTTCATAAATGTTCACTATTTATATTATTTTCCCGTAAAATGCAGGCTCTCAAAAACACATCGATTTTAAGTCTTATTCCACCTTTGCGAGAGACTGTTGAGAACTTGGTTTTCCGTGTAAAAGCACTTTTGGCAGCCAACAAATGCGCATCAGTCTTTTGGATGGGTAATCTCAAGAACAAAGATTTACATGGTGATGAAATTTTGTCCCAGGTAATTAAAATATTTTATTTTTATGGTTTACAATTAATGACATATTTTTTTTTATTTCAAGAGCGCTTCTTGGAGTTCTGCAAATGATGCAAACAGTGATGACGAGATTCCTGACGATGATGCTAGCATAGAAGAAACTATAATGGGCGATAACGAAAGTAATGCAGCTGGAATGCATTCAATTACTGATGCTTCAAGAAGTACTTGTTTTTAAATAATTTCTATTAAACGTAATAATTTGCTGTTGAACCAAATAAGGGTTTTTGATTTTAATTTTAAGATTAAATTTCTCTTAGATGACGCTTTGTGGATGTTGAGGTTCCTGATCAAATATTGAAATATATAAAAACTTAAAACAAAACCAAATAAAAAAAAAGAAGTTGATGCAATGCGGAACTTAAGGTACCTATGTTTAATTAATATCCACTAGACAACTATCGATTTGTTTCGAAAGATCATGCTGCATTTATGTATTGTAGCATAGATGCCTTCAAATAAAATCGTAATTTTCTTGGTCCCATAAATTATTACCTGAACATTATCTGATCTCTTATTTTGAAACTTATAGTCGATATATCGCTATATATTTTGTTCGTGTAGCTGTCGACCTAACAAGCGTTAAAACTGTCCGCTTGATATAAACTGAGAAAGTAGCTAATTACGAATTGAAAGAATATAAGATTATGCTACTATAGTTTTCTCATTTTGTTGTTGCAATTTTTGACATTCGTGGTAACGTCATCAGAAATTAAGAAGTGATAGCCGTTTCGGCCGACCTTAATACCCGGTAGTACCTGTGTACCTGGGCGGCAGTTGAGATGCAACCTATCTGCCTGGCACACTATAGAATTTTGGGTAAGTGCAGTTTCGGTTGTGCCAAAATTCGAACGAATTATAATTTTTATTTCGTTCTGTTTACTTTTTTATAATAAGCATAAAAAACTTTCTTAAGTTAAATAACAACATTCCCAAAATAAGCCAGAATAATAGAAAGGGATTATATTGTGTGCATTTTGTATGGAAAGTGGAAACTTTAAAAAATAATTAAAAATATAAATAAGTGTTGCATCGCATAAAAACTGTGAAATATATTGTTTTTAACCGTATATCAAATGAATAAAAGTATCTGTGTGTGAAAATTCGTGCTACCGTGAACTAAAGTTGAGCCCCGACATGCTCTAATTTTTTTAAATAAAGTAAAATATATTTAAATAAATTGTTTGTCATAAAATTATTTATAAATTTAATATCAACATAAAAAAGTGTACATAAAAAAAGATAAACAATTTATAGTTTCCAAACTTTCAATAGGTAAGGTTAGGTTAATGTGGCTGTCAGAAAACTTCTGACGCACTTAGACCACAGATAGGTCCGTTTTGATACCATGAAACGCACGAGGAAGAACGTCTTTAATTAAACCATTTAGTGCGTTTCAGATCCAGTTTCGGCCAGATTTGTTTTGTTGCTACGCAAGTAGTAGTGTTTGTCCAGAGAACGGCACGATTTTTGCCATTCGACATACGACATTTTGTCATTCGAGATTTCGTCCCAATTCGCTTTGAATCTAAAAGAAACTGTGCATTTACCCAAACTCGCACCCAACCGAGTCTGATGATTGGCGTTGGCAGCCATAAAATAGCTATAACTCCGAAAATGAGCAGCATTATAGAATGAGGTACATAAACAACCGTGTCGAATTCAATGCTTCTAAAACACAATGCTGTCTTCTGTCGGCCAAGTAAAATATACCAACTTTGCCACTTTCCATGAATGACACTTGCATCGAAGAAACCAAAAATCTCTGCGTTCTCGGTATGTGTATAGTGTATTACCAATCTCCTCCGGAAGGATCACATACATAGTTGGTAGTCGTGATTTTATCAGTCGGGATTTCGTACCCGAGATTTAGACTAGGAATTTCTGTTGCTCTGATTTTGTCAGTCATAAAAAGCATAATCAGCATCCCCTATTGCGAGTTAATAATGCAATGATGTGCTTGCATCACGCTTCACCGCAGTTCTCCCCAAAAAAGTTTTTTTCGGAAACGGGAAGAAGAAAATCAACCAGCCATAACAAAACAACCAGAGATGTCAGTGGTTTACGTGAGGTAGTCTTGACTACTACGCGATTAAATTCGCGTAGTCAAAATGGCAAAAGTGCTACTTTTGTGAAAACAGAATTTTTTAAGTCTGTTACGTAAATGTGGTAGTTAATGTAGTTAACGTAAGTATACATAAATGTAGTACACGTGCTGTCAATTTGAACTAACAGATAGCGCATACAATTCGAAATTGGCCTTAGTCGATTTGCTTTAGAACTCCTCAAGAAAAAATTGGCCGATTCCAGAAAGCGATATTTAATAATGATTTAATTTTTCCTATGAAATTCTTAAAATATAAATATTCAAATTCGTCACTAAAATCCCGGCGGATTGCTGTCGGGCTACAGAGCTGGCTGGACAAACTTCTTGGTTAAAATCATCCTCGCCGTAAGTGCCATCTAAAGTGGCACCACTTTATTTAGAAAAGCACCCGAAATTCCAAGGCTTAATATCAAACAAACAAAAAAGACCAACAACTTTTTTTTTGTCATCTAAAACATGTTTAACATCATTTTATTTAATGTAATATTAGCACATGCTACATACATAATATGTAACATCCGTGCATCTAAAAAATATATGTTAGTTGATTGATAAAGATACAAAGCTTAATATTAAATTATAGGTACATAATATTATCATACATAAATAAAAATAAAAATATTTTTTTTGTAGATACATATACCTTTTTTTGTAAATTTATATTTTTTTTTTTTATTTTAATTTTTTTGAATTTTTTTTTTTTTTGATTTTTTATTTTCAAAACATATTTCCCATATATTTAACTAAATATATCTTAATAAGAGATAATAATTAATTTAATAAATATATATATATATATATGTATGTATTTGTATTTTCTAAACACAAACTTGAAACAATATAAATCTTTTGTTTTAAATGTTAAGCATATTCCATTTACTCAGATAACATTCACTTAAACGCTACACAATACAAACGAACGAGTTAAATTACAATTCTACGTAAATCACTATAAAGCTATTAATCTCAACTAATGGACTATTTTTCTAAGTTTTCTCTAATATGTATGTTGTTTTGATTAAACATTTCCCAATTTGCGGTAGAGGACATTCTTTAGTTTGCGATGTTGTTTTTCTAAAGACCTCATTTTGCTCTTCAGTTCATCATTCCTTCGCTGTGCACATTCTTCTTCGGCCAATAAAGACATTTGCTTCTCCTTGTTCTTTTGGCGCGACTGACGACTGGCTTCGTTATTTTTGCAACGATCTTCGATCCGTTTACGTTCGGTCTCGGGCAAATTTCGGAGGATATCAGGATTAGGAAGGTCACTGTGTTGTTTTGGTGGGCGGCCTCGTGGTTTACGGGAGGAAGATCCAGCACTTCCATATTGAGAAACCGCTGGAGAATTGGGATTTGTTGAGTAGTGGGTACAGCTGCTGCTATTGCTGGGCGATGGAGTTGCATAGGATGGTTCATCGCATATATAGGTGGAGGCAATGCTGGGAGGATTTTCATATTTAGGCTCGATTAGGGTGAAGGATTCGGTAATGAAATCTGGTGGAGCAAATGATGTACCACTACAGCTTGGCGATGAGCTCAAAGAATATATGCTAGGATCAATGTCCTCTGTTAGCCAAGAATCGACCATGTCACAGACTTCAGGTGTGTCTGGAACTTTAGTGGTCATCAGGAAGTCGTCACCCCTTACATCCGTCACGAGCCTAGCAATTGGTATATTCATCCTTGGTTTTTTTGTGAGTTTTGTTTGTGTCGTTTCGAAATGTTCACTGCTTCTCTTTAGATTTGTGTTATTTTGTTGTGGTTGTGGAGCGTCTACCAATTGCTTGAGAATCTGTTCGAGATCTAGCGGCTCTTCGTCAATGCTGCTATTGCTTTGGCACACTGGACTGTGCTGTGGTTCTATTGGTGTTTCTGTTATGGACTGTGGTGAAAATTCAAGACGGTATGTTAGATCTTCGTCTTGCATGGCATGACAATTATCGTCTGTGTATTTGTAAGTATGCAACTCGGAAGTGGCTATGCAATCGTTTTCGGTTGGCAATGGCGAACCAGGTGGTATTTCAATATATGACGATGAGCTGTTATTATCAGAGTAATCCTCGGATTTAAGAGAAAACATAACGTTTGTATCGATGTATTGCGTTAAAAATGATTCAGATTCTAGTGATGTTGTTTCAAGGCCGATGGATGGTTGTGTTAATGTTACCAGCTCTTGGCTGTGTGGCATACGAAGAATATTATAAATGTTTTCTTCTCCTGGTATTTCTTTCAAAAATTGTTCTTCATCTTGTCCGTTCTCTGGTAGCAGCTGCAGTGATTGGCCTGCATAATTTACATTCATCTGATTAATGGTCATTTCGTTGAGTTCCTGAAGCTTGTACGTCTCTTTAGTTAGATCAAAATCGGTGTTGTTGATTGTTTCGATAAAGTAATCTGAAAGAAAAATAGTTTTAATAAACAAGTGTTTTTTTTTTCATTTATTTGTAGGTATTTGTTTTATTCTAAAAAGTCTAAGTTTCAAAATTCCTAAAAATCTGAGTCACAAAAAACGTAATTTTGATACCGAAAATACAATTTCTTAGAGAAACGTGAAAATAACAAACGAATAACAAAAATTCGCAGATTTTTGAAATATCAAAATTCTGAAAAAACTGATTCGCGAAAACCGAATTTCGATAAAGCAAAGAACGAAAAAATGAACATCCTTGGAAATCATTATCGAAAAAATATCAAATTAACAAAAATAAAATTAAATCAAAAAGTTGACTCCCAAATATATTTTAAAATATCTAAATTTCGAAAAACGGAAAATCTAAATTGTATCTACTAATTGGCAATAAAGCAAAAACTATGAGTCAATGTATCCCGATATTACAATCCAAACAAAAAAACTAAATAATTAATATCAAAAAAAAAAAACCTCTGAATCTTGAAAAACAGCAATACAAAAAACAAAATTTAAAAAAAATAATTATTCGGAAATTTTGATTCCGAAAAATATAATAACGAAAAATCTAAATCACAGAATTTCTAGGTTACTATTCAAGTATGAATGAAAATCCCAAAAATCCGAAATTTAAACAAATATGTATATTGGTCTCGAAAACCATACTCGCTAAAATCTAATTCCGAAAAGTCAAAAAAACGAAAATTCCAAATTATCCCGAAAAATAAAAAAAAGAAAGAAAAGTCAACATCTCCAGAAATTACTATCAAAGAAAATCCGAAAAAAATATAAAATCTCGGAAATCAAAAGTATCGAAAAGGACAAATCTAAATAATAAAAATCCAAAAGAAGCTAAATATAGGAAAATAATTACTCCGAAAATACAACCTCTCGAAAACATTTGGATTCCAAAAATAATAATTCCTAAAATTTAAACTATGTATCTATTTTAAAATCCTTGTCTCAAAAAATTAGCATGTCGAAAAACATTATTCGAGTATCTAATCTTAAAATTGGTGTAGACCAATAACACTTTTCAATGAAAATCATTTGCCGTTTATTTTTTATTCGCACATACTTAAAAAAAATAGAAATTCGAACTGTTTGCTTATAATCTTCTTTGTAATTTTCCTACAGTTGGTTTGTCTAGCCTTGAGAATTGAAAAAAAAACCAAAAAACTGTTTAATTCCGATCTAAATCTATCGAAAATTATAAAATTACTCTTCGATTAAATCGTATTTCTTGCATTTTGTGTTAACGTAACCGCCATTTTGTAATGCACACCAAATATTTGTACAAAAAAACCAACGTTAAAAGTCAATGAACAACAAAAACGGTAAATCTAATAAATCAGAATTTATGACAAACGTTTATAATAGTTAAAGATATTTTAATCATGTTTTTAATTTGATTTCCTAAACAAATATATTTGAATTTGTTTCTGGGTCTTATTTGCATTTATTGTTTATTATTTTTTTTCAAATCAACCCCTACAATTCAGACACAATAATTTGTTTACTTCCCTTAGGAAGTATTTATTCAGTGCACATAGGTATTTTAAACATAAAAAAAAATCCGTTTTATCCATAAAGATGGATACACTACACACCTATTTTCAAAATAACTGATAAATTCCTACAAATAATATCAAAGTAAGTGCGAATTTTCGCGTACACTTTTATCACAACTAAAATTTAATTAGACCGCACTTAATGATTGACAGTAACTAAGACTAAACTTAACAGATGAAAAACCATAATCGGAATGTATCTCTATCTGCTTACATTAAATGTAGGTACCTACAGCTACAATCAAAGAATTCTTTTGCTACTCCTACTCTTTTTGTTTTGAAATGTGTGTCTCTTCCAGTTCCAACAAACCACGACCACCGATCAAAATTCTTCAGTTGGTCCCCTGATCAGCAGGGATCAATTATAAAACTTCGATCATGTCGTAGTCGTGGTATAAAATGAAGAGCTAAAGAATAATTGTACGCAAATATTTATTTCATTCTCTTTAATTTTACTATTGTATTTGCATCTACACATACGTTGAGCTTTCTCTCGGTTCCTCTTCTCGGCTTGTTTTCGTTCTCTATCTCTATTTCTTTTTATATTGAAGTTTTGTCTTGTGCTGTGTGCGTTTGCGTTCGACCATTTGACTGTGTAAGTTTTAAGTATATGTGTCAGCTAAATTGCCGGCAAATTCTACAGGTGATGAACATGATTAAACATGCACCATAACCGTCTCTTGAAGTGTAACTTATTTGTTATGATTCAGTTTAATAGGGGTAAGGAGTGAATTACTTCCGTGAATGTGTGCATTTTTGTTTGTATGATTTGTGACAATTATGTTAAAAAAAATCATATTTATACTAAAATTGAAACGATACAGAGATGATAAAATGATCAAGTTGTTTACACCTTCTCCTATGCAATAAATCATTTAAAAGTACATGTTTTCGTTTTTGCAACAGTCAAATTTAATCCCCGTTAAAAAATTAACAAGTTTCTGTAAAAATATTTGGAATTTTACAACCAAATCATAGAAAATAAAAAAAAAACGTCAAGCTTATCTGTCAGATGTAATTTTTTTTTTCATTAGCCAACTAAATTCCCAGAAATGTTTTCTATTCACAACAAAATCAGAGCGAACATTCAAACAAATCAATTGAAATTACCTGTTTTTGGTCTGCTCTATATGGCTACTGACTATTAACTAATTTTTCGAGAAGCGCAGAGAACTATTTTATACTTTGGCGCCATCATCCATGCCCTAATCCAACAACACAGCCACAACACAAGTATATCAATATCAGTCCTATGAAAGAGGTGAATTTCGATACCGGTGCCCGGTGGTGTGGTGGTGGTGGGTTTGGCGCAGTGGAGTGGAGAATACCAGAAATCAGATTAAACGAAATCGAATTTATATTCATGTGATGTCTCACTCTTCTCTGAGTTCTGACATGAGGACTGAAAACGATAGGTTGTTATTACGGAAAAAATACGCATGAGCATAAAATGTATGTCAGATTCTAGGTTAAAACGGAATGCAATTCATGTAACATTGAACTTGAACGTTAAACGTATGCATTCGAAAGAGTTATAGAAAATAATTGAAAAGAAGGGGTGAAATAAGGGAATGGAATTCTGTAAGTGTGGGGGTTAAATCAGAAGATTTTTCACTTTTAAGAGAAAACATTTCATTTGCGAAAGTTGTATGGGTTTGAGTTCTCTATTGTTACTAATACAGTTAAATATTTAAACTGGATAAAAAAAACTGCAAATGATGAATCATATTCCTGGAAATGATATTTTTTTTACAGATAGATTTGTGCGTTTTTGATGTGCAAAAAAATAATTGGTGGTTTGAATAAACGAGTGCGTAGATTCACTTGCCTTTTGGTATAAGAAAAAAACATTACCATTTGAAAAGGTGAAGTTTTTTTTTAAGATTTCATTAATTAGGTATATTTATTTAGAACTCAAGTTTTTTTTACTGTATATCAAGTGAGTTTAAGAACTCGATTTAATTGACTCCACAAAATGTCAATACATTTAAATTGTGTTGGTTTAAAAACCAATTTTAAAAAAATTGTCATATTAGATGAGCTGTCAGATCGTAAGATAACCTTTGAGATCGATTCTTACAAGTTGTTTCCACAGAATCAGACATTTGTTACTTCACACATTTGTGACAGTTTGTTTTACTTTCATAGATTTTTTTTGTGGAGGCACCTTTATCATCACGATATTGTCAGTTTTTTCAGGATTTACTTAACTATTTGGTTGTTCAACTCATAAAGTGAAGTGTTTTCGTTTTTGCCTATACGGGATTGAAGTGGGCTTCCCTAGAAATGAGTGTTAAATGCTCACAAAATTTAAGAATATGGGTGACTTTTAGAATGCATCAAATTTGAATTTGAATTTGATGCAAAGTCATAAGACAAAAAAGCTAAAGCTATAACTTGAATTTATTAGACAAAAGCTAAGTTTTACGTGGGAAAAACCTAGCACTTGCCTTAAAATTCAAGTTTTAGCTTTATCTTTTTTTTATTCACAAGACACAAAGTCGTAAGTTTCTAAACGCATCCTTAATGTCACTAATGCGCATAAAATGGGAAGGGACAGCGCATTTATATCTTTAAGTAATGGTTTCATGACGTTTCATTTTTGTTTTGTAGATAGTCCAGTCGGGATAGACTTTTAAATGAAAAACATTTAATTGGGCACTTTTCTTTCGCAATTCGTTGGAGGGGATCATTATAAAACTTCGGCTTTCATTATGAACAGCGAATCGATCACAAATTAGTATATAAGGAGATATGGCCAAAAAACCTGTTTTTGGCCGCAATTTTGAAATTGAAAATGGCGCCTCGAGCGGCAAAGATAGGAGGTGGCAAAGTAAAAATTCTTAAATCCGAAATATTTTGTGAAAAAATAATAATAATTTTTAAACTTAACATATTTTAAACTCAGAATAATGTTTTTCAATTTGGTTTTATTATTGATTATATTACGTAAATAATTTAGGTATATAAATAATGAGAATGTACGACAAATAATTATCTTAGTTACGATAAATGATATAGATGCAACAAAACGATTTTTGAAAATCTAGTTCAATTCAAGAAATCAATCATTTAAACGATAATCTTATTTTTGGTGGTGCATGTTTAATATACTACAAAACGGTAATTTAAGCAGTATTTGCAAAAAATAAACATACGTGCACTCTTTTACCATAACTCATGTATCTAATGATGCATCAAGACTGTAATGTGTAGAAGTAAAAGATCCATAATTCTCCTCTCGGTTTTACAAGCCTAACCAAACACTTTAACAACCCAATATGTCATGACAAAGAACATGCTTATAGATGCAGCTCTCTAAGAACCAAAGCCGTTTTACACAGCCAGGCGTATGAACCAATGCTGCAATCTCATCCAGGCTTAATGAAATGGAATTGAATTCTATTCCTTTGATCTAAGTCACTGGTTATTTCGATTAATTTAATTTTCACTTTTTTTATAGTTCATCTACAATAAACTGTTGAATTAATTTCAATATGTTATTTATTGGCATTTTTTTACTGGGTACACTGTGGCGTATACGTACTTTTATTCAATGGGAATGTTGTTTGTATCATAATTTTTTTTGTTTTACTTGATATTACTAGAAGATATAACAAAAAGTTATGCATCCATTATTTCATATTATTTTTAAATCAGATAGTTTTTTGTAAATATATAGTTTTTGAAAAATTAGTTAGCTAAAAAAATGTTTTCACTTTGTGAGTTGTGGCGTGTTATTTTTTTTTTTTAACTATTTTTTAGTTTCCAAAAATTAAAAAAAATACAGTGTTAAAGGTTATCCGTAACTTCTAAATTTGTATAACTGCACAAAAAATTTTTAGGCAAAAAAGAAGGAATACCGTATTCTCTATCGAAAAACTTTTAATATTTTTTTTCAAAATGTTATATCCAATCTTAAAATTGGATGACAATCTCTGACGACTAGCCTATTAGTTGGTTGATAATTTTATAATTTGGTTTGCATATAGCTACCGGTATTATTTGTACTACGTTTTTGTAATGCTTTAACCCAAGTGGACAGTAATCTTTGTCGAAACGTTGCGTAGGGAAAATGAATGTAAGCTTTGCTTAATTGGTACTACAATTTACCATACAAAAGTCGAAGAAGGAAGAATAAGGTTTCATCCAACAATCCACAAGCCACAATTTCGTTGATTAAAACACTCACAACACTTATCAATGTATTTTTTTTTATTGTTCTTCAAAAAAGTGTGGAAATAAACAATTAAATTTTCTTATTCTAAGTTGCATCTAATTTTTAATTAGGCATTTTGTTGCCATTCACCATGTATAGCAAACAGAAAAATGTGCTATATTTTCCTATGTGAATTGGTATGAATCATAACTTTATAATATTCATTGACTTCGATATACAATATACATAATGTGGACATTAAGCTATGCAGTGTACCCAAAGAATATTTTTATTTATAACATTAATTTGCTACCTTTGCCAGTTCAAACAGTGTTATCAATTAATAATATTTGATGAGAAAATTCTGACTTTGTCACACTTATCTGCGACTCTATTTTTTTGGTGCCTATAAAAAATCGACTGTCTTTATATTTTTTTTACTACACAGTCAAACTGTGTAAATTAATTTCCGATATTATTTCAGTTTCAATATGAAGCCTCTTTGCATTCAAAGAATGATTTGTTTCTGCTGCTAATATGAATAATTCGTCAGAATAGTCTAAATAAAGTCATTTCCAAATACTGCTAACGAAATTGTTAGCAAACAAATTTAGAATCGCTTTCAATGACACCAAGAAGATTTATTTAATGGAGATTCATACGTACTCTGGGAAAGAAAAAAGTAAATCGTTATGTAACTTGAGTTAAGTTTAGTTTTCTTGGCAAATTATGAACTTGGATTTGAATTATGAATTACCTGCTTTATGTGTTATTGACAGTAAATAAAAAAGTGCGTATACGCCACAGTGCACCAATTCAAACAATATTCGTTTTTATAAATATACAAATTCATATTATTTGTTGTCATTCATTCTTGATTAGATTTATTTGCTGAGGAATGTTAGCTATTTTTGCTATTTTTTTAAATTGAAGTGAAGTAAAATTCTTTACATTAATGGGTGTTTTTTATCTTCCATTCGGGGAATTACAATTTCTTCAATTTATCTATACACGTACTCTTTTAACCGTATGTAGTTTATGTACGTATTGAATTAAATTCAACAGGTTGGTTTGGTGTGTGAGTGTAAGAGAGCTATGTTGAATAAAATGTCTCTTTGAATTTTACATTATTTAAAAGTTATAGATACATTTTGTGTATTAGTCTACAAATACAAACTTAAAGGAGAGTATTCATGCTTTTTAAGAGGTATGTATGTAAATGTGTTTTTTTTACAGCTGATTGGCATTTCACAACATTAGGTAATATTAATAAATTTTAGTTTTTCCCACAAATTATTATTAAAAATTTGGAAAAAACTAGCCAAATTATTTAATTTAAATTAAATTGTTTTTAATGTAACACTCGAAATGTATTGTTACATTAAGATTTGTTCGTCGTTTAATTACGATATATATTACATAACATAAATATTGTAAACAACCGGCAATCACATATACGTCATAGCATAATATAAAGGTCAATATTTCTTGTATGTTTTCGTTTTATTGAAGGAAATAACTTTTAGATATTAGGAACCTAATGCTGAAGACTTAAGCTGTATTGCATCCCTTTTTCAATCACATACTTTTAAACTGAACTGTTATAGTTTTGTTCGTTGAGCCTGGAAGTCACTTTGGAACGTGGTCGATTCAAATGTTTAACTCCAAAAGAGATCTTGGTTTTCCGCTGAGGTGGTTTTAAATATCGAATAAACCAAAAAAGTTAATTAAAGTGTCAAGTATACGTGTATAATCGTAATTTAAAAGCGAGCACAGCATTTAGATTTGTCTTACCTCAAATTATGGATTATTTCGGATTTATGCATTCGCAAATATACCCTTATAAAATGTATTTCAATAAAAACACTTGTTTTTTTAGGAACCACAGTTGAAATTTATTTAAAATTGAAAAATTGTTGGTCCTAAAAAAACAAGTGTTTTTATTTTATCTTTTTAAAATGTTCTCAACGTCAAGGTTCTACCAAGTGCCATCCACATACTCTATAGAGTTTATCAGACTCATCTTCTTAATCGATCATTCAAACGCTGATCTTCAAGCAGCCAATAGGAGTAGCGCGAAACAAATTAAGCCAGCAACAGCACCAGCGGCCTAGAACATTTTGCATAGAATTAAGCATGAAATGTCAAATGGTGCTGGTGCTGACGCTGAGGGAAATGTATAGTTGTGTTCGTTGTTCCTGGGGTCGCTCTGGGGTCGCCCTGAAGTCGTTTTTTTGAAAAACCTCAACTCGCCCTGGGTAACAAATTCTCTGTTTTTTGAGACCTGGTCGCCCTCAACTCACCCTGAAGTAGATCTAGGGATTTTTCTGGGGCGAGTTGAGGCAAACAATTTGACATGTGTGTTGTCAAACATATGTTTACAATTGAATATTTCATTTTGCTTTTGCAATGCAAAGAAAATAAATTATAGATTTATTTTAATGAAAATAAATAGAAAACATACAAATAAAACAAAATATAATTGTTTTATGTTTTGGAATATAACAAAAGCAACAAATTTCAAGTTTTAATTTCGGAAACAAATATTTTTTGTTTCTGTCTTTTTGTCAGCAACACAAAACCTACCCTTGTGCGTTTTTTGAGAACCAAAAAACCAAGGTTTTTTTGACAGCTCTTGGGGCTGTCAAGAAAACCTGGGTCGACCCTGGGTAAAATTGATAAAATTTAACGAACAACTTATGTTTGAGTCAAAGTTGCTGACCATCGTGCTGATTACTTTTGACGGTGCTGGCGCTGGTGCTGGTTTTAATCTGTTTCGCGCATATTAGATGAAGAACTAGCGACCTATTTTCGGACATTATTTGGCGCGCCTAAATTTTTGTTAAGTAATTGTTTTAGTGTCACTTATTAATGAATGACAACTATGACTACCGAAATGGCCGGATACCAAAGATACAGCTGTCCAGACAAAATTAACCAACTGTGGTAACTTATTTTGGTACGAACATTTTGTTCACAAAAGTGTAGTTTGAAACGTTCAAAATATTATTGTATAACTGGTAAATTGACATAAATAAATCTAACTATAAAGGGTTGGACTGGGGTCACGAGAAATTGTTCTTGTGGCAAGTTACCTTGGAACTTTAAACTGTGGAGTGGCGTTGCATGGCGTTCTGGGATACTGGCATCAGGAGTGTTTCCGTTGAAGAAATCCAGGTCATAAGGTTTTATCGTGGTAAATACTATGTTCTTCAAACAAAGCGGACACTTTTTCATTTACAACAGTTGCGACAAATAAAAAAATGAATGCAAAAATGTCTATCAGTAGCCATTTGCAATATGCCCTATGTGAAAGAATTCAAAGTGAAATTGGTGAAAAAATTACCTTCTGCCAATTCACAAGAGGGAGGGCAAAACGCGAAACTAAAGTCACACCACACAGTGGAAATCGTTGAGAAGACATTATAAATATGACGGTTTGCATTAAAAAAAAAATATATTTGATAGACAACCACGATATCTTATATGGGTAACCCTAAAGACAACTAGAATTTCCGGAAATTCAAAATTCAAGGGGATTTTGATATCTAGTAGGATATCTAGGAGGGATTCGTAGGATTAACAGAAAAATTCCCAATTAAAATTGAGGTACACGACACCAAGGAAGCGTCTTACGTGCCTTGTTTTTTTATTACAGTCATTGTCTAGACTAGAAGGTAAGGTGAATAAGTAATTCAGTTACCAGTTATCAGCTTTTGATTCATGGTTGAATGTTTAAGAAAGGAATTGGTACCGCACAAATGACTCAGACTGCCCATTTTTAAAACTGATGATATCGTTTAAAGTTTGAATAATATAAATATATGATCGACATCTTTAATGATAATCGCGTAAGCACAAGGTGGAAAAGCGGCGGGAGAACTCTACCATTTTCTGTTACCGGAAAAATGCCCGTAAGCTGAAAAGTAGACTATATCTACTGAAGTTTTTCGTGCAGCGCTTACATATGATATTAAATTTACGCCAGCTGAGATTAAAATGCTAATGCTATGTTCAGACGATTTCCAAAATTTGTAAATATTTGCACACGTGACGTTATTTTTAGCTCATCATTTGCAACTCTTGCTTGCAAATCGTGTGAACACCCCTGTAAAACAGTGTGCAAATGCTTGAAAATTATTGTCAAGCATTTGCAAGACCCTGATTGCAAATTCCATTTTCTACTTTTGTGCAAATCGTGTGACCAATCATGCAAACGATTTATGATAATTTGCTGGCATTTGCAATTGTCCCACCCACTTGCAAGCGCACGAAATCGTGACATTGCAAATGCGGTATTGGCAAGCACTTTTGTATCAATTTCTTTAGTTTTGTTATCAAAGATTTGCCTAAATAAATTTAATTTAATATTTTTTATAAAATATGTAGTTTGTTTTGCAAGAAGTGTTTTATTTATTTTTTCGACATAGAAAATACATTTCTTTTGGGTATGCAAGCCTGTTTACGTCATCAAGTCATCAATATTCAAATAAACAAACCGTCAAAAATATTAGAAACATTAAAAAACTTATTGCCTACTTTTAGGTTGTTTTTTTTATTATATAACTTATATAAAATAAAGACTCATTTATGAAATAACTCACCACACTTAATTTAAAGAACTAAGCTTTCACCACCGAGCTAGTCGGTTGGCTTAAGATGAGTTAAGCTTAGTGTACACGATTGGCAGATCTTACAATATTGTAAAACCTGACAATGTCTGACAATTATCTACCAATGAGCTAACAATTAATTGCCAGTGTACACGGTTGGTAGAAAATCTACCAATCTCTTACAATTTATTGTCAGAAGTTGGCTGACAATTTATTGTAATACAATTGGCTGGATATCTACCAATAAATTGTAAGAGATTGGTAGATCTACTACCAATCGTGTACACACAATGAATAATTGTCAGCTCTGTCAAAATATTTTCAGCTGTGAAAAAGTAAAACAAAATAATTCTAAAAACAATATTATTATTATAAAATGAATTTGCAAAATAAAATAAATCTCGCGACTGTTTTGACTGCTTACGTACTAGAAAAGATGTTGAAAAAGTGCATCTGACAATTTGTTTAATTGTCAGAAACGTCATATAAGAAAAATATTGGTAGGTCTGACAATAAATTGTGTGTGTAAACGGTTGTCAAACATCTTACAATTTATCGTCTTACAATTAATTGTCAGATAAATTTTCTGACAATTAATTGTAAGAGTACACGATTGTCAGGTAGCGTACACACGATTGTCAGAAACCTTACAATTAATTGTCAGACAATGATCTTACAATTAATTGTCAGACACATTTTCTGACGATTAATTGTAAGATTACACGGTTGTTAGACATTGTAAGCATGTTTTTTACTGACAGATCTGACAATATTGTAAGATCTACCAATCGTGTACAGTTAGCTTTAGTTTGTTTATTTTAAATCATGTAATGTTTAGTAAGCTCTAAATTTTCGTAAAATAAAGACTTATATAGTCTTAATATTCATAAAAGGTAAAATTGGTTTATCGTGTTTTTTTTTCTCTCGATCTTGTGATACTGCAAACATTTTGTATTACAGCATAGCACCATATACCTATGTACAGTGTAGGTACATATTCATTTTGAGAAGATTTTGTGAAGCTGTGAACAAACGCTTCCTAACCCAAGCAGCAGAAGAAAATAGGATTTTTATTAAGGAGAATAACCCCAACAAAGCCCATCCTTAAACGCATTCAATATACATTCCACAAAGTTATTTAGTTCATCTAGCTGCACCTAGTTCCAACAATAATTTTGCACAAAAGCCTACTCTTTTGCGAAGAATCAACCAACCGTTCGCCAACACACGCGGTGGGCGGTGAACTGCACTTGTTTCTCCTTTGTTTTCATTTTTTTTCTTCATTTTTTATCATATCTAGTGCCAGAATAGCAATTGCAGCCCACTTTTTGCTTAAAATTTTTATATTTTATTGTTTAACAACTTTTTTATTTCTTTGACGAAGTGCAACAACAATAATCAATAAAAGATTAACAACATTCTTGTAAATATGCAAATGATTAAAAACATGCAAGTGTGCAAATGCACTGTTAATGATTTGCATCATTTGCACACTCATTTGCAGGCAAGTCATTTGCAAGTCGTTGATTGCAAATGCGTTTTCAAATTTTGAGATAAAAGATGCAAATCGTGTGAACACGTCCATTTGCACATGTGCAAGCACGACCGAACTCTTATTATTTACACAATGTTTGCAAGTTTTTTCGTGACTTCATGTGTGCAAATATTTGCAACTATTGCAAATCGTCTGAACATAGCATAAGAGTGAAAAATCTTGATCAAAGTAAGAAGATCGGATGAAGTCTTCACGTGAAAAATACTATCGTAAGTAAAATACAGCACATGTTACTAAGCGGGTATTGTCATGTACAAGAGAGAGACGCTCCAATATACAATCCTAAACGAAAAAGCTTGCCAACGTTTTCTGAGGTTAACCAAACTTTAAATTTTCGGATTACCAATATAATGTACTTAAAAAAAAAAAACTTCGGGTACATACACACATCGGTTTTTATACATTTATGTACATATGTGTGTATGTACACATAATGAAAATTAAAATTTCTATAATAATAAAATATCAAACAAATTAATTTTTATAACCTGAAACTCATTAGCTACGTGTGTCTAAATTAAGTGTTTTTTAAAAAGAAACCTCTATCAAGCAATTTTAATTGTACGTTTTTGTTATCAAATCACAGACGAAAAGCCTTGACAGCTCCCTGTTTAGGGATTAACCATGACATCCCCATCCATAATTGAAGTTATTTATGCTATTGATAATCACCCTTATTGCGATAGGCGTTTCACTTAAACGCCAATAGTCGTTATTTAAGTCGTGTCGCTTTAGAAACGGTATTGCGTATCATAAACGCCATTTTTATCTTCGCTCTTAGATTCCACATACGATCCATTGAGAGAGCTGATTTTGACACACCAAATTATATGAAAAAATCTAAATCGAAGAGTTATATTCTATTAGTTTTGAACATTTTTGCTTTATATAATTAAAAAAATGACAATACAGACACAAAAACAGTTTTAATATTCATAACAAGTTTGTTTTCTCAGGACAGCTCGCTTTTTTATTCAAAATTATTTTTGAAATAATTTTTTTTGTTAATGAGTACCTATGTATATCAATCACACAGCAGCTGTGAAAAGGCGGTGACAAGAAGTAAAAAAAATAAAAGGCACAATGTCGCGTAAATTTGCTCTTGTGACAAATTACCTAAGAGGTTAATAAAAAAACGCACGACTGGTTCTATGGAGGGTTCTCTTGAATGTTGTAATTTTTCACTCAATTATTTTATCTGAAATAATTTATTAAATCCTTTTAATTGATTAAACAAATATAATTTCAAGTGCATTTCTAACAACCCAGAGTTTTCCGAAGAAATCGTGGTGTGGCGTCAAGTTTAATAAAGGTATAACAGTAAAATTTTTACCCAAATCTTACATTCAGTTTTAAAAAAATAAAACACGCTTCTTTAGAAATAAAATTTCGTTAAGATATGTTGAGTCCTTAACATGAAACTCAACATTAAAAAAAATAGTTAGCAGGTACCTATAAAACAATTTTCTAAGATCACTCATGTCAAATTTTATCGAAATCTAGAGCAGTTTTCAAGAAAAAACAAGTTTTTTTATAATTGGTATATGGCGATGTTTTAAGACCTAGAATTTCAACTTCAAAAACTCCCTTTTGTTTAATTTTTTAGCGTATTCATCGTTCTTTTTGTTCCGTGAGACCAATAAGAAACTTGTTACAACTATAAAAACAAAAAACAAAAAATTAGAACTTACATTTTGGGAGTAATTTTGGCTCTGTCGTTTGCAAATTCTTGAACGACAAAATTTGCCGTTTTTAAAGACGTTTTTGATTTAAAAACGACTATCGTAATACAAAAAATTACTCTATATCGACAAATGTCACTTCTAAAATACATTCCACAATATAAAAAACGCCAACGTAATGCCAAATCATTTTGTCGTGTTTTCATATGGCGTTGAACGACTATCGCAATAAGGGTGAATGTATTTTCAGAGCAATGATTTCATCTTAATGCATTCAAACTATATAACCACAATAAAATGGTTTGGAAGTGATTTTATGGCTATTTATAATTATTTTATTTTTGGTGGTTTTTCATTATGAAAAAATTCACACACAATAAAAAATTTTGACGCGAATAGGGCGTCAACGCAACGTTTCGCGTTTTCAATAGTATGGACACAGGTCATAACCTTGTACTTCTCCGTCTCTTCCCGTAGAAAAACATTTTTACACGCGCTTTTCTATACGTGAATACGTGTGAACAGCTTAATGCAAAATTGTAAGAATGTATGGTCTAGCCAAATTTGACAGTCCCATTTGAAATGCACGGGCACGCATACAGAGTTAAATCTTTGCAGTTTTGAAAGTTTGTAGGCAAAAGCGGGTGGAACCTCCTGAGATGATGTTCTATTTATTTATTATTCTATGAGTATGGGTAAACCAACCAACGTAACATAACGGAAGCGTGACACTGGAGTGGTGTGTGTGATTTTTGTAAAGGTGTGCCAATTGTCAAAAAAAACTGACGTATGTTTGGGGAAATATTGTGTCAGTAATGCTTGTCAAATGTAACGTATGAATCTATGCTATGTATGTGAACACAGACGAAAAGCGATTTTTCGTTTTGATAATAAGCCAGTTTTTAGATGTTTTGAAATAAATTAGATGTTGTCTTATGTGTATTTTCAATTTATTTTTCATGCTTTTGGCGATCTTTCTCAATAACAAATAAACCAAATAGTACAATATTAAGAATCGGCCAAACAACTCTTTGATATTTTTTTTTGTCAAACCAATAATTATAATATAACCTACCTACCTAACCTATTAAACTAATTTTCAACTTCTCGAATTATTTTACCAATTATTGAAAAGAAAAACTTACCGTCAAGACATCCTGGAGCCATTAACTCTTCAACTGCGGCAATTTGCAGTGCTCCATTCAAATCCTGGAACTCGTTTCCAGACATTTGATTCCCCATCATCATTGTAGATGGCGTTGTTGTTATGGTCTTTGTTAAATTCAAATTGGTAGGTGTCGCGCTTAAACCTTTCACCGTTGTCGTATTTAATATATTGTTGCTCTGCGGCTGATTTAATAAATTCAAATGCGCTGATGTATTCTCTTGTTCCGGGCAGAGAATAATTTTCTGGCCGTTTTTCCCGTTTGCGTTCACAATAACTTGCTTTAGTTTTACTGAACCGTTCGTTTTCAATTCTCCTTGTTTCATTGAGGGCGTAGGTAAAAAGGACCTCGCCAAAAAGGGTACACTTATTATTTTGTAAACTGGAGTTTGCTTCTCCAATATTGTCTCTTGGTTTATTTGCTCTTGCAATTTCTGTTGCTGAATTTGTAATTCTCTTAATTGATTCAATTGAATTGTTTTCTTGGCCCTTTGTTGGGTTTGACTTAAAAACTCTGTCCGTGCCCGGCTTAGATTTGGTTGAGTTGTCGTATAGTACGATTGGTTTTGATTCATTACCCGTTGTTGGGATTGACTTAAAAACTCTGTCCGTGCCAGGTTCGGATTTGGTTGAGTTGTCGTACAATATGATTGGTTTTGATTTATAACCCGTTGTTGGGATTGACTTAAAAACTCTGTCCGTGCCAGGTTCGGATTTGGTTGAGTTGTTGTACAATGAAATTGGCTTTGATTCTGAGACGTTGCTTGATTCGGTAACTGATTGTAATTCGATTGATTCTGGTTTAAGATTAGCGGTTGTTGATTTGAAGATTGGATTGGATTCTGTACTTGGTTCAAAACTTGGCTTTGAGGCGTCAATAATTGGCTTTGATTGGCTAATCGTGCATATGATTCCTGGCTCAATATCTCGTAGTTCTTCAAAGAGATACGTCTTTGCGGTTGCTGGGACTGTTGCGTTTGTTGAGGTTGCTGATGAGGATGACTCTTCACCAAGATAGGTCGGCCTCTTCTTGGTAAGTTCGGCGCTCTCAATTGTATGAATTGCTTGGATGTCGTTGGATGATTTAATTGTTGGTTGGTTATCGTTGCTTGTATTTCTTGGGTTGTCGTCGGTTGAATTCTTGTTTGATTTGGAGTTGTTTCTGTGGTTGTGTTTGTTCGTGTTCGCTGGCCGTGACTGGCAGGATGAAGCGTTTTGTTGGGCAGCCATCTTGAAATCTAAAAAAGAAAGGTTAATTGAAAAAAAAGAGGAATTAGAAATAATGGTATTTTGTAAATTTCTTTTTTGGCGGACAGATTATAATTTACATTATAATGGCAATAACAAATTTTAGTTAAAGATTGAAAAACTTATTTTCACATAGATAATATATTGACGGATAGGTTTTCCAATTACCGAATTTAACATCTTGCCTAAAGATTATATAAAATTTTGAATCTAGAAATTATAACTAATTTGTTTTTTTTTATTTTTCTATATTTTCTGTGAATAAAAAGCAAACAATGTGATTAATAATAACTGCTAATAGATATTTCATTTTGTTATTCGAAAAGAATTTGCAAATGTATTTATTTTCAAACTATAAACTTGTTAATTAGTATAGATATTGATATTAATTTGCAAATACTGTTCGATTCATCCTTAAGACCTTTAAACGAAGTCTTCATGATCCTTGTACTTACATAATAATATCCTTTAGTTTCTGGCAAAGGAATTGTAAGATGACCTCTTAACTAGCTCTTAAAAGAGTCTGATGCGGTTTTGTTTTCCCTCAAACTGTAAAGATAAAAAAGTAATATGTTAAATGTGTGTTAAATTATGTTTTGGTTTTGATAATATTTGCAATAATATAAAACGATTACAATTTCTATTATGGCCAGTCATGACATCTGCGTCAATTTATTTAGACTAAATTTTAAATTAAATGAATATTTTTTTCCTTTAGCTTTCCGGTGTCAGCGAGCTGACTTCTAATTGACTTTAAAAAAGGTTCTCAATATTAAGGTACTTGCGTTGGGCGCCATTTGTAACAAATAGTTTTATTATTGGTATAGAACCTATACTAATATCGGAAAAGAACTCGAATTATTTTTGAAAAGTATTTCAATAAAACAAGAAGATAACAACCATTTCTTTTAAATTCAATTTTTTTTTTTTTTTGTATAGAAAAAAGTAAAATGTTCTTTTAACTTGAAATTTTTGTTGGGCGCCATTTACAACAAAGGTTTGTGGAATGATAATTTAGGAACCTGTATTCTGCATTTTTGTGGAATCCAAGTAAATAGAATTCGATCTAATATTTTTAGTGTGTTGATATTTAGAATTTACAATTCAAATTTATTGGCTTACTAGAGCGCATTTACTAAAACGATACATATTTATGTTCAACCATTGAGTTTATACACATAGAGGAATCAAGATGGTTTCAAACTCACCAAAGTAGATGTGGCTATATGAGCATAACGAGTAATTATTATTGTCCTTATTCCCTGTAACGAATATCACTCAAACCGAACAGAACAAAAATCTTCTGCATACAAATGAATTTGTTTTTCTTTATTTCTTTTGCCTTTTAACTCAAAAATAATTGCTACAAGTGGAAAAAAAACCAGTCGATAGTAACGACATCCTACCAGCAGTATTTAAAACTTACACATGATTTCTCTACGAATTTTATTCTTTTTTTCATGTGCGATTGCATAACTTTACCTACCTCATAGGATCTTTAATCTCAAGTGAGGTCGTGTGTCAATTGCGTTAAAAGTGTGACTTAATTTGGTATGTGTACGATAACTATTGTTTCCCCACCAAATAATAATAGATTCTTATAAAAAAAGAAAGCAAAAGCATTTCTACAATATACTTGTATTTTGCCTTTCTAATCCGTTTATATTTTATTTATATTTATAATTATTTTACCTTCCCACTTAGTTGTATTCACTTGCTAGATATTGTGGTGAAAACATTATTTTTTTAGGCTAGGCGCGCTTTTGCGATTTTAATCGCAAACTAAAAAGTCGCAAAAATTAGAACACATTTATTTGAATGGGAGCAAATAGGGAAAGGAAGCACAAAATTCAAAGATTAAATGACTGCGATTCGCTTCATTGTGAATTTCTTTAAATGAAACACACTCCAATGCCTGTATTGGATTTATACGCAAACTTGCCATTGCAATCGGCGAACTGGCTGAAAGAAGCAAGTAGCACACTCGAAAGATGAAGTTTTGTGAACTTGTGTGACAGTTACAAATTGTAGATATATGTTGCACCATTGTGTTTTACCAGTAAACTACTGTTCCACTGCGAACAAATAGCACTCAAGGTTTTAAATGAGAGCGCCGCCGGGCCGCACCCACATGGACAAATGTTTGTAAGTACCTAATAAAAATAATGCTTCATATTTTTGCATCTATTTTTTCCAGCGGCCACAATTTTTCAACCGCACTGACAAATAATCGCGAGTACGTATGCTTACATTTATTACTATGAATTTTATATAGTTCGATTGTTTGGTAGCGCGACTATACGAATTTTTAACTACAATTACAAATAATCGCAAGTGCGCTCGTAGCCTAATACTATATGTTTTCACCAAGCACTTAAACTTGATTGGACCAGATTTAACATAATCTCCTTTTAAACCACTAGATTTTCCATACATTCTAAATCTTCATGATTAAAAAATAAACTCTTATAAATCTCTTGAAAATTACTTAACAGACACCCTTTTATTACTGAACGCTTTCATTTTTAATGTCATTTTAGATGTTGACAATGAATTTGTCAATACATTTAGTAAATATTTGTCATTTTTGTTGATTTTTCTCAAAATAAAATACTTTAATTGCATTATTTCGACGAAATATTATAAATTATTAGTTGTAAAATAAGTGAATTTTATAGTTAATAAACATAAAAATTCTGAACGAAATGTTCCTGTTTTTTGAAGTTTTTGAAGTTTTAAAACCTCTTGTCACTTTTTAATCTCTTTGACAGGTGGAAACACTACTAAATCTTCTTCTCTCATATCACGGTTTTATTTTTAGTGGAAAAATAGCATAAGCCAAAACATTTTCACCACACCATATTCTAAAATAATTGATTTTTGATTAAATTTTAACGCAATTGACACACAACCCAAAAAATGACATTTCTAAAGTTTATACAGGAAATCATTGAATTCAAGTGAATGCATTCACAAATAAATTAAATAACTTTTTATTTTGTATAATCAAATGAACCGACTACGAGAACTAAACAATTTTTAAACAAGTCGCTAATTTTAAGAGGAAATTATGATCCATACATAATATACTTAAATTTGCATAGAGATAACATTTTTTTTTTTGCAAATACTTGTGTGTCTGAAAGGGCAGTCGTTAAACATCGAACTCAAGATAACATTTTTTTTAAGAAATTATTATACTAATTTAAATGTGTCCTTTAGCTAGGTTATTATCAAAAGAAAAGGTCAAGTACGGGCAACATAGTCTTACTCTTACCATCAATTTCAATTGAATTTTCAAATCGAGAGAAAGAAAGTTTCTCATTAAAAATAAAAAGTATTTGTAAATATTGTGAATAGTTCCTAATTTGGATTTAAATTTATTCATTCCAAATGTTTTTTTTTATGGAAAATATGAAAAAGATACATATGTATTCAAAGTTAAAAGCCATACAAAACTGTTGTGAACCAATAAATTCATTAAGTCATCCGCTAAAATCTATTAAATCTATTATTAAATTTGATTTTTTGATCAATGCGTTATAAATAATTTCCATTTTAAAATTACTCTTTATTGTTTTTTTTTTTTAAATATATATGTATATTATCATTCTAGAATTTTTTTAATAATAATATTAAAGTTTATTATTCTACTTATTGAAGCTCGCTTGAAAGCTCCAAAGCTTTTGAATTTTTTTTTATTCAATGAAACACATACATACATTATGTGCAAACAAAAACAGAAAAGCAATTAGATACCTTATACATACATATGTATGTATGTATTTTACATTCTTAAAATTTTAAATATGTACTCTTTTTTTTTCAAATTTTAGTGATTAATGACAAACTATTATCTCTATAATTTTCAACCTTTGAATGTTAATAAAACGTTATCTTTTCATACATCGGAAATGATTCCCATAAAAAATAGAAACATGCATTCTGCTGATAAAATTGTCAGATAATTTGCAAATAAATAACAACAATTTTATAAAAGAAAAGAAATTGCGACGTTTTAATTTAGGCACGCCATCCAATCCAATGACAACTAGGAAACATTGTATGAAAAATATTAATGTTTTTTTTATAAAAAAAAAAAAACAGAAAACAAATTAAAATCGTCATGCTATTAAAATAATTAAATTAATTAATGTATGCAGGTAATGGTCGTAAACTGAAAACGGGGATTTACATACGTATTTCGTACTACATTATGTAAATAAAAATACAAAATCATTAAAGACCTGCATCAATATACACAGGCTAATTGAAGGTAGATACATAGACAGGTTTTTTATTCTGCTGACGTCACGCTGTCATACAATGTTAGCACAACAAGTGATGGAATGCTTCGACTACTTACACTAAATATAGTATAATTGAAATTCTATTGATATTATGAGATGCGCAGAAAAACAGAAAATGAATCGCAAGACGATATTAACTCCCTGTTTTGCTGTGTATCTTCAAACCTACATGAGAAGGAAACAGTGAAATATGTCGCTCTCTTTTTGTCAACGTAAGTTGAAATGTATGACGTGCACGATCTATAGATACGTGATTTAGATACTTTTTTTCAACTTAAAACCAAATGAAAAAAAAAAACTGGAATTTTTTTCTCGTATGTAGATATTTCTAAGTATAGAAACATCGAGTATTCGATTTATTTTTAAATTTAAAAAATACTGAACATAATAATTATTTTACACTTATATAATTTTTGAATATCTAATTTTTTTTTACTTACATTGAAGTTGAAATTTCTTATCCACGAAATGGGAAAAGGGTTTTGGTTAGGACAGAACACGTTTCTATCTCAAGCTAGAAAATCCGTTTCTAGCTTGGATATTTTTTTTTCACGTACAATATAAGAACTTTAGGATCTAAGTCCTTTTGGGACTAGGATTATTTTTTCAAATTTATAAGGTTTTTTGTTGTTTTTTCCGGATTGGAAAATATATATATAAAATTAATTTTTTTAATATTACACTTCTGTATACGTTAGCGGAACGCGGTAAAATGAAAACTGTGCGACTTGCAGATACACTTACGAATTACTGCTTGTTGTGAAATTCGAATTCAGACAGGTTTCTTGTCATGGGTTTTAAAAAAAATATGATAAAGCTGTTATTTGCTTGTGTATTAGTAGCATAAAGGGGAAATGCATGTCAGTGTATGGGTAAATTAGTTTATTGACACAAAGTAGGTTATTCTTGGTTTTGTCGAAAAATTCCCATTATTATTGAATTTGTATATATTTTTCTTTCGGCGCATTCGCTCTTGGATTCGGTATAATATTGAATGAATAACAAACAAGGTTTTTCTGTTCATGTTGTTGATATATTTAAATACAGATACAAGATACTGAAGAAATTACTTTATGGATACATTTTTGCTTTGTTTTCGTTGCAAAAAAAATGATGCGTCATACTTGTTTTGAATGTTTTTACTTTTTCGTATTGTCGTGGGTTGTTTCTTGAAAAAATAAATATTTTGGCATGTAACCTTAGCATGACTTAACAATTTTATTTAAATAGATCATAAAAATAACCATCACACATTTTTAAAAACATGTGTTTAAATTTGAATGGATGTTTTGTTTATGCCGGCTTTTTGGACAGCTGTGCTGTATAGCTGAGTAGTAGTGAGTTCCTTCCAGTGTCTACAATTTTGAATGACGCAGATATCGTGTGTCTTAGGTGTTGTCCTTGCTGTCAGTTGAATAGGATAGATCCTTGAACTTTTAGGGGATGTCTTTGGTTGTAAAACACTTAGGTACTTATAGGAAAAATGGAGTATGGTATACGGACCAGGAAGGTTCAAATAAGTATGTAGGTATATAGAAGTCGAAATGCTTTAGCTTTGCATTAGAATTTGCTGAATAAACTAGAGAATCGGAAAAGATGAGGATGTTGTAGCGTGGTGAGGAGGAGGTGGAAAGGCTGACAAAGAATGTTAACAAGAGCCGGGGCAAGGTTTATACCTAAAAATTATAAGTTCTCTATCATACTACCCATTGTATATAAATTTCTATAGTACAACCATGAAGCAGCGCCATCTAAAGAAAGTTGTTAACTGCACATTTGGAGGTTCTTACATTTACTAAGTGTCTATTCTGTTACCCTAACAATAGTCGTCTACGAAACAAATTAATATTATATAATGTATTTTATTGGCTCTAAAATCCATATTTCCTTGACAAGAGTCGTAAACAAAACAAAAATAATATATGTTTACGACTGTTGTCAGGGTTACAGTATAGACAACTATTAAATGCACGAACCTAAAAATGTGTTTATCACACGTTTCTCAAGATGGCCAGGCGGTGATTATTCAGCATGAAAATACTATAGAAATGTATATACAATGTACTACCTATGAACTATGACACAACGAACGACGCAGAAGTAGATGAGTATCCCTTATTCTACAATGGTGTTATGCTAAGGTTAGGTTAGGATAGTAGGCTGGCTGTTGATCGTGTTTTAGCCACACTTAGATCAATGTAGATCCGTTGTGATACCCTGAGTTTTGCCTATAACTTATATACTATGTACCTGCAATGAAACGTAAATTAATTATTCATCCATCCAGAGGCATTTATGTAAATCTGATCCTAAAATGCTTGAGACTTGTTCTAGTTCCTGGAAAAATATCTTCCCATGTATTCTTTTCTAGGGCGACAGAGAGTTGGGCAGTGACAAAGGAAGTGTAGGGTGTCTTCATGTACCTCTTCATCACCACATCCTCGCTCAGGTCATCTGTACATCTGTAACGTCTTTCGGTGGGTTGTAAACGAAAAGCAGCATTCAAATGTTAAAGAGCCTTTTTGTTGAGATTAAAACATAAATTATACAAAAAGAAACAAGAATAAGAGATTCCTGATGGATATCCCAAAACTCTAGGACAAAATCAAAACCAATTCGGACACTGAAATTATCGGATGCACGAGCTGTACAGAATAAATAAGGACATTGTTTGTACGTAAGTTTTATTATTTTATTCATCGATTCATTGCGTCAAACAGCCTTATTACTGTTGTCAGAGATCAATTGTTTGATATACGATAACATTTATCAATCAAACAAAATTTCGGTATTATGATTGTCGTTCGATAAATTTGTTTAGCTATTGTGAATGGTAAACAAAATTCTCTTGTGAACGGTAATTTTGTGTGACGTTTCAGTTTTCTAACCTCTTCATTTGTGTGTGTTTTGATACGGAAAATTTCGTTTATGATTTCGCTGTGTAATTTTTTATGGGATTTTTCATTTCACATCAGCTGCGTACTTTTTTAGCTGCTTACTCGGCTTATTCTCTGTAGAAATTCTAATTGACAGAATTCATTAAGCGAAATGTTTTTCAGAGCATAATTGCTAACAAGTCCATCAAACACAATGTCAAACGAAAGTTGGGTTTCTTTTATTTTGAAAACGTAGGTAGTACCTGAGAACAAGTCCATTATTTTCCAAATCGTACGAAACAAATTAGTACCTTTTTCGAAACATCTGCAAGTTGAGTTTTCTATTTTCGACACTGAAAGAAAAATATTGAATTCGTTTATATCAATCTAAAAATTAAGCTTTTGTTAAATTTGTTGGCCATAATTTTTTTCTCTGTATCTTTTAAGTTGAATTTTGTATAAAAAACTATTGAACATGAACAAAGAAAAATAATTTTTTTCCGGGATTTTTTTTTTTTAATAATAGAGGAATTTTAGCCCAAATTGTGTTTTAACAAAATACACAGCAAAAGGCTAAATTCCACCTGAAAGCAAACGTCAAAAATGTATTGTAGTAAAGAAAGTTTAACGCAATTCACACACGACCTTAAGCCTATTTTTTTAAGAAACGTTTTGTTCACAATAAAAATCAATAAATAAATGCTAACATTTTTGTCGACTTTTCTATGAGTGTATTGTCACAGTGCACTTAATTCGTTTCCTTGAAGATTTTTTTCTACCTGAGATTTGTAGACGCATTGCATTCACTCTTACATTTACTTTAAGGTAAAAATCCTTGTTAATGTTCTTTAGAAATCTTACACAAATATCTGCTTTTGCATTTTTAAATCGTGCAGGTAGGTGTACAAGTACAAAATCTAATTCTCAACCATAATAGTCGAAACAGTACAAACGGAGTCGTACGAAACTATCCGAATACAAGAGCTGTTCTAGTCTTAAGTTAGTTTAAGTAGTTTTAAGTGTAGTTTTAAGTTTTATAAAAAATTAAAAAATGATACATATAATAAGTTTTTTTCCTAATTTTCTTATTTTTAAGTAATAAATGCATTTCTATAATATTTAAGCTAGGTACGCCGAAAGGCAATAATTTCAAGTTGTTTATGGTATAATTTAGAGCGCTCGCATAGGGCCAGTAAGTTAGTTAAGTTAATATGTAAGCTAGTTGTTAAGGTTTTTGTCTAGCAAGTAAGTAGTTATAAGAAAATTGAAATATAAAAACTTAATATACAAAAAAAAAAAAAAATACAAGAAAATTATATAATGCGCCCATAATGGCAGATTGTTCAGGTTTGTTCAGTTTTCGTTCACTTTCGCCTCCATATACGTAAAGAGCGCTTCATAGCGCAAGAAAGCAAAAACCTGACCGTCAAAAAACAGACTTAAGTACCCAAGCCGAGGTAGGGATAATCCCGCGCGATAAACATTTAGTTTTAACTAAAACTAGCCTTGGAAAACTTCTAATCAATGCCCTTCCCAATCATCGCAACTCTTATGAGTTTGATTCTTTTTTCATGTTTTACCTGATTTTGATATACAACATCTGCTTGATTCAGAAAAAGCAAAGTAGTTTTCTGTATGCTTTATCTGCAACATCTTGAAGTTAAAAAGTCCTCTCAAACTCTTTTAGTTTATTGAACAGGAAGTTAGGTACTGTACTTTCTACGTCAAACAAATCCTATCGTACAACTTGATTTTCTATTATCTTTTTTCATAGTGTAAAATGAACTTTTTTTTTGTACCTACTTCAAAGTTATCTTGACGACTTAAACTTTCCTTATTAAATTATAATAAAAAGATAACCCTTAAGTAAATGTTTACAAGGGCCAATTTATAAACGGAAACTCAATTGTAAGATAAGATAATACATTATTTCTCATGGTAACAAATTAAATTTAGATTTTAATTATCAGGTTTTAATAGTTATTAAGTGTTTACGTATGTATATTTAACAATCTGTGTTAGTTAAGTTAACACAGCAGTTGATCACGTAAACTGAAGTTTATGAAAAATATCTACTAAGTACAATTTTTTGGTATTAAGCAAAGAGTTCGTTTTGGAAAAAATCGATGGCTATTGGAGTGTTGACCCGTTTATTTCTATAAGAAGAAGTTGGGGTAGATCTAGATTTATGTTTTTTTTATACCAAATGAAAGATAATAAAGAGCTTATTTTTACAGAATCAAACACCCAAAATGAAATATAGAGACTTAAAACATTTCACTGTTCCCATAAAAAATTTATTCCAGAATTTTATTATAAAAAAAACTTTAATTTCAGTGTACAATGTATGATATTAGATGCACAGCACTTAATTTTTACCTGGTTTTCAGCGTCCATGCATCCTGTCAAAAGTCAAAGCATGATAATTCGCTATCCACCCACATACAAAGTGATTAAAACCCGTTAATACTTTTTTCAATGACATTATATCTAGCCCTATCGAGAAATAATTTCAGATCGGAACTCAAATTGCGATCGAGGTATCCCTTACTTCATTCACATACAGCGCGAAAAATGTTCTTATAATTTAAAAACATAATTATTAACAATGAAGTTCGAATTGTAGAATGCGGCGTTAGAATTGTAAAATATGTTGTACATTGTACAACATTCAAACAATTAATCAAAGCAATTGAAAAAGATTGTGTTTTTTTTTATTATGTAGTTTGAAAAGGCAAGCATAGCAACGAAATAACAAAACTAATTTATTTTCAATCGAACCAGGAACAACTTTCTAAAAATATTTTATAATTCAATGTTCCGCAGCAATTTCTTATCGGAGAACTTCTGAAAATATTTTCCGGCGTGTAGCTGTCAAAAATAAATTGATCAACGCTTCGCATCGCACATCAATAATCTGCGTCCAATTCTGTCGTAAGTTTCTCCGATTTGTGTGTCAGAATAGATGAATCGATTAAAAATGACAGTACCAGCTGAGTTTGTTCGTGCTGCATTTTATCAACGATGATATTTTTGACGTGGAGGCTTTTTCGGACCTTTTTATTCCGATTAGCTGACAGCAAGGGTAACAAATTATTCTTGCTGTCATGCTAAGCCGTCAATTTGCTTTAATACTTCTAGTAAATTGTTCAACATTGTCAACCGTATGTAAGCGCTGGAAGAACTACTGCCGTGTAGATAGCTTTCCTTTCAGTTTTTCAGCATTTCAAAATTTCAAACTTTCATGTTTTAAACTGGGATGTGTTCGTCCAACACGTTTTTCAACACGTTTTTATACTGGCTTATACAGCAATAATAATTAACCTGACCATTTGACTTCTATGCCTCATAACCAAAATGTGCAAAAGTTATTGGCCATAATGTATGAATCCTCATCTTCATATTATCACATTACTTACTATAGTTCAACGTTACAGTAATCTGAATACTCATCTATTATTATTTTCCATTACTCTATTAGGAAAGTATATTCAAAGTATTCATAAATATTTTGTTGTTGAATTTTATAAAAAGAATTGAAAACAAAAATATTATTTATTCATTAGGTATAGTCTTAACTTACATATAAACACTTGTTATAAAAGTTAGAGTACAGTTTGACTTTTAGTTAATGGTTTAAATTGGATAATAAAACTAAAGGTTCAATAAGTCATCATACATCATTCAAACTCTATAACTTAATAGTTTTTCTTAGGAACTGAAATCGTATTAATTTTTAATATGCATACCTACTTTGCATCGCGGAGGTAAAAAAACAGGGCTGTGTCGCACAGACTTTTCTTTCGACAACAAATATTGATGTTTAAAATTGAGAAATATTGGGAATGGTATTCTTGTCAAATGCTTAAAATTGTAAACAACAAAAATATAAAAAAAATTCTAAACGAAAAATAAAATCAAAAAATGTTTAATGTCACCAACCGAACAGAAATAAAATGCACGACTGGGTCGCACGAACTTGCTCTTATAGCAAACTATGGGGTTGGGCAAATTTAATTTACTGAATTATGTTTAAAGGTGGAAATGTGTCCTAAATATAAAATAAAGTTGTATAGTAGCTATCATTAAATGGCTGTTAAGGCAAAAAATTTAAATGCCATCTTATGTTTAATGCTTACATTAAGTACTGTACCAAATTTAAATGAAATCCGTTCAGCGGTTATCAATTTATTGCCAAATATGTGAAAAACCGTCAACACCAAATCTCCGTTATGTGCATTTTTAGCCAAAAACCTGAAATGCAGTTATATAAAAACTACTAAAGATGTCAAAGTTTTATCAAAATCGTTAGAACCGATTTCGATAAAAATGGGAAAATCTTAAACCATTATATGGGGGAATTTTTCCTCTATGGAATCACCAAAAGTACTGCACACGAAGTTTGAAGAAAATCCGTCCAACCGTTTAGACATATAGATCGGCGCACAGATAACCGCACATCTGCACATACGCACAGACAGACCGTCGGACGGCATGACGAAACCTATTTTTTTGGTCTTTTCTATCATCGTAATGTCATGTTTGATTAAAACCTCGAAATTTTTTTCTACACGAAACCAATACATGCACTATGAGCCAGTAAAAATGGGAATCATTTCGAAATTTCCGATGTTGCGATCGAAGCTTTGGAACACCGACATTTTTCGCTTTATTCCGAAATATGCCTTTTGTTACAGATACATAATGAAGGTAGGTATGCAATTCTATGGTGTAAATATTTTTTTTGTTAAAAAATGTCAATTGATTCATCTGCTGGTTTTCAGCTTGTAGGTGAAAAGAGCGAATCTCCTATCAGCCGATTAACGTTGGATGGAAAGATTACTCCAGTTACAAAATTGTTTTCAATCATTTGCTATGCATAGTCAGCTTCGTCTACTGTCTGCTAGGAACTTCTGATATTATATACTTCTGATACCGTCATAGTTATTCTGCAATTTTGAGTTTTTCGAACGTGTTTTTCGAACACTTGGCTTGGGTCTTTGGATCCGAAATCACAAAAGTAAAAGTAATACAATTGACTATTCGAATATAAAATTTAGTCAAAATCAGTGATGCAGCTTACGAATTGGTCGTCAGAATAAGGAAAACTCTATACTACAAGCATAAAGAGATACTGTCAATAAACGTATTCTGAAAATCTAACAAAAATTTATCGAAATCGATCGTTTTTTTGTCGGAAAATGTCAGGTTATCGTTAAGGATTTTAGGACAGGTTTTCGGTCTTTTAAGACCTAATAATAAAAATTAAAAATCCAGACAGAAAGAATATTGTGGGACCGACAAGTGCTCGTTTTTTTTTTATCTCGGTTATCATGTTTGATTTACTGATTGTTATAGGTAGATAGGTATGAAGTTTTGTTTTTTACGAAAGCATAACTTAATTTGCCTTATAAACTTATGTAAGTTTAACTTTACTAATTTCTTACAAAACAATAATATATTTCCCATGTTGCATGCTCAACTTAAATCAAAAACTTTATTGACGTAAGTAAATATTATTTTTTAATTGGTGTATTATTCTTATCATCCTACATTATTATCAACTCCAAATGTAAGTTCCCCTTTTTTTGCCAAGGCAATCAAATAAGTTAATTTGTTTGTAAACTTCTCAACTATCATAGAAAAGGGGAAAAACATAGGGAAATTTTTCGCAAATAAAAATACGAACAGAAGACAGAAAAATTTTGTACACAGATACTCGCACAGATATAAAAAACCAGTTAACTTGAATTATCTAAGGTTGATTGGGTGTGGGTCACTTCTTGTGAAATTCATAAACAGAAAAAGCTTTCCCCATTCAATTAATTCACTTGTTTTGTTGAGTTAAATTTTGGGAATTACCGTGTGGAAGAATGTACATATATGTAGCTAAAAACATATAGCTTTGACCAACCAACCATCTACATACAAATATTACACCGACATCATTGATGATGAGTCATGCAAAACAGAAAGTCATGTTAGGTTGTGAGATGCACCGCCTTCCGCACTGTATTCAGTGTTAGATAGGAAGAAATAATGGCTTTTGGAAAATTAGAATTCAAAGCTTTAAACAGTGTGACAAGATATATTATTTCAGGGATAGAGATAAAATCCCGACTGCCAAAATCCTGACTGAAAAAATCCCGACTGTTAAAAATACGAATAAAAAATCCCGACTTGCAGCACTTTTCGTACCTCTTCTTTGCTTTTACACTAATTATTTGAAATAGAAATTGAAAAAGGAAGAAAATAAGAAGCCAAATAGGCCACCCAGGTACTGTTTAATATGGAAACTTTGAACTCGGGGGTCAGATTCTGTATTATAAAAACGATTAAACGTTTTCGTTTGTGCTAACGATTTCCTTAGCAACTGGTCAGAAAATCGTTCGCACAGACGAAAACGTTCGATTGTTTTTTCAAACAGAATCTGGCTCCAGGCGCCTGCAAGATGACTGGACTTACCAAGCGTAGCAACGAAGTTGCGTGAGCGGGAATGGACTGGAGTTAATATTTATGTAACTAGAAAACTGTTGAAAAGGCGCCGAGCCGTCCAGACATACCCTAAGTCAGGATTTACACGACAGTGCTTCGAATGCCCGATTCTTCTCAATTTTCTTTTGAACACGCGTCACACATTTACATAAACCTTGTTCACTTTCGAAAGTCACCCGTCTTTCGATTTTCAAATTCTTTATGCTTACTTTATTCGCAGTATCTAGTCAACGCTTTGAAATTCAAACAAATCCGCGAAACAACCCCGACCGAAATTTCATGCATGCACAGATGTATAAATTGGGTTGGGTACAAAATCCTGCCTGCCAAAATCCCGACTGTGAAAAGAAGCCCCCTGCCTGCACAGGACACATATTAAAGGTAATATACTGCGCAGGTTGTCAAAAATCGAATGACAATGAAAAAAATAAACATTTGGTGACCCCAAATTCGACTCTACTTATAAAAAGTCTATAACCAATATGTCATTTTTTTTGTTATCAATTTGAATTTTCTTATCCTGTTATTTGTTGTTTTCTGTCACAGAAACATAATTTTCTTACAAATCAAGATATTAGTGATTTAAACAAATTGTTTGGAATTTTTTTAAGACGCGATTAATTTAGTATATTAAGGTGCTTAACTATTTAATAAGAAATGAGTGAAGAAATAATGAAAGTCTTTATTATTGATCATTAATATAAATTTGATCACAAAGATTTGTCCATTTTTAATTTGTATACACGAGAAAAATTGTTTTTATTCAATTCTTTACACGAAATTGTTTGATAACAAAAATATATTAAATTTTTCTGGATTTGTGCGTGGCTGAAGTGTCACTTTACTTAAGTGACAGCGCATTCCGAGTGACAGCGGGTCTCAATTTTTGACACATGCGCGAACTTGAACAAAAATGGAAACTCGGAATATATTACCTTTAATATGTGTAGGTACTGTGCTCTGCCTGGGCTCACTTAAGGATTTGGGATTTGAGGTGTGTGCGAGTTTTGGTATATATGAAATTTTTTGTTCAAGTTTGATGAAAATATATTTATTCTAATACCATGTTCCCACCGACCTGATTTAGCTAAATCCACTAGATTTAGCTAAATCATGTTATTAAATCATGTTATTAACATATTGAAGCAGTCAAAACAAATTAAATTTTAATGTTTCCAAAAGAAAAAAAATATTGTTCACGGTAAGTTTTCTTGTGTTTTTATTAATTATTTACATTTCTTTAGTATTTTCATGCTGAATAAACACCACCTGGCCATCTTAAGAAACTTGTGAATAACACATTTTTAGGTTCGTGCATTTACTAGTTGTCTATTCTGTAACCCTGATAACAGTCGTAAACATACATATATCATTTTTGTTTTGCTTACGACTCTTGTCAAGGAAATATGGATTTTAGAGCCAATAAAATACATTAAATATTGTTAATTTGTTTTGTTGACGACTATTGTTAGGGTTACAAAATAGACACTTAGTAAATGTAAGAACCTCCAAATGTGCGGTTCACAACTTTCTTTAGATGGCGCTGCTGCATGATTGGTCCAGACTTTTAAATTATCAATTATCGCATAATTTACAACAACAATTGAATCTGCATAGTTTTTTTTCTTAAATTTAGAAAGGAGATATTTTCAATGCAAAAAAAGAACTTTCAACAGACCCATATATATATTTTGAACGCCATTTTCACAACTGAAATAAATAAAACAAAAATCAACCCGTTTCATCAAACCAACAGCTGATAATTGCATTGCCATTATTTGTTTTTAGAACAAAAAGAAATCTGCTAAAAAATTCACATCTGCTAAATTAATCGAAAATCAAAAAAAATATTTTATGGGCAAGGGCAAATGTCCAATGGAAAACGATAACTGTCAAAAACTGATCGTTGACAGATTCAGATCAAAAATAAATTGATTTTAAATCAATGGAAAATCCCATTAGTAGGTAGAACCAAAACCTAAAATTACCAATGAAAATCGAGAACTTATTTTTAAAAGTTAATAAAAAAAATAAGAAAGAGTGGCACTGTTTTTTTAAGTTATCTTTGTTTTTGACGTTTAGTTACTTAGATATAATGTCTAACCATACTATCTAATCTGGCAGTACCGACTTAACAAATAAATATTTTATGATAATAAAGCTGTAAACATACCCCGCATCATGACTCTGTATTCCTTAACGTTTGCCATTAAACTATTCCAATTTTTTGACAATTGAACTTGCAATGGCAAAGAACAATAACAATAATTATGTTGATGATGCCAATGACAGTATCTTTCTATAATTATATCAACACAAGAAACAATCATAGACTTTTGTTGCATTTGATTGACTCGTCTGCAGGAGTTCGACATCAAAATGCCTCTTTCACTTGTAAAACCGTTAAACTTCCCGAACTTTGTCTTCTTAATAAACTTAAACTTTTGCACCGCTATTTTGTCTAAACTATTAATCATCAATAGAGCAATGATGCTCAAAAGGGTTACAATAATGTTAAAGGAACGATTAATAACCGAACCGATAAAGGTCACAATAGATTGTGTATTAAACTGCAGTATGCAATTATTTTCAGATATCATATTAGTTATCTGCAGATGTACTTCTCCCTCCGTTTTTCTTTTCACTTATATTTAAAAACTTTTTTCAAGAACACTTTTTGTTATATTTTGTTTAAGGAGACGAGAATTTAAATATTCTTCTTCACTCTTTAACTTTCTTTTCAATTTATGATGCAATACTTGGACAAACAAACGGTTTTGACAATTAAAATGAAATAAAGTTAAAGTAAATTTATGCTAATTGAGAAATATCCCTTAATCGATATGACCACGATTCCATTAATATAATATTGTTAAACGTTATAATATACGAAATTTAACTTTAAGCAAGATAATATTTGGTCGGCACTATTTACACATGCACTTTAATAAATCAATTGCACTCTTTTTTATTTTCTGAATCACACGACAAGAGATTTTCGTTTTTAGGTAAAACAGCAGGGATGTTTTTATTTTCTTATTTTGTGACGAATTTTTTCATTCAACAAATTATTTTTGTAAACGTTATAATTTAAACTGTAGACAAAACGTTTTCGTTGCGAAGAGCAAGATGGAAGTACGAAATTATTTTACACGATGAAGCACAACACGAAACTGAGGAGGGTTCTTGCTTGTGGGCATGACAGATACTCTTTTGCTAGGTTAAAGCTTTTTTTCAACTTTACTTTTCGGTTGTGCTTTGGGAAGGTGGTTTGGATAATTTGATTTTTACATGCTGAAAAAAATATTTTATTTAAAGAATATGAAAATGCTTTTATTAGGTTGTGGTTTTAGATTAGTGGTTTTGGATAAAATTTGGATTTTTCTATTTTAATTTTAAAATCCAACATTTGTCGAAATCAAACCAAAAATAAATATTTTATTCAAAGAATATGAAAATGCTTTTATTAGGTTGTGGTTTTAGATTAGTGGTTTTGGATAAAATTTGGATTTTTGTATTTTAATTTTAAAATCCAACATTTGTCGAAACCAAACCTTTATTTTCCAGTTTTCCACTGCTTAAATTGGCAACTTAAGTTTTGACATAAGAAAGTTTTTCAGATCCGGTTGTCATTGTTGTATTGTTGGTTTGAGGAAGGGGGTATTTGGCTTTTAGCCACAGTAGTGGACTGACCCCGGGCCAGAGTAGAAAAGAATTTCCTCGTTGTCGTTGAGTGGCTTTTAATCCTCGTCAAGCAGTATCATAGCTGCTACGTACCGCGGATTGTGATGTCTTTGCTGGTTTGCAACTCTTCTTCTCAGTTGAACCATTTTCTTTCAGTGCTCATAAAAACAGCGTCACACCGTTAAACCTAGTACGTATCTAAAGCCTAGTATGCAGCTAAAGTAAAACGAAATTTTCCGTCGTCAGAGACGAAATGTAAACGAAACGGTACCGGACACATTTTTATGTAGAGTTCCACAAATTGTAAAAAATATTTTTCAAAACACACAAAAAAACAAACAAAAAGAACAGAAATCCATTTTATAATAATAATAACCACAAAAAAAAGCGAAGAAAATACAAACGTCAAAATTTCGCGAGAAATTAATCCCGGTCAATTAAATTGTGTGCGAAAAGAGTGTAGAGAGTAGTGGAGTCTTGAACCGGTTTTCTCCGTTTTACCGTGCAGCTACGTACCACAAAACGTAAAGAAGAACGAAAAATTCCGTTTATGATTTCAAACCATGCTGGCAAACTCTACAAGCACATCTAAAAGCGATAAAGTTGGAATGTCATGATTTCATTTGGGATCATTAACATTATCGGAAAAGTAAATCCGAGCTCTCCCTTGGTAAACTTTCTTCGGCACCATCGCATTTTTCCCTAAATATTTAGCAATTCGTCATATTATGATGGCTATTTCGAAATACGGCCATATGACACTTTGCTAAAGTGTCATATGGCCATATCTCTCCGCGACTTTAAGCCTCATAAACATACCTAGAAAATCTTATAAGTCAGAACAGTGAAGTAGGTATGAGGAGAATGCTGTCTTCCTGAAACCCTGTGCTTTTGATAACTAAAAATTAAATTATGATATTCAAATTGAATCTTTGCCAATGACTTCTGATCTTATAAACTTTGCCCGTAATCCTCGTCGGATCCGATTGAGAAGAAGAAACAGAACTGCTGAAACATGTAAGTCCGCCATTATTTAGAATGACCAACAACCCTACAATTGCCATTCCTATACATGAAACCTTATTCAAGACATTTATCCTTATTATTTTAAAGAAATAAAATTACTTCAGTTGTTTAAAACAAAGTTAAGCAAACCAACTCAGCACTTGGCATTTTTACCACCTGGTTTTTATTTTGTTTTATTTGTCAAGCAGACAACAATAAACAAATCCAAATAATGTGTAATATAGGATGAATCTTTCTCTGCATGTGATGTGATATGACTCAGTGACTGCAAAAAAATATATTTTGCTTAGCTGTAGACTGAGTGTACCTATAGCTAAGCAAAATCAGTCAGTTTTAGTTGTTCATGTTGCCTTCAGATATTTTCTGTTGCTCTGTCTGATTCTCCATTCGGTTTGGTATACGAACAAATGGCTGATGTAAGAATTTCACTCGATTTCATTTGGAAAAAGCTTTATTTTCTTTCTTTTTGAAGGGGCTTGAACTTAAAGAAGTGCTTTTAGACGTATTTCATCAAATTAATTTACTTGATTATCTATACATGCACACCACACCGGTACGATAAATAAACAAATGAAATTAGTTTTTTGATTTCGCGTTACTGTTGTCAAGAGATGAAATGTAACTGATACATAGACATACCTAATCGTATCTACGTAACATTTTTCATTATAAATCTAACTACAAGCCTAGATACAAAATATCACATGTGACATGACTACTATGATTACGGTGACCATCTTCTCAGAGGCAAAAAAGAGGACACATTTTTTTCATAAGCGCACAAAAATTTGAGAACGAATAATTTTAAATAAATGACTTGTAATTCTTTTTTACATTTCATAGTCAACTCACATAGTACTTACTGATTTTAGGTAAAATAAGGGGCATCCTGGAAATTAGTGAGAATATGCTCGAAACTGGTATACAACTTCATATTGGCGTTCTAATAAAAGTTGTCTGCAAAGGTTAGTGGCACTGACAGCTCCGAAGAACCACACGGCCTAGAAACTTACACCCAATGTTTTTGATTGCGTTGTTAGTTCTACATGGATTAAAGGGGACCTACAATTTTTCGTCGAAACCGATCGACTAAGATGAGATGCACTTTTCATGACAATGATAGTTTTGGAAAATTTGTCACTTCCTCGCAAGAGGTAGTGACAAAAGTGACAGGGGTCACCCCTGAAAAAACATTAGTTGTATGTACTCAGGCCTCAAACCCAGACCTACAAAATGTTAATTATTCAATGTCAAAAGTAACAAAAATCGCGTGTTTCGCGATTATCCCGGTTTCACTCATTTTGTTCATGCTCTCAACTCTTTTTAAGATAGAGGGCGAAAACCACATCGCACTCAGCTATACATACTGAAATATACCTCGTGAGTTAGAAGGAACATAAAACATTCATTCGAAATATTGTTCAGGCTGCTTAGAGAGTTAACATACTAAAAGTCCTGACGTCGTGAAGGTGAACCGGGGAAAGGGAAGGGTCATAAAAATCCCCTTAGTTGGTCTTCGAGATTAAATTACAGCTCATAAAATTTACTACTTTCACTTAAGAGAAAATTCTTACTCAGAGATTGTGAAAGTAATTTATTAACGAAGAAAATACTAAAAAGCGATTTGAAAGGGAAAAAAAGGACATTGAGAGGACAATTTAGTAAAAGGAGGACAAAGAGTGACACAAAGAGAAGAGAGCGGTACCGAGGGAAAGGACTGTCGTCTCAAAAAGAGGACGGATGGTCACCGTAACTATAATTCCACTCATGACAAAAACCAAGATGCATTTATGCAAGTCATTTAACATTGTGTGTTTTATTTTAATTAAACAGACAAACAAACAACGTGGAAGACGGAATGAGTAGGTACCTAATTAAACAATATATAAAAAGAAACAGATAAGAGTGCAAAATTACGAAAACTAATTCCGACAAAGCTGGATTTTGCTGGATACCTTTGTTTTGATATCTTGATAAAATTCTTAAAAATCAGACATGTTTTGGTGTAGGGCTAAATTCTTTAGAGAAAGGGGGAAGGGTTCAAAATTCACGTTTTTTGCAAATTTCTTGGAAGCTGGACTTTTTAAGGGCCAGAGTTATACATGTAAGTTTTACTTACGACCTACATAAGTATTTTACAGGAACGTTTTCACTAAAGAGTTAAGATGAACTTACTGTAAGAAATGCTTTTGTAAGTTAAGAGTAAAGAGTAAGCACTCAAAGGGCCGTTTATATTGACTTGCGAATAAGTTACGAATTCGCAGAGGTGTACAAAATGGTTAACGAAAAATATTTGAATATAAAATGCAAATACTTTTTTGATTTAGTATTTAAAATATAAAATGCAAAATACTATTGGGAAAACAGTGATTTTTTTGTTTAAATCATTTACAAGGACTCATAAACAAGCAAACTCTACAATAAGTTGCTTCGCTTTGACAATGTTTGCCAGTTAAGTAGTTTAAGGAGAAAATTTAAAGTAAATGGGCCTATTTTTTTAGGGTAGTTTATAATCGCAATTCAAAATATTAAAATAAAATAATATTTTAAAATTAAAACAAAATAAATGAAAAACAATAATTAGATATAGTTTTCTTCGAGTATTGAATTTATTCATAATAATGATTTGTAATTTAACACCAACACCAAGTAGTTTTTAAGGATGACATACTTTTTTAAACTTATGTTTTTGAAAAAGTGAACAAAAAAGTTTTCAAACGGGTTTAACAATGTTGACGTTACAAAACATAAATTTAAACGCATTTATGACAGTCTTAAAACAAATAAAGGGCACGACTGAGTCGCACAAACTTGCTCTTGTGGCAAGTTATTTCCGTGTTAACGACCCAAAATATCATTTGACCAGTTTGTTATAAAAAAAAGACTTTCACTTTTTTATGTTTTGAAATATTTTTTAATTTTTTGAAAACAAATGTACGGAATAAAAAAAGATTTATATGAAAGACATCTCAGTCCAGAAAAAATCAATTAGGTACATTTTTTTTCGAAGAAAATAGAATTTTCGGATTTGGGGAAAAACTTTTTCAATTTTTTTTTTTAATGTGTGCAGTATTATTCAGACTTAGAAGTTGTTTTAGAATATTAAATTAAGTGAAAATTGGTACACCCATTCAACATATAGTCGGAGCAATAAAAACGGGTTCTATATCAGGTACCGTTAATAACCTGATTATAGAAAAAAAAATTTTTGCCATTGAATTGGGAAAAAATGACTTATATAAAATTTCATCGAAATTGATCGTATTTTTTTTCGAGAAAATTTAATTTATCGATTTTTGGCAAAAAAAAAAAAATTTAAAACTTACTTTATTTCAAAACTTTTTTTTGCAGTATTATTAAGCACTAGTTTTAGAGTATTTAATTTCGGTGCAGCCGTTCAAAAGAAAGTCAGAGTAATAAAAACCGGTTCTATGGCAGGTACCGTCAATAACCTGACTCTGAAAAATGTTTTCAGATGTAGGGCTCCACCATTAGAACAAAATCACTAATATAAAATTTTATCGAAATTGATCGTATTTTTTCGAGAAAAATTGAATTATCGGTTACGCTTATATGGCAACTACCGTTATTTTTATACCTAGGCCAAGAATAAAAAAACTTCCGGGGATATTAATTAAAAAAATACTTTTTACCAAGTTTTAAGATCGGCCCAACCGTTAAGGCTGCAGGGGTATAACACGAAACTTGTAGTTTCGTGTTATAGACCAAAGGTGTCGATATATACATGCATACGGACAGACAGACAGAATTGTCGAACCTACTTATTTCGTCTTCTCTATCATCGTAATTTCATGAGATAACATGAGATGTTTGATTGTTATCTCCAAACTTTTTTTTTTGCACAAATCCAAAACTTGCCTTATAGTACCTATTTAATCGAAAGTAAAAATGGCACGAGTACGATAACTTTGGCGCCAAGAATTGTTTTTTGTAGAACAGTTCAATACAAGCATTTTTTACTATGGGTGGGGGGGTCTTTCTCCCTCCGTTTGGGCGGGAAGGGCAATTTTATAAAAACAGTGCTGAAAATTTAAAATAAATATTAAAAAATAACGGTAATACTTATAACTAAGTTTTATATCTTATTTTTAAGCCAATACTTTTTTTTATTAGATTTTTTTTAAATCAAGTGAAACCTATGCATAGTCTTTGAAAAAAACGGACTTTAAACTCAAAAATTGCGAAAAAAAAGGTAAAATAAAACTTTGAAGTGTGATTTTTCAAAACTGTAAAACAAAATACTACTTTTTTTTATAAAATTCGTTGCTCATATTAATTTTAAATCATAAACTGAAAACAAAATGCTTTTATGTTTTCTGGTTTTTAAGAAAATGGAAAATTACTAAAGTGTTTAAACAGTGAGGTATGTAAGGGGGGCATGCTGCCCCCCTGCTTGGACACACTATAGGATTTGGGGTGGGTGCGAGGTGGGGTGGGTGCTAGGTTGGGTGTATGCAAAGTTTCTATTGCATTTAAAGATGCCCAAGCATCATTACAAAAACGAACCTACGTACAACATTCACCGTATACCAAAAAAAAAAAGAAAACTCTTATAAGAAAGTAGTTTTAGTAATTTTCCGTTTTCTCAAAAACCAGAAAATATAAAATCATTTTGTTTTCAGTTTATGATTTAAAATTAATGTGAGCAACGAGTTTTATAAAAAAAAGTAGTATTTTATTTTGCAGTTTTGAAAAATCACACTTCAAAGTTTTTTTTTACCTTTCTTTTTCGCAGTTTTTGAGTTTAAAGTCCGTTTTTTTCAAAGACTATGCATAAGTTTCACTTGATTTAAAAAACATCTAATAGAAAAAAGTATTGGTTTTAAAAAAAGATATAAAACTTAGTTGTAAGTATTACCGTTATTTTTTAATATTTGTTTTAAATTTTTAGCACTGTTTTTATAAAATTGCCCCTCCCGCCCAAACGGAGGGAGATAGAAATAGTAAAAATGCTTGTATTAAACTGTTCTACAAAAAACCGTTATCAATTCTTGGCGCCAAAGTTATCGTACTCTCCCCGTAAAAATACATACAATTGTTTTTCGTTATTTTCTTTTCTTAAAATTTGAAAGTCATACATTTAAATTATCTAGTTGTTTCCTAGTTTTAGGCACCAATGCACATACATACATAAGCAAGTTTGTACGACCCAGCTGTGCTTATTATATGTTTTTATTTTGTTTCCATCAATTGGATTAACTTTCTCATGTGAATGTTTGTATATCTATACATCTCCAAGAAACATTCACTTTTATTTACTTTACCCACAGGCAGTTTGAAATAATACAATGAACGCGATTACCCCCATCAAATGTTCAATCCAAATTATCTCTCTGGAGAAAAAGAAAGAGATTCGGTCTCAAGTGTGCGGTGGTCACTGGTCAGTTGCAATCGGTCTACAGTACGAATAGTGAGTGAACGATTTTTATATCTTGTTGAACGAATAATTTCGCCAACATGGCTTCCAAACAGATAAAACTATTCTGTTTACTTTTTGTTTCATTTGTGACGTCGATTTATGAAGTAGCATCTGTCAAGAATGTACTCCTCCTTGTGGCTGATGATGCAGGCTTTGAAATGGGTGCATACCTGAATAAATATTGTCAAACACCGAATCTAGATGCACTTGCAAAAGACGGATTGCTCTTCAATAATGCTTTCACTTCGGTTAGTAGTTGTTCGCCAAGTCGAGCTCAGATACTCACCGGACAGGCAAGTCATCAAAATGGAATGTATGGCCTGCATCAGGGAGTTCATAATTTTAATGTTTTCAAAACAGTCACATCATTGCCGAATATACTGGGAGCAGGTGGAAGAATTAAAACCGGTATCATCGGCAAGAAACACGTGGGCGCTGGCGAGAATTTCAAATTCGATTACGAACAAACCGAGGAAACGCATTCAATTAATCAGATTGGACGAAATATTACGAAAATAAAATTGTACGTCAGAGATTTTCTAACTGCGACCAAAGCTGAAGGTAAGAATTTCTTGTTGGTGGTGGCATTCCATGATCCACACCGATGTGGCCATATTACTCCGCAATACGGAGAGTTTTGTGAACGATGGGGTTCTGGCGAGCAAGGAATGGGAGTGATCCCTGACTGGCGCCCGATCTATTATGACTGGAGAAATTTAAAAATTCCTGACTGGATGCCACAAACGGAAACAGTCCAGAAGGAACTGGCTGCACAATACATGACGATTTCACGACTTGATCAAGGAGTTGGACTAGTTCTTAAAGAACTACGAAACAATGGTCTCGATAAAGACACTTTGGTTATGTACACATCAGATAACGGTCCGCCATATCCAAGTGGCAGAACGAATCTCTATGAACGTGGTGTTCGTGAACCAATGATACTTTCTTCTCCTGACGAAGGTAAACGAAGAAACCAAGTGACTTCTTCAATGACCAGTTTGTTGGATATTTTTCCAACTGTGTTAGATGTTTTCGGCATTAAACCAAATGGAAGTTTGACTGGAAAGTCACTTCTTCCACTTCTTGATAACGAACCTCAACCGAATGAGAACGAGACAATATTTGGAAGTCAGAATTTTCATGAAATCACTATGAACTATCCCATGAGAATGATAAGGACTCGTCGCTATAAGCTCATTCATAATCTAAACTTTTGGAGTTATTTCCCCATTGATCAGGATCTTTACACATCTCCTACGTTTCAGGAAGTTTTGAATGCTACAATTATGAAGCAGAAGCTACCTTGGGTTAAATCATTGCAAGATTATTATAAAAGACCAGAATGGGAGTTATTCGATTTGAAAATGGATCCATTGGAGAGATGGAATTTGGCCACAAAACCCAAGTTCAAGGATTTATTTAAAAGCTTGAAAGAACGTTTGTTTAATTGGCAAATTTCTACTAATGATCCTTGGCGATGTTCACCACATGCTGTGCTACAGGAACAGGGTATTTTTAAAAAGAATCCAGTTTGTTTGACATTAGGTCATGAGGATTTATAAAATTTATTTTTTTAATTATTGTAGAATGTTTAAGTTTTATTATATTAAGGATTTTGAAAATGAATAATTAAAAATATAACTTTAAATGGAAAAAATCTTATTTTATTTGTTTAAATTTTCTTTCAATGTTTATAATTTAAGTAAATTATATTCTAACCATTATTTTATTCCAATCACATTAATCGTTCGATGAAATAAGGAAATGTGGAGCTTAGAAGACAATATTATACTTGTGTTTTTACGTTTAAGGGTTATTTATTTAGTTCAAGCTGTCACCGGAAAGCACTTAAAACTCTTTTTTTCGTTGAGAGAAAAAATGGCAAAATGTTTGTTAACGTTAGTCACTTTAATACCATTTTGTCGTGAATCCATAATATATAGAACCTAGCCCAGTCAACGAATGCTCAAAAAGTAGTCTAGATGGAAAAATCGAGGACAGAAAAACTAATAGCGTTTTTCATTTAAATATCAAAGATTTGCCCTCAAAATCAAGAAGTGCTCTTTTAAATGAAACCTGTTGGGCTGCTTTTTTCGTAGTGTGAAGACAGAGATTAAACACGCATAGGCTGTGTGAATAATATGCCTGCGTTCCAAACGATTATCATACAATCACTAGGATAGCTTTGTTTTTAGTTTGCTTGAAGCAATAATAAGCAGTCATTTATATTTTACACTTCCATTCAATAACAAATATCATTATTCATTACCATTGTTTGTTTATTTGAACATTTGTACAAATTCGTTAAAAAATTGTAAGATTTATGAAAAATATTATGAATTTGAGTGCAATAATATACCTATACCGTCCAAATAGGTAAAACAATACAAAGCTATCCAATAGTTTAAGAATAAAAATGAAAGCGCAAGCAAAAATCCACCATTAAAATGTTTTTATGTGTCAGTGTTTAGAACAAATCTCACAAATTCGGGAGATCACTTCTTTCTTGTTGAGATTTTTTTCACTCTTTTTTCCACTCTTTTCATTTAAATGAAACACCAAAAAGATCAAATCTTTTGAAGGAAAGAGCAAATCTTTTCTTAAATAAATAAAAACGCTATAAGTCTGAAGATTAGTTTGGACTAGCGAGGAGGTAAACATAGTAAAAGTCCCCGATCCTAGGTTTGCTGCAAAGGGGTGCGGGGGGCTTTAAATGTCCCTTTTTGTAGTTATTCACTTTTAACTCACAAACCCTTGATCCTACAAAAAAAAATATTAAGTTAAAAATTAAAGCTGACAAAATTTCCTACAAAAAGTGAATTTATAAATTTTTTGTATCTTCAATCGTTTCTGTGATAATAAGTTTGAGAAGATCGCTAATTATGTGATCAAAAATTAATTTTTTTTGTAGGATCAAGTGTTTGTGAGTTAAAAAACTGAAACAAAAAGGAAATTTAAAGCCCCACCCCCCTCACCACTTTGGGACCAACCTAAGATTGGGGACTTTTAGTATGTTATCTCCTCGTTAGTCCAAACAAAGCTGCATACTTAGTTTTTCTGCCCTTGATTTTACCACTTATGAATCATTCGTTGACTGGACTAATAGTACTTGCTACTACAAAATGCAGCGACTCTTCCGGCGAAATTAAAAAAAACTGCTTTTTGGAGTAAAAGTACATAATATATGACAACTTTTAAAGCTCCCCCCGTTAAATTATAAAATTCAATACCGGTTAGTAGTTTCTATATAAAATGAGGACAAAAAATTTTTCGCTCTTTCAGAGTTTATTTTTCATTTCCTTGTAAATGTTAAAAAGTTAACTCAAGTTCAACAGACTGATCGATGATAACCACAAAATGAAGCAAAGTAAAGTAGACACTAACAGAAATCGTAGGTACTTACTTTCGGCCAGACTTTTTTGGGTCTTTGTATACCATGTACCTAAGCGCTTGCTGCAAGTTACGCATCTGATTGACTTCCTGCAAACATTTTCCTTGGATGTTGCGAATGCACCCTCAGTTGTTGCTTTATTTCACTTATAAATTGCTTACGCCGATATCTTTAAACTATGCATTATGCAATCGTTGCACTATACAAGCGCAAAAGGCTTGTTGCAAGGTGTAGTGTGTGGCAATTGCTTCCTGTAAGCACTTTCCTTACACGTTATGAACGCACATTTAGCTGTTGTTTTATTTAACTTGCAGCAAGTGACGTGTGGAATTTGCTACCTGCCAACACTTTTCTTGCATGATATGAAGGCACCATCAGTAAATACTATATTTGACTTGTAAATTGCTAAGCGCCGATAACTTATTTTTCTACCAAGACCGCTAAGCTTTTATGCCCTTATAACACTCCCTTATCGATCAAGGAAATTTGTTTTAAACGATAATCGATATTCACTTTTAGAGAATCTTAACGTTATTTTCTTATCATTGATTGGTTGGATGTGGATCCAATAAAATAGAAATCATACAACATTTTGTATAATTCAAAACCTTTATTTCAAAGTAAATATATTTACTTACATCTTATTAATGGTGATAAAACCGTTTTATATAGTCAACTCAAAATCCGTCTTTAAAGATCAAATGTGACGAAGTATTTATAAAGAAAGCTTATCATGATAATAAATTTCAGGTAATCAAATATTATAAAAAAAAAAATTAATTCTTATCAGACATTGTATGCTTGAACTTATGTATTAGTCGCGCTTGTGGTATTGTTTTCGATAAGAAAGCCGACAAACAAACGATAGCCAACGCGTGCAAAAATAAAAATTGATATAGTGAAGGTAAAAAGTTGTTCAACTAAGAGATAGTAGGTAATTCAAAACAAAATGCACTTATACTAGCCAATAGGTTTCATTAACTTACGAGTGTGGCAAGTTGCTTTAAATCCTAACAAATACGAACAAATTACTTAGAACTCAAGTCAAGAAAATTCTAAATTCTTCTTTGAAAACTTCATTGGTTTTAGATGATTAGTACTGTATGATTACTCCTAAGACTGTCGAAAAGCTTCCACCAACATCGGCTTTCTGTTTTAATTTTGCCGCAGATTCAAAAGAATCGGAAGCAAATCTTAAAATTGCACTTAGATAATCTGTTATTGTTGCCGTTGTTTTACCTCCTTTCAGTTTTTGTTTTCTGTTCAAATCTTCGTTCCTTAAGTGGAAGTGGATCACGCTAAAAGTCCGTTCTATTTTCTTAACTTTAACACGCCCACAGTTAGCCATTTTTCTGTTTGTAAGACAATTTTAGCTCTTTCAACACTTATGATTGTTTTTAAGCTACTCGTTTTACTTTGAATTGCAGATAACAATTAAATTTTACTTAAGTCTGCGTTTCCTGTGCCAGCCAATGTAAGCGAATTTTACTCGCGCGAATTTGCAAAGTTCGCTAAAATTATTAGAAAGTACGCATTTTCTATGTTGTGGTTCCAGTGAACAAAATTTACTCGCGCGAACTTTTTAGGGAGTAAAATGTTCGTTATTTTAATCGCTTACATTCGCTAGGTTCACTCGAGTAAAATTCGCGTGCACCGGAACTACAGCCTAGAACTCTTCAACTGTTAGTGAAATATGTCAATATCCTCAGAATTCTTGTAAACAATGAAGTTATTGAAGAAGTCTATTCAGTGGTACTTTTTGAATTATTCTTTCTTAATTCTGTTCCCAACATCATAAACAAACAAATAAACGAACAAGTTTTGAAAAAAATTGACATCCCGCTAAAAAAAAATGTTGTGCTTATTCAGTTGAATTGCGGTGTATAAGTTTAATAGAAAGAAAAAGTGGAAAACGGCATTAAAAATGATTTCGAGAAAAATTAATTTACATAATGCCGGCTATTTTTAAAGGAAAATTAAAAACTGAAAGAATGAGTTTTGTTGCACATGATGTTTTAAGGCCCAAAACTTAAATTAATTTTTATTTCATGACTTAATTCCGTGTTTCCCAAAATGTGAGCAGCGGCGCCTTGGTGCGTCGTAGAAAATATACAGGAGCGGCAGAAGTACGATAACTTTGGCTATCTTTTTGTAGAGGGGTCCCGTTTGGGCGGGAAAGGCAATTTAATGAAAAAAGTACTTTAAAAATGGAAAAAAATCATTAAACAAAATAACAGTAATACCTACAATTAAAAAAGCCAATATTCTGCTTTGTTACCCGGTTTTTAAATCAAGTGAAATAAATCCAGTTTTTTAAAAAACTACTTTCAAACTTAAAATTTGGGAAAAAAACAAAAAAAAAATGTTTAAAGTGTATTTTTTCAAAACTTTGAGATTTTTATATTATATTTTTTTCTTAGTTGCTCATATAAATTTTTAATCAGAAACCGAAAACAAAATAATTAATTGTATGTCTTCTAGTTTTCGAGAAAATTAAAAACTACCAAAACTACTATTTTAATTTAATTAATTTTGTTTTTGCTTGAGTATTTTACGTGGTCTTAATTTGATAAAAAAATAGAATCTGGATTAATTCTTAAACAAATTGACTCTACATTATCATACTTTCCCAACACCCAGTTTTACGGCGTATCAACAGTGAGGTATGCTTGGGGGGGCATATGCTGCCTGCAACCCCCCTGCCTGAGCCCGTGATAGGATTTGGGGTGGATGCGAGTTTGGGTATATGCAAAGTTTGTTTTAGATTCAAACAATGTTTTGAAAAATTACACTTTAAACTTTTTTTTATGTTTTCTTTCCAAATTTTGAGTTTGAAAGCAGTTTTTTTCAAAAACTATGGATAGATTTCACTTGATTTGAAAACCGGCTAATAAAACAGAGTATTGGCTTTTTAAAAAGATATAATACTTAATTGAATGTATTACCGTTAATTTTTAATGATTTTTTTTCAATTTAGTACTTTTTTCATTTAATTGAAAAAAGTACTAAATTGTGAACTGAATAATTTCAATCAGTCCCCGCAAGGCTATGACATCCATAATATTTTTAAAATTAGTAGACAAGATAACGGCAATTAAAAAAAAAACTACAGTTGTGGTTCAAAAAAATATAGCAACTTCTTGTCAAATTCTATTTTACGTATGCAAAAAACACAGCAATGGCTCACAATAAATAGGTAAAGCTCATAAAAGTCAAGACTAGAAATTTGTTATCTCATTAGCTAAAATGGCTACTAATTTAAAATTGTCGATGTCGCTGCACCAAATAGAGACTTCAAAAGCCTTTATCGGGTTACTTCTTTGCACGTAGGTATATATAAATAAGAATTGTTTATTTTATATATTATCGCAATAATCATACGCTTGTATTTAAAACAAATAATTTGGTACATATTTCAATTCATAATACTTATATACTAAACTGGTATCGCAAACGCTTCCAGGGCACGTATTACGTATTACGATAATCGTTGAAAAACACTCGTTTTCGTTCAAATGCGACTACGTAAAACAATTATCGTTTGAGTTTCAACGATACTCGTTTCTTCTTACGAGTGCTATTTGGCTGTCGTCTAGCCTTCGTTCTCGTTGTTGTCAATTTTTTTTTTTTAAATAAGGTACATAGTGTTTGTAGATCATTCCTTAGCGGAGAGATTTATTTTTTTTGGCTAAAAAACCGGTACTTTTCATATAACCGTTATAAAGAATCTTGATTTTCTCTAAAACGGCTCAAATGCTTTTCTTATACGTGAATGCGTGTGAAAAGCTAAATGCAAAATTGTAAGAATGTTTAGCCAAATTTGACAGAGTTGCTTTATGTCTTATGACTATGACTATGAGTGAGATCTTGAAAATTAATTCATAATCAAGTTTTGTCCAGTCCTCTTAATTTGTTTTACGAACTTCTAGTATATTATTTTTACAAGCAAAAAGTAGGTCTTCATAAACGAAAATTACATCCATTTTGCATTATTATTAATTTGCGGCAATTTTTGTTTATGCAAGATAATTTTTATTAAAACACTTTTATTTTTACTTGGTTTCAATTTGTTTTTTAATGAACGAAAAAACAAACAGAAAGAAATGCAAAATGAGAAAATGGGTGTTCTGAAAGCTGCTTCATAATCTTTTCCAGAACAGTAAACAACCGTTTTGGGAAGGATTTTTGGCTTGCTTTCAAATCAGAACCGTTTACGGCTCGTGTAGGTACACCAAACCTGTTATCGGCCGAAGTTTATGCTCGGGCAATTTCGCTTGAACTGTCGATTGAATCAAACATATTGTTAGGTTTTATCTAGGTCATTTTAAGGAATCACAATGATTTAACATAAAAAAAAAACAACATTTAACAATTTTGTATTGTAACAATTTAACAATTTTGTATTGTAAAAAAATAATTTTGGGTGTATTATATTTGAATACCATTTTACATATGTTATTGTCTTATTATATTTTTATTGTATATCGGTTTCAATGTGCGCGAAGAGTTAGAATAGATTTGTAAAAATGTGTGAAATAAATATGTTGTTGTTTTTTTCAAATTATGGTTGCGACCTCAAGCCGTCTCGTTAAACAGAATTCTCCCGATCAAATTTAAATTGTCAAAGTTTGAAACTAATTACCAAATATTATTAAAAGTGCACTAAAATGAGTAATTTTTTTAATACCCAGTTTCACCAAAATACAACTTAAGCCATTTTAGTTAACGGAGTAATAAAGTTTATCGGCATTTTAACTTAAAATGGTTTGCACCAACGTTAGGAGGTGAATTTTTAAAAATGAGGAAACTTGTTGCCAAATTTTTATTCACCACTCATGGGTCTCTTTCATTACCCCGAGCCTCCACCTGAAATGAATGATTGCATGAAATGTGTCATGTAGTCAATTTTTCTTGTGGAGGCCCCTTATTTCTTGATTTCTTTTATTTTTAGACATACATTTCTCTATTTATTTCTTGTCATGGTAGAAGAAATAAATGGAGAAATAAATTTGACGTTTCATTATTTGGCAGCCATTTTCAACCAATTAGTTTAAGTTCTTGTATTGTTTTGTTGTTATTGTGTGCATATATTAAAAATTGAAAAAATAAAAATCGCATACAATAATATAATTTAATGAAAAAAAAAATTACTGAAAATTGTTGAATTACATGAATTATGCGAATAAACTCCTTGCGGAAATTATCGCTTAGAATGAAATATCAAGAAATATTTCTGCCCACATAATAAAAAAATGTAAACCTTAGAAATAACCACTGACATAATATCTGAAATAAATATTTCTGATGGAGCCGCGGCCTAGAGAGGAGAGCATATCAATTTCAACGTTCTCTTTGTCTTGCATTTTTAAGTGGCCTTTAAAATTTATTTGGAACAAAATGGGTTAGTTTTTTGGCTCTTTTAAAACTGAAATTGGAAAATGCCATTTTAAGATTTAACAACCCAATGAATATATAAAAGTATTTGGAGAAACTGGCCATAAGAACCACTCGTGTAACCTCAACATAATTAAGTTGGGCTGTCCAACATCAATCCAAGTAGGTCAAACAAAATTGACAGTATGATTTCCCATTTTTGACAGCGATGAAAAGATTCTTGTAGTTTGTAGACTTAACAAAAGCCCAAACAAATTTTTGAATTAAAAAATAAAATCAGAATACTAAAATCTCGACGCAAATAATTGTTACTTAAATAATTGTGCTAAAATGGTTAATGTAGCTAGAAATGGCATCAATAAGGGTAAACTAAAATTGAATGCAATAACTTAATTATTCAAAGATATTAAATTTTTGTTTTCAATAACAGAAAACAGTCAAAGAAATTTAGCAAACAGAGTCGCAGCCGCAAGGAGAAGACGAAGCATTCAGGTAAAAAATTGTTTTACGTATTAAAAAGAACTTTTAAATTCATTTAATATTCCTTAGGACATTGAAGCAACACAAAAAACTGCATTGTTTCAGCTTAAAAAAGCTCACATGATTGAAGAGCACGCAGTACGAATGGAAATAATGAAATTGCAACTTGAATGTCGAAAATTGGATCTCGAGAAAATCACACTTGAAGTCGACATGCTGAAGAAGTAGTTTTTAAATTGTTTTTTTTTTTTTGTACAACACAGTATTCCTTTTTGTCCAAGAAACAATGAATATTTCATAAAATATCATTTATTACACTTATTTACATTTCTTCATAATAAATAGTGCATTTATTTTTCTTTACTACGTTTTGATTGTTTTTAAAAGAATTTGTAGAAGATGAATGAAAAATCATCAAGAAATGTATATACAATGCTTTCATCTTCAATCGGTCCACAAATTTCTCACTTCAAGGCTTCACCTATGTGAATGTGCTTTTGAAGTTCGGCGGAGTTAGCTAGATTTCGAAAAAAAAAACTGGATTGTTTTATGCCTATTTAGTTTATAACCAGTAGTGAAGTACTCTTTCCCAAAAAATCTAGCACCAAGGGCATCAATCTCTTAATTTTCAAAATAAATGCTCATGCTCCCGGGCATACGTTTGTGTCCGACTCTTAACTTAACAGACAGAAACTCTAATCCAATAAATCTTTTCGCTGACGACTACACCCTCATCTTTTTATATTCATTTCCCAGATTCACGAACTGGCGCAACGGCGTTCTTGATAGCATTGTCCAATGGGTTATCGAAAACAGCTGAGAATTTAATGTCTCGAAAACTTAATGCTGCCTTCTGTTAAAGTTATTCATGAGTGGCACTTTCATTGAAGAAACTGCTTTCCATTTTCGGTATGTACGTCACAGACCACCTTCAGTGAAATGACCATTTGACATCGCGAAAAACGCTATGATTTGCTTGGGTATATTACGTCGATGCAATAAATGTTTAACCTATCCTGAGCTTTCTGGATAAGAATTCAGAAAAAGCTTTGAAATTGATATGAGACAGGACTATAAATAGAAGATAAAGAAAGACAAGCTTGTCTTTCTTTATCTTATCAGTATACTTTTACAAAGTGATCTGATCGATGAATTAGCCAATCGCTAGTATTGTAACGAAGGCGTTCGAAAATGGGATTGGTTGTTAATGAAGACAAAAAGAAATATATGCTATCAACGACTCGGGAAAAATGTCACAATGAATATATATGATTTTGTCTACCTGCAGAATGCAGATTAAACGAAAAAAATATTGTTGTGATGTTTCCTCGGGCTCCCAAGGCATTTAAGTACTGAGTCCCTCTCTCATAGAACTAAGAAGACGTTATACAAGACCTAAATCATCCCAGTCCGGCTGTATGGGGTAGAAGCATTGGCGTTTAAAGATTCGGATAAATAGTTACTTGTGTGCTTTGAGAAAAAGATTCGTTGAGTGGTTTTTTGGTACTATATTATGTATAATTAATCAAAAACCTGAAAATACAGCGGCTTAGATGGCTCAGACCCGTGGAGCGTAAGGAAACCAAAACATTTATCCCGACGAGTCTCCGATTACAAGCCAAATGTGTACGCAGCATCGGTAGAGGAGCAACAAGGGCCACACAAGTGGAAAATGACCTCAGCCAACTGGCGGTATGTAATTAGATGCGGCTAACTAGAAACTGAATTGACTAGAGGGATATGTTGGTTGAAGTCATAGTCCATCGTGGGCTATGAGCACCATCTAAAGTAAATTAAAGTAAAGAAAAAATATCCAGTTGCAGTTGCATTCCTCCCTAAAAAAAATCAAACTTAATACTCACATTGCAAGGAATGTTCAACATTTAACATCCTTCCCATCATTAAAATGCTCATACACTCAAAATCAATTTGCATCAGTATCTCTGACATATGTCTACGAATTCCTAATTGCTCGCACTGTGTTTAAACACTAGGCACATATTCATAACCCCTTGAATGCTCCCACAATATACTAAAAATAGGAGTTTGATTCGATGAGGTTTAATAAGAGTGCACATATATTTGTTTGTATACGTATGACTAGTAACACATCAAATGCTATAAGTTCGGCAGTTTCGAACAGAGCATTGATCTGTATGACAAAGTGCTGTCTATTTCAAATTTGTTGCGTAGGTTCTTTTCAATAGTTTTTATCGTTTTCAATGCAATAAAAATGTAAAAAAAATATCAAAGAAAAAAAGTATTAAGTATGAAAATTTTAAATTTTGTCGTAATTTTTAAAATTGAGAAAAATTGCGTTATGAAAAAAATGTAAATAAAAACATAATTTATCAGGCTTTAAAATGGATTTAATTATTGTTCTGTTGGAAGTTGAATTCTTTGTTTTTTATGTAGTTGGGGTAAATCTATTCCCCTGAAAATTATTTTAAAGTTCATCTTTGATATTAACTGTTGATCTGAATAACGACAATGTAAGCTTCTCAATGGATTTCGCTACTTCCAACCGATACTCCTCATTTGTGTGAATATAACGGTTTTTAACGGTGAGTAATGTGTGCCTCAACTGTGCACTTTTTGACCAAATTTGCTGACATATTGGTTCTGTGATTTCAAGGGCTTGAATAAGGTCCTCAGTTATGTTGGGTTGTTCAATCAAGTCGTACGTCAAACGTTTTTGCGTAAACACTTCATCGACTGTCTGACAAAACTCGTTGTTATTTAGCAACTCTTCAAAATTCAACTCAAAATACTGAGAGGAATCTTGGGTGGCTTCATTTTCTATTGCTAAGTTTTTTTCTACAATTAGATCTGAGATTATTATGAAAGCTTTTACTTTGATCTTAATCTCGCAATTTTTACTTAAAATTGCAATGAGTGCCCTGATCCCCGATCTAGAAAGAATATTTTTCTGAGCATGTGGAAACTTACGTAAAAGGCTTCCAAATGCATACAGTGCTGTGGACATTTCTTCTGTGCTGACAGACGTGGTAAGAATCTGACTGAGGTAGCTGCCAAAGTTCTTCTCATAAACACTGATCTGGGCGTTTGGATTATTTTGTGTTAAGGTCCCTAATATTCTCATTGATTGCACTTTGAGCGCTGTGTTAGTGTTATTCACAATATTTGGCAACAAAACAAGTTCCAAGCCATTCTCTTCGATAAACCAAATGGCATTGTCGATTTGATGAACGAGATAATTGAAATTTTCCAAAATTCTTAATACATCCGGTTGTTTGCTTTCTTCTTTCGTAATGTTTTGATATTCTTTTATCAGTTCGCTTATGATATCTACATCAGACTTAAAGTTTTGGTTTAAATATTTTAAAGAATGTCTGGGCTCGTCATAACTTTTGTATTCTTTCTTTGTGTTTTCAGTCATTGAAATTAAGTCAATTGCTTCAGATTTTTTGGGAATCTTATTGAGGGCTTCCGAGAGAAACTTACTGAATTTCTCTTTTTTTTTATTCGGTAAGGAATATTTCTCGTTGGAGTTCTCTGCTGGCAGCACTACGGATAAGCTAGATGATGGTAGTGGTTTTTGATTTTCTTTGTCATCTTGTAATAGTTTGGCTTCTTTTTTTGAAGTTTCTAGATTCATACGAATATGTAACCCCGCCGGTATTTTCTGACCTGCAAGGACATTAAAATTACGTAGACAACTTTAAACATAGGTACAATTTATTGAGATAAAATTATTATGGGTTCACCTGGTTTGATTTCTTGCCATTCTTTAGTTGGGACAAAAGATTCATTTTCTGAATAACATGTACTTTTTAAGCTAAATATTATTAATACAGTTATATACCAGTTCATTTTTAAAGAAAATTTAATTTTTTTTTATTTTATTATTTTTTTTTTCAACGGAAACCTTTGGGTTTTTTGCGTTGTGTTTGCTTATTTTTCGCGTATCGTGTTTGCGACTTCGTGTTTTGACATTTAATATGACAGTACTTAGTACCAAATCTATATGCTGCGTCAAAGTACGTTCTTTTCCTAAACAGTCTTTTCCTATACATTTAGCCACCGCTCGTTTCGCATAGCTCGCGCTCTTGTAAACAACTTTTGTGGTTCACAGTCTAGTGTTGTTGTAATCTCATGTTGCTTTCAACTGAGTGCTAGCATTGTATATATATTGCTATAGTATTTTCATGCTGAATAATTACTGCCTGGCCATCTTAAGAAACTTGTGAATAACACATTTTTAGGTTCGTGCATTTACTAGTTCTCTATTCTGTTACCCTAACAACAGTCGTAAACATATATGATTTTTGTTTTGTTTACGGCTCTTGTCAAGGAAATGTGGATTTTAGAGCAAATGAAATACATTAAATATTGTTAATTTGTTTTGTTGATGACTATTGTTAGGGTAACAGAATAAACACTTAGTAAATGTAAGAACCTGCAAATGTGCAGTTCACAAGTTTCTTTAGATGGCTCTTCTCCATGATTGTAATATAGAAATTTATATACAATGGTGCTAGGTTATAATATGGGTTTTGCTCTTTATAGCAAAACCTAGCAAAACCCATAGAACGCGTTAAGTGCATTTGCTTTCCGCTTTCAACTTAGTGCAATGTTACCCTGATAACCACTGGTAATAAAATATTTCATTAATCAAAATTTTCTATGAAGACCACACATTTCTGAAAATAAAATATTTACTCACACTTCACGGATGACAGACTGAAATATGTATCGCACTTTTTTCAGACTGTCAATCAACTTCTACTCCTCCGTCTCCTCCCGTAGAAAAGAATGTGTAGACACGTTTTCCTATACGTGAATATGCGTGAACAGCTAAATGCAAAATTGTAAGATTGTATGGTCTAGCCAAATTTTATAGTCCCATTTGAAATGCAAGTTTGTAGGCAAAAGTGGGTGGAGACTCCTGAGATGATTTTCTATTTATTTAATATTCAATGTGTCAAACTCAACATCTTGTAAATATTTTGTAAATAATTTCAAAACGCGCTCTTTTAACTTTCCAGCGAAATTTGCGATTTCCTTGACTTATAATTTTAATAATACATGTTCAAAATTTTCCGATTTTCGCGCACAACATTAAAATTTCCGTTCTTATTTTCAATCAAATTAGGCGTTTTTCTTTTTTAGATCTGAGCATGGAGAAGAGCCTGAGCTTGTGTACGCTCCGAGCGCTCTGATTTATTTATGAAACACACATGAGCACTTCACTGTCATATCAATATAAATCTACTCACAATCTGTCAAAAAACATGAAAACTATATGAAGTTCGCTGCGCTCGATCTACTCCATCATTTTATCTTGAGCACATAGAGCTCACTCCGAGCAAGCTCTGATCGAAAAAAAAATAAGTTGAGCGCTCTGAGCTAAAAAAAGAAACACAGAATGCCTATAGAGAACTTAACCATATTGTCAAAAAAATAAATGACAGCTCACACTACACGGATGACAAGTTTAAATTATGTATCGCGCTTTTTTCAAACTGTCAAACTCAAAATCTTGGAAAAGAATTTTGTAAATAAAATTTTTTTTCCTGTGAAATTTGAAATTTTCGTGACTAAAAACTTTGATAATACACTATTCACAATTTTCGCCCACAACATTAATATTTCCGCTCTTGTTTTCCATCAATTTTCAACAATTATAAAAAAAAATTCAGCTGTCATCCATGAACTGCTGATTTTGGCACTGCTCTGCGAACGGGAAAGAGATATATCGTTGTTACCCAAAAAGCCCTATTATAAACAACGATAACAAAAATTTCAGATGTCATCCGTGGTGAACTGCGGATTTTGACACTTACGTGCATTCAATTTCATAAACTGTTTTGTAATGATTTTTAAATGTTTGTTATTATTTGACAGCTTCTTAACTGCCCACAGTAAAAAAAAAGACTTAAGGGGGTGACTTGTGGTGAAACACTTGCGATGGTGCGTTCACACTATGTGCTAATTTTTATTTTGATTTTTAGCTAGATAAATAAACATCTTAAATAAGTTCAAAAACAATTTCGTGATGTTTTACATCATTTCTTATTAAAATCGTAGTTAGAAAAATGATTTTAAGAAGAAAAATGTTTATTTCCAGTTTATTTCCCGCTCCAACGGATGCCAACGGATTATTTTGAAAATTTTATTTGAAAAATTCAACACAAAATGGAGCCTTTTTTCTTTTTCACCAATCGGCAGTATTTCATGAATGTAGTGGTAGGCCAAACTTGACAGTCCCATTTGAAATGCAAGGGCGCACGCACACAGAAGTTTAATAGTGCCGATTTGAAAGTTTGTAGGTAAAAGTAGGTGGAGCCTCCTGAGTTGATGTTCTATTTATTTTTTTATTCTATGTGCAGGAACGAGAAAAAGATATATCATTATTACCTACTATAAAGCCTTATCAACTCAGCAATAAATTGACAGTTATGGTGGCTTTACAAAGATCCACTCTACGCCGTGTGCAGCATTGTATATAAATTTCTATAGTACAATCATGGAGCAGCGCCATCTAAAGAAAGTTGTTAACTGCACATTTGGAGGTTCTTACATTGACTAAGTGTCTATTCTGTTACTCTAACAATAGTCGTCTACGAAACAAATTAATAATATATAATGTATTTTATTGGCTCTAAAATCCATATTTCCTTGACAAGAGTCGTAAACAAAACAAAAATAATATATGTTTACGACTGTTGTCAGGGTTACAGAATAGACAACTATTAAATGCACGAACCTAGAAATGTGTTTATCACACGTTTCTCAAGATGGCCAGGCGGTGATTATTCAGCATGAAAATAGTGTGCAGCTTTTCTATACGTGAATATATATGGTCCTAATTTTACAGTCCAGTACAGTATATGGTCCTAATTTTACAGTCCCATTTGAAATGCACGGGCACGCATACAGAGTTAAATCTCTGCAGTTTTGAAAGCTTGTCGGCAAAAGTGGGTGGAGCCTCCTGAGATGATGTGTTCTATTTATAAAATCAAAAATCAACTAATGTCGACTCAACGCCACTGCTTGAGTGCGATTGAGTTGAAGTCCATTTCGTTGCAACTCATCCACGATTATAAAGGGTTGAATCTAAGTTCAAACTAGGTACAAGCGTACATGCAATTTCGAATCCCATCACTTCAGAATGTTTGCCTTTGACTTCTCTTTTGTCAATTCAAATGGTTTTGGTGTTTGTTTAACAAATTTTTGTTGAATTGTGTTTAAACTTTTGCAGTGCAGTTAAAAAAAGTAAAAACTGACCATTTTAGATGTCGACAAAAAAATGTTCATATAAAGGATGTGATACCTTTACAAACGCTGCGCGACCATCATCAGAAACATTTTATTCATTTCCCAAACATCCAGAGCGTCTCAAGCTGTGGATGAAACTTGGTGGAAGTCTCGATGAAAAGCAAATTAGTTCTGGTTCCAGATACTTCTGCTCTAAACATTTCGATGAAAACAAATATGTTGCCAACAATCCTAGACGCAAGCAGCTCCTGAGTACAGCTATTCCATATGCATGTACAGAATCTTTTTCGCAGAATATATGTATTGATGATGAAAATGATTATCAATGCGTTGTATCCAGCGTGCACATTATCGATGAAAACGATGGTGGCGAAGAAGATGAACTCCAAGACAGTGAAGTTGATGTTGAAGTATCAAATGGAATCATTTCAGACTCTGTTGAAGGTTAGCAATAAATATAACATAGAATTCTGCGTGTTTACATTTTAGCTTTTTTGTTTTGTTTAAAGAACTGGAAAGATATGAAGAGTACCACGATGAAATCAATGTTCCAATTGATTTTGAAGAGGATCTTATACCAGAAAGAACGCTAAAACGAAAATTTGACAATTCAGTAAAACAATCACCGATTAATGAATCAAAAAATTTTAAATCTGGAGCTTTGAAGAAAATTGCTACCATTGTTACCAACCGGCCGACTTCCACTAGAAATGTTTTTCAGCGTACACAAAATAGAGAATCGAATATGGAATCGGATGAGCATGAGACCAATACATTGACTCAGTCAGCTAATCAAACAACGTTTATATTCAAAGGGGAAGAATATGTGCAAATGCCTCTAGAGGAGTACAATCGTGAGAAATTGGCATTGCTAAACAAGGTTAGAACCTATGAAGAGATTTTGAAGAGCGTTAAGCATTTGTTAGATAGTGCTAAGATTAAACTTTAACAACTTTGTTTCAAATAAAACCATGTAACATGACTATATAGAAAATAAAATAACGATCATACTACATAATACATTTCAATGGAAAATATTTTTTAATAGCTAGTTTGTTTTGCGTCCTAGTGTTTTTAAATAGATTTTTATTGCTTAACTTGTTGTAGCGGCTGAACGGCTTACTGTTGCAAAGCATTTGGGACTTCGATGACTTTTTCGGATATGAATACTGGCAAATATTTAAAACCATTATCAAGCCATAACCTAAATTCATACAATTCAATGACGATGTATTGTGTCTGCTTCTGTCTGAAAACCATATCAATACACTAATAGTGAAATGTATTTTGTTGGCTTACAATCCGGGATAGCCAACCAACATCTCCTTGAGCCAGAAACCAGCAACCTCCAGTTTAGCACATCAAGTTTTTTCAGCTGCTTGGATGAATCGTTACTCTTTGAGAAATCTCACAGAGGTAGCTTCGTAGATCATACAGACTGGAGTATTTATGTGTATTGGCTCCACATGGCCATTATTTAGCGTCGGTGTCCATTCGTTCAACATGGCCCAACCAGATCAACCCTTTAAGACTAACTTTTTAATACGATTATTTCGCTTATTTTCAATTGGCATTTTTCAACAATTGTTTACTCAGCCTAGAAATATAACAATAAACAAGAGTTAATCAACGTCATTTCTGGGGTGAAGTTAATTGTCAAATTTACCTCGAAGTTATAAATATCAACAGTGAGGTGCTGACAAAGTCTATGGTGCGATCTAACTTTTGTTGAGAGCATATCCTTCGTCTTATCCGTATTAACAACTCGATTCTGACTCGAAATTTGAATTCGAAGTGTTTGTTTCGCCCGATCACATTGATGTCGTCATTAACAAAGAGAAGTCGTAATTTTCTCAAAAAGTATAAGACATTCCAACATAGTGGTTTTCTGTAGAATTACTTTCCTATCTTCAACGTAACAATCTTATATTAATTTTTAGTCAAAAAAACATTTCTTATTAGAAATAAATTTTGTAAAAATTCACTCAGTCGTTAAAGAGAAAGTCAAAATTAAATAAAAACCGTTATATGGCAGGTACCGTTGAATCTTTTCCTTAAGAAATATGGTTCATGCCATCTGAAAGGGTTTTAATTTCGTATCACTTAACTATGTAAAATTTTGTCAAAATCGTTAGAGCCCGAGAAAAACAAGTTTTTTTCCTAAACGTTATATGGCAGGTGCCGTTAGTTTTAGGCCTTTGGGCTGCTTAACACGAAAATACCACTTATTTGTTGCTAAAATATATGAAAAAAAGCCCCACTGACCGCACAAACTTGCTCTTGTATAGCAAGTTACATAAAAACTTGAAAGAACCTTCCACTATTTTATATGGAATTATTTATAAAATTCTTTCTATTAGTTAAAAAAAATCTTTCAATTTGTGTATACATACGAAATATTTTTTTAAATTCTTTCACCAAATTTAAAATTCAATAGGTAGTAGGTACTTACCTAATTGAAAAATTAATAAAATAATTAAAAAAATAAAAAAATAAAAACAATTAATAAATAAAAAAATATCTTTGAAAACTAATTGGTAATCAACCAGAGTTTTCTAAGAAAAACGTGGTATGCCAGTAATTTTTAAATATTACAATATAATAATTATTTTTTTTTCTTTTCAAAATCGTAGGTGCAGTTTTCGAAAAAATTGATTAAAAAAAAAAAAAATTAAATATTTTTTTTGGAAATTTTGGAGAATGCCAACTTTAGCTGATCAATAATTGACAAGGCGCTCAACTCGTCGTCAACTGATGAGTGCAAAGTGAGCATCCGCACGAAACGCCATTTTTTCATGGACTAAAGGCCATAAAAAGCTAATTTGAATCGCTAATTAATAATTTTCATCCGAAAAATAAATTTTGAACAAAGATTCATTGGTGTTCAAAATATTAAATTTTCAAATAAAAAAAATGTTTAATTAATCTAATTTTTTTAAGAAACGTCATTAAAAATTAAGTACGCCATTATTGTTTGGCCATCTAGGACTTCTTAGAAATTAAATTTTGTAATAATTGTCGTTAAAGAGAAAGTACATAGGTATGGTTTGAAGTGGCTTCGCAGGCTCGGTTGTATTTTCGGAAAATTGAAAATCGAACCGAGTCGATGCCAAACAATTCTCGCATTATACCTACTTAAGTGAGGAAAATAAATATATTTTCCATATGGCAACCATGGTTACATAACTAAAATTTGTATACAAAATCATCTTATGTTTAGTTATTAAAAGATACCATTCAGTAATATGTTGCCACATTTCAGTAAGGTAGGTACCTATAAGAAATTGTTTCTTATTGGATTTTTTGTGAGTTGAAACAAAATCAAAGGAATACTTTACTACCTATTTATTTTTATTTTGAGGATTTAATTAGATTCGGAAATGGCGAGTAGGTTAGTGGGTAAAGTGTTTGTATTATATTACAGGGTATTTCTTAAATCAAGTTAAAAAATTAAAGTCTGTTTTTTTAAATCATGTGATACAGCGATTAAAAGGTGGCACTCCCTAGGACGCTTAGTTTAGCCGCAAACCAAGTTTAAAGATGCCAACTTTGATACCCGTATCCATGATTTTCTTCCATGATTTTCTTCCAATAAAGCAAGTTTTGCATCACCAATTTATAACTTTATTTCTACAATATTTGTAAATTTTATTGAGTTATTTACTTTTCAAAAATTTGCATCGCAAAATGTATGCATACAACAACAACACAAGATCTTGCGAAATTGGAATCCATTCCGGATTAGATGTTAGTAAGAAGCATTTTCAATGGAATATGTAATTGTGACGTCACATTGTTTCGTCAGCAGCTACATTCTATTCTAATAGGTAGCTTGCCACATTTCATATAGTTCAGCATTAAAGCTGGCACCCACATTCAGCCAAATATTTATTTTCCACCACCATGCATACAAAATTCGTTATCAAAATAAAAACGAATAAGCTCAAAGAGAAAAAGTCAACAATTATAATTTTCATCTTCTTCCAACTCTTTGAAATTTTCTATATGCCTTCTCGTTATAATATTCCCCAGTTTGTATCCCTCACAATCTCTCCCAACAACAAGCCACTCCTCCAAAAGTCTCCCAAGAGCTAGAGCTCACAACTTTTCCAGATGGCGCTTCGAGCAATCGAGAAATTCGAAAACGTCGCACATACGATGGACGTACTATAGAAATATATATACAATGGTATCACTTAACTATGTAAAATTTTATCAAAATCGGTTGAGCCGTTTTCTAGAAAAAGTAGTTTTTTTCATAAACGTTATATGGCAGGTACCGTTAGTTTTAGGCCTTAGAACAAAAATTATAAAAAAAAACACCTGACTGTCACCCTAAAAATCCTACCGAGTTTAAAGGATATCCCTCCTAGGTCACTTGTTATATGAACAAGTTTTTGCGACCTGTAAATCACTGTAAAAAATATACTTGTGTTTTTATTTTTTAGCTTGACAGCTTATTTATGTGACTCGTGTGAGATGTTTTCTAATCATGTGACAGTGTAGTCGTAGAGAGTGGTTTAAATGGTTTACTAAATAAATCTGCCATATAACGAGCGCTCAGCGTAAAATACCTGAAAAAAAAAGAAAAACTTCTTGACAAATATAAATTTGTTATACATTATGATTTTATAAACTAGGAGGGAAGGCCACAAAACCTTTAAAATTGAATTTCATTCATAAACACTCCACTTACCCCCAATGGGGGTAACTTAACAGTTAATAAGGTAGGTATGTGTTTTCTGGATAAACAGTTTAACAAAAATTATATAACGATAAACGAACAGACTTCAATAGAGTTTTACTTTATTCTTCTTCGTCATATTGATTATCATATATTTATGACTGTTTTTTTTATACTTTGTATTTGAAGAACTGTCACCATTTCATATTATTAAACCTTCTATTTTTAATGAGTGTACAAAAACTATGCCAATGAATTCTAAACCGACTTATAACATTTGGCGTGGCGCAAATATTTTGTTTAATTAAATACAAACTGCGTTGTCATCATAAGCAGTTATATTCAAATACGTCTAATAATTTTCATATTAATTACTTAAAGAGAAATTTCAAGTTTTCTAACAGCAACCGATAAGTGAATAATCTCTAGTTTCATGCCTCGAACTAAATTGTTATTTGGATTCCTTTGGGAACGTACCGTCACCGCACGCCTGAAGCAATATATCTCAAGTGTTCAAACTACAGGTATTCTTAATGAAATGTGAATTTGAGTCATCTCGGGAGAGAATTCCTTTGGACGGTGTGTGTTGATTTCATAAAGCCAAAGCGCAGTCATCAATTACTTTGGCAACACACGGGCCATGGCACAACCAGTCGCCACTCTGCCATTCGCCAGTTACCACTTGCCATGCAACGAGCAGATATAGTAGTTGGAATGCTTCCATTCTTGGCACTTACGCAAACATTAAATGAATTGACGACAACATCGCGTTGAAGACTCCCCTGGAAGATGGTGTGAAGAGTAGGTCAGGTAATTGGGAGATTTGTCAACTCTAATCGAAACGAATTAAGTAACTGATTTATAAGCATTTGCATGGAGGATAAATTACGTTGAAGATAAGAAGTTGTTTCTTTTCTTTTGTGAATTAAAGCTATTTGCAACTGCTAGTTATTTAGAAATTAAAAGCAATTAACTTGTCTTATGCTGACAACATACAAACTCCAATGATTCATCTTCTACCATTTTGATAGAAAAAGAGGGAATCCAGTAAAAATTTAGGTAACAACTGGTTGGAGTTTTTATTTGCTTTAAAATAAAATGTGGAAAGTCCTTTTCAATTCGAATTCCTCTGACAAATTTAACATTAATTTACTGCCCCAAAAACGAAAACTCTAAATTTACATTTCGGAAAGGTTACGAACGTTCTGAAACTAGCTTTCTTTTTCTTCCGCTTATTATAATATGTAGTTGTCCCTTAAAGACTAAACTATAAAACAATGTACTTAATCGAAAGGCTAACTTAAGGGGGCGGAAGCAAACGAAATTCCATGTAAGAACTGAATGAAACGTTCCTCTCCGATCTGTAGCACGTTTCTCATAATCTACCGGACGGGCATGGAGGTATATATCTGTGCGAACAAAAAATTTTGCAAGTTTATATTTCTAACTTCTAACTTCTTCTGTCAAATGCCCACAAATGTCAAATTTACATAGGTATTATTTAAGAGCGATTCAGATTGCACACCTCATGCTTAACGAAACTCAACGAAATGCCCATTATAGCCATATGATGGTTCATGATGGTTCATGCATATTATAGTTGGGTCTTTATTCTTGGCTGACCATACACAATTGAGCCATGGAGTCAAAAATGGCTCTAAGGCGAACCTTACACACGGTCAGTCAAACGACTTCAGTCATCGTACGATCGTACCTACACCATATAATCTGTCATCAGGTAAAATCAAAAGTGTTTTGATCTTTCGTCAAACAAATCACGCAAATCAAATGACTTACCGTGTAAGGTTTGCTTAAGCCGAGGCAAATTAATTTGTTTTGTCACGTATATATAGCCAAGCGTACCACATAGGTACAACCATTTACCCTCGGTCCAAAATGCTCCGTGCCAAATGGCCACGATGGAATAGAAGCCCAATTTTAGATCTCCTTTAAAATTTAGATAGAACCTTAAATATCAATTAAAAATAATGTAGAAGTAGGTATATAATTATTTTCTTGTATATCAGTTCTATTTGATAACATTCAACTCATATGTAATAAAATTGCATGCGCGTTAAGTTTGAATTGTATAGTACCTGCTATGTTTCAATTAAGTATAGGTATATATAGATATTAATACTCAGCTTTGTAATTTTATGAATCTAAATAATTTTCCTTAAGAATTTAAGTGTATCAGGTAAACAATAAGGTAATATTTATGGTAAAATATTTGTAGCTCAACCGAAGGTTTTTTTTTTATTGTTTCTTTAATATTAACAAGATATTTATCTCATACAAGCCCGGAGGTCTTAAATCTTTTATCATTGAAAATGTTGATTAAAGTCTTTGCCTTGTCGTCACGCAAATACCCAGAAACTAAAAGGGCATGTTTAATTCTGTAATAGGTTAGGTAGGTATACTTGTGGGAAGCCTTTTCTGACGATTAAGATTTAAGAGGATGAAACAAAAGCATTTTATGATGACTTGTTATTTTAAAATATTATTCACTTACAATTAAATACATTAAAAGGTGTTTTTTATAGCACTTATAGCTGCCCTCTGATGGAAAATTGCAGCGATCATAAATGATTGTAAGTAAGAGATTTAGTTGTATCGCGCATCGGAGTTTATTTTTCTGGAGTGGACGTTAAAATTATTTTATTATTCCTAGAATGACTTTAATCTGTTCGTGTCGTGGTGCCTGAAAAAAATACTGCTTTAATTACCTACACAAATTGAATAAAGTTAAATATAATAAAATGTCTTACAAAAGTTAAACTATATACTTTGTTAAGAGGAGTAGGTATTATAAATTAAACTATAACTTCTACAAGGCGAACGAAACTCATATTTTAATTACCAAAATTTCAATTCAGATTATTCATGCTGGTGTAATGTTAATGTATATCCAGTGTTTAAGTAGAGAATTCGTAATATATTATTAAACATATGCCTCTTTCAAAAATTATTATCTACTTGCGATCCAGGTGCGAATTATGGTAGTAGTTTTAGAAGTTACATCAACCTCTCCCCCGTACCATTAGTTGCGATGGATTTCTGAATCTATACTGATCTATTATCTGATGAACTCAATTTACTGAACAATAAGTGACACCGGGGATTTGTCCCCGCAAAACAGCTTCTGAACTTGTGGAGGGTGCCTGGTGCACAAGTAAAACGCATTGGTAGCACTTCTCTTATAACAATAGAACTATATGTTGTTAAGATTCTGACCATAGTCGAAATCGAACTATTAGTATAGATCCAACTGCCTCAAAATGCGACAGTTATAAAACTATACACCAGTCAAAAAAGTTGACAAGGACTACCGAAACGATTCACTGACTCGATTAAAAACCTTAATATTAGGTTATTTAAGCAAGACGATAGGTCCTTTTACAACTTCTTCTTTTCTTCCGACGATGTTATGATTTCTAATGGTATCACAACTCTCCTACATCCCACTTCACCACTTCACTACAGATCTGTTTGTAGGTTTCGTAAGGTTGACCTCAGAAAACTCAGACAAGGCTCCCAATTATGGATTGTGCCATTTCTAAGGCATGCCTTTCTTTCGCGATTGAACCGGAGCTTTGGTTGATAGTGCCGTTTTAATGGTGTTCTCAAAGTCTCTTTTAAGTACATGACAGTACCATTACCTTATTATGTCTCCATCGTCAGCAAAGAATAATTGATTTAATTTCGGGACACGATTTTTTACCAAAATCGTAGTATTTTTTTGCTAACATCGTAGTTCCAGTTTATAAAAAAATCTATTTTTTGCAAACAACATTTTTAATATATTTATATGACAAATTTTATGTATGCCAATTTTTACAAATCAATATTTTCACACTAAAACTAAATTTCAAAAAATTCAAATTTCATGATATTAAGTTTTCAAAAATAAAATTTGCTTATACATATTTTTTTTAGACAAGTTTTGAATAAATTAAGTACGCCATTATCGTTTGGCTATATACCCCTTTTTAGAATTAAAATTTAGTTAAGATCCGCTGAGTCGTTAACGAGAAAGTCAAAATTTTAAAAACCGTTATATAGCAGGTACCGTGAAAAACGGTTTTAACGGTCTAAAGAGTCTAAAAAATTGTTAGAGTCAACATGTTTTTCGATAACCGTTATATAATGCCAGGTATACCGTTATAGTTTTAGGGCAAAAAAAAAATTGAAAAACCCTCTGACGGTCACCCCAAAAACCCAAGATTAAAGGATATTATAGCCCAACCATTTAGGCTGCAGGCGCGAATGACCAGACAGACAGACTGACTTACAGACACACACAAAATTTCTATACCCATATTTGCGGGTGTGCATATGTGAGTTGTCTGTTCACCGAGCTACAGCCTAAACGGTTTGACGGATTTTCTTAAAACCTCTTGTCTAGCACTTTTAAGTGATTCCCTAGAGGAGGAATTCGAATTTTTGTTTTAGCCCGGCTATAACGGGTACCTCCCATATAACGGTTTTAGTTTTTCCAAATTTTCTCGAAAACGGCTCTAAGGGTTTTGATGAAACTTTGTGGGACGTTATACTTGGAGTGCTGTTAAAATAACTGCATTTTTGGCAAAAAAATCAGATAACGGAGAATTTGATTTAACGGTTTTTTAAAATATGGCCATGAATTAAAAACGGCTTACCCAATTTTATTTCAATTTGGTATGGCACTCAAATTAGACAATTGACATAAGATTTTGCTTTTAGTTTTTTGGGTAAACAATAACGGTTTTATGTCTCGTTTATGCCATTTTTCGATATCTTTTGCCTTTTTACATAATTAAATACATTGAATTTTTTGTAATCCAATAGTTTGCTAAAAGAGCAAGTTCGTGCAACTGAGTCGTGCATTTTATTTCACATTAACTGTTATGGCCAGGGCTATAGGGGTTCTTTTGCAGTGTCAAAATGATAATGTGTAATCAAATTCCTTATAAATAATTTCTCCTTTACATTTCTGTCACTAATTTAAACACCTGAATCTTGACTTGTTTTGTTACCAAATTAATTTAAATTAAAATACTATCTAATCAGCATCTCTTAAAAAAAAATATGTGAATAGTTTAATTAACTTCATTCAATAAGCTCAATCAAATGAATGCTTGACTTGAAAACTATAAAAAAAACTTAATATTAGCGCATTTTTATTATCATTGATCAATAGAAATTTCTCACAGTAAATTAACTTGAAGAAAGTAAAAGTAACAAGTTGAAGGTACCAAACAAAAATGTCTCTATTTTAACCTATAAAATAAAGACTATCTCACAATAAAAAGAACGCTTAATTAAATTTAACTGCTTGAGCATAATAAAAGGAAACCCAAAAAGACAAAAAATAAAAAAAACCTGTAGGTACCCCAAAATCTAGATCAATTTATAAACACTCTTTAAACAGTTGTTATGGTTTGAATATGAGAAAGCTGCTTAAGCAAACAATCCAAAATAACACAGCACAGACCTCGAATTCGAATCGGTGAAATGACATGCAAAATATGCGCGCCATTACTTTCTCCGTTCGTGTAAATGTACAAAATATTTATACCTACTTACTTTGCTGAAGTTCTTTTGGCACGAATTATTTTTGGACAAAATTGCTTTTAATTTGACTGAAAATGTAAATAACCTTAAAGAAAAAAAAAATATGTTTATTGAGAAGCTAAAGTAGGAATTTATTTAAGTAAACCCATTTGACAGTGTTGTTGTAAGCCATTAATTTTGTTTGTTTATATTGCCTACACAAATTTTAAGCTTCAATGGCCAATCACGATTTGAATGAATTTATGAATGTGTTCCTTAATTCCTAAGAAAAAAGATAAATAATGCTATAATAATAATTACATACTTTGTCATTGCAAATTTTTTTAGGCCAGTGGGAAGATACTTTTTCTTGCAATAAAAAAAATACCCATCAAATTTTAATATTGCATATATGGTTCACCAGAGAAAAAATATGGCAGGATGATGGGAGGTTTGCATTAGCCGCCATATTGAAAATAGCACTATCTCAAATAACTTGAGAATGACTTTCCGGAAAAAAAAATTGTTAAGAGCTTTTTTTGAATGCAAGTTATGCATTAAAAAAAAAATTTTTTCAAGTATGACATTACGATGATAGAGGAAACAAAAAAGTATGTCCCATTGACCGATTTTCTTCAAATTTGATTTTTAAAAAAATATCCCCGGACTTTTTATTTTTGACCTAGGTATAAAAATTACGATACCTACCATATATCAGCCACATCGATAATTCCATTTTTTGTCAAAAAAAAAAAAAAAAAATATGATCAACTTCGATAAAATTTTATATGAATGATTTGTTGACAAGGTGATGTCTTCATGGGATTTTTTTTTTTCAGACTAACCAACTTTTTTTACACCAACTATCTTTTGAACAACTGCACCGATTTCGATGAATTTTAATATTTCGAAAGCGCTGCTAAACTTGATAAATACTACAAAAAAATTATTTTTTGAGAAAGTTTTTTTTTTCCTTGGAAAAAAATTCGATAAATTTTGATAAAATTTTATGTGAGTAATTGATATGTTGCCAATTGTGAAGTCTTTCACATAAATCATTTTGTATTGCATAGTTTAATGATTTTAAAAGAATTTTTTGAAAACAAAATATTTACAAATAAAAATTTTAAACAGATCAAATGAATTTTTCAGTCGTTAGCGTCACATCATCCCTCCAATTTTTTAATACTCCTGAAAATCTAAAGTTAACCATATAATCCAGTTAGAGAGGAGTTGACCAAAGTCGAAGTTGTCAATTTCATTGCGGCTTAAGCCGCGTATCGATTATGCGCAGCATCTGCGCGAGCCATGTTCGACCGCGGCAAATCAAAAGTTTGGTTCGCGAGCCAATTTTTGAGAGCTTTGTGATACAGCGCGGCTGCCGCGCGAGGCACATGATCCAGTGCTTGCGAGACAAAATTATTTATTATTTTTTTGTTATTTAACTTTGCTTTGGGAACAAAACGAACACAGAATATCAATTTATAAACTGGTAGTTACCAGAACAGACTTTTTTTTTGTTTTCAACAGTCTCTATTCTGTTTTTTTAACCACGAACATAGAAAAGCATTCAACACCGTCCCAATTGCTCGCGAGCCAAACGCTAGCCGCGTTAGTGCACGAACTGCCGCGCGCGGCAACCAGGTATCTATTATGCGAGGATGCCGCGCTAGCCAATGTTCGATGGTTTGCCGCGCGTAGTCGATACGCGGCTTTACAGGGCCATAACAAAAAGTTAAAACTGAATTTCCATAACCCAATTCCAAATCCCCTTGCGTTCGGCCACCATGTTAGAAAATATGGGTTTTTTTGTATTTATTTCCTAAACAGTCAATATTTTTAAAAATAACTTCTTTAGTTGATCTTTTAACCGTACAGAGTGGTTTTATGCAACAATCCAAATTATGTCGAATTCTACGGGAATTGAGATGACTCCATTTGAACTCCTTTAAAGTGATGGAAATACAATGTTAAGCTTTTTGAGTACATACTACTATACATAAAAAAATATTATGTATGGGGATAGTGAACCTCAGTTTTGTATCCGGTGCCATAGTGCATAAGTTCCCCATGCTCTCGTAGTCCGAATCCTGGTTCTTTTAGCTTATTTTAGAAATATTTATGAATGAACAAAAAAGTAGTTTTCAAGCTAAAATATACCAAACGAAAATCAAAATGCATACCAAAATGAATCCAATCATTTTCTCAAGAACTTTGTTTCCTGATATAAAAACCCGAACACATAGTTAGCTATTGCCTTGACAGAGATTTTTATCACCTTTAATATTTGCTTCAAATTAATATTTTTGGAGCCGAATTAAAACGATCAATACATTAGACTTGGTTTTCATATTTATATCATAGCTTAATCTCCGCTTTAGGTTCAAGATTCAAATCCTAACCAATAACTGAAACATAATTATTTTATATGATTCATTATCATACATAAAAAAACACGCAACTTTTATTATTGGTAAATAATAATTCACTTTAACTCCTGATAATCCCCAAAGCTGTTTGGTAGCTGCCAATACCAAATGACTGCCATTTGAAGTCGTAACATTGACTAAGCTGCCAAGTGGAGTAGTTAGCCCGGCTAGTGCAATCGAGTGGTAGCTGAACCAAACAACAACAAGAAGACCTAACATCCTATCAACTGGATACATTCTTTTGACAAACTTTGTTTGCCTATGTGCATTGCGGAGAGTGCCCATACGCGCTGTGTCTTTAACGTCTTTCTCTCTATAAGTCTTTGCCTATCTTCTTGGTAATAATACAACTAACGAGTAACGAGAGATCCCGTCCAATGAGTGTCTCGGAGAAATGTACATTAACTGATGGTACATTGCCGCATTGAATATTGCTGTACGCGCATTTTACTTAAGAAGTTGAAATATAAAAAAAAAGCGAGAAAAAGTACAAATCATTTATTCTTTTTATTAATATTTTTTTTTGTTTTGCTTTTATTTCCTTTACCATGGGTTTTGAATCAAGCCGAGAGGTTCTATTGCGCTGGAAAGATGACGATGATGGTAACTACTCCATATAAAGAATTACCACGATGCAAACTTTAAGTCATTTAAATTCTATCCGGCTTGTCGAGAAGATCAATTTTTTGTTTAACTTCTAAGAAGAGTTCTTTCTGTAAAAAATTAAAATTTTGTTAATAAATAATATTGTGTTAAAATTAATTTGAAAGCAAAATAAAATTTATTTGTTCGCTGCACTTCTGGATTTAACTGCTTTTAAATAAAGTATGTATTTTAGAACTTTTTGATTGTTAGTAGGTATCAACGTTAATATTTTTAAAATAGTAATATGTGTGATTACAAATTAAATAGTGAATTTAGGTTTTAGTGTAAATAAAATCAATCAGGAACGAAAAAAATAGTGTGTGAAATGTGTCTGATAATTTAAAAATATTTTACACTTAGGAGTTGATGACTTTTCCTATAAACTTAGTTTATTGAAGTACCCCAACAATTGAGTGATCAATATGATAAGTTTTAAGTAAAAATTGTTAGATAGTCTTTGTTGCTTATATATAACACCGGCCAGAAGCTTAAGAAACAAATCACCCATGCACTATTAAAGCAATTTTAAAATATATGTTTATTGAGTTATTTTCTGAACACTGCAATTCGGTGAGAATTTCGTGTTCAGTTTTTAAAAATTGAAAAGCTTCTGTTCACAATCATCTGTGGATAATTTTGCTGCGAACTTTTCAAGAAATATTTTATACCTATTCGTTTCAAGCTCTATGTCGTCTCGCCACAAGAGCAAGTTTGTGCGCCCCAGTCGAAAGTCGTGCCCCATCGAAAAGCTAGAGCTTAATAATATTTCGTTGGTGACCGTGCTGTCATAAAAATTTAAGGACAGATTTAAAAAAACATGTTAATTCTGTTCGCATTTGTGTTTTTTTTTTTCTCGAAGAGAAACATTTAACCGTTGTGTGGTTCTTTTATGCCAGTTTCCCATTATATTCACAGACCAAAAAGATTCCGAATTTTCGGAATTTTATAATTTAAAGTTGACTTCTAAATTTCATTTTGCAAGATTTGGTCGGAAAAGTTGACTTTTTTCCATCCAATGGATCTTGAACAAAAAAGTTGCTTTATTTTTCTTTGATTGTATTCTGTATATTTCTGTAAAAGGGATTTTAATCATTCACTATACTTCACTTTATTGACAAATTGCACAATTTACAACAACATTCACGCACAATATGTTGTTTTTAATAATTTTAATTCGGTAAATTCCTATTGAAATAAACTAAACTACACAATTAAAATGCTCATCTGACAGAAAGAAAATAAAATCTTTTAAGTATGTGTAAATCTTGCTGCAAACCGATATTCATGTCGAACTCCTAAAAGTTGATCTGAAAGGAAAAAAAACAACTTTTTTGTCTATGAATCATGATTATTTGAGATTTTTTCCCCTTAGATCAATCTTTTTCCGAAAAAAAAAAACAACTTAAGTCCGAAAAAAGTCAACTTTTTATTTGAAAAGAATTCGACATAAGTCATTTCGTTTACTGCGAAAGTTGGGATTAATTTTATGGCATAAAAAAACATCATAAGATGATTCCGAATCTCGGAGTACATGCGTATATAAAGTTTATCCGAAAAATTGGAGCCATTAAATTTTTCCGAGTAGATACATTTAAAGTTAACTCCGCAAATGAGAAGTCATTTACAATTTTGATGATTCCAAATTTTATTTTATGTAGTACAGAAAAGTAGATTAAAAAAGATACAAAGTTTGGTGGTGTTTCTTCTAAATAATATAAGAAGAAACTATATTTTCGCGATTAGGGATAGGGGCACATAGCTCGTTTACTTCGAAAATATGAATTTACAGCCCGATTCTGCCGAACCTCTGTGATACCTTACAATCACAAGTCACAAGACCCTGACAGATGAAGATGAAATCGATTTTGTGACTTTTTGGTATTCTGCCGTACAGTCTCAATTTGTGAGAGTTATAAAACCAATCGAAATTGTGATCTCCTTCAGAGCAGGTCACAACTAGTCACAACGCACATATTCCAATTGTTTTGATTTTTTTCTAGCTTAGGTAAATATTAATGTGATTCGTACCCATATTGAAGAAAAATTTGTGGATTTATATTTTATTAAACTTGTTGTTTTTATATTTGTAATTCGTATATATCATTGAAACAAAACGGAAAGAATAAAATTTGAATGAACTTATAAAGATTTGTCTTCTTATTTTTATATTTTTGTACAATAAAAAAGAAAGCGCTCACATATTTGTTCACTGTAGTTAGATAGCTACTTTATGCTAAATTGTTATATACGTTTGTTATTAATTTCTTTATTTTTAAAAAATAAATTTTATTTTCAATTGTTAGATTTGTCAACAACTGTCAGAATAAGCTGTTCCAAATATTCACCATGATGCGGTGAGTTTGTTTGTGATTTTTCTTGTGACTTTTGGGGCAGAATACGGAAAATGTTATCGAGTCACAACAATCCAAACAAACATCAATCACAATCGATTGTGAATTGTGAACCCTCACAATGGCAGAACCGGGGTGTTAATCTAATAATTAATCTTGACAACCGTTAGTCTGAGAAAAATACAATTGTTTCCTTTTTAGTGTATCTTGGATTGAAGTTGAAGTTAAACAAAAATCAAAATTTTACTTCTTCTGTATTCGGAGTCATAGGACTTTTCTATTTTTCATATTACATTTACAAAAATGCTAACGATCAATTTTATAGACAGTTTTATGCCGAACAAATCTTTTTACTTTATTGTTTGAAAAAGTTAGAACATGTGAGAGAGAAGTTGGTAGAAAACATAATGAGTAGCCATAATTATTATTATTTTTTTATCGTATTCCAGTACAACCATTAAACATCAGAAATGTGTAGTACCTAGTATTCAATGAAAAAAATATATAGTGATAAACCAAAATGTGGTTGATGATTCCGCATTTTCGGAATAAGTTTCAAAATTTAAATGTATCTCCAAAAATTTTGCATACCTATCAAAATGTCATAAGATCCTTTGATGGAAAAAAGTAATTCCGAATGCATAGAGTATCTAGTATTCGGAATAATTTGATAGCATGTTAAAATATTCAATATTGTAAGATGATTTCCTATTTTCAGATATTTTAAAGTTTTAAGTTTACTTCGAAAATTCGGAGGAACATATAAACGTTCAGTTGGATGTTTTCGAATTTTTTAATGTAAATTTTAAGAAAACTTCGAAAATTTGGAGTCAATTTATAGCATATGAAAATTCCATAAGATGATTCCGAACTTTCGGAGTATATTTATAAATTTAAATTTACCTTTTTTAAAAATTGGGAAGGCATTTTATAGTATATCAAAATACTTAAGATGTTTCCGAATTTTCGGAAAAAAAATTAAAATCAAATGCTAACTGCAAAAATCTGGAACTACTTTACTGCATATAAATGGTTATGAAATGATTCCGAATTTTTGAAGCAAATGTATCACAAAATTTAAAGTTTACTCCAAAACATACCTAACATTTGAGTTGGAATTCGTATAAAGGGCTACAAAGGTCATTCGGAATGAAATAAAAAAAAAGTAATAATAAAATGTTGACAAAAGACATAAGATGAGAAACATTTTGTATGGTAGATTGGGCGAGTTAATTCCCCCATGGGCTAGGATGCACTGGCAATACATATGTTTATTTTACAGCAGTATTTATTAAAACGATGGATGTCTTAAAAGAGTTGGTATACAAATAGCCCTAATAGGTGAATGGGGGAGAGTACGATAACTTTGGCGCCAAGAATTGATAACGGTTTTTTGTAGAACAGTTCAATACAAGCATTTTTTACTATGTGTGGGGGGGGGTTCTATCTCCCTCCGTTTGGGCGGGAGGGCAATTTTATAAAAACAGTGCTAAGAATTTAAAACAAATATTAAAAAATAACGGTAATACTTACAACTAAGTTTTATATCTTTTTTTAAAGCCAATGCTTTTTTCTATTAGATGTTTTTTAAATCAAGTTAAAGCATAGTCTTTGAAAAAACGGACTTTAAACTCAAAAATTGCGAAAAAAAAGGTAAAAAAAAACCTTAAAGTGTGATTTTTCAAAACTGTAAATTTAAATACTACTTTTTTTTATAAAATTCGTTGCTCATATTAATTTTAAATCATAAACTGAAAACAAAATGATTTTATGTTTTCTGGTTTTTGAGAAAATGGAAAATTACTAAAACTACTTTCTTTTAAGAGATTTCTTTTTTATTGGTATACGGTGAATGTTGTACGTAGGTTCGTTTTTGTAATGATGCTTGGGCATCTTTAAATGCAACAGAAACTTTGCATACACCCAACCTCGCACCCACCCCACCTCGCACGCACCCCAAATCTTTTAGTGTGTCCAAGCAGGGGGGTTGCATGCCCCCCCTTACATACCTCACTGTATCCAATAAAAAAGTTGTTTTAGTAATTTTCCATTTACTCAAAAACCAGAAAACATAAAATGATTTTGTTTTCAGTTTATAATTCAAAATTAATATGAGCAACAAATTTTATAAAAAAAGCAGAATTTTATTTTACAGTTTTGAAAAATCACACTTCAAAGTTTTTTTTACCTTTTTTTTCGCAATTTTTGAGTTTAAAGTCCGTTTTTTTCAAAGACTATGCACATGTTTCACTTGATTTGAAAACATCTAATAGAAAAAAGTATTGGCTTTAAAAAAAGATATAAAACTTAGTTGTAAGTATTACCGTTATTTTTTAATATTTGTTTTAAATTCTTAGCACTGTTTTTATAAAATTGCCCCTCCCGCCCAAACGGAGGGAGATAGACCCCCCCACCCATAGTAAAAAATGCTTGTATTGAACTGTTCTACAAAAAACCGTTATCAATTCTTGGCGCCAAAGTTATCGTACTCGTGCCGGTGAATGAAAATCATAGTAATGACTGGAGATGGATTAATAGTTCCCAGTTGGATGTGGAATTTTGTTTCAATGGTCTCAAAATTTAACATTTTAGAAGGTAGGTACATACATAAAAAATAGAAAAGAGAGCACATAATATCCTTCTAATTTAGATGGCTTCGCCTTCGTCGTTTTATTAGTCTTGAATTTTGATTAATTTTAATAATCTTCAATATTGATTGCTTTGCTATAGACATAGAACGATACCAATACCATCCATGGATTACTATTATGCTTTGTTTTCCTATAACTTTAAATAAGGTATTCATATATACATATATAGGTAAGTATTAAAAATGTGCAACAAAAGTCGCGTAGAATTCGTTTTTAATAAAAAAAAAATTATTTCACTGTCTCAATTAATAAACAATTTATAATTCGAATTCTTTAAGGTCTCCCCTCCAATACTTCATAACATAATTGGTTCTAAACTGTTTTGACATACCAATCAGCCCACTATTGCCGCACGAACGATAACTTACAATTTGCTAACAGGATTAGCCTCCGAACTGCCATCACAAGCAAACAATTATTTATCTGCAAAACATTCATCGTTGCCTCGTTTGTAATTTATAGAGAGATACATCTTGTACTTGCTAATTAAGAAATGCGGTGAAATCTTTCCTCTCTTTCCCTTATCGTAGATGACGCTGTAAAAACATTACTACAACTACAACCAGTGGTGGTGGGAAGACTCACTTTGCTTTTATTTAAACATCAACGACGAACGGATGCCACCGCACATCCTCCATTCAAAGGCGGACAAACTACAAACTTATTTTCCAATAACGTTTTCCTGTGTCCATATGACTATAAATAGCAAACCAAAGGATCGACTTTTTTAAAGCCTATACGGATTCCCCCTCTGATCATGTGGCGGTCTGGTAGGTCGTTGTCATGGACGCCAACTTTCCGCAAGGTTGTTATTCCGCACACATTGGATCAGCACTCCATAGAATCTCTGTATATTTATCGAACCAAATAACGTTATTTATTGCTGCAACTAGCGATACCTTGGCCGAGGTGCGATGGAGGTTCAGGTTCAGGTTCAATGGCATTATTTTTCTACCTATATAAGCTAGATAGGTAAGATGGTGTATAGTATAAGTCAGTCAGTCAGTAGGTTCGAATGCAATTTTCATTGCGGTGTCGATTACAAAAAAGGAATTTCTCTTAATGGAGTTCAGATTCTAGATGGAGATAGAGGCTTAGGAGTTTGGCTTAAGTGTGGAAAAAAGTGAAATTGTTTGCAATAGCGAGTGGGCCATGGTTGTTTTATCAATCTATCAAGCACACACACGATTCAAAAAAAAAAGACCGTAAGATTAGGCATTCGCTAGAACGAATTGGTTATTGATGAGGCTATCAGAGAGGTTATATTGGTAGAAAATATGGTCTTGTTTTTTTCGACATTACAGCTGCCTGTATGGATAGAACGAAGTGTATTCTTAATACAGTTTTATATCTGACAAACATGATTGTGGTTTGAAACAAATTGGACTTAGATTTTCTTGTCTGAAATCAGTTACAACTGTTATGCCAGTGACATCGTCATCGTTTGTTTATACAGGACCTAAATCGTACTTTTCTCTAAAATACATCAAGCCAAAAGAGCTTTCATCCGATCGGGAAAAGAGCCTATGGTTGCTATGATGCAGCTTTTTCCAAACTTTTATAAAATTTCGGAATTTTGCTAAATTTTTAGACGTCTCACTGCCCGACATCTGGACACCCTAAGACGAGCAACAAAGTTGCGTGCTGTGAGAAATTGATTCAGAATTGAAGACCCGCACAAAATATCCATTTTCACATTCTTAAAATCTTATAATATCCATGATTTAAAAAAATGTGAAAATTTTTACAAAATCGAACAAATGAGAGTAAATATACATATATACATTTATCGTGTTTCGAGTAGGTAATCTGATAATGCGCTTCTAAAGTTTAACTGCTTTTTAAAACTTATGTCAAATTCCTTGGAAATAAAAAGTTGACTTTTTTCGGACTAGTCGTTTTTTTCGGACTAAAGTTGCTTTTTTTCGTAAAATCATGATCCGTGGACCAGAAAAAGTTGCTTCATTTCCCCTCAGATCAACTTTTCTTGAATCTCGATTTGATAATCAACCCAGATCAACTTTTACGATCCAGTCTGAAAAAATCCAATGAATTCGACATTAATTTATACCTGAACACTTTAAAAAAAAATTATATTCATACACTTATTTGTGCTTCATATCATATCTCAGAAATATAAATCATTTCATAGTTCCATTTATTAAAAGCTTCTTTTTCTTATATTTCAGTTATTTTTTTCCAACAAAATGCAAACTACAGCCCTGCTCTTAATTGTGACCTTCTTTCTGGAATCGACGTTATGCGTTAATTTAAATCCTACGAAACCCAGTTCTGGTCTACACACTCAAGTACAATATGTCCACGACAAAGAAGAACACCTCAAATCAGAACAAACATCCGAGGAAGAACAACAAGATCCATATCAACTTCTCAATGAAAGAATACCTCCGCACTTTAATAGTTGGAATCCCTATCAGCATCAGCAATCCATGCCACCGCACAATAAGTTTCTTCCTCTTATGGGTTATCCTCAACCGGTATTCATACCATATCCACTGATACTGTCTCCAGAAATGCTTTACCAATTTAATGGACAAAATGAAATCGAAGATGCCATGGCCCGTGCTGGTAATCGCCGAACGCCATCATATCGCAATTCACCAATCTATTATGTCCGCCTACCTCCAACACCGTACATGTTTATTCCGGGCTTAGGCTACACCTCACAACCGGGAACTTTTACACCAAATTTTTCTCCGATTCTCCCGTATAATCCGTATCCACGTGTTCCTTTGAGTTCGGTCTTCAATTTACCAGTGAATTTCTTGGCCAATGGTAAACCAAACGGAATCTACCAAATGGAATCACCAAATGACTTACAAAGTCAGATGCCAACTATGACACCTCAAAGACAGCACCCTCCACCACCGTCACCATCATATCGACCGAGCTATTTGCCTCAGTCTCAATCTTTCTCACCACCATCATCTGATACCAAAATGACAAATCTGAAAAGACCGTTCATCTTCAATGGCCGACCGGAAGATATCTTTATATTACCAAACAATTTCAATCCTATGCAATCAATGTATCAGGATTCATTGAGCGGATATTACTAATACATTTGTATGTATAAAGACTGATTTGTTAAGAAATAATATTTATATTTTAAGTTACATTATAGATATGTATGTAGTTACATAAGAACTCTTAAGATTAAGTTTAAAAATAAATAACACGTTAAAAAGATTTAAATAAAAATAAAAATGAATGGTTACCGGCTTGGAAATTAAATTCATACATTAATTGAAATTTCTGCGCAAATGTGATCTGATAATAAAATAATGGATTTTTATTTATTTTAATATTTAAAAATACAAACAAACTAATTGATGTAAGATGTGTTGTTTAAATCGATATTCAATTTATACGTCGCAATGGAACGCTCCGATTTTATACGAATCATATTAGGCGAGTTTATATTTCTAAGCGCTCACCTGAGTGTAAAATTTCACTGAGAAATTGTGTTTATATTTCTGAGCATACGGAGACTCGGAGACCTCGGAGATCTTAAAAATATAAACTGGGCTATTATGAAAATGAGAAAATAAAACTGTCCATAAAAATATGCGTTCGGAAAATTACCTCGAAGCATGGTACGTGGCTATCTAGCGGCAAAATTATTGAATTTCGTTTGGGACTTTTCAGACTTAAGAATGTCGAAAACAAAACAGACCAAGCAATTGTTTTTTGTGAATGTATTGTTGCTTAAATACATATTTCTTGTTTTATCGCATTATTGTTGTCACAACCTCTACATAGCCGTCTCTTTTCAAGCAATTATCTTCAATTCTTTCATTTTACATGAAATATCCACGTAAAATAAAGTCGATGCTTGCTCCGCTATCGGTGCTACCTTAAAGTTTCTAGCTGCAATCTTACTATAGTTTTCATGTACAAAGCTCGAAGCAAAAAAAAATTACTTTTTCTAACGGATGCCTCGCTAGATCTAATTATTAGTCCAGTCGGCACTCGGCAGGTAGTTTTACGTGGAAATAGGTCGGAGGTCCATGAAATTTGAAAACAGAAAACCGGATGCTAAAATGTTTTGTAGTTTTTGAGAAAATCAAAAATAACGAGAACCACTTCTTATAAGAAAAACATTTTTATAGTACTCACTGAATAGCCCAGGAAAAACAGACAAAAAAATGGGCAAAATTACGAAATAATTCGGACAAAGCATGACTGGGTCGCTTGAACTTGCTCTTGTTGCAAACTAAGGGGCTACACATATTTTTAATCATGAAATTATGTACCATCATATTTTTGGTTTTATTTCGTTTAGTTAAAAACTTTAAATGCCATCTTGTGCTTCATATCAATCTTATGTGCGATACCAAATATTAATGGAATCGGTTCAGCCGTTTCGGAGTTCCAGCCAAATTTGTAAAAAGCCGTTACCACCAAATCTTCGTTTTGTACATCTTTAGACAAAGTCTTAAAATGCAGTTATATTGAAAGTATAACGTACACAAAGTTTGATCAAAACCGTATGAGCTGTTTTCAAGAAAATTTGGAAAAATGAATGCTATAGCGAAAAGTTTTTCCGAATTTTCTTGAAAACGGCTCATACGATTTTGATGAAATTGAAATAACCGACTGCTTTATACAGTGACGTCTTTAGGCATGGACCTGGTGGGCCAGCTCCGGCTCCTATTCATATGAATCCTGCTTTGTTACATCATGTGCTCTCTCGAACTCATTATCAAACCAGGGGTTTCGTTGTGGTGGCCGTGTGAAACTCAGATATATAGTTAGATGCGGCATCTATAATGGCTTTTTGGAGTATTCCATTCTCATTTTACATTATAGCATATGTATGCCTCATAAAGAGGTAAGTTGATGGTGACGTCATCATAGCCTTATATTCATGATTGGATATTCTTGTTTTTTTGGCGATGTTCGTCGGTCGTGATATTTGCAACCGTGGGCTACAATGAGATAAAATGATGGGATCAGAGTCGATGCTAGCTTCTTTTGCAATATTTGGACATTCATGACGCTTGGACTAGTAACGCTCTGTGTAAATCGCAATATGATCACTACGGTTGTCAGTTCTGAATCCGTTTTCGTAGGTGGTTTCGACCAAAGATTATGAATACCAAGATGGGAAACCTTCTTACTTTTTACCCTCCCCCCCCCCAACAACCATTTGCTTACATTTTTGTTTTTGTAATTTCGACTCGTGTCTGTGAATCAATGCGAAGTTGACCCATGTAGGTGGATTGATAAGAATGTTCTAGTGTGCGTTTTTAACGCAATATTCTTGCAATACTAGTGCAATCTCGTCAATTTAACGTCAGCTTGTGGGCAAAATAAAGATTGAAGCCATTGTTTCCCATCTTGGTATTCATAATCTTTGGTTTCGATCACGCTGTGTTTTCATTTGCATACTGTACCACCAAAGATTTCATCTCTATTTCCAGTTTGGACATGTGAAAAGTGTCGTAAGACAATGTATCAAATATACCTAGGTGTTCAGTTTTCCAACGTGAGATTTCGAAACACTAACCACTACACTTCGCCCCGTAAGAGCAGGAATCATTTAATTATTGTGCTAACTATTTGGAGATTAAATTTTAACCTTGCATTTTTAAAAAAAACTCCGCGCTTACCCCAAACACTATAAAAGTTTATGAATTTATGATGTCATGGTTTTGCAGAGACCAAACGTACTTGCAACTTTCTAAATAAGAAAGACCACATTATAGTAGGGATATCTTCCTATATCGCAATTAAAAAGGCCAAAGACTCTCGATCACTTCAAATTGCATTCCATTCACGTTGAGTAATTAAATTCCAAAAAGAAAACCCATTCAAAACATTCCCCTGATCATTGATTTCAACAATCCGAATTAAATTCAATTAAAACATGTGTGCATAGACTGTGGCGGCTCAGAGCGTTGCGGCGGCGGCCGGCGCGGCTGCTAGCCACCGCTAAATGTTTATTTTACTAACTAGATCGAATTCAATGGCTATCACTTGTCATTAAAAGAAAATGTTGGGGTATACTTTTCGAGCGATGCGACTGCCAAAGCAGGCGGATATTGTGATGGTGCAGCGCATGCCAATTATTATGCTCCATGCAATGTCCTATCCATTTCATACACATGTCGCCCTCGCGGTACTTAAACTCGTGTTTGAATATTGTCTGCCAGTCAGAGTCACAGTCGTATATAAGATGGTAATAATGCTTTTCTTAAATCTCTTTAAAGAAAAGTAGCTAATATTTCGCTGTGGCATGGCATGCCAGAATTGGAATTTGCAAAGCACCAATCAGAATGCTTTTTTTCTCGAGAGATATAATCCTCCTTCTCATTGACACTATTGTCGTAACGGTTCGAAATAGTTGGGTTAAGTTGGAGTCATATCTGTGAAACAAGCTCATATTAATTGTAACAATCAGAAAATGAAACTCCACCATCCACATCGCCAAGGCTCACATTCAAATAATGATATTTTTTTATTTAATAAAAAAAATGCTTGTTCATATACAGTCAGTTCCCTCTAAGTCGGACCTTCGTTTCTTTCATTTCATTTCATTTCATTTATTTAAGTATAAGTCTTAACACAGGAAGATACAATATCTTATAATTTAGTGCAAACTTCGGTATATAATACCATACGAATATAAAATATATATGGTTACTAAGTATTACAAAAAAAAAAGAGAAACTAGAAACATTTTAAGTTAATAAATCCTGCATTGACCGGTTTTGGGCATTAGCTGGTCTGTGTATGTTTCGAGTTAGGTACCACACACAAATAGGGTGAGAATAAAGTAAATCCGAACTTTAATATTCACGAACTGAAACCCCAGTCCTCCAAGACTTAGGAAATCAACGATTATTCTAGCTTATTTATTTTACTTACCAACTCATCCGACTCCTGGTCCTGATTCATGTACATATATAGGATCTCTGCCAGATGGCAGATTTCTGTCCTCCTCGATCTTGGGCACTCTGTTGCCAGTTATATATACCGAGCAAAATCTGGGATTTGCGATTGCTTCTTCTTTAAACTGGAAGTTTGACCTATTTTCTTGTGGTGTCGAATCTGTGAGCTTCAACTTGAAGACTCTCTTCGCTCAATCATTATTGATTATTCGCTCGATGTGGTTGGGCCACAACACAAAGACAAAAAAAAAAAAAAATACATACATCGAAGAAATATTGTTTTTCTAAAGATTTCAGTATCAGCTTATCGTCCAATATTTAACATCGCAAAACAGAACTGGCAGTAAAATTTAGAGCCAATATATTTTGCGAGACTCCTCAACTAGCTCGAAGTTACTGCTTTCAATAGTTACATTTTTTATTTGACGCTGTGCTGTGGACAGATTGTTGTTTTTGTTTATAGAAAGCAGATACTTAGATTGTCCGCTTTTACTTCATAACCCACAAAGTTTGTCTGTTCTTCAGTCATCACGAAGGACTCTATAAATGTATAAAGGCATGTTGGGGGTGGCATCATTGGCCAGTAATCTTTAGACGATATATACTTCTATCTTAACGATTGCCCTACGCCTACGACCTATCTGCTCCAAAACGAATCCACATGATAGCGCATGCCCTCGCCAAAATCCCTGTGCGTATTCCCCAGTGGCACACTGCACCGCGTGTATTATACAATGTCTTGCGATACGCAGAATTAGTTGTTTCGCAGGATTCAGAGTTTGGCCATCGCCATAAAGATCTCTTCACCTCGGGGCTCTAAAATCCATGACAGAATGGGAGTCTTTACTTGAAATTTGTTGGTCTTTTCCAAGATTTGCATCAGCTTTAACATTTGGTCTACTATGATCTATGAGCTAGGTCGGAAGCCACACTCGCAGTTGCTGACTACAGTGTTACAGATGTATTAAGTTAAGACGCTCATAATATAGAATATAGATGTAATAGTACAGTCATCGACCGTGCTTCCTTGAGTGGATAAAAATATATGCTGATCATCTGATGCATGTACATGATATTTAAAACACTCCTCCCAAGGCCATCCAACTGCTTTCAAAACATGGGACAGTGTCATAGTGTGCTATTTCTCTTTGGTTTCTCTTTGGTTTCTATTACACCTTGATTTTGAGAGTCATGACTCTTTTGATACTCTTCTTTTCCATCCACTTCGCACAAGAGCATTTTGAACACAAAGCAGGCATGTGCACTCTCCAAGAAATGAAAAAGAATGAAGCGAAATAGAAAAATTACGAAAATCATAAAAGAAACACAAAAAAATAGTCACGGAAAACTTGGCCGAAAACGAGACGCACAGGGCTGTTTGTGCGCCATCTCTTCTTTTTGATTTTTTTCTCTTGTTTGCACATACATATGTAGTTCCAAAAGAGTCATGGCTTCAGAATCTTGGTGTAATAGCACACTACTAAAACTACGGACATGGCTATTTCACAGCGTCTCTTCACATCACGTATGTTTTCAGCGGAAGGACGGGTGCGAGTTAAACAATTGTACATGTCCTACAATCCTGACCATGTGTGCAGTGTGTGAGGTCCAGGTTCGATTCCCAAAATCCCGACCCAGGCAAAAATTTAATAACTTGTTTTTCGATGAGATTGTAAATGGATGAGCGACACTAATAAATAAAAGAAGTCTGATAATTGGCGGCCATGAAATAGCTATAACTACTACCAAAAATAGTTTTGTTGTCCACAAGTTTTTTTTTTTTTTTTTTTTTTTTAATTCATGTTTTTTTTTTCAATTTAACTTATAACTAACTTAAATGCTAGACAAAAACCTTAAAAACTAGCTTACAGAATAACTTAACTAACTTACTGGCCCCATACGGGCGCTCTAAATTATACTATAACTATATATTAAAAATGCCTTTGGGCGTAAAAACTAACTTAAATTAAACTTCAAAATTACTTAAAACTAAACGAGAAAATTTTTAAAAACTCGTTTTTCACGACATTTATTTTTATTTTATATAAAAAAACTTAAAACTACCCTTTACCTAAATAAAACTAAATTAACCTAAATAAAACTAAAATATACGTAAATATACGTAAATAACTTAAATAACTTAAAACTACTTAAAAATACTTAAAATAACTTAAAACTAGAACAGCCACCAGCAGCACTTTTTTTTTTTTTGTGGCGTAGCAGCCAATGCATATGCGCACATGCTTACAAATATATATATATTTATATATATATATATTTAACAGCCAAATGCACATTTTTTTCATTTTTAATTCATTTTTATTTTTTCATTTCCTTATATCTATCTTAATGCTAGACAAAAAATCTTAAACAACTAGCTTACCATATTAACTTAACTAACTTACTGGCCCCATGCGGGCGCTCTAAATTAAACTATGACTATACTTAAAAAATGTCTTTCGACGAAAAATAACTTATTATTACAATTCATGATTACTTAAAACTAACGAGAAAATTATTTAAAAAAAAAAAACTCATTTTCTATATCATTTTTTAATTTTTTTTATAAAACTTAAAGCTACCCTTTACCTAATAAAACTAATTAAAACTAAATTAAAACTAACTTAAACTACATTATATCTAATTAAAACTACTTAAAATAACTTAAAAACTAGAACAGCCACCAGCAATTTTTTTTTTTTTTTTTTTTTTTTTTTTTTTTTTTTTTTTTGCATACGCATATGCACACTCGCGTACGCCCATACACATGTATATATGTTCATATACATATATACATATACATTCACAACCGCAAGTACCCACATACAAATACATTTACTTATGTACTTTTTTTGGTGCCACCGTCACTGTTCTACCTACTCTACTTAAATTTACCTTAGAACTATGTAAGTCGGCCAAAGCAACAATATGGTCAACTTTCAATATCACGGTGGTCACCCAACCACCAGAATTTTTTGACTTGCTTAACTAAGTCCTTTCTGTCCCGAAGGGGCACAGCTCTACTGAACCGCAGACGCTCTGCTCCGTTCCCTGAGCCGACGTCCCGATCGTAAAGAAGTCGCCGATCCACAGTCCTACGGCTGACGTGGTAGATTAACGGAACCGCCAATCTATCCTGTATCAGCCCACGACTGTCTAAAAAGAGGAATGTCTCGGGCGGGATGAAACCGTTAAGACGTACACTTTCACTATACTCATCATTGGGGTAGTAAGCCCCAAAAATAAGTCCATTGGTCGAGGTCATCGCTCTTGCAATGTGACCCCGAATCAGCTTGATTAAAAAGTTATCTATCCTGTTTATATTGGCCCTGTTGTATAGAACCTCGTTGGCATAGTAATGTGTGTACTCCGACTCTGGTGTTCTGTGTAATCCAAGGCAGCGTCTAAGACACTGCCTCTCAAACACCCGAATCTTTTCCATTTGAGATGGGGCAACGTTGAACCACACAGGGCACCCATAGGCAATCATTGGCCGGATAAGGGCCATGTAGCAAATCACCTTTACTCTGCTGTCAAGGCGGCTGCTATAAAACAACCGTCTTGTCAGCCCAAAGGCTCCCCTAGCTCTGGCCAGAGCAGCATCTACATGTCGATTGAAATATAGATACTGATCTAGCCAGATGCCAAGGTACTTTACCACATCTTTACTCGCCAGTGGATGTCCACTTGGTCCAACGATCACTAGATTTCTCCAGTTCTTTCTTGTATCCCTAGAAGCCCTAGACAACGGGGTTCTAAACAGGATAGTTTCTGATTTCTGAAAGTTAATTTTTAACTTCCAGTCATCACAATATCGCTGAATCTGGTCGAAGTCACGCTGCAAGAGATTTTTGATGACTTCAACTTTTGGACCCGTCCTGTACGCTACAAGGTCATCGGCATACGCAATCGCATGAGTGAGACTACCTATCAGATCGCTGGTGTAAATACTAAAAAGAATCGGCGAGTTCACAGCTCCTTGCTGTAGACCATTTTTAATATCAAAAGTTGTGGTAGAAGTTACATTGCCACTTTTGACAACAAACTTTCTACCATTGAGCATGTCATGAAGCATATATAACAGTGGTTTACTTATGCCAAATCTAGTTAATTTCAGATAAAGACCCTCTAACCATACGGTGTCGAAAGCCTTCTCTAAATCAACAAGAACGGCACCCGTGCATTGATTTTTCGCTTTGTTCCATTGAACATCAGAAACTAACTTAGACGCCGCATGAATAGTGTCATGTCCCGCCTTAAAGCCAAACTGATCTGGAATAATATTCTTGTCCTCAGCCCACTTGAACAGAGCTCTGTTGAGAATCTTTTCGAATACCTTACTGATACTTGGAAGAAGACTTATCGACCGAAGATTTGCCGGATTGGAGCTGTCCTTTCCCTTTTTGGGGAGAGGATGGACCACAGCTGTCTTCCAACTCACTGGATAATATGCACTATTCAATGCGTTGTTGAACAGTGTGGTATAAATGTCTATGGCTTCCTCAGGGAGATGTCGTAACACAATGTTGGGTATACCATCGACCCCCGCAGATTTCTTTTTCTTTAATGTTTGAAAAATTAACTGAAGTTCTACCTTCGAAATTAACAATGAACTGGGTCCATTTCGCTCGGCGATGGTGGCGTTTGCCAAATTTTCGTCATTGAACCCGGTGAAACCAGTGTTCTCAGATCGCCATTGCGTTATGTTATTTCCAAGGTAGAAGTTGTGTAGTAGGGCTCTGTTCTCCAGGTCATGATTCGGACGAATGCTAGCATTCACCTTATACACTTGCTGGAAAGCAGCCCCCACAGCCTCTACCTTTTCCTGAGGATCTTCTATCATATAATAATTATCATCGAAAACGGCACCTTCCGGATCAATTCCCGCAATCGTTAGTACGTCTTCGTTATCTGTTGTCCTCTGGAGTTTAAGACATGGAAGATCGTTTTGATCATTTCTTCTAAATATCTTATTTATTTGGGGAAACATACTAGGGTCGCTAGAATTAACAGCCCGAATTATGTTATCCCAATATAAATTAATAGATAATCTATAGTTTATATTGTTGTCCACAAGTTGTTGTTGTCTAATTCACCCACTTCTCAATGTAAATTGAATTATGGAACGCAAGCTACGCAGCCTAACTGCAGTATGTAATCATACAAAACACACCTTTCAAAGAAAGAATGAAAGTTATTTCCGATGACAATTGATTTAGATTCATTTGACTGTACTCTAATAATGAAACGAACCAATATGTGTTAAAAGTTTCGACTGTTTGCCCATTGACATATGGGAAATTTATTTTACGATATTAACTGTTGCTTTTTGTTTTTTGGTATTTAAATTCAATCGGAAAGAAATGGAAGCACATGCTCAGAAAGCGCAATTGTAAGATATAATGGAAGTGGTGTTAACTTCAACTTATAAAAGATACATTAAGGTAGATATACAATGAAATTGATGCTCTGAATTTTAATTAAAAAATTGCTCACGTTCTTTGGTTGGATTGGAAAAGACTGCTGATGGTCTGGCGTTGATGAAGGCCATGGTAGCTCATGCAAGGGTTTAACTGCTTCAACTGAAGAAAAGATTTATTAGTATCGCACCTAAATTGCTCTGTAAACGTGTTGTGGTTTGTGGGCAGTTGATTTGAAGTCATTCCCGTGATTTGTAAAGCTATTTAAAAGGACTACCTCTCTTCAAAGTGTGCTTAAGTGGCGCTTGAAAGATAATCCTTACGGACGTGACATTAACATATATTTCGTGTTGAACTCGTGGTAATAGTTTTATTCTATTAAGGTGGCAGTTACATTTAATATTTTGCCAAAGAACTCTTGAGAATAAGCAATGTTCATATAAACAATTATCAAAAAGTGTTTGTGAATTGAATTTGAAATATTATTTGTAGTGTATTCCATAATCAATGTTATAAGGAATATATTTTAAAAGAAAATGTAGCTTTTGTTAAAACGAAGAGAAGACGAAAAAAGTAGGTACGGCAATCCTTTCCAATTATTCTGGATGTTTCGACACCTAACCTACATCCTAAACAATTGGTCCGATTTATTCAAACTTGGTACTTTGTTTTTTTTTTTTGGAATAATGTGCCCAGGCACATTCAAGGGCTCAAAACAACGACACTTGCCGCTGCCAATGCCATTTATACCTAGGCGTTACAGAAAATTCAATTTATTTCGAAAAAAATACGATCGCAATTTCGTATCTACGACTGATCATTATAGCCAACTGTGATGTTTTTCGTAATTTTTACTTGCGATTATAGGTAGGTACTTTAAGGCAAGTTATGCATTCGTACAAAAAAAAAAATATGATATAGCAATCCAAGATGACATTATATCTTCAATTCTGTAGGTCCGACAATTTTGTCTGTCTTTCTGATTGTCTGAACGTATCGACACCTATAGCCTTGATGGCCCGCTTTTCTTCAAACTGGGTACAAACTATCTATAAAAACAACAGTACCCCTACCTACCTACATAAGCGTAACCGATAATTTTATTTTTTTCGAAAAAAAATATTATAAGAGTGATTTGTTGCCAATGATGATGTTTTTCATCGGAATTTTTTTCAGAATCAGCTTATATAAACGGTACCTGCCATATAGAACCGTTTTTTTTAACTGATCCGACTATATTTTGAACAGCTACACCGATTTTGACGAAGTTTAATATTCTGAAACTATTGCTAAAACTGAATAATACTGCAAAAAAAATTGAAAACAGTAAATTTTGAAAAAGTTTTTTTTTCAAAGTCCGATAATCCGAATTTTCTAGAAAAAATATAATCTATTTTTATAAAATTTTATGTAGTTGAACTTTTGCTGACTTCTTTCATATAAATCGCTTTTTTTTATTGCATAGGTACATTTGTTTTCAAAAGATTTTTCTTGACAAAAAAAATATTTCAAAGTATTAAATAGGGATGCCATGACATTTGTCCAAGTGTCATAAAGTCATATTTACAAAGTTGGCGATTTGACACTTTCACAATGCGTCATATGGCCATATTTGTACATATGGCCATTTGTCGCAATTCGAATAAATTTTCCAGTCGTTAAGACGAAAGTAAACTTTGCCACAAGAGCAAGTTTGTGCGACCCAGTCGTGACCTTTATTTTTTTTTTAGAGTTACTTAGTTTATTAACGCCACCTTCCTGCTAGAGAGATTTTTACGAAGTTTAACACTCTAATAGTTAGTATATTCGTAAATTTGTAATTTTTATAAAATCAAGTTGGTGCGACAAAGTCGTGTTGTTTTTTTTGTTTTATGAAAATTGCCTGATATAGTGTTTGAAAGTTGTGATTGTGATACGTCCATAGAAGAAAGACGTTTCACAAAAACAAAAATTGATAACTTGGCTAGTTAGCCGTTCAACGTAGATTCATCCGATTTATCTTACGTGTACTTGGCTGGGAAGCCGGGATGACCCTTATAATTTACCCCCTTACGTAAACCGTTTGAAATTATTAAATCTACAAGTAGACGTCGTGATAATGCCGACATAATTTGTATAAAGCACCTATGGAATGTAGTATTATAAGTGCAGGCCTGCTAATCAAAATTATTCTAAACACGAACCATCGTCGTCTTCGGTCAATATACCACTCTTTAGCATTGCCTTTCACCGTGCAGAATACGGACAAAACGAACCTATTACTCGTATATGCTCCAAAAAATAAATAATTCTCCCATTTTTGACCTAAGCTTTTCAAATTTGTCTCTCAAACATGCTCTCCTATCTTAACAATCTTCAACATCCTTTTCACCAATCCCATCTACTAATTGTAATAAGTCTTTAGAATAAATTGTAATAGTTTTAAATTTATAAAGTGTAATATAGTTCTTAATTCAAAAAGCTTATAATATATTAAAAATTAAAATTAAACTTGGATATAGTAGGTACCTTATAGAAACAGAACCCACGTTAAACCTAAATAATCGCAAGTTAAAAACTTTATAGTTAAAAAAAAACTGTCTTAAACGTTAAATTTGCATTGTCTCACCTCACGCATGTTATGATAAAAGAATACCGCTATTTGAGATATTCTTGTTATGTAAGGCTAAACAGAAAATTAAAAAAAAAATCTATCGAATATGTTTTTAAACCTCGAAACAAACATGCATCTAATGATGAGTTCAGACAGACATAAATGACTCACCCTTTTTTCAACATTTGTCTTGTTTGATCGATATGGAGTCATTCTGGCGAATGCAATTTTTTGTTCGACTTTAAACTTTAAAGATTCAAAGTGATCTTTTTGGAAATTATTCACGTTGTTGTCAATTTAGTTATGCAATTGAACGAAAAAACAGTTTCATTATTAACGTAGTGTTCACTTGCCAACTGATGGACAATTTCATTCGGTTAACTGCCATTATAGATATAAGTAAATCTTTTTCGTATCTTTTAGATTTTAAAGTAAAATACAAATAATTCTAGACTTCAGATTTAAAACAAACAAATTGATATGTTTACCAATAAAAAGCATATTAGCTTTTTTAAGTAACTTTTTATACAGCATTTTCGATTTTTTTCTTTTACACAAGACTCTGATAACGAGGCATGATAATAAGATAAGAAGAGCATTTTAATCTTAAGAGCAAACGTGATTAATTTTTTAAATTATTTCAGAAAGATATGCTATAGGTATTTATGTATATTGCACACACTGCATACGAGATAATATGTTGATATGTTTACTTTATTTAAACAAAAATGTCGCGAATGCATAAATCAGTAAACTGTCTGAAAGTAAAAGTAAAGAGAAATTATTTCTGACATTATATTCATTGATTGTATCGGTTCATAACCTTTTAATTTAGGTTATCATTTTTTGTTTTATTTCTAGTTTATAACCATACAAAATGCAGATAGCAACATACTTAGTATTTTTACCTTTATTTCTGATGGCTCTGACTGATTGCGTAGCATCAGAAGTTAATATGAAATCTCAGTCTTCAAAATTTCTTTCCAAACTTATGGGCATGAAAAAACAAAGTGAGTATGACATTTTTGAACTAATTAAACATCTTACTTTACCAACAATCTATTTTAAGATCCAAAATCAAAGTATCAGCGTAAATCTACAAGACTGCCCAAAATGGGATTCTTTGGTGGTAGTTCTTTCCAATCTATGGCCGACGATCAAATGCAGTTTACTAGCCCTAATAGGCAAGATTTTGCTGAACTCTTTGGCAGTTCATCACGATTACAAAGCATCGAAAACTCACCAATGTACTATGTCCGATTGCCACCAACTCCTTACATGTACACTCCAGGCTTGGGTTATGTTTCGCAACAACCTTCACATCAGTCATTTACTCCTTACCACAGCAACACAATGAATTCCTTTATGAGTCTGCCAATTAATTTTATGTCAAATGGACAACCGAACGGAGCTTATGAATACAGTATGCCAGAGTTGATGTCCAGTGCGTTTCCAGGTAAAGGATTTCTACGTCAAGAACCACCAGTTTTTGGAAGAAAATCATTTATAGAAGATTCGGGATTTGGAACGTCATTGAAGGGACGATTTGAATTTAATGGACGTCCTGATAATTTATATGTTCTGCCAGAGAGTTCGTATTATCAGGGTAATATGTTTAAATAATAAATAAATTTTGTTTTTAGGTTTTGCTTAATTATAATTATTTATATATGTATTTATTTATTGAACTTTGAAATAAAATTTCATTTACTAGTTTTTTTTATAATTATGTTTCGTGATTTAGTGAAGCTAAATTTTAAGCATGTTCAAATTGACTTTAAGAACAAGTCCTTCTTAGCATAACATATTCAATTTAACTCCATTTTTCTTCTTTTATCCAATAAGTACTCAGTGTAAGAACGGACGGAGTTAAAATGACTTCTATACAATTTATTTAACTCCGTTTTTTCTTAAACTTAAAAATGCTACTACTTAAAAAAAAGAATGCGTTAATATTGATTTAAATCCGACGTACTTAGTTAATTATGTAGTATAAACACAATTGCGATGAAAAGAAGTACGAAATTTGTTAGTTTAAGTATGTTTCTGAGTGTAGAATTTACAAAAACAGATTGTGAAAGAATAAAGTATGTCATTATCATTTATAAGAAATTAGTTTAAGATCCGTTCAGTCGTTGAGGAGAAAGCCAACATTAAAGAAAAATCAATTTGTGGCAGGTACTGTTAAAAACTTGTTCTAAGAAATACGTCCTAAACCATCTGGAATAATTTCCAGACAAACGTTTTTTGACGACGCTATCATACAATGACAAGTAAACTATTTGATCAGAAGTGTCAAAAAAAGTACGGTAAAAATTTAAATGTGGCCCTAAGCCATTAATGAACAGTCTCGCCGAATGCCAATATGTCATTTGGGATTTGATGGCAAAAATTCGAAGCAATTATCATCAAAAAAAAAAACTTCTGTTTTTGAACTCCTCTATAAGCCTCTTAAAACCCTTACATCTTTTTTGGATCATCGCATATTTAGACTAAAATTTTCGTCGATGAACCGAACTCGTATATAATTGAATTTTAATAATATTCGTTTTGAACATTCCGTTAGATGCAGGCTTGGGATACAGACTTTAGAACCGAAGGATTGGTGTTGAAAGTAATGTTCAATAGAATTAGAGTTTGCAATCTCTGCTGTGGAAAAGTGCCTCCTATGAAGAGGACAACGACGATGACGACAAAACTTACAATTCCTCGTCTTCTTGAACCCGACCTTATTTCTTCCATCAAAACAGGGATAAACCGTATGAAAAGCTATCAGACCTTGTCAGACCACATATACAAAATGACCCCCACACGTCCCAATTACACCATATAAACGAGGTGGTTCCAAACCACGATTAGATGCTACTAGGCCGACAAGCCCTGCAATTTTAATAGCTAAGTTCTAAACCCTAAGAAGTTGTGTTGGATTTTTTTTTCCAAATCTTTGCAACATGACGAGGTGGCCGAGTGGTTAAGGCGTTGGACTGCTAATCCAATGTGCTCTGCACGCGTGGGTTCGAATCCCATCCTCGTCGATTCTTTTTTGTTTCCCATAATTTATTGTTTTTATATATTACATATATGTAAGTATAAGGTGATGACGAACAGTTTTTTGTTACAATTAGGTATAAAAATAACAGCAGCACTCAAATCAGTTTCATCTTTCTAAGTGCGTAAGGCTACAATCATTGCATTTATATTCTATAGTAATGCAATGCATCTATCCCGACGGGCCAACCCTAAAAAAAACAAATTATCAAAAGGTTGTTGCATTACATATTATGATAAAAAAAACTACTACAAAATGCTAGCAACATCACCGCCTGGCCATCTTAAGAAACTTGTGAGTAACACATTTTTAGGTTCGTGCATTTACTAGTTGTCTATTCTGTAACCCTGACAACAGTCGTAAGCATATATGATTTTTTTTTGTTTACGACTCTTGTTAAGGAAATATGGATTTTCGAGCCAATAAAATACATTATTATTATTAATTTGTTTCGTAGACACTATTGTAGGGTAACAGAATAGACACTTAGTAAATTTAAGAACCTCCAAATATGCAATTCACAACTTTCTTTAGATGGCGCTGCTCCATGGTTGTACTATAGAAATTTATATACAACGATATACACATTGACGATTAGCTATGGACCGCCAGTAGCCAACTTCACGCGTGTTCCAACATAACTAGGGGCGCCATCAACTACTAGCAGGGAATCTGCGTAGCAGTGATTTGATTTTTTTAATTAATTATTTACTATTGAAATATTTTGGTGGAAATTATTATCAAACTACTTTTATTTTACAAAACACATCCACTCCTTATGCCATGAGTTACTTACAGATGAATATATTATCGTTTTTATTTAAATTCTAATGGCGAAATTAGAACACGTATTTAACACTAAAAGATGATGGCGTTTTTAGGCTGTTTTAAGATGGAACAACTTTTCTTGGCTGTTTGTATGAAAATTTCAACCGACTGGCAGTCCATATCTAGTACGTCAATGGCTATACACTATGAAGGCTTTCATATAATAGCTAGCGTCACTTGAAATAGCACGATTTTTTGGTTTTAGTTTTTCAAATTCGCAAAAACTTGAGTAAACGCTCCCATAAGCGGACCCTCGTGGTCCCCGAATTTGTTGTCGTTCATGTAGCTTATTAGAGCTAAACGGAGATAACTGAAAAAAACTATCTACATACATGTTTGATCAGAGTTATACTTATAACTACTTGTTGCGTATTTTCTTGGTAAATTTATAAAATTAATTTAAAAGAAATTGAAGGTGGTACATAAGTCCCAACTTAATTTTTTAGGACCTATGACCCGACGGGGTTGGATATAAATCCCAAATCGAATTTGGGACTTATGACCCATGTAGGTGGGACAAAAGTCCCAACAAATTTATTTGGGACATACATATATAGGTCCCAGGGACATAATTCTATTTGCTCAATATATTGCTGATATTTTTGATATCTTTTTGGTAGTGTAAATTTTATAAGATCTCTTTGACTTTTCATCCAATTTCACAAAGCAATATAATAATATTACTAATTAATACTTTATACAGGTATCTCTGTTCAACAAGATTGGACATTATTCATCCGAAATCGGGCGGCAATGTCTTCAATAAATCTGCCAATGCTTAAAGCTCTCTTAAGAATGCAATGGTTTCCTTTATAAACCATCACAAATAAGGGGGCAGTCAGAGTACTCTAATGGTAACCATCTCTTCATTTAAAATAATTAAATACAAATATTGCCGAACAATAAAAAGCAGTCTAAACATCTTTACCAAGTAAAAACTTTTCGTTTGTCGTATTCGAGACTTATTAGATTTTATTATAATTTACATACCCGAATTCAACAGGTATTTTTATATTTGAAATTCAAATGCAGATTGTGTAGGTATGCGCTATGACAATTTTAAAATAAAACTATCATTATTGAATTTGCATACAAAAAATTATCAACATGTTTTCTATCTCGCTCTTGGCAACATGACGAGGTGGCATGCTAACCCAATGTGCTCTGCAAGCGTGGGTTGGATCCCATCCTCGTCGTCCTTATTTTGATACAAACTGTTTGTTATTGTAATTAAATAAAAATAACTACTATAAATATTAATTTACTCGAAATAAAATCCAGTATCGGTGTTCGTCTCGGATTTTATAACAAAAAATTGAGATGAGAAGTTTTTGGTTGTGCCGTCCAGTAGAACCCCTCTTAATGAGCTAACCTTTAAATTTTAAGAAATTGAAAGAGCGGAAACTCTTATTTTCCTATTAATCTTTAACGTGCGGGCTCAGTTAAAAGCCCATTAAGGCGTGTTTCTTTTTTCGTTCAGAACAGGGTTATGAACAGATTCTGATTGTTCTGAGCGTTCTCTGAACTGAACATGGTCTGACATCTGAACGTTCAGATTTATTTTTGAAACACACTTAGAATGTCAAAATAAAAATTGAAAGTTATTTATTGCGTATAATTTCATATTCGAGTGGAAGTTCGGAGGGTCCTCCAAGTGAAGATTCCTAAATTGGTCGATTGGCTGTTCGGAGTGATGTTTGGGAGTGCAAATTTGGGATTTTGCGTCTGGATTTTTAGATTTTTTAAAATTCTCATGGATGCATTTTGACATTCGCTATTTTGATATTTGTAAGTTTTCATTTTTTCGCTTTTTGCACCAACATCTTGAAAGTTTTCGCAAAATTTGGTCACTTTTGATTGGAAATTGCAATTAAGCATGAGCCTATAAAGAATATTGTAAACATCTAGGCTCATTTCACATATTTTGTTTTTTTTGTTTCGTGTGATTTCGTGCATCTATTGTGTTCACACTACTTTGTGTCTGAACACGGCGGACTGGACGTACGTCAAAATGCGTCGGATGAATTTTTCATAAATAAAAGTTTTATTTTACATGAAGCACGCATTTATAAGTATAAAAAGACCGTTCTTTTTTTTCTGTTTTTTTACAGGCAAAATTAACAAAACGTTAAGTATTTGATTGTAATTTGAAAAATGGAAACCCATCTTCGTTGCAAATGTCAAGTGTTCGGAGTGCATTTTTAGGCGTCGACGCTTAAGTTGAACTTCGTCTATCCAGAAGCCACGAGAATCATCTTGCATAACATAATTGAAGAGCATGGTGCAAATAGTTCACTTTTCAATCATTCTGTTGAGGAAAGGTATATATTTCAGTATGCTTATTATTCCCATGGAGGGGAATAATAAGCATACCCCCCCTTCCTGTCCACGGGCCAGCTGTAGGGAGGTTGATTCTGAGTATAAAAATGTGTTTGCGGGAGATTTGGTCTTGTGCAGCAGCCGCCATCTTGAATTTGTTTCGTTTTTTTTATTTTTTCTACATTTGTGGGCGTTGTATGAAAAAACTGTTAAATACTTTATGTTCCAATTTGTATTATATACAAAAAGGTATACAAATTATATTTGAGGTGGTAGTATCTTAGAAGTAATAAGGAAAAACGAGTAAAAAAAAGATTTAAGGCCAGTTTTACCAACATTTGAACCGCAGCAGTTAAGCAATTTTTATATTTCAAACTTGACTACTTAACTAAGATCTAGTTCTGGTTAAAAGTACATGTATGTAATAATAAGCAATTGCATGGCTTAACAAGAGTTGAACCACAGTTAACCTGCAGCATTCAGTAAGTAAACAACAACAACAACAACAACACGATTGTACAACTGGCTCGCCCCTTAATCACATTAATTTTCGAATTGCTCCCTAACTTTTACATTTTCGATTTTCGTATTAAACACTTTTTTAAAGATAATCATTTTACATACAATGCAACTAAAGCCGAGAAAATTTCCTGAAAAAAAAAATGGTTTTTCTTTCTTCAAGTTAATTAATTTTGTATCCAACTTAAAAAATACAAAGATAAACATTTGGTGTATCCCAGTTATGCATTTATTTGTAACATAATTGTATGAATTTACTGGCGCAAGTAAAGGGTTTTGTACTTCAATATAGGTATAGGTTTCCGAGCTTTGACAGATGATTGTGGCCATATAATTGAAGATTTTTCCTTGTTCAGAACAGAGTCTAAGTTGTCAAAAATAGTTCAGAGAACGCTCAGAGTATGCTCTAATCGATCGGACTCTGTTCTGAACGAAATTAAAAAAATGGCTACTAGTGCCAGAAAATTCATGAATGTCCCACAATATCTCCTCTCGATATATTCGGTAAACATTTTGATGCGAGCACAGCCATTCATCTCAAAGCCACCTTTCAATGAACCAACAACTCCATTGGGAATATAATAATTCTGAATTCTTTCAGATTATATTTAAGTCTCTCCGAATACATTACCCCCAAGCTAGTTTTTGAAAAGAATTTTCGAGTCACAATTCTTAAAAGATAATTCAGTTCACTTTTAGATTGATGGATCAAAAACCGGAAATGGGCGGAAATCGGTGGCGTGTACTCAGACATGACTAAAACTAAGTCTCTCATTCCGACTCCCAGACCATTGTAGCGTACTCCAGGCGGAAATTCTGCATCTTCTCGGGCAGCTATCCACCAGCCCTTTATTCACTCGATGATGTTTCTACAAACTCAGTATCTTCCCGCAACTGCCGTTTAATTCTAATGGAGATGGCAGAACTGTTTAAAATTAAATCTTTTTGGGTGCCGGGTCACAGAGACATTTCAGGTAATTGTAAAGCCGATGAACTTGCCAGAATTGAAACTTTACAACTATTATCATCTAACAAGGTGGATATTGGGACACATATAGCTACTATTTAACTCATTCATATAAGAGAAACAAAAATTAGATGGACAAATTCCACTACCTGTGTAGCAACTAAACAGATCTAGCCAAATACAGATCTGAACCAAATGTTTGCTGTCTATGAACAGACTGCATCTTAGCTACGTAATCAGTGATCTATCAAATATTGAGATCAATTGCCTAAATCGCTTTATTAAAAGCTCCAACTGGTTTTAAATTTAAGAGTTAACAACTGTTTACGTGTGGTACCACAATGGACCTTTTATTGGCTAAGTGCGTCAGGTCGTTTTACTAACAGCCACGTAAACCTAACCTAACCACAACATCAATAAAAATTTCAAAAAAGATAGTCGAATATGGTTTCACATATGCGTACAGCATGGAATAAATTTTGCTACAAATTAGTTACGTATAACGACTTAACCGATTTTAACTCTTGCTGCATGCACAATTTCATAACATAATTATAAATGCAATACATATTTTTATTTTTGGGACAAATAAAATTAATAAAAGTTTCCCGACGAGGATGGGATTCGAACCCACGCGTGCAGAGCACATTGGATTAGCAGTCCAACGCCTTAACCACTCGGCCACCTCGTCATGTTAAAAACAGTTAGACAATTATCTGTTTTCCTTACTTTGAGTGTTAAAATATATTTTTTTAAGGGTGAATCTACAAATTTATATTAAGATGTTTTAATTTAACAACTAACCATAATCGTCGTGTTATTAATTGACGTCATTAGAATATTTAAGTATGGTTTTCATAGCAAATAAATAGAGAACACTTAAAGATAAATTGCTGGAGATGATTTATTTCGGCAATTCATGTTCATATGCGAATCAATTCTTTTATGTAGCCAGTTAGGTACCTATATACATATATATGTATATAAATCTAGATACCATTCGGAGTGTAGATAACAATATCAGCTAGCTTTTTATTGTTAAACAGTTTGTTTCCGCCTATGTATTTTTGAATGCATATTTTAACAAATTGTACTGATAGTGATATTATTCAAATTTGGTTTGGAAATATTGTAGTCCTAATCAAGATTTTTAACATTGTCGAAAAAAGGAGGAGATGAACACAAGATGGTATTTAAGGTTACCTACACGAACCCCTTTAAATACTTATATACTGCAATTTATACGAATAGAAGAAGGTATCTACGTAATATTTGAGAAGTAAAACTATTGAGAGAAACACAGTGTATCTTGCTGAGGCAGTTTACAGAATGAGTATATTTTTTACTTGATATGAAAATATTTTTACAAACATGAAAATAATATATTACTTAAATATGATACACAACAAGTAAAAATGAACAAGTAATTATATTATTTCAACACCCTCACTTATTAAGAATTTCAAATTAAGATTATTACAGTTATATATGAACTCCAAGACAATAATTAAAATAAAAATTAATACTAATTCATATATCTACATAATAAAGATACAATTTCAATTTCTTAATATAATCCCATAGCTTTTGTACAAAAATTATGTTTACCAATACCAACAGCTTTTGTCAAGTTATCGGCAACCATGTTGTCCGTAGGAATATATTGAATCTCAATCGTTTTATCATCTAATTTTTCTCGTATAAAATGGTATCTTATATCTATATGTTTTGATCTAGGTCGAAATCCGTCAGATTCAGCCAACTTCATAGCTCCTTGGTTATCACATAGTAATTTTATTGGATGAGATTTCTTACCGAGCTCACAAGCTAGTTGTTTTATCCAAATGGCTTCTTGTATAGCTGATGCCATAGCCATGTACTCAGCTTCAGTACTCGATAAAGCTACTGTCGGTTGTCTCTTGCTAGACCAAGTTATTGCAGCATTTGACATTTTAAAGATATATCCAGTACATGATCTTCTCTTATCAACATCAGATGCCCAATCAGCGTCAGTATATCCATGTAAATCCTTGCAGTTAGATTTGTCATATGTTAACTTCAATTCGATTGTACCTTTCAAATATCGCATGATTCGCTTAACAGCTTTCCAGTGCGCAAAACCGAAATTCGAGTTAAATCGACTCACATCATTCACTGCGAATGCGATATCAGGTCTTGTACATTGAGCCAAAAACAACAAACTACCAACCGCCTCTTGATATGGAATTCTGTCTAATTTTTCATCACTGTGAGATTCTTCATGTACCATGTTAATTGAAAGTTTTTGATTAGCATCACTAGGAGTTGACACTGGTCGACATTCATGCATGTTAAATCGATGTAATACTTTTCTTATGTATCCAGATTGATCAAGTTCGATTTTTTCATCAGATTGTTGAATGCGTATACCCAAACAATTCTTTGCAGGCCCCATATCTTTCATTTTGAATGATGAACTCAAAGCTTCTTTTAAATTTTCTAAAGTTAAGGTTTCATTCCAAAATATCAAAAAATCGTCAACGTAAATAGATACTATTAAGTTTAGTTGTTCATTAAAGTAGATACAAGGATCCATTTTAGACTTTCGCAAACCAAACCAAAAATTTATATTCCATTGTCTCCCAGCTTGTTTCAGTCCATAGATAGCTTTCTTGAGTCGATATACACGTCCTGTGCCATCATCAAAACCTTCAGGTTGTTGAATGAAAATTTCTTCTTCCAGGTCACCTTGAAAAAATGCGGTAACAACATCCATTTGGTCAATCTTCAAGTTTTGTTGCACAGCAAGAGCCATCAAATACCGAATCGATGAATATCTAACGACTGGAGAATACGTTTTATTATAGTCAATACCATACTTTTGACTACAACCTTTGGCAACGAATCTAGCTTTGTATCGAGTTATAATACCTTCCTCATCTCGTTTTGTAGAAAAAACCCACTTCGCTTTTAATATCTTACGATTTTTCGGAAGGTCAACCAATTCCCAGGTGTTGTTTGCTTGTAGGGAATTCATTTCACTCTTCACAGCATCTTTCCAATCGTTTGCATTCTCTCTAGACATTGCCTCATTATAAGTTAATGGATCTTCATCTACAGCTATTCGTGACAAATAAGATACGCAATCTTCATACACTCTTCGTTTTGATATTCGGGATGATCGTCGTAATTGCAATTGTTCTTCCTCTTGACCCGAATCTTCATCTAAGTTTTCATTGCCATTAGTACCTCCATTTTCAAGATTATCTTGAACTACTTCCTCTGCCCTCACTGAATCAAAATCTTGTTCAACATGAATTTGATTCAAGATTGGCAAGTAGTTTTCGTAAAAAATAACATCTCTACTTATCTTGAGTTTCTTGGAAATAGGATTAATGCAACGAAAGCCTTTAGTGTCACTATCATACCCGACAAAAATCATCTCACGAGATTTAGGGTCTAATTTGCGGCGTTGCTCTTTCGGAATGTGCACCATTACTCTTGATCCGAAAATTCTCAGATTTGAAAGATCCACTTTCAACCCTGACCATACCTCTTCTGGTGTTGTATCCTTCCAAGATGAACAGACTGATCGGTTGATCAAGTACGCTGCCATGTTGCAAGCTTCAGCCCAGTAAACCTTATCAACTTCAACATCAAACATCATGCACTTTGCACGTTCAATGATGGTCCGGTTCATTCTCTCTGCACATCCATTTTGCTGCGGAGTATATGCATTGGACCGTTGATGTTGTATACCATTGGCTTTGAAGAACCTTTCAAATTCTTTCGAGCAATATTCGGTGCCATTATCTGTTCTAACCGTTTTAATTTTCTTTTCAATTTGATTTTCAACAAAAGACTTAAATTCTTTGAAAATACCAAACACTTCAGATTTTTGTTTCAAGAAATATACAAAAACTTTCTTTGAATAATCATCGATAAAGCTTAATAAATACCTGGCACCTCCTATTGACTTAGTTTCCATCGGGCCAACCAAATCCGAATGAATAAGTTCCAATAAGTGTGTCGACTTGCTTTCACTAGACTTGAATGGTGGCCTAGCATGCTTTCCTTCAGCACACACTTGACAATTTTGCAAACCAATCTCTTGATCCTTGAAATGGACTCCTGTCACTGCTCCGTCCCGCATTTTGCATAAGCTTTGATAATTTAAATGTCCATGTCTTCGATGCCATGTAACAGCAGTATCAATTTCACCCTTCGATAGCATGCACATTGATTCCTGGTTCCAAATCTTGTAGACTCCATTGCCAGCTTTGCATCTTGCAACTATCCTTTCGTCTTTATTATATACAGTACATCCTTCCTTATTAAAAACAACACTGTTATTTTTCTGTACTAATTGGTGTACTGATAACAAATTCGTTGATAGATCAGGAACAAGCAATACATCCTTCACTTCAATGGTATTATTGTTTATCACAATACTCGCATCACCAACACATTTGACTTGCATCCTCGAATTATTTGCTGTTTTGATTTCGTCAACCTTTGACTCTTCGCAATCATGCAACAAATTTCCATTAGGAGTCATATGGTTCGATGCTCCACTATCGAGATACCATTCAGCGCATTGTTTCCTTCCATTACAAGCTAGAAAAGCATCTTTTGTATTTCCAGTTCTGTTCTTATGTTCAGAAGTTCTTTTTGATTTCTCTGGGCATTCAGAACTCTTGTGTCCTTTTACACCACACGTATAGCATTTGATAAATTTTGGTCTTTTATTTTCTTTCTTCACCAAATTTTTACCAATAAATGCATTACCTGATTCTGCTTTTTCAAACTGCGTATCAAGAAGCTTCATCTTAATCTCGTCAGCAGTAATCTTTTGAACGTTTCCTTCAAAGCTCATAATAAGTGGTTTGTATTCTTCAGTTAAACCAGCCAATAAGATCGCTGCCAACCATTCATCACCGATATTGAATCCAATACATGTTAACTTACTTGATGTTGACATTATCTGATCAATATAACATTGCATGTTATCACATTGATCAAGCCGTATGGATATCAATGTTCGTAAAAGCCCAATTTTTCGCAGCAGACCTCTATCTTCAAACATATTTTGAAATGTTCGCCAAATTTCCAACGCGGACTTACAATGTCTGATATGAACGTAAAGCTCTGGTTCAACAGACAAAACAAGCATTGTCTTGGCTTGACTAAGCATCTGTAGATCCTTTTCTTTCGTTTCTGTTGGGTTTTCACCGGAGACCACAATACAATCTTGAAGCTTCTTGAATTCAAGATAATTTTGCATGGCAAAACTCCAATTGAAAAAATTCTCACCACCTCGGAATTTCTCAACCGAAAAACCTTCATTCTTGGAATTCATCTTCTTGTATTCTTTATTCTTCTTCAAAATAATTCAATACACAAATTTTTCCAAAATTTCCAGAAAAGTCTATTTCAGTTTCTTCAGTTTCCTCCTGGGCCCATAACCTATTGAGAGAAACACAGTGTATCTTGCTGAGGCAGTTTACAGAATGAGTATATTTTTTACTTGATATGAAAATATTTTTACAAACATGAAAATAATATATTACTTAAATATGATACACAACAAGTAAAAATGAACAAGTAATTATATTATTTCAACAAAAACTGATGCTACTACCGTTGTATATGCTAGGTCCTATAGATCTACAAAAAATGGTTATGGAGCGCAATAGGGTAGTTAATTTCCAACTTAATATAGAACTTGCCAATTTAAATAGAATAAGTTAATAGCTTAAATGCGAGCTTGAATGGCTTGACATAAGGTAATATTAGGGTTCTAACCCTAAGACGAACGGTCTTTTTCAATACATGTTCGTATAGAAAGCAGGAGATTTTTCAATGAATATGGACAAAATGAACAGAGACGGTTTTTAAATTGAAATTTATTCATTCCCAAATAATTTTTACAAAAGCAGACAAAGTTCGACAATGGGAGCACCTCAAAAAATCCAATTAAAAATCGAGGTTTGAAGGTTCTAAGATTGTTATAATAGGCAGTAATTTTTACTTACTCTTTGGTATTTTGTGTTCCTTATTAAAAATAATTTCTAACTAACTGAAGGTCAACTTGAGGTTTTTGCAAAAATCAATGCACATATGTATGTACTAACCAACAAATCAACTTAGGTGTCAAAAAAAGAAATAGAAGTAATTGCCAGTGTGCAGGCATACCTATTTAAGACCCATCCGAAAGACATCACTCTTATTTGTGAGAGCCATTCGAACGATTAAAGCCAATGTGAGAAAAAGCGATGCACACCGAAACCAGGTTTTTTCCAGTCAATCAATAAAATCGAGGTTAAAGTCAGAATGTAGGCCTATTGAAGGCCTATTTGCTGAAACTTATTTAAGCCAAATCGCCGGACATCATCCGTTTTAGAGAACAATATTAATGATTATAGCCACAGTCGTACAGGCTGATACTAAACTCGATTTTTGCCCTTAACTGGGAAAACAGTTACAGGGTGTATTTACATTACTTTTTTTGACATCGTCTTTAATCGTTAAAATGGCTATCTAAAATGGATGACGTCCAATAGCACTAATAGGTATTGAATAGGCCTAAACGCTGACACTAATTTCTATTTCTTGTCGTGTTTAATGAACTTTATAACCATGAACAAAATGCATACCCCCCCATGAGCGATTCCTGCGCACGGGCCTGACCTAACCTAGTCTATTGTTTATTATTTTTGATATTTTAACTTAAAATTTCATTCAAATAACTAGAATAATTTATTATACAGGGTGAGTCATGAGCAATGCGACAAAATGCTAGGGCGTGTAGGTTGCGTTGAGACAAGAAAAAAATCGTATGGGAGGGGGTGTCTATTCCTCTCCGTTTAGCCGGGAGGGGCAATTTTCGAAAAAACTGACTTAAAATGGGAAAAAAATTATTTAAAATCAACGGCTTCATTCACAATCCTTTGCGATACGTTTTTGAAAAGCCAATAATTTTTTCTTTCATTCTGTGTTTAAATAAATCTATTCTAAGAAATAGTTTTTGAAATATTAATTTTCAAAGTCAAAATTTTGAAAAAAAAAATTGAGAAAAAAATTTCAAATTCATTTTTTTCAAAATTTTACGTAATTAAGAGCTAATTTTAATTTCAAAATTCAATGCTGTTATTAATTTTAAGTCTAAATAAGAAAACCGGATGCAAAAATTTTATGTCGTTCTCAAGAAATTAAAAAAAAACCAAAACAACCTTTTTCTAAGAAAAACATTTATTTTTATTGTAACGAAGCAATTTAAGAAGCATTAATCTTAGTTTTTTTAGTTTTTTTTATTCCTTTTATTTTTACTATGTTTTTTATTGGAAGTACTTATAAAAAATTCTCGATATGATCTCCATTGTTTAGAAGGCATAGATTATATCTCCTTGTAATGGCTTCACATAAGTTTATGCTTGACAAATTTTCCTGCAATTTGACTCCAGCGACTTCAATTCGTTCCTTCAGTTGTTCCAATGATACTATTTCCACTTCGTAAACATAATTCTTCATAAATCCCCATGCATAGAAATCTAGGGGAGTCAAATCTGGTGACCTAGGCGGCCATTCCGTGGGGCCCCTTCTTCCGATCCAACGGTCACTAAAATGATCATCCAGCCAGTTTCTCACCTGTAAGCTGTAGTGTGCTGGAGCACCATCTTGTTGGTAGATTAAAGTATCTGCTATAACCAATGGAACGCTGTCTAATAAATCGGGTAAAAGGTCTCGTAGGAATTGCAGGTATATGATTCTCCATTAATAATGGAATTCAAAAACCGGGGCCCGATCACAGTGTGTCCAACAATACCAAGCCAAACATTACAACTAAAGCGGTGTTGTGATTTGTTTTGTTTTTTTTTTTGTGTGGATTGGCGCTACTCCAATAATGTAAATTGTGGAAGTTAGTAACCCCATCCCTAGTAAACTGTGCTTCATCCGTCCAGAATATTCTTCTAAAATAGTTTTGTTCGGTTTCATTTCTAAGTAGTAATGTTCTACAAAATTCGGTTCTCAATAACTTGTCGTTTGAGGTGAGTTCCTGAACAGGCGTAAAGTGGTACGGGTGTAAATTTTCCGCCCGAAGTACTCGACATGCTCTAGATTGGGACACTCCAAGCATAGTGGATATCCTTCTTGTACTGACGGAGGGATTATTTCGGACTAAATCCAGAATTCTTTCATCTAAGATTCTTGACTCATCAGAAACTGGCCATTCGCTTCTTCGATGCTCCAGCACTCCATGATCTCTTAGACGTCGGTGGATTCTTGGAAACGTGCTATGATGGGGACACCTCCTATCGGGATATCTTTCAGCGTACAGTCTTTCGGCTTCACGACTTCGACCATTAGCTAAACCGTAGCAGAAATGCATGTCCGTTAATTCTTCTCGGGTGTATGAGCTTGACATCGTTACGTGTTAATGGAGTTAATATTCAAATTTGAAATAATTACTAAGCAAAACTGCAATGCCTTTTATTTATCTTGCGTTGCAATTTTCTTTTTTTTTTTCATTAAAAAAAATGCGGTTATATGTCCCTATTGTCCCCATAACAGGTAGAACCCATGGGCTGCGGGCAGGCCAAGGCAAAAATATTGACAGGTCAGTTTTCAGAAGTTATCAATGAAAATAATATTAATCCAGGGTTATTCCAATACTATTTAATTTTATTACGTTATCATAAAACTCCAATTAAAAAAAAAGTAAAAAAACTAAGATTAATGCTAAATAAATAAATAAATTGCTTCGTTACAATAAAAATAAATGTTTTTCTTAGAAAAAGGTGGTTTTGGTTTTTTTTTAATTTCTTGAGAACGACATAAAATGTTTGCATCCGGTTTTCTTATTTAGACTTAAAATTAATAACAATTGAATTTTGAAATTAAAATTAGCACTTAATTACGTAAAATTTTGAAAAAAATGAATTTGAAATTTTTGACTTTGAAAATTAATATTTCAAAAATTATTTCTTAGAATAGATTTATTTAAACACAGAATGAAAGAAAAAGTTATTGGCTTTTCAAAAACGTATCGCACAGCTTTGTGAATGAAGCCGTTGATTTTAAATAATTTTTTTCCCATTTTAAGTCAGTTTTTTCGAAAATTGCCCCTCCCGGCTAAACGGAGGGGAATAGACCCCCCCTCCCATACGATTTTTTTCTTGTCTCAACGCAACCTACACGCCCTAACATTTTGTCGCATTGTTCATGACTCACCCTGTATATAACGATGGTCTTCTTCTCGGGTTGTTCAGATCCGGTTCTCATTATTGAGTTGTTGGTTTGGGGTTTTAAGCCACAGTAGTGAACTGACGTGTTAAATGTGTTAAAGGCGGAGCGTAGTCTTCGTCGGCCAGAAGGATCAGGTGGTCTGAAACAGACTAACTCGGATTTTTCAGAGTTGACTTTATATAGCATGGAATGAAAAGACTTCTTCACGAAAAATGGTTTTTAGATCGTGAACCCTTAGAAATTGTCAGCGAATACAAATACTTAGGATTTTTAATAACATACAACCTTGATCTCCGCCCACATATTAAAGAAAAATGTGTTGCAGCAAAAACAGCAATAAACCTCATGTGGAGTAAATTTTATTGTAATAAATATGTTGATGCTTCCGCCAAGTTCAAGGTATTTGATGCAACCATCAGAACATGTCTCTGCTATGCAAACCAAGTTTTTGGGTATCAAAACATTGAAGGTTTTGAAGTAATCCAGCGTTTTTTCTTTAAGCGCATTTTTAAACTAGCTAGTACTACTCCAACTTATGCTATCCACGTTGAATCTGGTATACCACAAATATTCTTAAAGAACTTAAAATCAAATGCTGATTACATAGTTAAAGTAATGAATAGAAACGATTCGAACCTTCAAAAACATATTATGGAATACGCCCTCCGTTGTCAGCTATCGCCTTTTAAAGAGTGGAACGAGTTGGCTAATCAATACGGTCTGAATTTCAATCTCAGTAACACCACTCATAACGATTGGCAGGATGAGTTCTATAGATGTATAGCTAAAGTAGATGACTCTCTTTATCTACAATGTTTGAACAAAGCCCAAACATCTACAACTCGACTTATTTACAAAGACTTAAACCACGTACTCTATACAAACAATTATTTTAATGAAGAACTTTCCTTTAGCCAAATCAGTACTGTTTTTAAAGCTAGAACAGAGATGATTAACTTAAATTATAAACCACACAGAAGTGACCTTCGCCCGATATGTAGTTTGTGCAACCGAAATGAAATAGAAAATATTTATCACTTTCTAGCTGTATGCCCAATATTACAAGAAATCCGCAGACTTTATTTTTTAAAGAGCTTTCTTACACTTGAGGATACAAAGCAGATTTTGAATGGTAATTTAGGTTGGAAAACTCTTTGTCACTATATTAATCATGCCTTAGGTTACCGTAACAGTTTTATAGATTTTGTATAAAGAAATGAATGTTATATATTAAAGATAAGGTTTATTTTATTTTATTGTATATTAGGTTAAAAATAATATCATGTTTTTTTAAACTTTTTTTTCTTTTTTTACTTTAACTTTGTCCATTTTTTGAAAAAAACTCGAAATAAGTCAATTTAGGCAGACGGCAATATATGCCATGCAATTATTCTTAGATTTATACTATTGTAAAAATATCGAGAGGTTAAATAAAGAATTTATAATAATAATAATAATAAATATAGCATGGAATCTGCGTAGCAGTGCTACGCTTGTTTTAATTAATCATTTAATTTCAATATATTTAGGTGGAAATTGTAATCAAACTAGTTTTATTTTACAAAACAAATCCACTCTACATAGCATTGAGTTACTTGCATATGAATATGTCGTCGTTCTATTTATATTTTAAAAGCGAAATTAGTACATGTATTTAACACTAAAAGATGATGGCGTATTTTGGCAGCTTTCGGCTGGAACAACATTTTTTGGCCGTTTGTATGAAAATTTCAACCGACTGGCGGTCCATATCTAGTACGTCAATGTAAATTCCATTGTCCATGTTTCCACGTGTAGAAATCGTGTAGAAAATTATGATTTTTGAGGGTGAGAGGGGTAACTTGAAAAGATTTTATAAAGATTGTGTGAAGAAACGCTTGACGTTCTCTTTCGTGTTGCTCTCTTTTTGTAGTGTGCGTGCCAAAATATTGTCGCTTCTTGTAAGTAGTGGTGAAATACACATTATGGAAGGGAGAAATAGGAGATTCTGGGAGATTCACACCAAATATTTCATTTGCCGCCATTTCAAAAAAACAAAAAAAAAACAAATTGAAGAGCGTCGCGTCGTACAACCGTCTCACTTCACAAAAATTCCACCCGCTTGAAGTGAGGCGTCTTCAATTTGAAGACCTGTGTAATCACGAGAATGCTCACCACGCCAGACTCAAATTTCCCAGTCTAAACACGGTCAATAATGTACACGAAGGCTGCCCAACCCCAGGACCGCGGGCCAAAATGTTTCCCGCGAACAAGTTCTAAATATATTAAGATACAAAGATAAAAAAAAAATAAAAAAAGAATGACGAGTTCAAAAACACATCCACACCGTTTTTGAATAACATTTTCCCTAAAATTTTATTTTGCGCTGCACAGCAAGAATAAACAAAAAATACATACGAAAAAATGCACATTAACATCAAACAGACCGAAGGTCCGAAGACAAAACTTAACTTCCAAATTCCATAAAACTACAATATAACAATTGTATAAGCATTTGTCAACTATCCGTAGACGCAACGAGTAACTATTTCTGTATAACACAAAATTTCCCTAGAATTGTTAAATTTCGAAAATTTTCAGTTTTTGTAAAATTGTACAAAATACAATTCGTGTACAAGTCGTGTACAACACGACTAGATAAAACAAAATTTGTTGTATCTTTTATTCTTATATTCTTTCTCACGATATACCATATAGTCATCCATCATCAAGATCGACCTTGCAAGGCCGCACCTGCATTCACTTTCTTTCGTGCCCAAAGCAAAATCAACAACAGCTCCTCATGATGGTTAGGCGAATGAACCTAAGTCACTCACGTGGCTTAATCTATCTTTTGATCATCACTTAGATGACTAGAAGTATATATGGCACTAAACGTAGTTATAGTTGCCTGTGTCATAGCCATTAAGATTACCTTTTCATTTTGTCGTTATACGAGTGTTTGCCACGGCCGACAGCAGCAGCAGTGACGATATTACATTGCATGCTTAAGATCGTTGATCTTCCTCGACTTTTATAAGGGCAAGCATTTTTGTGCAATAGACGGTAATGCATATTAGTGCCAGGAAATGAATGTATTCCGGTATGTGAAGATGAAACCATCTCTTTAAAGCAATGATATGGTGGTCTTGTGTACCATAAGAGCAGCCGTCTAATAGCAAACGATCGTAGTTCCCTAATGACGGCTTTATAATAATATCCTCCACCTCCTTCCATACCTATACTAAAATAATAAAATTGAAGACAATATAATTAAATAGAAGCTCATGTTGTATTGTGTTGTGACGCACCGTCATCGTCGTCGACAAAGACGAAGACGAATCCGCATGTAAACCAAAAGAAACAACCTTTTTGTGTGAAGGAGATTAGTCTTTATAGTGTTAATGCAATTAAATATGGTGGTTTATTTTGAATTTGATACTTTATGGGGTTTTCTGCTCATATAGGTCGGGAATTTTAATGGAAATTGAAAAGTATTAAACCACCAGTAGCATATTTCTTTCGATATAAGATTTATTCTAAGACTTCATTTAAGAAAAACCGTGTGAAGAAATGTTATTATATTGTTATTTGTTTGAGAATTACACTTAGGGAAACAGTAGTGCTCAGTTAAGTCGGTTGCAACTTTTGGCACCACTCTTTTTCACAGGCACTAAATAAGCCCATTTTACCTCGCCCCTATGTAACTGCCAACAAAGTTACGAGCTCTTACATTTCCTGGGGATCAAGGGAAACGAAATAAGGAAAGTTTTTAAAGAGCAACACTTAATATAAATAAAATGCACGACTTAATCGCACAAACTTCCTCATGTAGCAAACTATGGGACTAAAAAATTTAAATTTATTAAATTGTGAAGAAAGTACGAAAAATATCAAAAAATGGCCTATACGTGAGACCAAGTTGTATGGCAGCATAAAACTGTGAATGCCATCTTGTGGTAAATGCTAAGTTTAAAATCTATACTGAATTTAAAAGGAATAGGCTCAGCCGTTATCAAAGCTATGGCCAAATTTCAAAAAACCATCAACACCAAATCTCCGTTATGTGCATTTTAGCCAAAAACCTGAAATGCAGTTATATTAAAAATACTGCAAATAACTATAACGTACACCTAGTTGGTGCACAGACAACCAAACATACGCACATACACACATACTCACATCCGCACAGACAGACAGACGGACTGCATGACAAAACCTAAATTTTTAGGCTTCTCCAGTATCGTAATGTCAGGTTTGATTAAAACCACGAATTTTTTTGTTTGTTCTTGTTGATTCTCATGTTGTAAACTGACCTCGAAAAATGCGTTAGAATGTTTTGTTTTAATTTTTCTTTATCTTTAAATTTGATTTAAATTTTTCTTCACCTATAATAGGTCCTAGGACCTAGAGAAACAAACACCTAAAAATTACTCATACACAGCTGTGCAAAAATACTGATCTAAATTCTCCCTCATATTATTTTATCAATTAAGTATTTTTTTTAAATGGATTATAAAGGCACTGCAACGTGAAAGTTACTGTCAAGAAAATATCTTCAGCGCTACTTTCTTTCGTGGCATGATAAAACATAACAAAAATAAAAAGTTCCTCGTTTCTTAAAAAAAAAACTAGACCTAAGTGTTAGCACTGATAGCTTAGGGTTATGCTAAGGACAAAGACACGCGAAAACCAGTCTCACAATCACAAAACAAACCAGCAAATTAAGAAATAAAAACGCGGAATATCTTAATATGCCCTATGCATGAACCCGTGTGCTAAGGTAAGATCCCTTTTATAGTTTTGCTCAGTTTATGTTTCATTGTATAAAAAACCCCCATGTTTGGAAACAGGAAACTGGGCAACAAAAATACAATTTTAAAATGTTTGTCAGTATTTCTGGCTTTCTGTGTTTTTGTTACAGCTTATCTCGAAATCGGCTGAACCAATTTTGACGCGACTTCTCTTATAGGATAACTAATGTAGTATTAGGTAATTTATGCTATTTTATTTACTCTTTAGGTGGCGCTAGTGTTTCTTTTTTAGAAAATTCTTATTTATGGACCGACCGGAAACGTCTGGACCGTGATGGGATTTTCACGAGCAGATAGTTGATATTTAACTTACCCCAATATAGCACATGGGTTAATTTTTCGAAAATTCTTATTTCTGAACTTTTTAAAAGTCTTCAATTAGTTTTGAACCTGTCCCCTGCGAACTCAAATTTCTTAAAAATAAATATTCTTATGTTTTTATGAGTTAAAATAAATACAGTAGATTCTCGAAAAGATGAACAGATATAAAACGGGCCCTGTTCATATTTTCGGATTTTTCCACTTTTCGAGCTTCGAAAAGAAAAACAGATACCTATAGCTATTTATAAAAAAAAACAATTCTTTTTTGGAAGCTAATAAAACATAACAACTATAAAAAGTTTTTCATAAGAGTTAATAAAAAAGTCTTATTTATTTTTTCACAAAAAAACTGGCCCTAAGTGTTAGCTCTGATAGCTTATTGTTGTGCTTAAGACAATAAGAGAACTAGTTAGAAACGCGAAAATCAGTCTCACAAAGCAAACCCGCAAATTTAGAAATGGGAAGCGCTGAATATCTTAATGCCATATTCATGATCTCGTGTGCTAAGTTAAGAGCCCTTTCATATTTTTGCTCAGTTTATTTTTCATTGTATAAAAACCACCCCATGTTTGAAAACAGAAAATTGGACAGCAACACTACAATTTTAAAAATGTTTGTCTGTCTTTCTGTGTTTTTGTTTCACCTTATCTCGGAAACGGCTGAACCAATTTTGACGCTTGGAAGATCGCTAATGTTGAAGTCCGTAATTTAGGCTATTTTAATTACTTTTTATTGGTTTGTTTGCAAAACACTGGGAAATAAATTTCAATTAATTTTAGATAAAACTTTTCCTCAAATGCAGTTCTGAATGCCTCTGAATTTCATGCAAAGGAATGAGCTTAATGCAAACGCAAAAGTGCAATGACATGCCTTTATCACCCATTAACTAGTTTCATTAATAGTATTTTTCAGTCATGCTATTGCAACTACTTTCTCAACCAAAATATAGAGACATCTCTCAGCCACTTCTGTTTTATGGAACGTTATTACCGTATCATTAAATAATAAAACTTGTAAACGAATTAGTATTCTACCACTAAGTCAATGTGGTGAAAGCAATTAGTCAGCCTCGTTGTTTTAACAATCAAAACTTCAACAAACTTCAGAAGTGCGGAAAAGAGATACAAATCGGAAGCATTTTGTGCAATAAATTAAACTAAGCATAATATGAGTAGCATAAGTAAGTGCATTTATTGTTGCCATTAGTTAGTGCTGTCATTTGGAAACTATATAAGCAGTTCTATTTGCGGCCGGCTAGACAATTGTATTGCTACTCCAAATTAAAAAAGTTTTAATTGATGATTAGTGTATATGACACTGTAAACTCATTATATGTTCGCATCAAACTAACTACTAACATCATTAATGAACACAAAACCTTTAAAGATTGAAAAGAATGAAGATCTACTTAATCGTCAGGAATATAAATGAAATTCGTGTTCCGGGATATAAATGCGGTTTTTGTGGTGCAATTTTGAAGGCGTTCCTGGAAGTATGTTCCTCCATCCATGTTCGAACGACTTAAGGTAGAAGAATAATTTTAGAAAGCAAAAAGAAGTTAATGAGCTAGTTAAAGTTTTCTTCAGTGGTAATAACTTAACGAAAGGAACTGCCAATTAGCTTAACTGTTTTGTCAAAAATTCTAACAAAAGTGATAAGGATCCTTCTGTAACGACTTACTAACTCGTTTAATCCAGATGGAAATTTAAATCATTTTAATTTTACTTATTTCTTAGCCAAGTTTAATACTGTTCGTTCTCAGGAAATAATATAAAAATATAAGAACAAAAAAATGTTTCTGAAAGAAGCAGCAATTAGATAAAATGGATTTTATATGGAAATAAACGAATACAACGAACAATTTAGATCAGGATTAAAGTTTTGAACAACGGAATAATATGGGCTTACTTGTTCATCTTGTATTTGCTTAAGTAAAAAAGAACAAGTCACATTGTGCATAAATGATGCTTTGTTGTCAAGGACTCGTCGTGCTGTATTGTTTCTAAGATTATATTTCAAAAGCTTAGAACAATGCTCAAGCTTCAAATGAATAAATGAATTAACAATAATGATATTATTCACACCAAGAGGTGTGAATAATATCGCACTGAGTCACCTGGGTAGTTCTTTTGAAGTTTGAATCGTCGAGTAGTGCCCCATGGCGTAGTGATTTGTGTGTCGGACTATCACGACGGAAGTCTGGGTTCGAGCCCAGCTTCAAGAGCACCTTGTATTTTTAGGGTCACTGCCTCTTGCGAGGAAGTGACAAATCTTCCAAGAGTATCATGAAAAGTGCATCTCACTTTAGTCGTTCGGATTTGACGAAAAATTGTTGGTTCCCTACAATCCTTTAGAACTAATAACGTACACAAAAGGATTGGTTGAAAGTTGTAAGTCACTAGGCCGTGGTTCTTCGGAGCTGTCAGTGCCACTAAATGTATTTATTTATTTTATGGTCGAACTATGAAATGTTTAGTGGGCTATTACACCTTGCTACTTGAGTCTTGTATCTTTTCAAACACATGTGAGTAAAAAAGAGACTTCCCTTTCGCACTCACATTGAGTTTGAAAAGGTGCAAGCCTCAAGTAGCAAGGTGTAAAACAAACCTTACAGCACGGTCAGTAATTTGAAATGAATCTATAAAAGAGAATTTGTGAAAACAAGGTTGTATGCGTTCATTTGTTTGACGATCAAAACACTTTTTATATTGCCTGAAGACTATATGTGTACGATGACTGACGTCGTTTGACTGACTGACGTGTAACATTCTCTTAAAGCCCTCTTAAGGCCCAACTATAATAGTCGGAAGTAAAAATAAACTTATGTCATAATTCTACGTCAAGTTTCCTTAAGTGGCGTCAATTCCATTTGAGTCCACCATAATGGTCGGATGGTCCCATGTATTTGGCTGGCTGTCAAATTCACGTATAAATGAAGGTTTTTACGTAGTTTTCCTTCAAATGTAGTCAAATAAAAAAAATGTTCTATTATTATACTAAAATTATATTTTAGTTGTAAGATATAACCTATACATTAAATCTCTGTGCAAGCTATGTAATCACAAACCTCACCAAATGTAACGATTTTACTACGAAAATAAAAATATCTATCTATTTACCTAATAAAGAAAATTAAATTCCATTTTTCGGTAGCTTAAGGCTGCCAATGACTTTTCACATCCCCATCTCCCAAGATTCCCTCCAGTTGCCCTATTACAAATGGCGCCCAACGTGGAGACAAGATCCTGAAATTAAAAGTCTCATGCTCTACCCAATGAGCTAGCCGGGCCTTATTTCCACCAATTTTGGTACAATGCTTGGAAGTCCGTTACCAACAATTTTAAAAACAATATTTTTTTTTTCGAAAACTGATTATTTAAAAAAAAAATCAGATTAATTTTGATAAAAATTTATATATATTATTTATTGCCAAGGCGATCTATGGACATAGATAGAGAAAAGTGTTTTTTGAAATGATTTTTTTAAACTAAAATACTTACACCCTAATAAATCTGGACAAAGGTTTTGGCAACTATAGCATTGTAAACTTATATATTTCAGCAGTATAGGCATATAGGAAAACTTGCAACAAGAGCAAGTTTTTGCGAGCTCTTTATATTTTTTATTGAATTCTTGATAAAGTACTGTCAGTTTTGTGTTGCGGATTATTATACTTTACATACACCATCAATGAAAGTTTTTTTTTAAGTTAGGTTATCCCTCTTTATAGAGGGATACTTTACATATCTTCCAAAGCTATGCTCATCGATTAATTGTTGCAGTATATCTATTCTTTTTTTTTATTAAATTCCAACTAACTAATGAAGCATCAATGTTTGTTTTATAGCGCCTCTAGGTTCGTGGTTAAGATGTTGTACACACATATCATTTATTCCGGTAGCTAATAAAACTTGATACTTTAACCGTAGGGTGCCAGTGATAGGCGTCAATACCTTTGAAACCACATTATACCAATATCGATTTGCTATTAACGATGCTCAAGCGTTAGTGGTTTTCACAACTTTTTTTTTTGCTATATCGATAACAATAATAATTAAAAACATGCATGTGGAAGAATAGATTAACGGTTACTTTCGGCCTTCCATAGTTGTGGTGGATGAATTCAGCACGTGAAAACCCAACAGATTGCGTGATTTTTGAAACGATGATATTATTTTATATTTAACGTGTATAGAACGATTAACGATTATAATCAACTTTAGTATGTATGCTCATATTATGCCTCTATTAATAAATTATTTGGTAATACCTAAATAACAGTCTGTCAAATTTATGCCCATAAACAGTTTTGATTTGTTAAATGTTGCAAAGTTGTAGTACTGAAAGTCGTGTTTTTTTTGTACCTTCCTTAGCAAATTGCGGAGTAAAAGGTTAAAACAATATTTTATTCAAGGAACAAAGCAAGTAATTTGACAGGACCTCCAATAAATTCGGAGGAATAAGTCAAATTGATCCTACCTAAGATATAGATATTTAGATATTAAAATCCAGACTCCAGTCGAAGCAATTGATTGCAGCCTGAATATTTTCTAACCGAATTAATTGGCAAAACCTGACAAAAAGTGATGGAAAAAATTTAAAAATCAAAACAGAAATATCCTTGCAATTATAACTATAAAAATTGTTATACTACAATTCGCATAAAAAACTAACATGGTTTTAAAACTATTTTTATATTGACAAAGGTATATTTCAAAGTCGATATGTACTCGAAAGAATATTCTAAGACCAGTTTCGTATTAATTTTTCAAATAACCTATTTAATGCCAAATTCACCAAAAGCATTTTAGTTAACGGATTAATAAAATTTACTGGCATTTTAATTTAAAATGGTGTGCACCAACATTAGGAGGTGAATTTTAAAATATGAGGAAACTGGATGTCAACCCCGGATTTTTATTCACCACACATGGGTCTCTTTCATTAGAGCAAGCAAGAGGAGAGCATATCAAACGGGAAATTTCAACGTTCTCTTTGTCTTGCATTTTTAGGACGCCTTTAAAATTTATTTGGAAAAAAAGGGGACTTTAGTTAATTGGCTCTTTTAAAACTAAAATTGGTTGGTGAAATTGAAAAATGTCATTTTATGATTTAACAACCCAATGAATATTTAAAAGTGTTTGGAGAAACTGACCATAAAACTATCAGTTTTATACACAAACGGCCACTCAATGCATTTCGTGACTGACCCCTTTTAAAAGTAATCGCTTAACCGCTTAACGTATTTATTATGCAATTCATATATTCACACAACTCACATGCGTTCTTTTTTCTCTGAAATATTTAATTTAATATGTACTTCTTCCTTGTTTGTCGGTTTTCATTTTTGTTTTTTCAAAGAAACCCCAAATTAAGTTTAACTCTTCGTCGTTTATTGTGAAATTAAATTAAATTCCAAGAATTATTCAACAGTATAAGTGAGGAAGCAGGGCATGTACCCCAGTTTGATTGAAGTTTTTGCAAAAAGGTCATTCATCTGAAAAGCGCATCTGAAGATACATCTTACATGCTTAAAGAAGTCGTAAATTACAGTCAAGAAGTATTATTAGTTGAACTTATTAACAAAGCATCCTTGTCGTAAAAGTGTTTTTTTTTTTCATAGTTTCTTCGCCGCCAGTTCGTAGACGTTAAGTTGAGTAATATTAGTTTAACACTTTCTTGGTCTACAGATGAATCAACACAAAGTGTTAATTGATTGTCTGACTGCAGAGGAAACATCCTAATTCAACCTGTTTAACTAGAAAACAGTCATAAATTTTGTTCAAGAAGAATAATAATAAGCTGTGGTTGTCTTATGCCATTTTATGTGTCTTACAAATCGTGCTGTTTGTTTCATGGATTTATTCTTTGATAAATTCATAATTTGGGATATTCTGTTTTGTGGAATATTAATAAACTATATATTCTATTATAAGGGCAGTTATAGAATTTCACAGTAAAAGCAGCATGGTTACTTTCATCTCTTAGAGTAATAAATTTATAGAAATTGAATTTGAAATCGTCAAGTATATAGAACTAACTGTTTTGAATTTAAGTCTCACAATTTTTTAGAAGAATGGGAGAAATATTATAGGGGCCAGTATTTATATCGGCTTTTAAGTCAGATAATGTTTTCTCAACTTCTGATAAGGAGGAAGAAGTTTTATATCAGTTTCCATTAGAATACAATAAGTCAATAAGTGCAAGGTTTCAAAATGGTTATAGGTGATATAGAATAGATACTGGATAAGACTTTAATTAGAAGCCAGAAGAGACAAAATCTTAGCTAAGTTGTATACAAATTTGTCCTTTATTTGTTTAATAAATAAAAATGAATACAATAGAAAACTACAGTTCTTTGTTAGCTTGCAGTTTGTAGAGATTCGCCCCAACCTTTTAGGCCAGAAGTTTTAATGCAGACGAACAGTTTTTGATTTCTACTATAACATAATGCTTAAGTAAATTTGGTATTATACTGGATGTAATTTAATAAATTTGGTAATTTTAGTCCTTATACTATACAATCATGATAATGACGGTACAAACATGAATTGTACGCAATCTACCTTGAAGCAGATATCGTGACAAAAATTAGGCTCGGTAGACTCCGGTGGGCAGGCCACCTAGCTCGCATGAGCGAAGAGGAATCTGCTCCGAAAGTTCTTTGTGGTACATTCTATGGCAGGAGACAGCGTGGTAGACCATGCTTGCGCTGGAGAGATGGCGTAGACCAGGACGCCCGGCGTGGGCTCGAGACCGGGATAGATGGAGGGCCTTGTTGAAGGAGGCCAGGACCGGACCCCGGTTGTCGAGCCGATGATGATGATGACGACAGGGTCAGACAAGCTTGTTCTTGTGGCAAGTTACTTTTGTGTTGACGACTGGAAAATTCATTTGACCAGTTTTTTGTGCAAAAAGAAAATTTTTCAGTGTTTTATATTTTAAAATATTTTTTTTTTCAAAAAAATCTTTTGAAAATAAATGTTTGGAATAAAAAAATATTTATATGAAAGAAATCACGGACGGGAAAAATTACATGAAATCTTATTAAAATTGGTTGTTTTTTTTCCGAGAAAAACATAGTTATTGGTATTGGGAAAGAAAACTTTTTCAAAAGTTTGTTTGCAGTATTATTCAGTTTATTATTTGATTATTTAGCAATAGTGTTAAGATATTAAATTTCGTCAAAATCGGTGCTGCCGTTCGTAAAACATAGTCAGAGTAATAAAAACGGTTAACGGTACCGTAAATAAGCTGATTTTGAAAAAAAAAATTAGTCATATAAAATTTTATCGAAATTGATCGTATTATTTCGAGAAAATTGGAATTATCGCTTTTTGGCAAAAAAAACTTTACTTTTTTTCAAAAAAAAAAATTTGCAGGAGATGTTATTAGTTTAGAAGTATGTAGTTTTAGAATATAAAATTTAGTTAAAATAGGTGCAGCTGTTCAGTAACTAATAAAAAAAACGGTACTATGGCAGGTGGCAGGTACCGTTAATAAGCTGAATCTGAAAAAAATATCAGATGAGGGACATCATCATTGGCAACAAATCAGTTATATAAAATTTTACGAAACCGATCATAATTTTTTTCGAGAAAAATAGAATTATCGGTTACGTTTATATGGTAGGTACCGTTATTTTTATACCTAGGTGAAAAATAAAAAAAAGTTCGGGAATATTTCTCTTAAATAGTTTTTACCAAGTTGGAAGAAAATCGGCCCAACCGTTAAGGTTGCAGGTGTCGATACATCCAGACTGTCGATACATCCACACTGTCGGTTTGTTTGTTCCGTCTAATTTCGGAAACGGCTGGACCGATTTTGACGAGACTTTCTAGCTGATGTTGTAAGAAGTAACTAAAGCTATTTTAATTCTCAACCAAATTATGTTGAACCTAATTTCCGATATGATCATTTTAAGCCAAAAATCTGAAATGCAGTCATATTGAGAGCACTACAGGTATGTATAACGTTCACAAAGTTTTATTTATATTATTCACTCGTTAAATCCAGATGTAAATTTAATGCAGATATGAATTATTTATTTTACTCAGTTATTATTTTGCGCTCACAGGAAATAATATACATAACATATAAGAAACAAAAAAGCTATATCTTAAAAAAGCAGCAATTAGCAATTACATCTGGATTTAAGTTTTAAAATAGCGAATATTTTGTTTCTACACAAAACCAATACTTGCCATATTGAGCAAGTAAAAACACCCTATATTTTACTCCTGATGTTTTTAACCAATAACGCGTTATCCAACTTTCTTGTTAACACTTTCCAATTTGTTTTTATAAAAGCAATGTATAACAGGTGAATAGTAAGCAACATCTATTCAACCATTTATAAGCTTATAATAATAATTTATCGTTGTATACTTTTCAAAAATAAGACCTATAGCTACGGTGACCATTCGTCCCGTATTTCCCGGGACAGTCCCGTATTTGAGTAGCTTGTCCCGGGTATTTTTTTAGGAAATACACTACATACAAATGTCCCGTATTCAATTTTCTGGCCCGTATTAGTCCCGTATTTGCGTATTAAATTTTAATATTATGAACCTATATTATTTATACATTGTATTATTTTGCAGAACTCTAAGTTCCGTGCAACTTAATCCTGATGGGGCATATTCATGGTTGTTTTTTAAACTTCAGTTTTGCTTGTCCCCCTACTAAATAGGTACAGTCATTTTCAAATTTTTTTGCATGACTTAGGGCTTGGTTCACAATATCTAAATAAGTTTCATTTAATCTTTTCGGAACTTTTTTTGACAGAAAACAAAAAAACAATACACAGCAAACAACGAATTTAACTGCTTAGTATTTTACTTGAAACTTACTCAGAGACTGTGAAATAGTAAAAGAAAAAAATTTTGCTTTGTGAAATTGTTTATCAATTTGTATTAAATTTTTTTTGTGTAAAACGAAAAACATAAACAATTTACGACTCCAAAAACATAACCTTTAAATTTCTATTTCTATTTGTTTATAACTTTTGAAATATTAAAGATACATTAAAAAAGTTTGGTTAAAAAAGATAAACAATTTTATTTTCTACATATTTGTATTTGGCTAATTTCCTGTAGGACTAACGGTTTTCGAGATCATTGGCTTTAAGACTAGTAAGACTTATTCAAATTCACTGTGCAAATAATTTTGCCAATGACTGGATTTTCTTTTCAGGCAAATAAAAAAAATTATATTGGGTTATAAATCTGCCTGTGGTTACTTTCATTTTTTTCTGTCCCGGGTTCCGCCTTGAAAAATATGGTAACCACACAAAACCAGGGTGCTGCAGGCTGCTAGCTTGTGGGCTTGTCAGATGCGTCTATGAAAAGATAGTTTTAAACCTCCTTTTTTGTAGACGCATGATTGGTTTAAAATATAAATATATTAAAGAAATTGGGTAGAGTTCTGTTTACGGCGTCTTGCTGACGAGCCCACCGTCTGTAGGTATATTAATATTATAATATTTATAACTACTGGGGCTAAACGAATACTGGAGTAAAGGCCAATAAGCTTTTTTTTGTGAAATTCTTTCACTTAAACAAAAAACAAAAACAATAATGATTGGCGGTGGCAGTGGCGGCCATGAAAAACCTTCAAGTCCTGCCAAAATAGTGTTGGTGTGGTGTACCCAGGTTGTTGTTGTCTAATTCAACCACTTCTCAATGTAAATTGAACTATGGACCGCAAACTACGCAGCCTACTGCAGTATATCATCATGCAAACCATCTTTCAAATTCTAATGAATTAATTAATTCTTGACCCGTGTCAAATCTTTCACTCAAATTCCCTTCCTTATCCGTTCAACGAATTGTTCGCAGAATGAAATAACAACAACAGTGTGTTCACTAATAAAATAGATGTCTTTCTTAGTGGATCAATAATCACAAATTGATATGAGATAACATAACCTACAATGGTAGAATTGCGTAGTGCGATGACCATCTGTGGGGGAGGCACAGTTCGATCCGCGGTGCCAGCGAAAATTCAATAACGTGTTTTTCGATTGAATTAAAATTCGAACTTCAATCATTAAATCTACTGCATTCTAATTTTTCAGGAACTTATACAAGTATAAGTATATAAATATAAATTTTAACCATAAAAACGAAAATTAATATTTAAACTTTAATGCAAATTTAATTTTGGAAAATAGGAACTTTTTAAAAATATATATTAAAAAATTATAAAATTAATACAACAACACCTTAAACTTAATAAATAATATTTTTATTAAAAAATAAATTCGATTGTAAATTGTATTTGTCAACATTCAACTGGGGTGCCGCTCTGTAGGCTTGCAATCGATAAGGTCGTCCATTGAAATAGTACTGTCCATTTAACCGTGTCGTCTTCAAATTAGGCAATCCAGTAGGTTGTACATTTTGTACAGAGTTTTGTGGGGCATTTTGCTGAACAGTCTGCCCTCTATTTAGTATAAAATTGGGTGCATAATTTTGTGGTATAATATAATGTGGCTGATTTTGTGGAACATTCTGAGGGATATTTTGTTGTATATTTTGATCCAAATTTTGCAGAAAATTTTGTGGTAGATTTTGAGGAATATGAGTATTTTGAGGAACTTTCGTTGGAATATTTTGTCCAGTCAGAATTACATTTGTTGGTACTGGCTGGTTTGGACCTTTAATTATCGGATTTATTCGCACAGGCTGATAATCGTAGCCAACTCCGGGTATAAAACGATAAGGCATTGGTCCAATCGGAATGTAATATATTTTCGAGTCCTTTTGTGAACTCTTTGGTTTTGCCGTTGCATATTTCTTAAGGTTGAGTGGCTTTGATGATAGTACAAATTCCTTGTAGACATTCTCCATCATCGGACTTTGGAATATTACTTTAGATGATAATGGCAGGTCATTTCTGTTCAAATAAGTTCCTGCCAAACTGACTGTTGTCGAAATTGTTAAAAGGAACAAAGTGTATAAGTTGAGAAACATTCTAAAAAAAAAGAAAAAAATAATAATACATTAGTACATTTGGTTACATCATGAAGAAGAAACACAACAAAACATTTTACAAATGTGGTTTGAGACAAAAAAATCGTTTTGATCTCCGTTTGACAAAAAAATTTTCAAAAAGAAGGCCAACCACTTCCGCAAACTCACTTTATAGCCAGAAAATGTGATGAAACTTATTAACGGTACCTGCCATAGAACCAAAGACAGAGCCTTTCATTAGAAAAATAAATAGAAAAAAGATTTTAAATAAAACCGTTTTTCATACCGACTATATCGTAAATTTATTCACCGTTTTAATGAAACTTGATATTCAGATAGTCCTGTCGTTAGCAAGACGGTGATTTTCCAAAGAGCAAGTTTGTGCGACCTAGTCGTGCTCTTTATTTTTTTAATATTTTTATTATATGATCAAAATTTTGAAAACTCAAAGTATTTAGAGATTTTCTTTACAATTGCAATTAATTAATTAGTACAGGGTCGGAGTTGCTATATTTGGAAATTTATAGGAACTAGTTAATTTCAGTTCACTTTACATCGCCTGTTTAAAGGACAAACCCTAAAGTTTTGTATCAATTTCATATGATTTTTTACAATTGTTTTTTTTATAATTTTTTTTAGAATTTTGTGTGTGTCTTCTTGAGTAAAACCGATGAAAAACAACTTGATGGATCGTTGAAGTTATGTTTTTGGGACGCCCAAAATACAGCTAGTTTCCAGCTGTCAATTTCCAGAGTCTATATAAAATCTGGTAATTTTGACATTTAATTTGTCTCTCGGAATATTTCAGGTAACAGTCAAACATGACATTACCATGATAGAGAAGACGAAAAAAGTATATCTGGCAATTCTTTCTGCCTGTCTGGATGTATGTTTGACATTGACACCTGCAGCCCGGTTCAGCCGATTTCCTTCAAACTTGGCACAAGCCATTTTTATAGAAGACATTTTTTTTAATTTTTGACTAAGATATAATCATAACGGTACCTACCATATAAGCGTAACCGATAATTCCATTTTTCTCAAACAAGTACGGGCTTATTTACGATATATGTCATATAGAACCGCGTTTTATATTAGACCGACTATCTTTTGAACGAGTGAACTGATTTTAACGACATATAAAAATTTTTTAAAACATTTGCCTTTATTGAAAAAAAATTGAAAAAAGTAATTTTTGCAAAAGTTTTTTTTTAAACCAATACCTTATTCTATGTTTTTCGAAAAAATACGATCAATTTCGATAAAATTGTATATGAGCGATTTGTTGCCATAGGCATTTGTTTTTCAGAATCAACTTTTTAACGGTAATTGTCGTAGAACCGTTTTTTTTATTACACCGACTATCTTTCAAACGAGTGCACGGATTTCGACTAAATTTAATATTCTAAAACTAATGCTTTCCCTAAATAATAGATATACTGCAAATTTGTTTTTAAGTTATTTTATTCCAAAAAGCCGACAATTCTAATTTTCTCGAAAGAAAAATTTTTAAAATTTTATATGAAGTATTTGAATCTGCTTATCAACGGTACCTATCTGTCATAGAATCTCTTGTTCTTACGCAGAATATATTTTTAACGGCTGCACCGATTTGAACGAAATTTAATATAATAAATATGAAATAAAATATTTTTTGAAAAACACCGATAGTTGTTTCCAACGTTGATGTTTATCATAGGTTTTTTTTTTTAAATAATTTTTTGAAAAAAAAAGTGCGACACAGTCATACCCTTTATTATTTTACGAAATGAATCAGCTACCTCATATACCTATAATTTCAAATGGTCTCAGTGTTGGCACTGACTACGCACGCATATTATTATGACTATGATAAATATGAAAGAACAAAGAAATTAATATATTTGCAATCTATGAAAAATAGTCCTCTCCTATTATATTGTATTATTTCAAAGCGATTTAATCCACTTCATGAGCTCTATTTCTCGCCACTTAAGTTTCTCACAATATGGAAATTCATATAAATTATGATCTTTTAGGAATAGAACTACTAAATATACTTAAGTTCATTACTCCTAAACAATAATCATAAGCCATTGTTCTTACATTGAAATTTTAATCATCCATCTAATCCGCCGAAAAATATTTTTCTAAACAAATTTATTTATTTATTTTATCTTTACAAAAAGAAGATTTATCTTAAGACTTTAATTTAATTATACATATTTCTTTGAAGTTGACAGACTTGTGTCGTAAGTTATAATCTTTGATCTTTATAAAGATGACTGTGACAATTATGAGATGAAAAATCTAAATTGAATAACACGAGCTTATAGAAATTTGTCATTCGTTATTTTGAATGGCTATAAAGATGTTAAATGATTGATATGTGGCAATCTGTCTATAGAAGTGTAAAATGTTTTTAATATAAATTTATGTAGGTAGTTAAGTTAAAATGTGTGCCAATGTTATATGTGTAGGCATTTCATCTTTTCGTCAAAAGAAAGTCAACATTAATTATTTGTAAATTGGGAATTCCCATATTAAAAAAATATAAAACAAAGCTTTATTTAAATAACATGATTGAATAAAATTTTTGTTATTGGCGCCAACGCACCTTTTGTTCTTTTAAAAATTAAACTCAATTGATTAGTCAACAGAACAAAATAAAATGAAAGTGGTTTTTAATGGTATAGGTTTGGGATTAAATGACGTATATAATTTGCATTATTGCTGACACAGATTTAAATAAGAATGGCTTTCTTTTAATAATTGAAGGTATTTAAAATGAAAAATGTTTATTTTGTATTTAAAGCTGTACTCAATCATATTGGCATCTTGGTCCACTTATGCGTAGTTGCACCAAAATACACATGAAAAGCATCAGAGTTATAAACAACATTTATGTAGCCATATGTTGAATATATATCAGTTTGCGAAAAATTCACTCAATTTTAAAATAGATTATTAATTAAAAGACAGCATTTAAAGCATTTTCGGTACCCAGGAATCTAATGTGGATTGGTTTATCTACTTAATACTCGTGCTTTATCTACTTAATACAGTGCAAATTACTTAATAGGTAAGTAATTTGCACTGTGTTATTATGTGGTGAAAATTAGTACCCTCAGCCATTTTGCATTCACTCGCTAATGTCTAATATATGATTATACAAAAAGAACTTGATTATTCGGGAACATACAACATATAGTTAATTCGATTTTGAAGTGCATATGTATCTCATTTTAATTACTTGTGAAATTTCAAATAGAATAAATTATTTTAGTTAATAATTTGTGGTTTGACGAAACCGTAATTATTGCATGATGCGAGGCAGACCTCTTTTACTAAAATTAGAATGATAACGAATAACGAATAAGCAGTAATAAAATATGTTCAACTAATAAAAATACTCATTGGAACTGATAAATTAAATTGAACATTTCATGGTTCTACCAAAATACACTAAAAATCATTTTAGTTATTAAAGTATAAGAATGTTTATAGACATGTATTTTTTTTACATTTTTTTGTATATATAAATTGATATTATTATGCTTAATTATTTTTTTTAATACTTATAAAAATACGGATAAATGCAAATAATAATGCATTCATATATTTTAACCAGAATGCATTAGAAATGTCGTTTTTCTCACACGCTCTGCCAACATCAGTGCGATGTTGTGATGGTTTGCCTATATCAGTGATTCTGAAATGCCACATTTCATGATTTTCTAATATTTGAATGAAAAATACAGAAATCTGTTTTATAATTATATGTATTATAGCAAACCAAAAAAAGCAAATTTAAACTTCAAAACTTTGCAAGCAATTACTGACTGTTTCAGATACTAATTTCGTGCAAAAAGAGAGTTAAGTGAACCAGTAATCAATTGTTATTACAAGTTACAACATTATTCCCTGATAAAGCACAGTATAGCAACAGACTTGTCAAGCTGGGCATTTAGTTAAAAATTCTGCAGTGCCATTTGTGCAGGTATAGTCGGTTTTAATTTCAAATTACGCTTGCAGAATCCATAGTTTTTTTTTAAATGCTTGTTCTTTATTAAAATTTGTCTCTTGTCATAATTCTGTCGGGCATATGGTGACGTCGGAAAAATTTCGTTTTGGATGGTAATCGTAAAATCCTTTACGACTATTTCTCGGTTTGCTATAGGGAATAATTTTTTGAAATGGATACGATAAGATTTCTGGTTGAAATTTTCACACATTTTTCGCAGAGAATGAATTGTTTGTTTGCAAAATTTTAACGAATTCAATTTGGTTTGTTTGTTTGTTTTTTTTTTTTTTTCTTATCTTACAAGCTGAAGATAGGTAGAAAATGTTAAGTTTCTTATTTTTGTTGTGAAGTTTTATCCGTGATTAAAATAACAAACCAAAAAAAATAACAGTATTTTTTCCTGAAAAAGAAACACTTGCGAAAACTATTTTGTAATCATACAGATAAGTCGCTGTCTTTGTTTGGATGTTTGAAAAGATTAAGCTGTCACCAAAGTGTGCTTTAAATCACCTATTTCAAATCGAAATTTAGTTTTTTTTTTGTAGTTAGGCAGATAGGAATTGTTTTATAAAACAATTTGCTTAAATTTCTAGGTAAAAATGTTTGGTAAAAATTTTAAAATGTCAATATGAAAAAAATTGGTGTTTAATGAAACATCAGTTCATCGATAAGTTTTACCTTTGATGCTTCTACACAAACTATATCGTTAACACGCCATAGATAAAACAGTCCAAAACAAAATCGCCCAAATGTCGAAAAAACATTTTCGTGTTTTTGGGCGATTTGATATTAGGTATGTCAAAAAAGTAATTTTGGGTGATTTTACATTCCACATACATATTTCGCAACACCCAACTTTTTTGGCAATTTGACAAATCGCCAAAAATAAAGGCCATAAAAAACAAATTTGAAACAATAATTCAATAAGTCCACTAAAATAGTGTACATTTTTCTACTTAGTTGGAAAACAAAATATTTTCTTTTAAAATCATTATGTTAAATCGTCTAAAATAAATATTATTATATATGAGCGATTATTTTTAAGTGATTTGACATAATGTGAGATAGGCCAAAAAGAAAAAAATGACAAATCGTCTAAAATGTATTTCGACTTAAATTTATATATATTTTAGTTTTTTTTTTTTGGTATTAATTTATAAATTCTGACAAAATACCCATTTAATGAGGGCAATTTGACATCTTAGGATTTTAGATATAATGTCAGTCAATAACGCCCAATATTGGTGTTGGATGATTTAACATGGTGCCGATACATCGATATCAATATCAATTTTTTGTATAGTATTTATGAAAAAACATTCTTGGATAACAACGTGATAATAATTTTCAAGCAGAATCAAAACAATACCGACATTTTGTCAAACAAAAAGAAAATGATGCGGAAATGTTTTTCGGCTTACAAAATTTACACTTTTTTTCATGATTTACACTTTTCTTCATTTTTTCCATAAGTCAAATGAAGAAAACAATTTATTATTTAATTTATAAAAATCAGGCTTTTGAAACGAAATCGATTATAGAATTTGAGTACTTTTAGTATGAAACGGGCGGCGAATCAAATTTCAATATTGAAATCCATGTGGTTTTTCATAAATAAATAAATTAAATGACCGATCTAACAACTAATGTGAATCCTTAATTAACACGATACTATTTATTCTCCCCTGCTGGTTGTCAATTGTCAATAATGGTAGTTGATGATAAAAAAATTGAAATTTGATTAAAGAACTGATGATCGACTTTTCACTGATGATAATTATCAATTTTTATATCACATTGGTCAGATGTATTATCAATGATAAAAAATTACATAAATTGAATTATAAATCTTCAAATTTAAATTTTTATAAATTAAAAATATTGATAATTGACACAGGTTATTTCAAATTATTTCTTTCTTTCAATAAAAAAAATATTTTATTTTTAAATCACAAAATTTTAAATTTAAAGAAATCAAACTACATACATAAATATTATTTTTATAAAATGTTCACTTATACTCACTTTGAAAAAATAATAAAAAATAATACGCTCGAAGATGTATATACAAAAAAGTAACAATTTATTTAAACAATTAACAAGTAACGAAATCACACAACCCGATTAAGACAAAACAAACAGCCGACTATTATGCAGCTGCCAACTGCGAACACCTCGAACTTCGTCAAATAAATGATAGCACTGCTCTGCATTTTTATTTTTTTCAAAACGAAAAATCTTTCAATACCACTCATCTCCTTCTCTGAAGACTTCCGAGAGTTCGTAGTAGTAAAAAAAAATAAATTAAATAAAAATGAAAACAAAAAAAGATACAAGCTCCAACTCCATCCAAAGAAGGTGACTCTTGTAATATACTCACCTTTCTTCTATTTGTTTTTTTTTTTTTTTTTTTTGCCATTCATTATGGTTTTTTTTTTTTTTCTTTTGATTCCTCATTACTTTTCAGCACTGTTGTGCACTGTAGATACGAATTTTAAGTTAGTGACGAAGAACGTTGGTTTTAGTTAGTATGTGGTAGGTACTACCACCTGAACTTGAATGGGGAAAAAGATACATTCGCCTGATGATGGTGGAATGCCTGGTATGTATCTTAGCGGTCGACCGATTATCACACATGAGCAAATCTGCATAGGCATTGCGCTGCTGCACTGCACTGATTCCGGAAAGAGAGTTATCAAATGTCTGAGCTTGCCTTCCCCCCTTTCTTGTGACCATGACAAGGGTATAGACAAAAATGAAGGTTATTTTGGCCGAAATTACTGCGCATGGGTAGCATCATGAGCATCACATTGCTTTGTTTGTTAGCTGTTCTGAAGGTTGGTCATTGGGCCGGCTAATAGCTGTCTTCTTGCTACCGCTATACAACTTCTGTCGTCATCATATTAGTTGATGTTGGGTATAAGTATAAAAATATGATGAGGTTCTTGACAGCCAGTGCGGAATATGATACTGCGTGTAGAGCTGTCAGTATGAAATATAGATGTTTATTCTTTTGACTCGATGCAACACTGTCGATGACGAGGAACTGACAATATGACGAGTTAAACCAAGTGGTTAACCTGTCTTGTTGTAGCTTGTGGTTTTCAAGGTGTTTTAGTCATTTTGTTTTTCTGGTGGAAAATAATATTTTCAGTGTGAAAATGGATTTTTAACTGTTTTATGAACATTCCATGAGTGCAATCTTTGAAGCATTGGAATATATGGTATTTTTAATGAAATGAAAAATGAGACACCTGATGAACATTGGAAAATATATCATAAGCAATAAATTTACCCAAATAAACCTTGAATATTCATTTATAATAAAAAATTATATACGGTCGTCTGACGGAAATTCAATTAGTGGAAACAATTGCGTTAACATCAGCAACAGCATTTTGTCATCTTCTAACTAACTAACATATTATGCATATATAAGCTTCAAGCTTTATAGAAGATTATCATCAACTTAGTGGCCCATAGGCAACATCTGTCTTTGTACATCAAGGTTAAGAATTTATAAACAACTGTTTTTAAATTCTTATAGAAATGCTTATAATTCGGAACAATAAATATGAAGGCCGTAACCATAAAAGGTTTCCAAGGGGTTTATTTCCAATTTTTTTTTACTTAGATCTTTAAAAATGTAATAAGAATTTAATCAATAATTGACTTGAAAAATAGAACATGAAAACAGTGTTGGGTTATTTTACTGGTTGTAGGAAGAATTAGCGTAAATTTTTTTAGCGCGGTTGATTTATCAGGATGTCATGTTAGTTTGACATCTAAATAAAATATTGGAAAGATTTAGAAAAACAGGGGACGACGGACGCTTTAAAACTAAGCGCTCAGAACTTAACACCAAAGCGGAGCGGTTGCAATCTCACTCTGACAAAACCAGTATTTGACGTATCTGGAAACTGGAAGGGTTATTTAACCGATTTATAACTATTCCGGACCAATCAGGGCTATATAGATAAACTAATTATGTAACCGGAAATAAGGTCAGGACTCCCGGAGGTTTTAAAAAAACAACTATTATTTTTTTTGTGCACCTCTGTGCTACGTTTTATTCATAACTCAAACTTAATTCTACCTTATCAAATACTTTATATGTTATTTATTGCTTAGTCATGAGAATGAAAATGAATTCGTTTTATGGAAATTGCTGATGGCATTAAAGTGACAAAAAGAAATAATTATGAAATTGAATTTAGAGAATTGCTGATGGCATTGAAATGACAAAAAGAAATAATTATGAAATTGAAATTAGAGAATTGATGATGGCATTGAAATGAACTGGACAATGACCTGAGTCGATGTGAGTGCATCTTGGGGTTAGGTATGTAACTCCTCCCCTCTAAGAATGGAGCGACGGCCAGAGGAACTGTTTTGTAGTTCCGGTGCCAGGAGCGATGATTTTTACAGGTGTAATTGGGGTATTTGCTGATGTGTCCGGAGCGATGATTTTTATGGGTATGGATTCTGTAGGTTGTTTTATAATAGGAATATTGAATGATGTTTTTGATGATCTATGAAGTTTGATTAGGTAGATTGATAAGATAAGTACAATCAGACCGAATATTATAATTGTGTTGAGCATCAGTATGTTTGTTTGTGAGGTTCTGGTGTGTAAAGTTTTAATCAGTTCCATATTTTGAAAATGGAAAGACTGAAGTTTTTGTAGATTCGGAGTTTGTATGATTGATGATGAATTTATAAGGTTTAATTGTGATGGAAAAATGTGGACATCCTCCCAGTATATTTGTGAGTTGCTGTCGTAAATAATTTGGTTAATTTCGATTGTACAGTTTTCAAAATGTATGAGTTGCGTTCCTCTGAGTTTTTGGTTGTTTGGTTCACAGGTTGTTGTAATGGATGTTTCGGGAATGTTGATTACTAATATGTAGTTATGTTCTGGTTGCACGATGTCAGCTTTGTATGGTTCTTCTTTGAGGTCACAGTTGGCTGGTAAGTTTTTGAGAAGATTAGCGATGCAGGTATCATTTGGGTTTGGCTGGTATTTCTTTGCTTCCTTGCACAAGTATGTCCCTTCAATTTTTTGGCATTTTTCGTCAAAGTAAAATATTTGTTTAGGGTTGGATAGGGCGTAAGGTTTTGTAATTATTGTTTTAGTATTATTTATGGGAAGAGGAATAATGTGAAAAAAGGAAAATGTTTCGGTAGATATTTGGGGAATTTTTATATTAAATATTACGTTAGTGTGGTTATAGTAGGCTTGTAGATCTAGGAGCTCGTAAATTTGTTCATCTGAATTTATCTGTATGGATTTATTTTCGAAAATCTTGTAGATAAAGTCAAGTTCTTCAGAGTTCAATATTTGCTTTGAAATAACGTTAAGTCTAGCGAGAATAATAGCTTCAGCTATATTTGTAAGATGACTGTTTAGCAGATCTATATTGTAATTGATTTGATTCAAGTATTGTGTGTATCTAATAGCATTTTCTTGTATTTTAAATTTTGTGTTTATTTGATTTCGCGAATATCTTAAGTAACCTTCAATAATTTCTTGCTGCTTATTTATATGGTCGGTAATGTTATTAAATCTCTCAGTCATTTGGTTGTTAGCCTTTGTTACTCTATTTACCTTGTCTACTACTGTTGCTTGATTTCTTGATAACTGTTCGATCTGTTCATTTAGATGAAGGGCATCATCCGCATCCATATTTCCCGTTATGCTTTTAATTACAGAGCCTAGCCCGTTTATAATGCCTCTTTTTGGTCTGAATTTTGGCATTAATGTCTTAAGTTTAATTTTTACTTCTTGAATTTTGACGTTTAAGACTGTTAAAGAATCTTTGAATTCATCTAAATTTTTGAATGCTGCTAGTGCATTTGTTATTTTTTCTATGTTGGTTTGGTATGATTCTAATTTAACTACATGTACAAAGTTGTCATAATCCCTTATAGATTTGCCTATACCTAGTTTCATGGGAAGTATTCCTATGTTGTTATTAAGGTCCTGTATCTCCATTTTCTGTCCGTGGGATATGGTCGTCATCATTATTGTTGTTGCTATGAATCTGAAATTTACGTTTATGTTTTATTTTTGATTTATGAAGTTTTTTATCATCACTAGTAATAACTGTAACTTTATTGTTTGATTTAATTTTATGTTTACTAAATCTTGGTGTGAGTTTATTTCTTCGGAATTCTTTTCTATATATAATTGAATTTTCTTTAAGATCTACTGCATCCTTCCTATTTTGATTAATATGTTCAATGTTTTTAGATACTATTTTTTCTAATCTTTCTTTTATAGTAGGGAATAGTTTTTCTTGAAATTCGTTAAGTTTTTGTAAATACTCATGTTCGTTATTAAACGCTATTTCTTTGTCAAACTTATAAGTCCTACCGTAAAAAATCTCATATGGAGTATAATTCGTAGCGGAGTGTATGGAATTATTGTATGTTATTAAAGTTTCGTTTAAAATAGAGCTATGATCTCTTTCTTTTCTTTTGTTGTAGATTATCCTGTATATTTCAGTAAGTGTTGAATGTAATCGTTCAACTGGGCTATTGCTACTAGATTGTTGAAAAGATGTTATGTGCAAGTTAATGTTATACTGAGCACAAAAGTCTTTAAAAATTATTGCAGTGAATTCAGATCCTTGATCTGATATAAGGTGGTTAGGTATGCCGTGAAGGCTGATGAAATGCTTAATAGACCTGATTATGTTAAGGCTATTCTGAACTGCGAGTGTATATGCTGCTGCAAATTTTGAGAATTTGTCGATTATTGTTAAAATTTTCTTGTTGTTTATGCTATATACATCAACGTGAATTATTTCTAATGGTTTCTTGGGAGTTGGTGGAATCTCATGTTTAATTTTTGGGGGGTTTCGGTCATATTTTAAGAGTTGACAGGTTTCGCAATTGTTTATTATTTTTGTAATTTTCATTTTCATATAGGGGAAAAAATATTTTCTTTTTAAATGGAGGAATGATTCGTTTATTCCTCTGTGGTTATTGTTGTTATGGTAGTCGATTATGATTTTGTCTTGTTCGTCGTTGTCTATTATGTCCGTTAGTATGTCGGTACACCGGATTAGTTTGAATGTTGTGCTGTTAGAGAAAAATTTTTTGTAAACGTCTTGAACAATTTTGAATGTTTCATCATCTGTGAATATTCCACAGCATTTATTTGGAGGTAATTGTTGTTTAAGAATTTCCGTAATGTTATTTTCCGAAAATGTTTGTTTGTAGACTGTTTTTCTAAGTTTGTTTTTGAATAACATCTCGATTTTCGGCGACTTGTCTCTATCATTTTTTTTTAAAATTAGTTGTATGTTAAATTCATTCAATGGTTTTTCAGAAATATATATATGGTCATTTAAATTTTCCTCTGCTGAGTGAATGGTATCAGCTAAACTTTCGTTCAAATTTACTTCGACTTTATTGTTTGGTGGTTCTGTTCGAATTCGACTTAGAGCGTCTGCGTTCAAATTTAGTTTACCCTTTTTGTATATTATTTCATAATCGAACTCTTCTAATTTTAAACGCCATCTGATTAATTTGGAGTTTGGGTCTTTAAGACTCATAAGCCATTGCAAGGGTTTATGGTCGGTAACAATTTTGAATTTCTGTCCGAAAAGGTAAGGTCGAAAGTATTTGGTTGCCCAAACAATAGCCAATAATTCCTTTTCGATAGTGGAATAATTGGTCTCTGTGTCGGTTAATGTCCGACTTGCGTAACAGATAGGTTTATCACTACCTATATTGCCTTGAGATAAAACCGCACCTAGTGCAAAGTTACTTGCATCAGTGGTCAGTACGAATGGTTTGGAAAAATCAGGATATTGCAGAATTGGGTCATTAATTAAAAGATCTTTACACATTTCAAATGCTTTGACGTATTTTTCGTTTAAGTCGATAGTCTTACCTTTTTTGAGGCATTCTGTTATTGGTTTTGTAAGTTTTGCAAAATCTCGTATGAACTTTCGGTAATAGCCAAGGAGGCCTAAAAAGGATTTAATTTCTTTTTGGGTTCGAGGTATTGGGAAGTTTTGAATTGCCGAGATTTTGTCAGGATTTGGTTTAACACCTTCGCTTGTCACAATATGACCTAGAAAAGCTACTTCTTTACGGAGAAATTCAGATTTGTCTAGTTGGATTTTAAAATTAGCTTCTCTTAGCCTGTCGAAAACTTTCTTTAGATTTTCCGTGTGTTCTTGCAGTGACGTCGAAAAGATGATAATATCATCCAAGTAAACAAGGCAGATTTTTCCTTGCAGATCTCTAAGAAGGTTGTCCATGACTCTTTGAAAGGTCGAAGGGGCATTCTTCAAGCCAAAGGGCATTCTCAAATACTCGTAGTGCCCGCTCTCTACAGTGAACGCAGTTTTTCCAACGTCTTTTGGATTCATCTCGATCTGGTGAAATCCGCTAGCAAGATCAAGTGTTGTAAAATACATACTTTTGCCAAGTTTATCTAAAACATCTGTAATATTTGGTAAAGGATATTTATCGTTCACTGTTTTTTCATTCAGTTTACGATAGTCAATTACGAGTCGCCATTTAATTTTTCCACTGGCGTCCTTTTTCTTTGGGACTATCCATATTGGAGAGCTCCAAGGCGAATAGCTTGGTCTTATTACACCTTGTTCAAGCATTTGTTTTATTTGGGTTTGGACTTCTTGTTTATGAATATGGGGGTATCTATATGTCTTTGAGTATATTGGAATATCATCGTTGGTAGTGATATTATGTTTTAATTTATTAGTGAAAGTTAGTTTTTGTCCATCTTTGAAGAAAATGTCCTCGTAAGATCGACATAGCTTGTAAATTGTTTTCTTTTCTTCGGTATTTAAGTGAGAAGTTCGAATAAGGTCTGTAATGTCGTCGGAAGATATAGGTTTTGAAATTGGATTGTTGTGATCAATCTCTAAGTTGTTCAGTTCGTAGAAATCTTGATTAATGAATTTTGTGACTTTGAGGGGTTGTTCTAAAAAGAGTGTTTTGTTTGAATATGATTTATTGATAACTATTACGTTTGCGTACCATTTAATTGTAGTATAAATACCTTCTGGAATGTATAATTGAGGTGAAATATGTGTTCTGTTAATAAAAATTTCTCCATCTTCAATATCGACTGGTAAATTAACAATCGTTTTTGAATTTCCCGAAAGGATATATTTTTGGGATATAAAATTAGGCTTGAGTTCGAGAGGTAATTTTGAATTTTGAGTGATTAAAAGTTTATTTACTAGATCGATGTTTGCTCCTAATGTAGTGAGAGTGTCAAGTCCTAGTAGACCATCAAAGTATCCATGAAATCGGAATGCCAGAAATCTGGTCTCTCCAGGTTGGTTGAATTCTAAAAAATTAGGGAGACGAACCTCTTTGTGTATTTTGTGTGTATTAAGTATGGTTTTTATAGTAGTGGGTTCAATAGAAATAAGATCGTCAGGATTTATGAACTCAGGGTTAATAAATGAAGTGGTGGCTCCTGTGTCTATTAGGAATTTTAGTGGTCGGCCAAATGGTGAGGAAATATTTATATAAGGAAGAGTTGTACCGTGTTTATTTATATCTATGTATCCAATTGGTCTGCCGGGGCAGGTATGTGAAAATTTTCGTCATCTAGTTCATGCATTGTGTCCAATAAGTCAAGATCTTGTTGATCAGGAAAGTGGTTATAATCATAATAAGAGTCTAGTTCTTGAAAGTTGCTTGCTACGATAGGGGGGTCTTCGTAAGAAGGGTTGTCTGGAATAACCACATTATGCAGTTCCTGTCTTTGTTTAAAGTTTTGAAATTGGTTTGGTTTAACGAAATTAGATGAGGATGGCTGGGTTAGACGAGTTAGCCTAGTAGAACCGAGTTCCATTGGTTCTGAGGGTCTTTGTTGATTTGATTGCTGGGGTTGCTGATTATAACGTTGAAAAGGTTGGTGTTGTTGGGGTTGTGGTTGAATAAAGGCTTGTTGTTGAAATTGTTGTTGGATAGGTTGTTGTTGAAATGTTTGGTGAGGGTAGCGTTGTTGGTAAGATGTTGGTTGTTGTGGCGGAAAGAATTGTTGTTTAGAGAATTGTTGATGAGGGAAATTTTGCCTATTTACCTGGTTTTGATAAAATGAATTTTTTTGTGAATGGGGTGTATAATATGTATTTTGTGTATGGTAATTTTTAGAGGGTTGAACTGTATTGTATCTTTGTCTTTCTTGTGCATATGAAATGTTCTGCTCTTTAACGCAAAATGAAAAAGCTTCCGGTAATGAAACTGGTTTCATTGCTCGGATGGTGGAACCAAGAGGTTCTTTTAAACCAACTAGAAATGTGTTGAGGCACATTTCTTCATACAAAACATTTTTTGCTCTTATGACATTTAAATCTGTGTCATGTACTTTGATATGGTTGCTGATAGCAGCGAAGATTTCGATGATTTTGCTATAGAATTGTTCTATAGTGCTGTTATATTGTTTAAGGTTGTGAAGATCACGAATGAGAGAAGTTTCATTTCTTTTATCGCTATAGTGCAACACTAGGTTACTACGTATTGCTGTCCAGGAGAGTGGAGTGCCATACATGTTTAATATTTCATTAGCAGGGCCAATGATTTTGTTCCGGATGGCTCGGAGGAGTATTTTCCCTTGGATAGTGCCATCCGATCCAGTGATTAATGTTAGAATTTCTTCTACATTTTGAATAAATTCGAAAAGAAGTCTAGGGTTACCGTCGAATTTAGGTAAATCTTTAATTGCGTCAGGTACCCTTAGTGTTTGAAAAACATCTGAATCGTTTTCACTATGATCTTCGTTGTTAGGCATATTTTTTATTTTTATTGTTTTGCTACTTAAATCACTATTTTTTTCAGTATTTTGTATTTCTATTGTAAGGTTGCTTAAGCTATTATTTATTTCTTCTAATGTTACTTGTATTTTTTCTTGATCGATTTTTAATTGTTCTCCTAAAGTTATGTTACTGTTAAAGCAACTATTTTCTTCGTCTGAACTACTTATATCTATACTATTGGAGTGTATGTCAAAATAATTCGGGAGTCTCCTTGACCTATACATGGATTAGGATACAGGAAAGGAATTAGTTTTACTTTTTGACTTACATGCAACTATAAATTGGGCAGGTAGTGCTCATTTTTCACCGCAAATAAATTATTCTTTAACTTCACTGATTGTTGTAAGGATTCTCTATCTTCACTTCACTGATTGTTGTTATGTAAAGTTATTTCCTGTACGTAATCACACGAATTTTTTTTTTTTTTTTTTTATTAAGGTTCTAAACTAAAGTGTTGAAACACACCAAATAATTATTTCACTCCGCCAATTAGCCGTTGGCTTACAATTTTTGTCCCGATATCCCGTCGAGGTTTTGTAACGTGAGATAATTTCTTGTGTTTTAGTTCTTTATCCACAACACTTTTCCGAGGGTTTTTTTTTTTTATTTATATTTTTTTCAATAATCCGTTGATATAAATCGATTTATTTTTTCAATAATCCGTTGACATAAACCGATACAAAATTTTTACACTCGAAAAATGTGTGCAAAGATACTCCTACGAACGACTGCGCCAAATAAGGTCAGGACTCCCGGAGGTTTTAAAAAAACAACTATTATTTTTTTTGTGCACCTCTGTGCTACGTTTTATTCATAACTCAAACTTAATTCTACCTTATCAAATACTTTATATGTTATTTATTGCTTAGTCATGAGAATGAAAATGAATTCGTTTTATGGAAATTGCTGATGGCATTAAAGTGACAAAAAGAAATAATTATGAAATTGAATTTAGAGAATTGCTGATGGCATTGAAATGACAAAAAGAAATAATTATGAAATTGAAATTAGAGAATTGATGATGGCATTGAAATGAACTGGACAATGACCTGAGTCGATGTGAGTGCATCTTGGGGTTAGGTATGTAACTCCGGCGACGTCTTAACAGAAATTGTTGTTTTAATTTTAGAAATTAAAACAAAAATTTCCTATCAATATTTTAAAATTGCTTTGAATATTATTGTTTCTCACATACGTAAAGCAATTGGCAACCATAGCATTAAAAACTAAAATATTTCCAAGCTTTCCACAAGAGCAAGTTCGTGCAATCCAGTCATGCCTTTTATTGTTTATCAAATTCGTATATCCAATTTAAACATACATATATTTAAAAAAAAAAAGTAATATTTGTCTACGCCTTTTGAGTTATAAAATTTTGTTAAAATCCATTTAGTCGTTAACTGAATTTGAATTTTAACTGGTTAAAAAGTCTGACGTGCGAAAGTTTTCGTTAAAAGTCGCCACCAGTGACTAGTGAAAAATGTCGTAAGTCGCAATATCAAATTCTAGCACATATTTACAGCTTCAGTAAAATATTTATTCCTATAAGGGAATCCGACGAATGAGTTGAAGGGAGTCTTTACTCACTTTCGGTAAATTTGCTATTAGCGAATCCGCAAGCCATACGCAGGAATAAATATCGGTAACTTTGTTCGTAAATTTGGTACTGAAAACGAAATGCATCCGCACCACTTCCGCACTCCATACAAATGTTGGAAAAGCAAATCCGCAGTATATTTGATGCGGAAGCGGATGAAAGTGATTTGTATGCAAACAAAAAAATGCAAAATAAATTGTTTGCATTTTTTGAGTTGCTCTGGCAACCCTTTTCTAGCTTGATAATGTTATGGCAGTTTTACATTATTTTTTTAAACGTTTCAAACTACATTTTAGTGAAAAAAAAAAATTCGTCCCAAAATAACTTATATCTTTGTATCTTTGGTTTCCGGCCATTTCCGATAGCCATAATTGTCATAAATGGCCATTGAAGCAATAACTGGACAAAAATTCAGTCGCAACAAAATAATGTCCCAAAACCGGTCGCTTGCTCTCCTACTATTAGTATTGTTTTATTTATTTTGCCTTTATCTGTATTGTATATTATATTTTACATTTATTTCCCCCTTGAAATACTTTTGTGACTACGACTTTGTTAAATGTCAAATATTATGAAATGAGCTTGACGATCCTACTCAATGATCACTGAGTAAACAATATAATAAATCATAAGTGTTTATAATATATGTATAACTGAAGGTTCGACTACCTAAATAGCACATCATGATGTCTTACACGTTCTTTAACACTTTTTGTAGATGTTTTGATTATAATGACTTCCGAAATTATAAACGGAATTGCACTGATACTATTATGCACCATCAAGTCGCACATACTTGATGGATGGTAATTGACTAATTCTGTATTTTAAATCACTGACAAAAATTATGAAATAAAATGTAAGACTCGATTGATTTTTTTTTTAAATCCTTCTAAAATTTAAATGCAGGCCAGTGCAAGTAAAGTAAAACGTTTACTTGTGATTTGGAAAAACATCCTTCTACTGCTTGGTTCCGGCACACCCTTGCAGTTTGGTTCTTTTCTGTAGTTTTTCCTTTCCTGTGAAGCTGTTGTTAATTCAAACATATATTGGACAGAAAATCAATCGAAGAATTATTTGCTCAGTGAGCAAGAACTTTTTTATCTGGTCTTCGGACTGTCATGTTCGGGGTTTTTATACACTTCTTCGAGTGTTGGTTTTTTGCTCCATTCCACTCTTAGTCCAACAAAATTAGACAACAATTGGCAAAATTCATCTTGTTTCAATGGAAAAAAATACAACTTATATGGGTTACGTATTCGATACCGACCAACACCCATCATGAGTCCATCAAAACATAATTTCATTACTTTGCTATTCCCACGGGAAGCAAAAGTCGTTAACTTTTTGAATGCACTCGCATTCTTAGTATTTCGTAACTTAAAACCTATTTTAAGTTTCCCATGTAAAAATGCAGTTGCAATAAAAAGAATTAAGGTGTTTAATGCTGAGACAGAAAGTTAATAAACGGAATGAAATAATAAAATGTATATTGATTTTTAGTTAAGAGTAGACAGGCAACCAATAAAGTTCTTCAAATTAAATTCGTGTGTTTTTTTTTAAACGTTTTTCGCCGAGAAAAAAACGTATTTTATAAACACCAATGATGTGTAATTCTAAAAAAAATAAATATCAAAAAAAAATATAAAAAAAAAAAGAAATTACGTTGTTTTATTTTTTAATTTTTAAAATATAGTAAAACAACATCAGATAAGTTTTCTCGGGCTTAAATGGTTGCATATGTATTTGTATGAATGCATAACTGCCCTTTATTGATTTATAGTATGAGCAAACGATGTTTCGAGCAATGAGAGGAAAAGATATTCATGTAAATTTGATAACAATTAATCAAAGTGTTGGCATTTTAATTAATAAGATGTCTAAAAAACCTTGACAAATATATATTATTTGATTAAAGAAAAGTTCATTAATCACAATAATCGTAATCGAAGAACGTAATGGTTTCTATATGACTTGAGTCGGAAATAATTTTTTTTTTACAGAATGGGTTGGGAAAAGTGTGGAATTGTAAGAACAATGTCAATGTTATAGTAAACTGAAATCCCTGGATGAATGTAAAACAAATGTTTTTAAGTAGTATAATTTTAATAACAATATATTTAATAACCTTTTGGCGTGAATTTTAATATTTATTTTAGAATTAAAAGTAATCACATCTAACCACTGCATGATTTCCTCAAATCATCAATGGTTTTCTCAAAGCACAAATCTAGTAAATTTACTAACCCCTTTACCCCGGTAAAGATCGATATAAGTTTATCTACTTATGTATATTAAGTTAAAATGTGATATATGCTATTAGCACGTCAACATAAAAAAAATCAGCAAAAAGAAATACGTCAGTCAAACGATTCATCTTGATTTAAACTTTTAACTAATTCCACAACTTGCTAATTTTTCATTCACCTAGTTTTATTTTCTCAAAGTTGCAAATAGGTATCTGAAAATATATTCTCATCTAATTTAAACAACCGATATGAAGATAAATTCGGCAATGAATATTCAAAAAAAAGCGAAAGTTAAGATACATAGATTCTCTTCGGATTGTCTTAATTGCGAACTCACAAGGTAAAGGGTTTGCATTTGCAGTCAATGTTATATGTTTTATTCAGATAAGACATCTTTATTGCTATTAACCATCTTGCAAAGATGAGTTTTTCTTGTTACCTGTTGTAGTTATTTATAATCGTAATAAAACAATTCAAATCTTTTGTTATGGATCATCAACAAAATCTGTTGGTTTTATTAACGAATTCTTATAATTGTAGGTTTGCACGATTGACCGACGACAGCGAGCCAGCGCTTAGAGCACGGCTAGGGACAATTAATTAAATTGTGAGCATGTTCATTTAATGGAGCAATAAATTATGGAGACTAACAAGACAACCACAATACTGTACAAAGTTGACAGCTTCAGTGGTGTGAGTTTAATAAATCGAAGAAATATGTAGAGTTTTTTCTTGAGATTATTTTATAAATAGCAAGTTTTTAAATCGAGACTTTAAATATTCTTATAGGATGTTTTTCAATTAATTTGATATACATGTAGAGTGTCCCACACCTTGTAATCACCACTTTAAACGTAAAAAACTTAAGAAATAATTTTTTTCATTGTGTTTCGTTTCGGTAAATATTTTTAACTGGCATATTGTTCCGTTTATTTTAAGTGGCTCTATCTCTATTGCCAAACTCCGACTGATTCTCAAAATTCATCTCATATTAATGACGAAAAAAATTAGTTGAATGAATTCTCAGAATTCTTGAAATCGATTTAATAAAATCCACAACTGGGCCATGCGAACTTGTTATTTAAGCAGTAATTTATATGAATATCTATTTTTCCTGGAAATTGGTTGATTATACAATGAAAAGTGTTAAAACCTTTTTTGTATAAAATAATACCTACAAGCAACAGTTTTTCCCTTAACATTTTTTTGCGAAATTATCATAGTTTATGAGAAATTTGCAAAAAAAACTGAAAAAAAACGACCCTTTTATCCGAAGATGCCAAAGAACGATACTTATTTTATACCAATTATCTCTTAAACGACTCCACCAATTTTGACGAAACTTTATATTCTAAAAATTCAGTTTAGTTTGAAAGTATTTCCTTAAAAGTGGTATTTTTTAAATTCCAAAAATTTGGCAAAAGTGATTTTTTGTCAACGGTGATGTCTTTCATCTTAATTTTTATTCCGAAAAAGGTAGTTTTTATACCAATTATCTTTTAAACGGCTACACCGATTTTGACTAAATTTTATATTCTAAAAGTTCTTCTAAGATTGTTTAATAAAACAATTTTTTTGAAAAAAGTACCTAATTGAAAAAAATATCGAAAAACAAAAAAATCAATTTTTCTTTCACAAAATACGATTGGTTTTGATACAATTTTATACCAGTGATGAGAGAATCGTATTAGGCGAGTTCATGGAAGTAAAATACATTTTAAAGTGTCTGATAAAACTGAAATGATAAATTTTGTATCACAACTGCAAAGTTTGAAAGATCCGAAATTGGTGTCTGATTGCTTCTTTACACCCAACACGATGGAGTTGTAGTCGGGCGTATCATATTCTATTCGTGCTCGACCGTGTTGGGTCATCATAATCATCGCAGCGGGTGAAAATCTTCAGACTGATAAAAATCCTTATCAATTGTTATTTAAAATTTGATTTTTATTAATATGAGTAATGCGCACGAAATTCGAATGGAATTCGCCTAATAATTTTAATTTCAAATATGAACTCAATATAATACCTATACTTCCCTCATTTGAAATAATGCAACATAGAAACGGTTGCTTGCATTCCCCTAGTTATATATGCTTTAATTTTTTTTGTACTTGCATAATCAATATCCTCAAGGATACGCACTCAAGGGTGAAAAATAACACTACATCAGCAGGACAGCAGAGAGAAAAAAAAACCATTTGAAGTTCATTTCAGTTTATTCTTCGTAAAATCTTTCAAATTTAATTTTTTTAGAAAAAATACATACATACATATAGACAGATAAAAATATAAATATGATTTCGGATTGTGACTCTCATCTTAGCGGATGTGATGATGAAATAGTGGAATTTGAAAATATAACTGTTAAATTAAGTATTTCCGATACACAAGTTGTCGCCCAAATTTATCCAAATTGTATGACAATCGAGGAAGTGAAAAAAGATATCGCAAGAAAATTTGAAGTTGATTCGAAATTACTTATTATATGTCAATGTGGAAAAGTTTTGAGCAATGAATGCAAACTTTACGATGCTGAAAAGAATGAATTTGGTATCTATGAACTGTCATTGGCTATAAGTGAATGTGATGAGAATGAAACCACACCTATTTTGAACTTGGATATTTATTACAAGTAAGTATGTAGATTGAATTCGTTTCTATGTTTAACATACGTAGGGGCTTTAAAGTATAAGTATTAGGTTTTGTGGATCTTAAATTCCATCAGCTGCATTATCTCTGGTTTTATTTTCATAACGTTAGTTATGAAAATTCCGCATATACACTAGGTTTGATTTAAATAGGATTTGATTGTTGCCACAAATAATATCCGACTGTCGTAATACAAGTCAAAATATTTTATGCGGAGTTAAAAAAAAAATTTAATGGCGTTGAACAAGTCACACTCTGGGGAAGACAAAATGTCTACAACGCGAAGCAGTCATTCAGATTTTACTGGAGTTTCTTCCAAGCCTGATACCCAAATGCTAGTCTTCAAAGAAAAGCATACGTTGCTTTGGGATTAAATAACAGCTTGTATTCTTGCTAGCATTTTTCTCTTGATCCTGATTCTTTTTTTATTTAATGACAGTTTCAAGTTTATCGAAGAGTAACTGCTATACGTCAATGAATTGCACTAAAAGTTTGATGAGTGTGTATCTGCAAAAATCTTTGTTTACTTTTATTTATAGAATTTAATATTTGTTCTTCTGGTTATAGTCTAAGACCTCGTGACAAAAATAATTACGTCATTTGACAATTAGTCGTATTATTATTTCCCAGCACGTGTGATAAATAATCCGGAATTCTGCCAAGCCTCCAGTAGTGGGTGTGGCCACCACGCACTTTTAAAGGTGTTAAAAATTGTATGGGGCTTGTATGGGAAAATTTTGTCGTTGCAAACTAATAATGGGATCTTATAAAGGGACAAAATACAAGCATATTTTACTGCATAATGTTAACATAAAATAAACTTTATTTTTTAGAAAATTGCCCCTCCCGTTGAAATGAGGGGAGATAGATAGAAGGGATGGTAGGCTTCCCGATTACATATCACACTTGTTGGTAGATAATATTTTGGGCTAATTATTTCTCGTTATCAAAAGACGTAAGCTCTCCGTCTATTATACGATTTATTTAGATTTAATAATCAATTTGCCTACTTTGATTTTGATGAAATATTATAAAACTTTATTAAGATGTGTTAAATCAGAGCATGGCACACCAAGTGAACATGCAATGTGATTTTTTCACTGACTAGAACTGTTAAGTTTTGTTTACTTATTTTTAATTTAAATATAATTTAGTTATTAAAAAAAAACAATGTTTTACTAAAAAACTGATTTTGAATCCCTGTTTCACTGTGTACCATGTACACCAATTGTCCACAGTGGATTACTTGAGAACTTTAATTTAAAATAATTATTTCACTATTTGAAATTTGTGCCAATATTAAACAAAAAACATTGAAAAGCTGTAAATAAAATTTCATGGCTACTGTTATAAATGCGAGCTCTACGGTACAAGAAGTAAAAATTATACCAGTGTTGGCTCCGTTACCCTACTTCCCATGGAGCAGCGTTTTCATATGCCAACTACTAATCGTTAACGGCTACACAGATTTTGTAAAAATTTGTTATTCGAGTAGAACTGCTATGCTTAATAAATGCTAAAAAATAACACCTGATGAAAAACGTAATAGTCTCGGTTGAACCGCACCTGATAATATAACCGATCGCAAACGACAAACGGACAAAAATGTGCAAGTGTGCACATCGATACCTACATTATTATGTATTTTTACCTGCTCAATAGGGCAAGTATTGGTTTCGTGTAAAAAAAAAATCGAGGTTTTAATCAAACCTGACATTACGATGATAGAGAAGCCCAAAAAAGTAGGTTTCGTCATGCCGTCCGCCGGATAACGGGTACCTCATATGTAACAGTTTTAGTCTTTTCAAATTTTCTCTTTTTTGAACAAAAGCCAAATCCCAGCCAGTCAAACGTATGTATAACTTCAGACTAGAAGTAACAAGAAAACAAGGAAAACAATATCTTCTTTTCAGGGCACGACTGGGTCGCACAAACTTGCTCTCGTGGCAAGTTACCTGAGAGTTTAAAGTACCAACGGAATAATACGAAAAAATCGTATGAATTTTTTCAAAAGTTTTAAAACCATATCTTACAAAGATTCAAACCAAAATCAAAGTATGCAAAGAATTTTTTTTTATAAATGTGAGCTTATGAAATTTTTTTTTCAAAATTGTTGGACCGATTTTTTCAAAATACTTTTTCGAAAACTTTTTTCTAAAAAAAATTGAAATTGCAGGTCTTTTAAACTTAATTTATTACACCTTAAAACTAAATTTCATAAGAGTCCGTCAACGGGTTTTTGAAATATTGAATTTAGAAAAACAGATTTTTAAAAATTATTTAAAACTTAATACAAAATTGAAATTTGTTTTGATGCCATGCTGTTCAATTCAATTAAGAATAGTTACGAAGTTAGAGCCGTTTTCGAAAAAAATGAGGTTTTCGATAACCGTTATATGGCAGGTAGCGTTATTTTGGACTAACAGTGACCTACAAAAAAGCTCTGGGCGTATTATCCTAAAAACCATACCTACCAAATTTGATGTAAATCGGCTTACCCGATATGCTGTAGGTGCAGAGACAGACAGAAAGACCGTTAGACCGACAGACCGACACACCAACAGACCGACAGACCAACAGACCGACAGACAGAATTGCCGGACCCACTTTTTTCGTCTTGTCTATCATCGTAATGTCATGTTTGATTGTTATCTCAAAACTTTTTTTTTGCACGAATCGAAGACTTGCCTTATAGAACCTATAATCGCAAGTAAAAATCCAATTATCTGGTGTATCAGTAAGTGAAGACGCCGCGCAAATGGCAAGAGTTCGAGCCGACTGAACAGGCTCGCTACTTAATGCTATTCTACCCCGGCCAAAAGATGTATCATTTACCGTTAATACCAATAAGATCTTCCTTAGTATTTAGAAATTACTATTAAGTGCTACCAAATATTAGGTGTTTATTATAAGTAAATCAAAAGTATTTAGTCAAACGCCTTTTTTCATTCGCAATTTGTCAATTAATTTTTGTTTGAACCCTTTAGTAAATCTCGACTCCCTGACTTCATTACGGTGCATATACCAGCCGAGGACACTAACGATGGGAACAGCAAAGATATAGTCGTAGAGATAGAAAATCAAGCTATAACGAAACCATTTATCGGTGGCTATAGAGACAAATTAACTGGTAAATTAATCTCCTTCATCATTTAATTACTTTTTTTTTTTTTAATTCCAATTAATCATCTCAGGCATAGAGTATCATGATGCATTCACACTAACTGGGCCCAACTTCCAGAAATTTAAAATGAACGATCTAGCCACACGAATAACACAGACCAGGGAACTGAAAGTGAAATTAAATGTAAGTAACAAGTGCATCCGACTTGCAATTTGCAATGGATTCACAAAAGAGTAAATTTTATGCAACAATGTAGATAGTTCACAATCGACCTTGTCTATAAATAACTTTCAGGATACAACAGCAAATCAATCAACACAGTCATTCGGTGATGCTTCGAATATAATTTTCGTATCTTCTGCAACAGACTTTGTCATCATTCCAAGGAAGTATCAGACTTATGCCCAGAAAATGAAGCGTGAAAATCGACTGGCGAAGATTGTTTTAATTCAAAGAAATTTACGAAGATATCTATTATGGCGCTTCATCAAGCGATGTGCAGCCGAATATCGGTAAGATGATGATGTGCTTTTGCAGTAAACAAAAGAAAAAACTGATCAAAACAAAAGAGCTGAGCAACGAACTTGAAATTATTTTCAGAAATATTGTGGCTAATCGTACGGAAGTCGAACGGAAGATCAACGAAACTGAAGTCAAAAAACGTATCTACCGTGAAAGCGCTGTGAAAAATTTCCCTCATACTAAGGAAGACTTTGGTTTGTTGTATGCTCATGTTGAGAAATGGAAGCAGGCAGAGGTAAATTTTATTTATTTAAGATTATTATCTATCTTATTATTTTTACTGTTTTTTCGTTTATGATTTCTCTTAAAATAGATGAAACGAATTGCAAATATGTATTCAGGTGCACCTAGACTGGCAGAAATTAATATTTTATTGGATAAAGAAATTCAATTACTAAACGGAATTGAAAGACAACGTACGGTTGTTAGGAAGGCTTTTAAAGATTTCCGAGAAAATCAGTTACTACAGAAAATGGGTGAACCCATTAAGTGGGTAGGATATAAAGGTAAATTTTTGGATGTTTTATTCAATGTTCAGTTTTTATTCTATAAACGTTTCGTTTGGCTAAACTTGGATTTTTGTCTGCGTTATTTACAATTATTCTTTTCTTGATGTGGTTTATATCTTATAAAAGAAAATCATGCATACTTTTTATATGCATTTCAGACAAAGTTATAGAAATGGATTTGATACGCACACAGCGTGTACGATTTTTGGCTGAAGTATTTAAAGATCTTAAAAAAGAATTTTCGTTGGAAAAACGACTAGATCTTCTTAATTCTGTTGACAAACTTCTAAAGGATGAAAAGGATTTTCCACAAGTTGCAGAGGTAAAGTTATTCTTATTAGTTTCATTTAATTTTTGTTTTAGTCCTTAAGTGAAGTCTTTGCTGACTATAACTTAGTCGAGATTTTATAGAAAAAATAGAGGTTCAGGGAAAAATTGAACCAGGTAGAGCATTTCAGATTCGTGCTGTGCGGTTAAAGAAAGAATTTCTGTACTGAATAGTATAAGTAATAAGAAGAGGGCTATGGATGTAGATGGATGGAAATTTTGGGTGAATATAGTCTTAATGGAGGAAATTTTTATATATAATATATATAAAAAAAAATATAAAAAAAACTTCAAATAATAAGTACAATTTTTGTTTTCAAAATTCAATGTTAGTTTTTAATTAAAACCAGAAAAAGGATGCTGAAGTGTCTTGAACTTTTTGAGAAAATTAAAAATTGAAAATTTAATTATGCATTTTACGAAAAATACGTTTTGAGATAACAATCAAACAATTACATTACGATTGTAGAGAAGACGAAAAAAGTATTTCCGGAAATTCTGTCTGGCTGTCTGGATGTATCGAAACATATAGCCTTAACGGTTAAGCCGATTTTCTTTAAACTTGGTACATAGTTTTGTCTTATAGAAATATCCCCGGACTTTTTTTTATTTTTGACCTAGGTATTAAAATAACGGTACCTACCATATAAGAATGACCGATAATTCTATTTCACGAAAAACATAGTATTAATATTGATAACATTTTATATGACTGATTTGTTGTCAATAATGATATGTCTGATGTCTTTCATCTAAATTTTTTTCCGAACAAGCTTATCAACCAAACCTGCCATAGAACAATACTTTTTTTAAAGCAATTATCTTTTAAACGGCTCCACCGATTTTGACTAAGTTTTATAACCAACAAATTCTCCTAAACCTATTAATGAGGTGATATTGCAAAAACTAATTTAAAAAAAAAACTGAAAATTAAATTTTTTTCTAAAAAATATAAGTGATTTGTTGCAATCCATGATGTACTTCATCTTAAATTTTTATTACATGGAATAATTTTTTTAAAACAAAAACAAAAGTTGAAAAAGTAAAACACAGAAAATCTTTTCTCAATAAAACTATAGTCAGATGAATTTCCCAGTTGTTAACACGAAGGGTGCCACAAGAGTCAAGATTTTAAAATTTCCACATTTTACTGGTCGGTATAAAAAAAATGGTCGACATTTTAACGTCATGATCGATATAAATCGACATTTTACTCAGTCAACTTTTGTCGATAATTTTCGTACGTAAACCTAAACTTAAGCATTGGTATATAAATATAGTTGAGATTATTTGGAGTATTTTAAACGTTTTGTCCGTATTTCAAAAGTTGATAATGGCAGCTATCATTATTTAAAGAATAAAGGTTTGGATCGAATTTGCACTCAGTTCCTTTTCTATTAGAAAACCCTTTATTATTAAATTATTTTACTAGGGCATAACGTACAAAATACTTTTAAAAATAGTACCTACATATATATTTTCTTTTCAGTTGCATGACCTTATTGACCGTGAAAAAAATCTCCTGATATTCACAAAACACTGCGATGTTAGTATCTTAAGACAGAGATTTCTCATTATATTCTTGGATTTAATTAAATTCAACAAGGAAGGCAAAACTGCAAGTAAGTTTTAATCTCATAATTTATTATAAATTAAATGACACATAATATCATAATTTATCATTCATAAATAATTTTATTCAGAAATTCAAAAGCGTATGTGTGATTGTTGCAAACAAGTTAAGTCGATTTCTGAATTTGCTTTGAGGACGAGACAGACTGGAGATGACACTTGTCAAGTTTGTTTTTCTCTCAAGGTAAAGCATATACTTCCATGGGTGGGCGAAATTTAAAAGACCGTTAAGCTCATCGACTGGATCGTTACAAAAATAATCAAAACTTATTTTATTTTTAGACTGCCGTTGCTGACAACACTGTATATAAGGCTATCCTGCGTTCCATCCAACGCGAAGAACGCAAACACCGATCGTTGGCTTCTTATGCATTTATACTTCAGGATGATGATGTTCGATTTATTGTCGATAAAATTTGGCATCGTCATTCGATTCTTAGCAAGGAGAATGACATTAATTATTTAAGGTTAAGAAAATTTAAACGAAGAATCTTATAAAAATTTTAAGTTTATGATTCATTTAAAGGCTTCCCAGATGGATTAAGAGCGATGATTGGTCACCATGGAATTGTATATGTTTGACTGAGACCGAAGCTAGGAATCATAATATTTTGAAGGATTTAAGAACTGTTTATGATGAACAAATGGTGCTGGACATAACGAATAGACATCTTTTAGCAAAGAACGCTTTTAAGAAGTTACAAGATGTCGAAAATGATTTCGTTGAAAGCGGTCAATGGTGGGAGGCTGGCATCAAGACGAAGGTGGTTTAAAGAGGTCATGTCGAATCATTAAATTAGATACACTATTTTTAATTGAACAGAAAATATAGCACTTTGTATGTGGTCATGTCATTTAGATAGACATGTGTAATAATAAATATTAAAATAATTCATTTGAAATAATGTTTTCTTTCAGATCCGAAACAATTATTTAATTTTACGATCCGTTGATAAAACTTTATGAAAACTATACAAAATTTGAAAAATTTGAAAAACTTGTTTCTCCCAAGAAATAATTTTAAGCCGGAGCTCAAAAATAACTGCTATTAAAAAATAACTTTAATGATAATGTGGCTAGAGTTTCTATAGTACCTAACTTTACGAAATGGCAAATTATCTGAGGGCTTAGCAAACAAAAAAATTAATTAAAACAAACCAAAAACATATTATGAAATTTTATTTAAAGTGCTAAATCCATATCTACAGAAGATTCAAACCAAAATCAACATGGAAAGATTCTTCGGTAAAAATGAGTAAACTTGTTTGATGAAAATCAAGTTCGTACTTCAAGTTGAAGTCTTGTGGGACATGTTATTTTTTTATTTTACGTTTTTATTAAACCAAGTAAATCATTTCGATCGTGCAATATTAACTGACTTTGGTTTGTTTAAAAAATTATATCCGGAATTGCTCATGGTTAATAATTTAATAATACAAAAAAGACTTCACAAGATAGATATAAATAAAGTTTCTAGATTTATTTGAATTTAAGAATTTAGTGCGTGTGTTGCGAGTTAGTCGTCTCCGGTGGAGGAGAACTGGAGAAGAACCGATAAAAAAATATATCGATTACTTCGAAAAATTACGAAAGACGATGGAATATTTTATTAAAGATTTCTTAAACTAATTTTAACGTCATGACTGTGTTTTCTTTCTTTTCGTATATATGTATAAGCTGACCCGCCAGGCGTTCAACACTACAAGAGTGGCTTCCAATATATAACGGCTGAAGCGGATATTTGGTCGATAGTAGACGGTGTGAGCACGACTGACCAGCCACCAACTCCAGCAGCACTTTTGTTTTAGAGTTTTAATTGTTGCCCTCATTTACTTAAGGTCAAATGGCTGTAATTTACCATTTCAAATAATTCATTCTATCGGTGGTAACCATACAGACATAACTTTGGGGAAGCTTTCCATACCTTTCTTCTATCAACTTTTCTTGTGATTGCCGCTTTTTGATTTTAAATTATTTCCTAGCGAAACTTCCTCGCTTAAACAGGCTCTTAGTAATCCCCATTCGTATTATGACTGAAAATAAGTTAGTGGTATTCGAGTGTCTCACATCCAGTTAAAGAAATGTATAAATTCTTATGGATTCAGAAAAGGAAGACTGCAGTTTTGCTACTACAATGTAGCAAAACATGATCATAGCTTAAGACGTCTGTTGGTAGTCTTCATTCAATAACAAAACCACACCCGAACGGTATCTGCACTTACTTATTAGCCCCTATTGCGGTTGTCGATTAGCAATTGCAAAAGCAACGATCATCACCGTCGATCTATCTCTATTGTGTCTATATTGATCGATAATATTTTGTGTAACTTGATCGCGTTGTAATTGAATAGTGAATTAATTTTTTTTTGCTCGCCGGGAAGTTATCCAAACTCCAAATATGTCGTATTAGATTTGCATGGCGTTAACTTAGTAACCAAACTTAGGAGCTCTTTCGTTGCATTTTATTTTTGAGCAATTAAAATTTTAAAAATATTTAAATCAAACTTTAACTTTCATAATATGCCGGTACGATGACAAATATATCCTTTAAGTCCAAAACTTACGACTCTGCGTATTGAGAATGACTAAAATAATATATTTGAAATTATTAAAGTAAAAAATCAAATTAGTGAACAGAAAAACAATTTCTGATTTGTGGTTTATGTTTTCAAATTTTAACATTACATTAAAAATAATTACAATACACTCTGTTAGTTGTTTTGTATGCCTCCTGTGGTCATTGATATCCTTTTTAACCAACAAGAACTTATTGATTTAATTTGTTACTCTTATAATTGATTTAAATTTCCCTTCCAAATACTGCACTCGTTTCAGGAGTTTGTCACTTATACTAAATTCATTGTACGGCACCGGCAACACCTTGTGACCACTCTTCTCTAAACAATCAAAGCTCAACTTTGTAATGCCACTCACTGATCGATGTGGTCCATGGCAGATATCATGAAAATCAACTAACATAATAGCTACTCTGTAAAAATAAAATACATACAAATTAAACCAGTGCTAAATTTGTTAAACTAAGAACGCTTACTTGATAGCATTTGTATTTTCTTTGTCCAATGGCAAGGGATTCCTTTTGGCATCGAATGCGCACAGAGCATCTGAAATTGTTGTTCAAATATTTTTGTTATCAATATAATTTTTTGTTTAAATTCTTCCAACCAATTAGAAATCCCATTTTTGTATCAACTTGATGCTGAACATGATTACTTGATGGCAGTAGACTTTTTAAAGCGTCCAACATTGCATTAAGTTGAATTTGTTTGGTTTTTGAGTGTACGATTTTCAAATCAAAGACTTGACTTCCTTCCTTTAAACTAGCACCTTTTTTATTTTCTGCAAGGGTTTTGGAAATGATATTCAAATTGAGGAGTTTCATTTTGGAATTTGGCGTCAAACCGGACATTTCGTTTGATAACTCTTCGATGAATTGTTCACTGTAAATTAAATTATTGTTGAAATGAATTTGTTCGATTTTTTTGCTTTTACCTCAGCACAGAATCAAGGTGAGAAGGTTCTGCAAAGTTCAGCAATCCTAACGCCCAAACATGATTTAACCAATCAAATTTCTTCGTGAAGTCCTCCTTGACTAGGCTTTTGAGAAGATTTGAGCGTATCTCATCGGATGATGTGCTTTGAAAGTTTAAGATTGCCGAAGTAATAAAGTACGCACTTAAATCTTGTGGCCGGCAGATGTCAGAATTTTTGAGTACCCATTCTGTGAGGGATTCCAAAATATCTAAAATAAAAATATAAGATAAAATACGGTTTTATTTATTATAACAATTTTGTACTACGAAAATTAAACTAAAGTATTGAATAAATGGAATGGTACAAATTTCAATGATGTAAAATGGAGCTAAGTATGTTGATATATTGAGAATCCGTTGCTTATCGGATCCTCATTCATCATTCTTTTGATGAACCTACCATAAATTGTGTAACATAATCTAATTGATCCATCTTAAAAACCGTTCGTTGAGAAAGTTATTTTAAAACAAACAGATATGAGTCAGAAAATATATTGCCCGCGAGCCGCGAGTAAGGAAATGTATCTTTATTCGCAAAAGAAAAACTGATACTGACATTCGGTAATTCGGAAGATCAGCTTCTTTATCATCAGCTTCTAACCTGTTTCAACGAATATTTTCAAACAGTTAATCCTATAATCCAGTCAGAAAATTTTAGTGTGCGAAAGTGAACGGAAACTGAACTTGGATTGTGGTGCTGTGATTTTATTAGTTTTGATGTATTTGCAGAAGCACGAGAATCGGAAGCAACAAAAAAAAAAAATAAGTAATATTATAACAGTTTTTTAATCGCTCAAGGACAATACTACAAAAATTTTCTTAGCAAATTGTTCTTATGTGCAATCGTCAAGAATTTTGAATTGGAGATTAAGATGTATGGTACAGAACAGAATTTTGGAGACAGCTTTGGTGTTACTTGTTCTTGAACTGGGTGGAAGATCCTCTTATATAACATCCACATCTCATCATCCAAATGTATCAATATAATCACCAGCTAATCTGCAAAATATGGTCGGAGGAAAGCATGCCCGATGAATGGAACCTCAGCATTGTTTGCCCGATCCTGAAGAAAGGCGATCCTCTGGACTGCACCAACTACAGAGGCATTAGTCTCCTTAACATTGCATTCAAGATCTTTTCTGCCATACTATGTGAACGTTCGAAGCCATTCGTCATATCAGTGCGGCTTTAGGCCAGGAAAGTCTACCACCGACCAAATATTCGCACTACGGCAGATCTTTGAAAAAACCCAGGAATTTCAAATCGATACCCACAATCTTTTCATGAGTATTGAGAGGGAAGCCAAGAAGATCAAGAAAAGACCAAATTTATGCTGTCAACAAGAAAGGACACCCAACGCACAAAACATCACCATAACTTTAACGTCGTAAAAGACTTTGTGTATTTAGGTACCGCTATCAACTCAGTGAATAACACCAGTGCTGAGATTCAACGAAAAATTACTCTTGCCAATCGCTGTTTCTTTGGGCTAAGAAGGCAACTAAAGAGCAAAGCCCTCTCTCGAGCAACTAAAGGGTCCTTTAATAAGACACTTATCATCCTTATTTATGGTGCAGAATCATAGACATTACTAAGGGTGGATGAAAACGCTTTAGGCTGCTTTGAAAGAAAAATTCTCCGTGTGATCTATGGTTCTATCTGCGTAAATGGGGAATGCAGAAGAAGATATAATAAATTAATAATAAACTTTACGGGCTGTACAGCGACTCTGACCTTGTCACAAAAGTGAAAAGCCAAAGAGTAAGGTGGCTCGGTCACATAGAGCGAATGGACACCAATACTCCGGCCCGAATGGCCTTTGAAACCAAGCCGTTGGTTGATGGCCTGGTCCACTCCGGACTGTAGCACTATCTTAAGTAAGTAAGTATCAATATAATCAAGTGTGATGATAAAATTGTCTGCGAACATCGCATCATTGGTAAGTTAAATGAGTTGAAATTTCCGAAGAGCCAAACAAAGGAAAAAGAGCAAATGAAATTATCTCTCTGGATGTATCTGAACCCATGCGAACAATAACTTTCAGTGGAAACAAATATTTCATTGCTATCACTGATGATAACTTTCCTTTTAAGGTGTTATCTGTCAAGTCCAAAACATAAATTACTATTGTAATCAATACATACGTTGCTGCCTTTGTCAACTACATTCGGAAGAAAGCCATCTGTTATACGCATGGATAATAGCCTAGCTAATAGCGGAAAAAATTGTGCAGAATTGAACGGTCGGAGAAGAAGGCCTTATTGCAGCTTATCTTCAGAATAGATTGCTAAGCAGCAGCGTTGAGTAAACTACATTAGAATTGATTAAAGGAGAGAAAGCTTTCAAGGTTTTAAAGAATAATTCAAACCAAATCCAGAACCATCAAACTACAGCTGGTGTTTCAAAGTTCCCAGCAAACTGTTGGCAAAGGAAAAATCAGTACTTACAGGTGCAAGGTTATATAGAGAGGAGACTAATGAAACATTTGCCTTAATGATACAAAATGAGACTATTCGAAGTCTTCTGGTTGTGGCTGCATTAAGAGGATTCCACGTATGTCATTTGAAATTCAAGAATGCATACCTTAATGGTTATATCGAAGATTTATATGAAACAGCCATAAAAACAGTAAAATTGGATTTTAAGCTGGGCGATGCTGAACAAGGTTTTTGTTCAGCAAAGAAAAGGGTACAACAACACAAACACTTATTTACGTCGAGGAAAAAGTTGAAACTAAATGTGCCAGCAGATTGCAAAAATTATCCAAATTCCGGCTCAGTTGTAAATTGTAAGATTTGGAGTTTTAGATTTTTGGCCAAAAAATCATCTTTACGGACGAGGCTCACTTTTGGATCAGCGGCTATTTAAACAAGCAAAATTTTATACCACATATATTTTTTATTTTATTTGAATTTTTGTTCCTGCCTACCTTGAAAAAAACACTTTTTATGTGACTAAACAATGGATCTGCAAATGAGACCTTTGTACACTATAGAAAGAAGTAAGGGCAGACCTACGAACTTCTAGTATCAATAAATGCAACTCCAACAATCACTTACCCAAATCTCGGTACTTTAATATTCCCAAACTTGTCAGCACCGATCCGATGACGGCTGATTTATCGGTCTTTGGAAGCACCGTTTGAATATCTGAACACACCTTCGCCGCCAATACAGAATCTTGAAAGTTTAAGCTGGCCATGGAGAACAAAACATCTGCACTCTGCTTGATATCTAACTGTTCTGTACTACTGCTGATATTGTATGCCAAAGATCTAAGCAATGGTGTGCTTCGTCTCTTCCGCTGTGCTAAAGTGCTCATAACTTTAACCATCTGCGGCACACTTATGCTAGCAATAAGTTTTGCAGCTTCATCATCGCCAGCCACACCTAGAACAGTATTTAAATCGTCTGTCCGAAAACCAGATATACGTTTGTTGTTGTTATTATTGTTCGTGGTTTTTGCTAATCCTAATCCGTTATCGTTTTTTTGAAAGGTTTTCCCTAAAATTTTGCAGACCTTGATGAATCTGGAATCATTTTCAAACTCTGACAATCGCACACGATTAGCGGAACTCCATTCAGCTAAAATGGACACAATCTTTAGAGCATGCTTCCTTGAAATCGTTGTGCTGTTTTCCGAGACGGACAACAGTCCATTCACGGTCTTTGCATTCAATATTCGTTCATCAATATTGTTAGGCTTTAATGACATGGCAGCTGATTCAGAGATCGTAGAAGTGTCTCCAGATTGGTTGGCGTTATCTTCTTTTAAAGACTCGAAAGCTGCTGCAACTATTCGGCCTAAAGTAAAGGATTTATATTAAGATACTTTTTATATGAGAAAACTTTTTTCAAACTTACTTTTGGGTTTCTTGTTATTTGCGTCTGCGCTACTGGGCGCATCCGTGGGTGTAGTGCTAGTGGAACCTATAGTAGCGGTTTTTATAGATGAACTATAAGTACGCTGCAGCCAACGAGTGGTTAATCCACCAGCAAATCTTTGGAGCCCTAACATTTCTGTGAAAGATATACAATCAACGTGAATAGATGCCGCAAGTTTACATAACCTTTGTAGAAATATCTTAATGAAGTGAAATTCAATTAGTTATAAGAAAAAGAAGTGACAAGATGTTAAGATTGATAGAAATTATTTTATTTGTTTTATTTATTTTATAGAATCAAAACAAGATTTAGCCATAATTTACTTTAAATTAAAAAATATTTCCAATGAGCTCACGGGTCAAAAAGTGAAGAAAAAAAAACTAACTACACATCTGACATATTTGACAGCTGCTGTCATTTGCTGCGCATGTTTATTTCGAAAATATGGAAGGCGTTCACGAGTAAACAATTTTTTAGTTCTAAATTCGAAATAAATTCTTTTAAGGCCATACCGCCTTTTAGTCGACTAATTTGCAAATGGAATTTCACACTGAACCATTTTGAAACCGACGGTTATAAAATTAGTTTGAAACTATTTTGAAACTTACTACTTGAAATATTCTTTCCGGTATCGAGTTGTCTGTTTGTTTCATTCGGATGCACATTATTTTACTATCACTTGTTTTATTTTCAGTTTACTGAAGAGACCGACTTGTGTACTTGGCATAGAAAGATCTTTAGTGTGCTGGGAAAGATCCCTGACTCAAATCATCATGTAACTAGACGGGAGCGATGCAGAATGAGAGTTTTGGTCATGAAAGATTGACAGCGATCCTTAACATCTTCGAAAGTGAAAAAATATCAAGTCTTTACCTACGGAGTATGTGTGCTATTACACCTTGATTCCAGAGTCATGACTCTATCGCCGAATTTCTCTTTGGTTTCTATTACGTGCGTCATGTCGCTAATACACTTTGATTTTGAGAGGCATGACTCCTTTGATAGTCTTCTTTTCCATTCACTTCGCACAGGAGCATTTTGTACACAGAGCATGCATGTGCACTCTACATAAAAAGCGAAAAGGAATGAAGCGAGGTAGAAAACGAACAGTAGAAAAGAAACACAAGAAAAGAGTCATGAAAATCTTGGCCCACGATGCACAGGTCTGTTAATCTGAAATCTCATCTTTTCGATTTTTTTCTCTCGTTCGCTTATAGCCGTTTGTACCAAGGCAAAATCGCTTCATTCCAAAATTAGTGTCAAAACACAACTGAACCAAATTTTTTCTGAGCCAATTTATTTGAATAACAATAATTGTAGGAAAATATTTTGAACTTATAGCCTTTTCACACCGCGTTAAAAACCAGGTTTTTGTGAAAATTCCAAAACCTGAATCAAAAACACAGCAGTGGGTCAGTTTTGTACAATAGTTACCTAGTTTATATGCATGGTGAAGCGAGCTTGAATTAACACCCATTTGTAAACGGGAATGAGTTGGAACGAAATGGAATTCGACTCGATCGCACTCGAGCAGTGGTGTTGAGTCGAAAATTAAATGAAATACCTGGGTTGAAATGGTGAATACACAATTATTTCTGCATGTGATCAATTGCATATTAACGATTGAATATTTGTTGTTGAAAAGTATGCGTATAACTTGTAAAAGCAATATAAATATTTTTTTCTCGAAAATTCAATCTTTTGGTCTTAATGTCTACAAACCAACGCAGGTATTCTCCTGTCATTTCAACTTTTCCGCACTTAACTCAACTCCTCAAGCATTCAACTAGTCGGCTGAAATACCTGGGTTGGAATTTCGTTTCAAATCAAACTCGATCTTTCGACTCTGCATATAAACTAGGTAAGTGGTTCAAGTTTTTAACCCATCGATTTTTATAGATTATCTATGGAAATCAGTGGTTTAAAAATTTCAAAAAAATAAAAAAAATTGATAGTATTGACCCACCCACTTTTGCCTACAAACTATTTCAAAACTGCAGAGATTTAACTATGTATGCGAGCCCGTGCATTTCAAATAGGACTGCCAAATTTGGCTAGACCATACATTCGTATAGGAGGAGACGGAGGAGTACAAGTTGATTACATGTGATCGAGCCATTTGGCTCAGAGCCAACTAATGAAACATACCCAATTTACACGTGACTTCCTATACACATCTGAAATTCAGCAGGAGCGCAGTTATGTATATATTTGCCTACATTTTCTCCTTAGTTTATCTGCATTTATTTATTTCCTCTATGAAAGAATACAGGATTACGACACTTTGGCATTTTCACTTTGTTGTTGTTTCACTTGTGGCGTAAGCGACGTGCACTCTTTTTCTCATTGGTTGGGGTAAAGCATAGAATAATAAATAAATAGAACATCGACTCAAAAGGCTCCACCCACTTTTGTCTACAAACTTTCAAAACTGCAGAGATTTAAATCTGTATGCGTTCCCGTGCAGTTCAAATGGGACTGTCAAATTTGGCTAGACCATACATTCTTACAATTTTTGATTTTTCTGTTTACACGTATTCCTGTATAGAAAAGCTCGTGTACATTTTTTTTTTCTACGGGAGGAGACGGAGGATAACAAGTTGATGACCTTTCGGGTAAAATCATAACAAGATTACACCATTTAATTAATTTTCTGTTTGTGCTTACCTCACAAGTGACAAAAACAGAATAACAAAAAAATTAAAAAAAAACAAGTGTCGTAATCTTGCATTCGGACCATGAATGAAAAAATACAAGATTACGACACTTGGTTTTTTTCAGCTTTTTGTTGTTGTGTTTTTTTCACTTGTGACGTAAGCACAAACAGAAAAACAATTAAATGGTGGAATCTTGTTATGAATTTACCCCAACCAAAGGGAAAAATAGTGCAAGGTGCTTACGTCACAAGTGAAAACTACATCACAAGTGAAACAACAACAAAGTGAAAATGCAAAGTGTCGTAATCTTGTCGTAATCTTACTCATTCACGCACACGGACCATAAAATAAACTGTTCTCATTTTGAAATGTGTAACCACCTTATTGACACTTGCAGAAATACTAACCGCAGCTAACTTTATTACAGTCAATCACTTTTTGGTTCTAAATGGTGACGGCAGCCAAATCATCAGCAAAAATTTTTCGTTTTTATCTTAAAGGAATATTTTCGTTTTCCTAGAAGTTTTTGCTATTTTAAATACAAACTTGTGCTCTATTATTATATTACGATTAGTAATTTAATCAAATTTGTGTTTTAATTTAAAGAAAATCAACTCAAAATGGTTGACAAATTTATAAGTATGTGGAAAGTGCGTGAATTGGCTGACAAAGTGTAAGTGCTAAAAAAATTTAATTACAAAACTTTCTATTTGATTTATTGGATAATAATAACAATTTTGTTTGTTAATAATACAAGTGTTCTACTTAATAAAGATAAAAGTAAACTATTTTATCTTTCAAAAGTAATAAATCGACGACAGCATCCGCACAACCAAATAAATTTCTTCCCCATGGTCATGGTTTAGTTTTTTTTTCTTTCTCAAAATTGCATCACTGAAAAACCTCCGTTTAAATTGAATTAAAAAAGAGAAATGCTTTTGTTTATGTTGCAAGCATTTTTCTACTTAAAATTGTCCATTATGGAGAACAAGGTGGTGGATTTGTGTGTGCACTAGCAGAACTGGTGCTCGTGCACTTGATCTATGCGAATAGAGAAAAAAACGAAAGCAATTTTCAACTTTTTTTTTTGTAATTCTCGGTTCATAAAACCTTGAAAAACAACAAAAAGCTAAAAAAAATATAAATCTCAACAAAGAGAAGACATGAACGTGAGTGACTAGGTGACGACGACGATGGTCGAAGGCAATGATGAAAATTCAAATAATTGTGCAACCATTTACCACTTGATATCTTTTTTTTTTAATTTTGCCACAAAATTCGATTCAAGTTCTTGATAAAAAGTTCGATGGAAATAAGGTGATAGAGGGTGAACAGAGAATCGAGAGGAAAGGTGACAAATTGGTTTAAGTTTTTCTTATGCTTTGCTAGAGAAGGGGGTTCAACAACGGAAATGAAGAAGAATAGGTACTACATCCGGATTTTAGAGTGACTCGAAGAAGCATGATTAAAATTCATAATTATGTATTTTGGAACTTGTTTTTTTTTTAGCAAAGTGGATGCATCTAAAGTGGTTTCATAGGTTACTTTTTTGTATGCAAGGGGAATTATTTACAATTCTATACATTGGAATCAAGCACGAGTTTTATTTTTCTATGAGCTAGATATTTTCATTTAAGTGTCTTTTATGTGACCCTATTTTTGTATTGTTATAAATGTAACATGAAAGTAGCTCATGCATGCAAGAATTAGAAGATAATTAATTGAGATTTTAATTGAACTAAAAACAGGTGGGCGTTGTTCTTTGGAATTTATCAAATTTTATATAGGCAGTATTAAGACCTTATTCGTGTTTTGTTTCAAGACTTCTTCTTGGTTGTTCTAAATCGTACCTATAGATTTTCGTGAAACACTCGTTGTTCATATGGTATCAATAAATTAAAAATAATTGATTTCAAGAAGAAACCCATAGTTTCTTCGAAAAAAGGTAAAATAATAATATAACATAATAACACCTACAATAGTGGCCACACGCCGCGCAGTCAATAAAAATCCAGTCAATGTGTGCAGTTATATCATTATACATTGCAAGCTTTTTATGTATTGTTCTACCTATAGGTTGTGTTATTATAATCACAAAACTAACAACTATGTTCATGTTACGTATAAAGGTGTACCAAAGGGGGTTCTTAGCAATCTGGATCAATAAACAAATAACGTAAAGTTTGTTACCTAAGAAAAGTGCATTTATTTTGTGCGTAATGACTCTTTATGATCTGCTTTGCTTATGCACGTTCTCATATCTGGCAGCACCAACACAATTTTTGATTTAAAAATGCATTTGGATTCGGAGGTCTCTTGATGGCAGAGGAATACCTACAAAATTAAAAATGTAGATGGGTAATTCCATGGTAACTTGCGTTAAATTTAGAAAATTTTAAAGTTAATAAATCGAAAATATCTTTTTAAATTCAATACTTGTTGATAAAAAAAAAATAGTATCAATGAATAAAGCATGCCATTTTAATTCTTAATAAAGAAAACATGTAAAAGTAGAGTCGGTAACTCACGTTACTATAATCGGACACTGTGTTTTTTGATAATCCCTGCGAAATATAAGTCAATTTTATTTTTAATTTTATTTTTTAATGAAGGGATCGAATAACAAAATAACAAACTTTTAAAATTCAACGCAGAAAACATTAATTTTTATGATTTTTTTGTTTAAAAAAAAATAAAATCGCTTTACATATGTATGTAGATTTAGTAACTTTTGTTACTTTCAAAATAAATTTTTTTTTGCAGCATTTCAGTTATGAAAATCTAAATTTTAGATTATACTGTAATTATTAGTTTATAGAATTATTATTTTTTATACTTTAGAGATATTATCGTCTCATTACATCAGGTTGCATAAAGAATAAATATCGGTAACTCTTGTTAAAATTTAAATCAAAATTATTTAAAAAAAAAATAATGTCAAATAGAGCAAAGTTTTTTACTATTTCCATAGAAAAAAAATCAAACAAAGAGGAAAACAAAATTAGATAAGTTAAAATAAGATTTTAGCAAAGAAAATGAGAAAAAAAGGTTAATGTTGTAACTCGTGTTACAAAATATACGATTTTTTATTTAATACGTCAAGTTATTTTTCACGCGAACATTTTAGTACGTGATAGAATACGTAAAACAACATAGATTGTATTTGTAAAAGTAACTTAACGATATATACAATAGAAAACCGAGAATTAATTCATGAAAAAAGACATTTTTGCCATTCCCGATCCACCATTTGCGCTCGTCAATTTGAACAAGTTGTAATAGCGTCATAATTATCAGAAATGTTTCTTTTGACACTTGAATATTGTTTTGCCATTGTTAAATAACTAATTTGCATTAAAAAGAATTTGAAAACCTGAAAGTATTTTTCCTTTACATGGAATTACCCAGATGGTACTAGAAAAAATAGTTGGTATAACTTCCTAAATGTTTTCAATGTACCCAAATAGTCCAGTCAACGAATGCTTGAAAGAGGGCTTTAAGAAACAAAATTGAAGGCAGAAAAACTATCTTTGCAGCTTTTTTTGGACTAGTAAGAAGGCCCCCGGAAATTCAAAGGTTCTTTTTGTAATTTCTTGCTTATAACTCGAAAACGCTGGATTCTACAAAAATTCTTGAGTACCTACAAAGTAAATCTGAAAAACTTTCTTAAATAAGTTGTCTCCAAAGCTTTTTTCTGAAAATAATTTCTCAGATATGAAATTCTAGATAGAGTACCGAAATTCTAGACCAAACATACAGCAACCGAAGAAAGATACGTTGAAATCTTTTTTGAATTAAATTATTTAACCCAGTAAACGAGCCAACTTGAATAGCCGACATTACTTTTTCCTTACCTCTTTTCCTGATATTTATATGGCCTCGTTCAAAAAAGTCTTAAGTGCTGAAAACTTGATTTTACAGAAGAGCGCTTTAAAGTTTTGAAGTTTCATAAGGCTAAGACTAACTTTATATCAGTTTTACGCAGTTCTGGCGCTCAATAAAAATAATTTTAATTTATTAAAAGAAAGAATTTTTGATAGCAAGTGCACTTAACAAATTAATTACTAAGTCATCGGTACATACTATACATCTGTCAACTTCCCTAGGCACATCTGACCATAATGTCATATCAGCGAGTTTCTCGACCCCAAAAACGATCTGGGATGGTCTCAATAAATTTTTTTTTTCATAGCTTTGAAAGATGCACATAATGCATTGGCCAAGTTTTTCAGTTCGAGATCATCCCAGGATTATAATTAACCTCGAGTTAATTCTGATGGAAACATGTTTTTCATTTAGTTTGAAATCCTAAGTTAACTCAGCCAAATTGATGAGTTAATTATTGTGAGCAATCTTGGGATCTCAAATTGACTGAAAACATATTCCCATCAGAGTTAATTCGAGGTTAATTACTCCGGCTTAAATATCGCTGGACCTTATTAAAAAATTATAAAACTCAAAGACAATTCATGCAATACAATCTCAAGGGGCTAAAGTACCATGAACATGAGACACGACCAGGGAATTGCGAATGGTGGAATGGTCGCGGATTTTGACATTTTATTAACATGAGAGGTCGCCGGCTCGAATCGTTAATGCGCAAACAGATAAATTTTAGGGCAAACTCGTGCGAATTTTTCATTCGCCGATGTGTGGATTGCGTCCTGATTTTGTGGATTGTGAATTCTCGTTCGACAGTTCGCTAAATGATGTTGTTGTCCGCGGAGAAAATATTTAAATGGACCATTTTCTAATTTTAACTAATTCGTGTGGTGTTTTGTGTTAATATTTGTATATATTAGATCATTTATTAACTTATTATAAAATATACAATATATAACCACTTAAAAGATCTTGAAATACACAAATTCGTTGGTTCAGATAGTATAGGCCACCCATTTTTTTTAAAGAGGTGTTCTCACACGCTGGCAAAACCACTGCATAAACTTTTTCATCAAACCACTGCATAAACTTAAATCATTAGTTTTGTTGAGACCTGGGGTCGCCCTCAACTCGCCCTGAAGTAGATCTAGATATTTTGCTGGGGCGAGTTGAGGTAAACAAATTGACATGTGTGTTGTCAAACATATGTTTACAATTGAATATTTTATTTTGCTTTTGCAATGCAAAGAAAATAAATATTAGATTTATTTTACTGAAAATAAATAAAAAAAACATACAAATAAAACAAAATGTAATTGTTTTATGTTTTAGAATGTACCAAAAGCAACAAATTTTAAGTTTTAATTTGTACACAATTTGTAATTATTCTATGACTTGAGTTTGTCAAAATTGTTTGCGAGTCTTCCCCTACATCCTCGTGCAGCTGTTACACACCAACGTCCGTCAAAATGAAAGTTAATTGCCTTTTAAGTGTTAAGTAACTACTATATTATAGCCCTGAAGCAAGAACAAGATCATAACGATCTATTATCTTCTTTCAGGATAATCTAATTTTTATTTATCTAGTTAATAATAATTGTTTTTTTATATTTTACTGATCATTGAAATTTATCAATGATAAAACGATAACAATAAATTCAAATATCCAAAGGCTTAAATGCACAAACAACTTATATATAACAAAATTATTTTTCTGCTTATCACTATTTAATGATTAAAGTAATTGTAAGATTAACCTACATATATTAAATTTGGAATTCGTGCCAAGAATATTCTGATAAAGTATTTTTTACAAAACGACTTTGCTTCAATCCATTTTTGTATACATTTTTATCACAAGTTAATTTTTTTATTCCTTTGAGTCAATTTCAACTAAATTAAGTTCAAATTATATTTCATTGAAATCGTTAGGAAAAATAGGTATACTTTACTCCATAAACTACATCTTGCAATTTGATTTGATGGAAATATGTATATCAAAATGATTTTATTATATTTTTAGAACCTTGCTGTTTTAAAACGATTCTATAATAATCAAAGTTAAGATAAGATAAGTAAAGCTGATATCTATTTAATACTTATTGACACGTCCACCGACGTACGATGACGAACAAGTGAGTGGAATAAGCAAGCTAATTAATTGTTATAGCAAGTTTATTTTTGTTTGTTCCCTATCGGCACCCCGTACTTAATTCACAGTCTTTGTTTGGATTGGTCTACACACCGTGATATTTTGTTTGTTTAAGTCTCGTATTGAAGTTGTATTAAAATATTGAAAATGTGCCAAGCTCTCACACAAAACAAGTTAAATGAATTTTTCTGTTTTTGCCTTCGTTCGTATCGCACTGTATTAATGTCATATTATGCTTCTTAATCGGTACTAAGGTCGTTTACATACCATCATTTTTAACAAATAGTAAATAAACAGAATAACTCAAAACATAAACGCAAAATAATCCAATTTTGATAGGAGGGAACAATTTGAATATTTTTAATGAATTCAGATAATGATTATCGTCTGTGTTATCATATTATTCCAAGAAAAATACATTTAGTATCGTTTTATGGTAGGATAAGCGTTCATAAAATACAGCACACGACTTTGTCGCTTTTGCTTTTGGGTTCTTTAGCATTAAGCAATTATTTTAGGTTAAATTTCTTATAAACATGAGGTTTTATTCTTATTTCCCAGTATATTCTAATGCCATTGCGATGACTTTTAAGCAAAAAAAACTCATTAAATATCAAAAAAATATTAGATATAAATTCAAAAGTTGAGAAAGCTATAACTTATCGTCTCCAGCTACATACAACAATTCCTTGGAGATCTCCTCCTACTTGATCACAGATTCATAAATGAGGTCTGCCATTGTTTTCTTGTTCGCTCTGGTCTTACTTATACTCTAACATATACATCTTCTTATCTTCGTTAACAGCAAGAATCATTCTGCTCGCTTTAAACTTAAAATTTATAAAACTGCAGGCTTGCTTCTCCTATCATATCTAATATAATGCGTAATAAAATATCTAAAAAAAAGCCTAACATATTTATCAAAGTAACATAATCTCGTCTTAAACTTATGGTGGCTGTTCTCAAGATTCATATTTACTGTTGTGGGGTTTCTTGCAAGCTTTAGGAATTCGGTCGGCGTTTGTATTTGGATTTGATGTCCTGCTGAGAGCTTTATTGGATATTCGTACTTGTAAGAGTCGATGTTGGCTCTTCTGAAAGTGTGTACTTTTATTATTCTAGATAAGTGTTTTCCATTAATTCTTACGGGTCGCAGGTTGGACCAACATGTGGCCTACTACAATATCGACTAGGCTTAGTCTTTAGAATTTTAATTTCATGTTTGACACATTAGTTTTTGACGAAGAGCTCTTAGTATATTTTGTCATGTAGGCCTTCTCCTTTGTAGAGGCATTAGCAATTTTTATGCTCGGATTGTGGAATTCAACCTTGATGAAGATCTTCGTCTCTCTTTCGGTAACCTCGCAAAAGTGGAAGACTTTTTGCAAGCTTAACAGCAATATACATCCAAACAAGTGTTTTTACTGTCCTGTCTCTATGGTAGCTTCCGTGCTTCGAAAGATGCTCCATCTTATAGTGAAACGTTCTTTAAGGCTTTTGTTGCATTTGCATCGAGTAAATTGAAAAGTTATGTATTATCGAACTGGATGGCGTCGGCTCGAGACCGGGATAGATGGAGAGACTTGTTGAAGGAGGCCAGGGCCGGACTCCGGTTGTCGAGCCGATGATGATGATGATGATGTATTATTGAAGTCCGATTGCATTTTTTATCTCACTCGAAGTCAAATTCGCTTTTCGCTTCTCACGTCAAGAAATTTTACTCTCATGTATTTCCCAACTGCAGGTTTTCGCAGATAGTAGGGCGTTGTTCGAAGAGCACAAGCTTCAAGAAGAGACTAAAGGCTTTATTCTTTATTCCAGATTTGTATTACAAAAACAAAAGCTCGCAGTAAAGTTGGTCATTACTTTCTTTTTGACAATCGATAAATAATTAAGGTTATCTTCTCTTGAATGCTAGCGAACTTATCATTGAGATTTTGTTATAACCTTATAAGACAAATAAAGAACTACATTTTTTATTTTCATTTTATTCAGTTTATTTAATACTTGGTCTTTAAAAAAGTAGTTTTTAATTTTTTGAGAAAACCTATTGCAACGTCTAATCGTTCTTATATTTTATTTTTTTTTTAGCACCAACGTGGTGATGAACTACACAGAAATCGAAGGTAAAGTACGTGAAGCAACTAACGATGATCCGTGGGGACCAACTGGACCACTTATGCAGGAACTAGCCCATGCAACATTTACTTATGAAAGTTTCCCCGAAGTAATGTCAATGTTATGGAAACGAATGCTACAAGACAATAAAACTAACTGGCGAAGAACATATAAAGTGAGTTTTAGAGAAAATGAAAAACCCATAAAACAGGAACTAATAATTTTGTTCCAGAGTTTACTTCTGCTAAACTATTTAGTGCGAAATGGCTCCGAAAGAGTAGTTACCTCTTCCAGGGAACACATTTATGATCTAAGATCACTCGAGAACTATACATTTACTGATGAGGGTGGTAAAGATCAAGGAATTAATGTTAGACATAAGGTTTGTTTACAAAATTGTAAAGTGAGAACGATTTATTTCTTAATTGTTGTGTTTTTTTAGGTGAGAGAACTTATAGACTTCATTCAAGATGACGATCGTCTTAGAGACGAACGAAAAAAAGCTAAGAAAAATAAAGACAAATATATTGGAATGAGTAGCGATGCCATGGGCATGCGAAGCTTCAGTACTGGGGGTGGTGGAGCCGTTGGTTCCGGCAACAGTGAAGGATGGAAAACTTCACGCACTGATCACGGAGAAAATTGGTGTAAGTATAAAGCGTTGCAGTTCCACAGCATTACTTAAAAACCAATTTTTTTGCACCAGATTCGGATGCTCGACCAGGCGATAGATATGATGAAGATGAGAATCCCTACGAAGTAGAAAAAGAACTTTCTGATAGTGACACACCAAGTCCAAAGTAAATAAAATTAAATATTATAGAATGTTTCGATTTGAAAACCATAAATTTATTGTTATTTTTAAGGGCGTATCGTTACAACGACAGGGCGAGTCCAGCTGATGTTGCCACCGAAATAAAACCTAATATAAGCATTCGTTCCAACAAACCAGTGACAACAATAACGAAACAACCACAAACTAAAGCGACAATAGTGACGAATAAAAAAATTGACATGGGTGCAGCTGCAAATTTCGGAAAATCAAAAACACCAGGTATCCACTCACCAACACATCGTGATACTCCACCAGAGGATGTTGTAGTCACGAGCAATAATACAAACAATAACCTCATTGATGACTTATTCAAAACTTGTCAACCAGTCGAAACTAAAACAACTACTACCGCTTCAAAATCAAATGATTTTGATGATTTTAATCCACGTGCTGAAGATACTCATGAGTTTGGTGACTTCGCCAGTGCATTTGGTGGTGCAGAGCCACCTAAATCAATTGCATCAATTCCAGTAGCCAAAATTGCACCAGTTACTGCTGTAAAAGGAGATGACTTTGCTGACTTTGCTGCATTCCAAGGGGAGGTTGTACCCACCAATCATGTTATGCAACATACTGGTATTCCAATCGGAAATGTATTTAGTAGTGGATTAGCTAACAATTCAACCAATGGAAGTGCGTCGCTTAATATATTTGGAAATCAATCTGGACAACAAAATTTAATGTCCTCAGGAAGTCATAGCAATGCTGCTTCTGATTTACTATCTGGATTTGGAGATTTGTCAATTAGCCAAGGAATGCCAATGGGTGAGTTTAAATGGTTATTTTTTTTTTCTATTACTATTATTATTACTTCCATTTAAACAACTTGAACTTGATTATGTAGGTTAAAAACTATTTTGAATAGTCTTTAGTTTATACTACTAAGCTGCGATAATAATTTTCTCCGTCATCTGAACTGGATAATAAATAAAAATTGAAATATAAACACGGTTTCTCAATAAAGTCTGAATAAAGTCTGAAAAAAACTCTCCATTCCTTTAAAAGAAACTAGAAAGGCAACCCTACTAGCAGATCCTTAGGTGAAGCGAAGAAATAGGATAATTGTGGTCGCATTCAATATCACAAACATCATCGCCGGGAAACGAAGGTCTGGGTCATAACAAGACATTACAAAAAACTGTTTCGCTCTCTTTTGGGTGATTTCTTTTGTTGTAATCTGGAAGTATTTAAAGGCAAAATTTGCGATCGCAATGCACATTTAATTATGAAGTGCAAGCTACGCAGCCTTAAGCGACCTTTACACGGTCAGTCAGAAGAGGAGGTGAGTCATCTACACATATAATCAGTCAACAGGCAAAATCAAAAGGGTTTTGATTTTTCGTCAAACAAATGCACGCATACAGACTTACAACAACTATATTACAAATTGATGTCAAATGACTGAACGTGTAAAGGTCGCTTTACATATGTATGGTCTTGTTGTTGTTGTTCAACTTGCTTCGGCAATTTTTCTAAGTTTCACTTTTTTCTAAGAAAATTTCATTCCCACTACCTAAAATCTAATAAGCCATTTCAGTCCATGATTTTCTGGAACAGACCTATGCTCTATGCTAGATTCTGCCGAAAACTAGGAATTTTTAACAAAATATGTTAAATCCTGTTCGGAATTTACAAGATTTTCACAGAACAGAGAGCTCATACTAGACCTAAAAATCCCTTACCTGCAAATTGCAGATAAAGAAATTTCTTTCGGCTGAATATGAATAACGAGTTCAAAATTGATTCGTATTTTGCAGTACACAAACTTTCAATCAAACTTTCAATTAATACTTTTTAATTTATTTTACTAGACATCTAGTGTTCTAAAGACAAGATTATCAGACTGAAACATATTCAAAACATTTTCAGTCAAATCATATAAATAAATGAAAATGAATTGTCCAAACTAATTTCGAAAATGAAACAAACATAAAATTGGCAAAAGAACGCATCGAATAGATAACGATAATGTAAATCCAGCTTTATGCGTTTTACGTTTGGTCTCTGCCAGTGCCAAAATCCATTGTCAAATGACACTCAGTGCTGCATTAAATCTACAATTACTTTTAACTGTGTACCGTAACGACACTGAGGGCAACAAATGGCATGCAAACTTATGACAATTTGAAGATAATTGCACTGAAATGACATTCGTTTCTGTAGAATCCGACAGCTTTGAAAAGTAAACGAACACAAAGTGTAGCAACAATACTGTCTATTTCCAACCACAAACGTACATAGAGTGTTAAGATGGGTGTGCATCAGTCCCGAGAGTACCTCGTGGAGAGTTGACTTTTTATTCTCGACATGCGAAATTTTTGAGAGTCACTCCCGAATGGACACAAGTCTTGATTACTATCGAAGACTAGCTCGGAGAATTATAACACAGTTCATATTTTGCGCGTAGCTGCCCGAGAGTCAACACGACTCAATTATGACATCGGAGGAAAAAAAATCAACTAAAAAAATCAACTAATATTTGAGAGTAAAAAAAAGAGCCCTAGTGCCAATATTCAAGCAGCTGCAAACCTCTCGGTCTCGATAGTATTCGAAATTCAACCAGAGAACTCGCGATATTAAAATATCAAAAATATTACTATCAAATGGACAGACACCCGAGAGTTAACTACCGAAAGTATTCTTAAATAGACAGGCACCTTTAAACTGCGTAATCCAAAAAAACAAACGTAATCGACATCAAACATTGACATCATTTTTTAATTTTGGGAAAGTAATGTTGTTGATTGATTGATTTGCCAAGTCATCATTATAAGTTTAATCAGAAAAAGTTGAACCTAACTAAAACAGGATTTTTGTTCTTAATGAGCGTTTATAGCAATCAGAAAAAATATGTCAGAGGACAGGCTCTCTTTTCTGATTCAAATGAAACGAATCTGACTGTGGAACAAGTAAAAACTGAACTCAAATTATAGGAACTATTGAAAAATTCTTTCAGTTATTTTTAATTGATAAGTGTATCATTTTTGTTTTAAAATTATCGGTTTGAAATGTTTTCCTGATTCGTTTTCCTATCACTATAACCGGACCTTTAGGCTATATTCTGAATATTGAATTAAATCCCAGATGTCGTTATATAAAAAAGGCGAGCTTTGACGTTCGAATAGAGAAATATTTCCATTCGCGAAACGTTTGCCTTTTAAGGTGAAAATACAAAGGCGAGTCACAAAATGAGTGACTTTAATGCAGTTTGTTTTAAGTAGAACGTTTGATTTGCTATTTATAATACAGGCCTATAAATATTAACTTATTTAATTTATGACTTTTCTTAATTTTCTATGAGAAATCAACTCTAACAAATATTTCTCTTCTTATTTCTCGAGCTTCATAATGAATATTTTATTCTAAATAATCATTTCGAAAACGTATTTTGTACAGTGTAAGTTATTGTAAGTGAGCTGCTTTATGTAGATTTCCAAGAACTTATCTGCTAGAATAATTGACTTTTAAGCCAATGTCATTATTTATTGAAGTATTTTGTACTGTAAAGTGCTTTGTAAAACATATAAAATATAAATACTCCGCTAAAAACAAAACACATTCCAATTGGATGCAACAATTTTCCTTTTCAGCTACGTCAATGACCTTCGAAATGGATACTGACTTTCAAAATCTATTACAATCTTTGAGGAGTATTGAAAAAGTTCAATCATCAAATGATGTTCGCCACATCGAATCTATAATATCTGCCCTACGTGAGAACCATTTACCTGGAAATGCAACACCAGAAAAACTCAATGGTACCGATCAAGACTTCAATAAGAATTGGAGAGAGTTTGCTTCAACCATATATCCAGATATATTAACAAAAATAACCAAAAATTTTTCATTTCAATGGCCAGTTGATGAGGAACGATGTTCATCAAAAGTTCTCGTCAACTTTTTAGAAATTGATCATAATTTTGTTTTTATCTATGAGACTTTCTATGCTTTGAACAAGGAACTCAGTAGGTGGCCATTAACAGCTGCAGAAGTCTTTAAAGTTCTTCTTACCGATGAACATTATTTGGGTGTGGCATTCATACATTTATCAAGGCAAACTGTGGACAGCAATCACGAGGAACCTCAAATCAATGAATTCTTACAAATGCTGATATCATTGCCAAATCGAATTGCTAATGTGTTGCATGGGAAAATTGATGAAGTATTTCAACCAACTAACTTCGCTCATATTCTTTTGGTGCATTTCACCCGAGCTCTTCATTTTGTCATAAAAACCGATGCAGAATCCTTGACAATTAAAAACATCAACTTAAGTTTTATGAGTCGTCTGCTAAGTCGAATCATCACAACATTTGGTAATGATGCTACAGGGAGTTTGACTACATTTGCACGAATACTGGTAGAAGTATGTAAAGTTGACAAGTATAGACCTTTCGTCAACGAATTACTTCTTAAACTCGAAAGAAACTCTATCCAGTCATTTGCCATGATTCTTTTGAACACGAACTTGAATCTATATCTATTGATCGACAAGGCTATTCTAACATCGGAGGAATGGAATTTTTGTCTGCTGAATAAAATACCTCTCATGAAGATGTTATCAAACGATGATGCCATCAACACGCTTATAGAATATATTGTAATTGTCGATAAATTTAATCCAAAAACTGATTTAAATGGCAAAATTTTATGGAAGCTATTACAAGACCTTCTTCCAATTTGGTCAAATCGCAATGCAAGCTTAAAAATGACCTCTGCACAACATGTTTATATCTCGAAGTGCTTCATTTTAGCCAGTCAATATATTTTCAATAACGAAACTATTTTCAAGGTAGGCGATCAACAAAGGAATGACATCCGTCGTCGCTTGTATGAAGGAAATAAAAATCATCTGACATCGGTTGATCCGATATTTCGTCATATTGGTATGATAACTGCTGAATTAATATTGGGAATGCTAGAAACAGATCCTAAAGCCGAAAAACTTCAATTCGACTATACGTACGTTATGAATTTGCCTCAAGGTAAAACTATTCAAACCTTACGCGATTTGCCTTTGAAAATGAAAAACATCAATGGAACTGAGGTTTTGAATAATGAAGTTGATATGTCAGCTTTGGAGGAACTTTCAAGAGAATTTTTCGATCTGAAAAAGAAAAGTAGTATCAATGAAAAAATAGATGAAATTGAAGAAATTCCTCGACAAGCTGAGGAAGAGCCAATGGTGGTCGAAAACTTGAAAGTTGACAATCCTGATTTAGATTCAGATGATGATGACTGCGTTCCGTATGACATGTCAAACGACACTTCTGCTATAGTTGACAAACGTCCAAAGTTCCTCATGGATCTAAAAGACGCTCTCATGGCTAATGATGATCATGAGATATTCCAGAGTGCTATGGAAGCATCAGAAAAGCTCATTCGCAGTCAATTACCAAATAATGATGTTCAGCAAGCCATCGAACTATTGCAAATATTCATTAGTCTCGAAATGAAATTTTACTTTGAAAATTTTGAAGATGTTAAATTTCGAAATTGTGTTGCGGTATGTGTTTGTCATCCAAAGCAATGTGCCGAATACATTTGTGCCCAATTTCACACAGATAACACAACGTACAACGTAAGTTTGCGGATTCTTATGCTTCAGGTGTTAGCCGCTTCTACAAAGGAACTTAGCGAAAGCAAAAAAGATGAAGATGGAATATTGTCGTCAAAAGTAGTGGAGATATCTACTCATCCAAGAAAACTGAAAATACCAAACGAACACAATTCTCGTTTAATTGAATCTCAAAAAATCATCAGAGCTCGTTTAAAAGAAAAAACTAAACGATTTTTCGCCAAACCGAAGCCAGAGTTGTTGGGAACGGTGAATCGTTTTTCTTCAGTTGCTGGATCGTTCTTCTTTCCTTTGGTCAGAGGTGAACGAACTAGGCAAATGGTTTTTGCGAAGTTTGGTAAAATTTCACATGACATCGATACTTATTTGCTATCGAATTTCCTGAACACACTCACAGTACTAGTGATTGCATCACAAAATAGTCCACTTCTTCCTAAGATGGCTAAAGAGATATTTGATCTTTATTCTTTTATTCGATTCAGCAGTGAACCGAAAGTGAGAGTTAATACTTTGCAGTTAATAGGAGCAACATTAGTGACAGTTCCGCGGTTTGTTCTCTTTAGTGAGTTCTCGGAAAAATTATTTGAAATCAAAGAGTGGCTGGAGGATTGTTCAAGGAGTCCACTTATTGGTGGTGAAGCATCAGAAGATTGTCGAGAAGTTGCCGCTCAAGTTATGTCAGTTTGTTATGGATTGATTGCTGAGGGAAATAAATAGATGGGTGTTATTTAATCAGATTATTTGTGTTTTTATAAAAAAAACACATTAAATTTAGAAATTAAGTTTTAAAACAACACAAAATGGGCATAGAATATCCAGTCTGTCTAACAAAACTAGTTTTTTGTATTGTTAAATTTAACATATGAAATATTGGACCACACCTAATTATTCAGAAAAAATCACTATTTATAAAAAGTTGTTAGGTTAAGTGCTTTATTTATCAATTTCTTTATCCATGAAGTTTGATTGTATTATTAATTTCTATGAAACTGAATTTATAATAAATTTTTTTGAACTGAAATGTTTAGTTTTTAATTTCACACAATAGAATTGTTTAGGTAATGTCTACCGGTTTGTATTCATGAGTTACCCAAAATGCTTGCAAATGAAAACTGCCGCATATGGCGAAGAAATATGGAAAACCTCAGATTTATTCTCACTCCAGGGATTTAAGTAAAATAAAATGTACATGTAAACAAACGATCTTGTTCTTGCAGCAAATTGTCTAAGAAAATGGTATGTCATCTTATTAAGAGAATTTTAAAATATTTTTTGTTTAATTGTCGAGAAATTTGAATTGTTTCATTACATGTGTGAAATTAAGTTAATAGGAAAAATAAGTTTTTTTACAAGGATTATATGACAGTTACCGTTATTCTTAGACCTAGAATTTTCATCATCCAAATATTTTACACTTTCATATTAGAAAAATGCAATTGGGTATATTTCGTTCTAAGTACAGAATTATCTGGACACGGTTTTTCTCTTATTTCCTGATTCACAGAAGTGTCTTCTTTCTACTATTTCAGTCATTTGTGCAACAAACTAAAACCAATTAACGCATTTAATGGAACGAGTAACAAATAAAGTTGTTTTTCATTTATTGCATCGTTGCATTAAACGTTTTTCTTAACTTTTCGGAAAGACCTTCAAGTTAAAAAAGTAATTCTAAACTGCTTCAGTGGTTTTTTGGAATATTGTTTTGGAGTGCTTATTTGCCCTCCGAAATCGAATGGGGAGTGTTGGGAGTGCTGCTTTACTACAACATAAATATTGTTGAAATTGGAGTAATAGCGTTTCCTTCATTTATATCCTAGGTCTTAATATAACGGTACCCACCATATAAGTTTTACCGATAATTTCATGTTTCTCGAAAAAAATACTATAGATTTTGATAAAATTTTATATGAGTGATTTGTTTTAAAAGGTGATGTCTTTCATCTAAACTTTTTTTTCAAAGAAGCTTATTAAGCTGGCTCAAAAGGGTAATTTTTTGATATCAATTATCTTTTAAACGGCCGTACCGATTTTAATGAAGTTTGATATTCCAAAAGTTCTGATAAGCCTTAATTAGCCTTTTTTCCAAAGTTTTTGAATGCAGTATTATTACTGCATTCAAAAACTTTGGGAAAAAGTATTTTCTTAAAAGTATTACGAAGTCGTCCTCGTTAATACGAAAGTTACTTGCAAACTTGCGACCCAGTCGTGCCCTTTATTTTTACTTGCTCAATAGGACAAGTGTTGGTTTCGAGGTTGTAATCAAACCTAACATTACGATACTAGAGAAGCCTAAAAAAAAGTTGGTTTCGTCTGGCCGTTCGTCGGTTTGTATGTGCGGTTGTCTGTTCACCGAGGTACCTAAACGGTTTAACGGACTTACTTCAAACTTCGCGTATAGCACTTTTTTGTAATTCCCTAGAAGACAAAATTTTATTTTTGTTTTATCCCGGCTATAACGGGTACTCACCATATAACGGTTTCAGTTTTTCCAAATTTTCTCGAAAACAGCTCTAACGATTTTGATAAAACTTGGTGTACTTTATATTTGCAGTAGTCTTAATATAACAGCATTTCTTGACATTTAGCACAAGATAACATTCACAGTTTTTTGATAAACAACCGTTTAGTGATAGCTACCACAAAACTTGATCTCACGTTTACGCCATTTTCTAATATTTGCCCCTTTAAACATAACTTATTTAATTGAATTTTTTTCAATCCCATAGTTTGCTATAAGAGCAAGTTCGTGCGACCCAGTCGTGCATTTATTTTTATTATTGTCAAATATAAGATCTATTGGCCATATACAAACGCACCCACAATTTAATTTAAATACATCATTGTAAAATTATAATTTCTAATTCCACTCACGAAGCAAACTCCAATTTCGATTTGAAATTTTGTAAAAATAACGTGATCTAATAAAATTAAATTAAAAACTGCCGTTATATTTGTAATTAACGTCTTTAAAACTTTTTTGTAATCTTACAATATTCAAATTTCTTCTTTCAGATAACATTATGTTTCCAAGCAATGATCTACTTCAACCAATTAGTGCAAATAACAATAACAACTATACAAATCAACAGCAACAATCTGCAACAATAAATTCAGCTCCATCTGCAGCAGATTTAGCAATTGGTGCGACGTGGTCGAACTCGGGCAATCTAAAAATCGACCTTGACAACCTACTATCGAGTAAAAATTTAAAATCAAATGCTCCTACTCCATCAATGAATGCACTCAAAGTTCAAAGTCCTGTAAAACAACCATTATCAGTGCAAACGCCAACACTCTTTAATTCTGGAATAGGCATACCATCGCCACTTAGTTCTCCAGTTTCTGGTTTCCAAACAAAAACAAACACAATGCCAACTCCTCAAATCAACCAAACACCAATGTTTGCCAACTTTAGTAACATGCAACCGGCAATCAATCAAAATGCAAACAACAATCTCAATGCACAACAATTCAATTTGTTTCAATGATACATAGCCAATTGAATTTAGTTGATTTTTCCATTGATTTCTGTTTATTTTGTAATTTATGATTAAACTATATAATTATTATTCGTCCTAAAAACAAAGTTCTACTTTTTGGTTTGTATAATCAAAACTAAATGTTTATGATTTGTTATTATTTTAAGGAAAGAAAATTTATCAGAAAAGAAGTTAAAAATATATCACATTATTAATTAATAAAGCAATATTTGAATGCATGTGTATATAATATAAATGTAGCAATTTGATTTGATATCATTAGGTTTATTTAAAAAAAAAATTATATAAATGTACGTCTGTAGGTGTTATTATTATAATAATTATGTTAATCGTCTAGATGTTTGTAAACTAAACATACACACACATACATAAGTATTGCTTAACATTATTGTAATTTGTTATTTTTTCATAGTTTTTTGTTTTTTTGTATAGATTTCTAACCGAGGGTTGTTTTCCTAATGATCTACACATTTTGTTTTGTTTAATTTGCTGTTAAATGTTAAAATTTATATTTTTGAACTCCAACAACTCACATTGAGAATGGCAGCTGGAATAATTATATATTTTTATACATGAAATCAAATTATTACCTAGGTTTAAAATTTAGGTAATTGTTCATATAATAAACAACAATAACGCAGAAGATTTGTCAATTAACATGTTTTGATTATGTTTAAATTTGTTGTAGGTATATGTTGTGGTTTTTTTTTTTTTGTTTCTGTTTTTAATGTAAAGATATTTAAATTTGTTTTTTTTTTTTTTTTGTAAAATGGAATATTATTCCTAAAAAAAAACAACCTGTCCAAAAATTGTAATTGCTCGCTCATATTCTTAATTTTTTTTTTTTTTAAAAGATATTCTCTGTGAAATTCTTTGCAAACTAAATCTTACAGATTCTTTTCTATGTCCTTTATTCCTTCTTGCGCTTTAACTTTTTGTAATGAGTTTATCTGAAAACTGCTGCCAAATATTTGTTAAATTGTGTACATGAAATCTTAAATTAACTTCGAGTACAAGAAAATTTAAGCTATGAATAAATTCAAATTAAAATTTCCGATCATTTCTTTAACAGAAATTATCGGGAATTAATTTAAAAATTTTGGGCTTACACCCTAGAGCAATGAGACAAAGTGATCGTTGCAAACTTTTTTGATTTTAATTTGAGCTTCTTAAATTAAACAACAACAAACTGTTTTCCGAACACCAATAAAATAGTTATAGCTATTTTACTGTAGCTAACCGATCGTCAGACTCCTTTAGTCGTGCTGGGTGCTGTCCTATTTTATCAAATAGATCAAATTTCGATTGCACTACGCAATCCTTACACAGAATCCACGAGCCTTGTTGCTTATTCGATTTTTTCTTTGTTATCTTATTCGATTTATATCCAATCAAACCATTTTTACCGCTGAATGAAAAACTGTACTGTAGGAGCTTAGGGGTACTCAATAGTGGCAGAGTTCTTTCGCGTTAAATGCACTTTTTGTCGAAAATGGGTTAATTATACCTTTCTACTCAGGACATATAAGTCTTTCTTTCGACAAATTAAAATAATTTATATTGAGCGAACATACGCTGTAAAATGGATTTAAAGTTGTTCTAACAGCCACAGCCTTATGGAACTACAAAACTTTAAAAGGCTCTCCTGAAAAATCAAGTTTTGTGCATTTAACACATTTCTGAACTAAGCCATCGATATCCACTTTTTCATAATTAAATTACCATACCTAATTTTGCCTTAGGGCCACCGATATAAAGTTTCGTGGTTGTCGATAGAATCCTTTTTCAAAATTAACAAACACTAATTACGCAAACCATTTTGGGAAACACGATGCTTTTCCATTTTGATTCTTGGTTGCATCTGTGATTGATTTACTCGGAACAAACCCGCCCTGGCCAGCAGTTAGCCGTTTTATATAGTTGATCTTCCACATTGGCCACACATTTTTCACACATACTGAACTTAAATTTCAATCGAATGTGCTTAAATAGAAAGCACTTCGGTTAACTGATTGAATAATTTCCACTATAATGTTTCCTCAGAGCAAACAGAGAAGTTTCATTTATGTTTGCTTCTATTATGTATTTGTGCAAATGTAATTGTGTTAATTTTCCAATGTTGTTAATCGTATGTTTGGGCTGGATGTATGAACCCCGAATGTGTAAAATTAAAATATGAGCAGGCAGAAATATGTAAAATGCGTTTTCTGAATTTAGAGTTAACTATTGGCAGTAAAGAAAAAGATTACATGACGTTTTTTAACAAATAAGTTTTAAAACGCATAGGTAAACAAAATCAACAAACCAATGTTTTTCTAGACGTTAAATACAATTTGTTCCGTTCCAGTCTGACTAAACCACCATAAACATGTCAAAAAAGATATTATAAATTAATAAATAAAAATATTAAATATACTAGATTAAATTTACACATAATTGCAATTTTAGTTATTAAACAAATTGTATTTTTTATTAATTTTTTTTCTAGAAACAGGTGTTGGTTATTCTTTTCTTTAATTATAATTGTTTAGCTAATTAAATTGATATTGACTTAAATATAAAACAAAAATATTTATATAATTTACAACGCACAACAAATAGTTAAATAATTTTGCAATTGATTTTAATTTGTTTCAAACATATTTTTTACCTCTTACATTCCATGTTCATAAAATAAATATAATTTGTTTTTCTTTGAGAACAAAATCTTCCATTTTCTATATCGATTTTTATTTCGCTATAATAAAAAAAAAGCATGTAAATACTTAAATAAATTAAAATAAACACACAATATAACAATTAAAAAAAAAAACTAAGTATATTTAATTTAAATTAAATAAAAATTAATTATGAAAAACTTCGTAAGTAACAAAAAAAAGTAATATATTTATAACAAGAACATTGTTTAAAAAAAAAATATACCTAGGGATTTGTGAGCAAAAATAATTGCAACATAGATTTAATAAAAATAAAAACAAAACTTAAAATTAACAAACAAAATATCTAATCAAAAAATAGTTTTGCAGACAAATTGGACTTAATATTATGAAATCGTAACACAAAATCATATTAAACTTGGGTGTTCACAAGTTAATTTCTTATTCGTATTAAAAAAAAAAAAAATTGTTCGACGTGATAAAACTTAAAACATAAATAGAACATTTATATTTAACTTTAATTGAAAATAAAAAATGGAAGTTAACGTACGTATATTACATATTAGTGAAATAAAACGAAAAGCGTTACACGAATCTTATTGTATTTTATTCTTATTTGAATTTTAAAGAAGCGAATAAAAAACTCGAGTAATCATCCCTTGGAAAAGATGATATCCGGATGTCTTTCAAGCATGAAAAAATGTTTCGTTGAAAAAATCGATTGTTTTTAAAGAGACTTGATTAAATGATGAATGCAAATCATATAAGATATCAAGTCGTTTTTTAGGTATTGAAGATTAATAAGATTCAAACAATGAATATAATGTAGGCAATCGATTTTTATCGATACTGATCCTCCAACGGAAATCCACGCAGTACAAAACGAAGAAATCTGCGTTCAATTCTAAGAATAACCTGATATGGGGACCAAACTTGAGATGCATACTTAAGAATATGCGTAACGAAGGTGATGTAGATTGATTTTGAATTTGCTTTGTTGATGATACTATCGAAGTGGAAATTAAAGTTGAGTTCTCTATCGCATATAGGTAATCCCTTAACCGTGCGAAAACAGTGTTTTCGGAAAAAAAAATATTAATTATATGGCACTTGTTAACAAGTTTAACCAACATTTTCTGGCACCAGAGATAAATTCTGTCAAGATTTTCTTGGAGATCACAAGAGTCGTTAATAGCTAAAATTAACATTATTTGGCCAAAATGACTGCATTTTTGATGAGATGATCTGAAACGGATAATGTAATTAATCTATTTGTCAAACATACATAAGTTTATTCAAGAGATGAAAAGGTTTGGGAAACCGCGGAATAGGCAAAAAGACAAATTTCGATTTTACAAAGTTAATCCCACAGAAAAAAATACTTAAACAACAAGTTAAAACAATCAAGAATTACATGTAAAAGCCATATTCAGAAACCAAATTTCTACATGAACAAGAAACATTTTTGAACATTCCAAACCAAATGTCTACATGAACAAGAAACATTTTTGGACATTCTTAAAAAAAAAATAAAAAAATCAACTTCGTCAACGATTTTCTTTATGAAACTTCTGAACCCATACACTTTTTCGCAGACGACAGGACCCTCATTTTTAAATTCACAATCATTCCCTTTAAACGATTTAAAATTAAACGTTATATAAATCGGAGAAGATTGTCTTCTGAAAATGACTCGATAGGGCAAAAAGTTAGATCAGCGATTAAAAAGGATACTCCAAATACTTGTTCCTCTGATGTACATCATCTAACGCCACTCGCAAGTATAAAAAAAAATTAGTAATAAAACATCTCCTTCAAGCAAGTCGGAGAGCTTTCCGTTTTGCAATAACCTTCCATTATTGTTAAGATTCCTTTATATAAGGAACTACTGGAAATTTGGAACATATAACAAACATTAAAAACAAACATAATTTTTGGTCAAACCGAAGTCAGTTTTTTTTTATTTTGGTATTTATTTTATAGAAATGAATAAGAGAATTTGAACATTTATAGATAGAATCAACTTTAATGAGTACCTTTAACATAATACTCAAAATCATTCATTGTGTATCCAAAATTTACTATTCACCTCTTCATTTATAAACTATAGTCTAGTAAACTTATATCTAATTATTAAAAGAAAAAAAAATACAATTAAAAGGATTTGTAAAAGTTCAGTTTGTAGTTATTCAAGCTTCAGCGTTCTTATTCTTGTTCTTCTTTTTCTTTTTTTTCTTCGGCTCTCCATTGCCATTTTCCAGAGCTTCAGCTTCTTGTGTCTCATCAGCTACACCATTTCCATTGGTAGCAGCAACTTCTTTAACTTCTTCAACTTCTTCTAGTTTCCTCTTCTTATTCTTTTTCTTCTTCTTTTTGCCATCTACATCATTGCCTATTTCACGAGGTGTCTCCTTGGCTGCCAAGCCGATTGCCTCTTGCATAACTTCTACATTCTTACGAGGAATCTCGCCTGACTCGTAGAACTTCAGTCGATCTTCGACTTGCTGTTTCAATGATTCTCCGAATACACTTGTTGGTTGCTCAAGGAAACAATCGATTCGTGACGCAATCGAGCACTTATTGGCTAAGAAACGAGAAATCCGTCCCTTGTTCTTTAGACCAGCACGACCAATAAAGGAAGAGTGATACAGCAAACCGTATTTAGGTGTGTTTGATTTTGTCTTTAGGGCTCTGAAAAGAGCCTTTTCTGCACCAAGAATTTGCACTGTCGAAGCTGGATACTTGGCCAGATTTGTCAAAGATCCAGCATGTGATATAAGACGAGCTCCAACTTGGTCACCGATAAGAGACTGCAGATTGGGAGCAACACTGTTCATCTTATTGTGCAGGTATCCAGATAGTTTCTTCCTGTATTCGGATAGTTTGACTACCCTCTCGGCAAACATTTCAATGTTAATAAGATCCACAACGGAGATATCCATGCCCATGGACATTTTAGATGCGTCAATAATAGCCTGAGCCTTGGAAGAGTCCATAACGATTTCCTCGAGTTCCTCCAATTTGTCCTGAGTAAGACTCTTACGGTCTTTGATGAATTTTGCTGATTTGGCGAACATATAGTTGTCCGGAACGATTTTGACCAACTCTGGGAAATGATACGAATACCATTCACGGATCCGCATCGAAAATGTATTCACATCTTTGTCTAATTGATCAAGCAGTGCTATAGACTGAATGATCATGTTGTCTGAACGATGAACGTTGAACTTGACCTTGGCACGGGAATAGCTATGGCCCAAACCCAACTGAGCAATTCCGGACCCCTTGTCAGTAAAACCTTAAAAAATACAACATAAATAAGTGAAATATTTGTTATAAGACTTCTTTGGCAGTTGTACCTTTAACCATACGATGGAAATGGAATCGAATGCCTCGAAGAATTTCTGGGACAGCTCCAAAGTGACTACTTTGAACTTGAATCGCTTCAGTAATAGCTGCACCAAGTTTGGCATCAGCAACACCCAAGGTGCACTTTTTTTTCTTCAACTTTGAAAAGAAATCATCAAGAAATACCAAGAGGTCCTGGGGGGCAACACCTTCGGAAATATTATTGATGTTTTCCAAGGCAGAGACGGCTGTCTTGAAGGGAGCAAAGCTGATAAGCTTTACGATTGCATTGAATCGAGAGAAATCTGTCACAGAGGATTCCACTTGAGGAAGGAACATCGAGATTTCTTCGAATTCAGTGACGCTAAAAAGGGCATAGCCTGCCGCGTGCTCGTACAGGGCGTACAAGCGCGACTTGAGAAAAAAGTTAGGTTATAATTTTTAATTTATTGTTTTTATAAAATATTTAATTATCATTGTTATAAATATTTTGTTAAATATCATAAGTTTATATTTGTATATATATTTACCATTTTGTAGAAAGATTTTTGTTTTTAAGAAAAATGTGTTATCCAGCCAGTATGGAGCAAGTGTTTTTCCACGTGCGTCAAGCTGAATGTTGAAATTATGACGTGAGCGTGCGGATGACAGATAAAACAAAATTTTATTTTAAACTGTACTTTCAATATGGAGGCAACTTAAAGGTAAAAACACAATTATTAACATATCACCACTGATCTCTATATATACGTGGATAGCGGATGCATACCAAAAAGTTGAAGCAATTTGAAGATGTGTTATATATGAAAAAGTCCCCAATTTTGTATAACAATATACCACTATAACAGTTTAACAAATGTCAGAATATTAAAAAACGTTTTTTTAAGTGTGGTTGTGGTAATTTTAATTAAAAAAAAAAAACAAAGTAATAATGAAGAATAATGAGAAAAGGGTTTTCCCGTAAATATTGGAGGATATCTCTCTCAAAAAACAAACAAAAGATATTAATAAGAATCAGCATAATGTATATTAATCATTTCACAAGCTTGTAGTTTTGAAACAGTGGCACGTTGGAGACGAAAAAAAAATACCCTAATGGAAATGGCCTCTAACCATTTTGTTAAAAAATTTGGTTTTTCTAAAGGAAACCTGTAACAAAGTTAAATTTTATTTAACTATATGGAATGGAATTATGTTATTACTTTCGAAGGGAAAGTCCAGGCTTGCACTCCCTAGTCGCGTTGCAAAAAAAAACAAATATGCTGTTTTTCTACAAAGAATGTAGGTACACTACCTGGAAGCAAAGTTGTCCGTTTTTTGATTACTGAAAAGCAGTCCTGTAAGAAATGGTCTGAGCAGATCTTGCTATATTTGGACGGTCTAAATGAAGGATCAAATCCCAAATTTTACAGCCAAATTTTTATTGAATTTGGATCTTCTAATGGGAATCTGAAAAAAAGATTTTTATGAAATTCCATAAACTGAAGTATATTAACTTACACATGAAGTGTAATTTCTGGTATTTTTGCTTCTTTTTTTTGCAAAATTTGCAAATTTAAAACATTGTATATCTTTTTTTTATATATATATATCTTTTTTTCTAAAGAAATTACTAAATTATTTAATTCTTTTAATTTTGTATTTTTTATCACAGAAAAACCCAACTTGCTTTTAAATCGTTTGGCAAATATTGAAATATTTTTTTTCCCAAAGTAGACGTCAAATAATGATAAAATCCACCATCTGTCATCTTCAATTTGCTCACTTCGTATTCCCTAATCGGAGTAATAATAATGAAATAAATATCAAACCAAGAGATATCTAAAGAAGCATAAATTAGATAAGGATTTTGTATTTAATACACAAACACATTGAAAAATTTACATCTGGATTGAAGTTTTAAACGACTATAGTATGGAATCCATTGAGGTATTAGTTATGGTCCGCCAGTAGCGAGCTTCACGCGTGGTCCAACATAACTAGGGGCGCCATCAACTACTAGCAGGGAATCTGCGTAACAGTGCTACGCTTGTTTTAATTAATCATTTAATTGTAATATATTTAGTTGGAAATTGTAATCAAACTAGTTTTATTTTACAAAATAAATCCATTTTACATGGCACTGAGTTACTTGCATATGAATATGACGTCGTTTTATTTAAATTTTAAACGCGAAATTAGTACAAGTATTTAACAATAAAAGATGATGGCGTATTTTGGCAGCTTTTAGCTGGAACAACATTTGTTGGCCATGTGTATGAAAATTTCAACCGACTGGCGGTCCATATCTAGTACGTCAATGATGGAATCGATGAAGTGTTCTCGATTATTTTGAAATATCGATGATCCTTAATTTTTATACCTTACTGTACTCAACTAAGTATTCGAATTCGTCTTGTATAAAATTCGCTTAAATTTGTCATCTGACACACCAACACTATAAAACAATAGACGTCAAACATCATTACATCAATTTTGTGATTGTGTGAGACAGGTTCTTCTTTCTTTTGAGTTGCATTATTTCTATTATCTATTTATTTCCAAGTAAATTTTTGCAAAAAGGAAAGATTATCATTTTCTATGAAATTAATTTTTGTTCAAACAATTTAAAAAGTAGCTACATTTCTATTTTTATTTATTTATTATTCGACTTGAGTGTTCATAAAATTTGTAAGGCGAGTTTCCTGTCTTCCTTGTTAGTGGACATACAAAAAAAAACTCCTTAAAAGTGCCGTCCCGACGAAACAACAAAAAAGTTTTCCTCCAGACAGAAAATGGAGTTTTTGTTGTAAGTATTTCAAAAAACAAATTTATTTGTAAAAATAGAATATTTATTTGCATTAGCTTGTGAAATTTTCTACAAATTATGTTATTATGCTCCAGCTATATCCACTGTCCGGAGCTGTATTGTTTTACAGCTTTTATATCGTAGACTAGCTATAGTTCCAAGGACAGTGACCTCAGCTTTAATAATTTTCTATCTAGATATAATAAATAATTTTATAATATATTATTTCCAGTGGATCACGTTCGAGTAAAACATTTAAACCGAAAAAGAACATTCCTGAAGGAACCCATCAGTATGATCTCATGAAACATGCTGCTGCTACTCTAGGTTCTGGAAATTTACGAAACGCAGTTGCTCTTCCCGACGGTGAGGATTTAAACGAATGGGTGGCCGTCAATAGTAAGTTATTATTATTTTTAGTTTGTGCAAAGTTGACGTCATTTCATAAGTTTGTATAAAGTTTTTCCATAGATGTCTACATTTTGTCCAAATAAGTTTATCAACCGATAGGTACCAACTATGGTTTACAGTATAAATTATACAAAAAAGGGTCTGTAGGTAATTTAAAGTTTATTACTCTATGCGCTCTCATTTGATTTAAGTTTATTACTCTGTAACCTGCAAACATTTTCACATAGGTATTTGATTCAAGCATTTGTGATGACAACTCTTGAAATATAATGATGATTTACGTTATAGGTACCCATTGCACATACATGTTATATGTTATTCAATAGTTATTTCCATGTATTCATCTCCTTGAATGTAATTTTTATGAAATGTGTGGAGCGGGTTTACTTAAACTTTATTAGTGACTCGTTACGGAAATCACTGAAAAAAGCCCCTTTCTTTAAAGCATTTGTGATAACAACTCTTGAAATAGAATGATGATATACGTTATAGGTACCCATTGCACATACATGTTATTTCTGATTCTATAGTTATACCTATATATATACTTCACAAAAATGAGTTTTTTCATGTATTCATTTCCTTGAAAGTAATTTTTAATGTGTGAAGCGGGTTTACTTTAACTTTATTAGTGACTCGTTACGGAAATCACTGAAAAAAGCTCCTTTCTTGGGAAATCCTTTCTTAAGGTGTGTCCAGAACTAAGAAACATTTCAAGAAACATTGCTTAAAAAACATTTCTTAAATGTTTCAGAAATGTTTATCATTTGTTTAAAAAATGTTTATTTGGTGTGGTTGTTTGAAGAAACATTTCTGAATTCTTTCTGATTTGTAATCATCGTGACATTTTCAGAAGTTCACAGCAACAAACAAATATTTTTTGTTTCTGTCCCATTTGCGAAACATTGAATTTTTCCCCTCGCGAATGGGAAACAGAGAAACATTGCAGAAACATTTCTGAAAAGTTTATCAAGCGTCCAGACCTAAAAAAACATTTTAGAAACACTTAAGAAGCATTAAATAAACATTTCTTAAACATTTAAGAAATGTTTCCCTATTTTGATAAATGTTTCTTAGGTCTGGACACATGTTTATATACGTCTCAAATAACCAGAAATATTAATGGTGATAGTTACCATTATGTCCAATTCAACTATGGATTTCAGATACGTTTTCATTATGCAAGATTTACCAAGTTGTACCATAGCTGGTTGCCTTGATAAAATTGACAAGCTTTTCGTGTATACGTATACATTTCCTGCCTAACACTAACCAAATGAAATCTCGATTCAAAACATTGAAAACATTTTCATAACGAAAAACTAAAGCGTAGGTAAAGAGGGGAACGGAACGGGAAAGGTACAACTACCCACCAATGTCTATACTGATTTTCCATTTTTGCTGGATTGCTTTCCATATAGTTTTTTCGTATTGCTTCCACAGTTACCTTAGAGGTATAGAGTTGCCCATCTTGAGTTAGCTTTTTTTTCTCGTTTCCTTACGCTTAAGCTTACATAACTGAGGTTTTACTTATAACTTCTCAGATTTGTTAGCTCTGGTTCTGAGCATATTCTTGCCAATCGGTTTTTTTCATTTCTAATGATTTCCTTGCTACCCGGGTACCTAGCAGTGTTTTATATTGTGCTTTATAGCTAGAATATTAAGCTCCTTTGAACAGGTTTTCACTAGCTTGGACTTTAATACTACAGTCGAATTTGTTTTTATTGCGGCTTGGTTGTCAATAAAAGTAGTAATATCGTCCCGTGGTATTGTCATCATAGAGGCCACTCTCACTGCTTTCATTCCTGCTAGAACCTCTGTTTGGAAATTTTTTGGAGATTGAAAGCATTTCCAGTTTCACATACTGTTATGGTCTCTATTATTAGACAATGTACTTAATTATTTGATGGGCCAAAAATATAGTACGACAAGTTGCACCTTTTCAGCTTTTGCACTCCCTAATAACGGCGGCCATAATTACTTGCTCACGATACTATCTTCAAACAATTGGTTCTAAAGTAATTCGTTCTCTCCGATATAGATTCTGCAATCAGATTTGATGTATCTTGCCACGATTTTGAGATGCATCTTGTTAAAATGTTTAAAACCGGTTAACTCCAGTTTTACTATCGGGAGTTAATTGAAAACTACTGACTATGAACATGAATTTGGTTTTATAGCAAATTATGGGACTGTAAAATTATTGAAGAAAAGCGTAAAATTAAAAAAAAAAAAAGTCTTGCGTTGTATGACTTGTATGGTAGATAGATATATATATTGTTAAATGGAAATTTAGCCAAAAAACGTTAATGCCATCTTGTGGAAATTGTAACCTAGATTTAAAATACCAAACGAAATTCGAATAGAATGCGATCAAGCGGTTTTCAATTATAGCCAAATTTGTAAATAACCGTTACCACCAAGTATCTAAAGAGCAGTTATATTGCAAACGCTTTGGAATACGACCATGACGTGTAAACGATGTGTAAAATTAAAAATTAAAATTAATGAAAAAAATGTCGGAATTCAATGAAACCCAAGGATTCAGTGATGGATAATAAACATTTTCTCAAATTTGGAACCTCGAGAACCCATGCGATAAAAAGGGGGTGGGGGGTGGGGTGGAACTGCAAAGTTTTCGACATTTCTCCTGTTTATTCTCAATAATTATTTTCCATTACGTGCTACAGCAAAAGTATTCCTAATATTTTATAGAATGTTAAATTTCCAACAATTTTGAGTATTCAAACATGTTTGTATGATAACTCGTAACAGACAGAAGAAAAATGTTTTTGGCAAAATTTTAATAGCAACAAATTGACATACGAGCATGTTAAAATATTAAAAATTGTTGGAAATTTAACGTTCTACAAAAAAAAAATTGCTGCAGCACGTAATGGAAAATAGTTACTAAGAAAAAACGGGAGAAAGGTCAAAAACTTTGCAGTAACTCCCCCCCTATTTTTTTCGCAAGGGTCCTCGAATTCCCAAACTTGAGAAAATGTTTATTAACCATCCATGAACAACATCTTAAAGTTTCATTAATTTCTGATCTTTTTTTATCTGAAACTATCCGTCAAATGGACTATATTGACAAAGTAAGAAATAAGAGTTTAGATGGCTTAGAGATCAATTGAAAGTGAATCCGCCAGTTTCCGCAGCTGTTTCAACTTGCATTAAAAAGTACAAAAATAAACCTTTCTCGCCAATAACTTTGTTGGGGCGTAACGGGGCGTACAATTAAAAGTTTAAAACAATATACCAAAAGCAATTTTATTTCAATTTTATTGAAGCCCAATTTATGAACGCCAGCATGCTTATATTCACAAAAAATATATAATGGACGTCTTTACTTCTACTAATATCTCCATTACAAAACAAAAATCCCTTAAATATGCGAATGCAAAAAAAAATAAATAAATGGAGTCGGGCACTATTGGTGCACTATGACTCAATGTCATGTTTTTTTGAATGTGATAACTTTGATGATGATAATCTGACGATATAGACTAAATTTAGTATTTTTTGGGATGTCCTAAGCTTATTTAACTGGTTTTCATCAAAAACCGTTACAATATTTTTTTTAAATTTTGGCCTATGGTGGAACCACAGTGCTTTGTGGCAACCATTTTCCAATTTCTTTGTAACCATCAGTTCAGCCAGATAAACTAATTCCGATTCGAATCGTTATGTTAATTTTATTCTTTTACCAAATATTTTTTTGTTCATTAAATTTGTTTGTTATTAATGTAATCACATAACTCATTTTTGTTTATAGCCGTGGACTTTTTTAATCAAATCAACATGCTCTATGGGACCATAACTGAATTCTGCACTGAAGATAGTTGCGGCAATATGTCGGCCGGACCAAAATATGAATACCTATGGGCTGACGGACAAGCGGTAAAAAAACCCATCAAATGTAGTGCCCCCAAATACATCGACTATTTAATGACATGGGTTCAAGACCAACTAGATGACGAAACTTTGTTCCCTTCGAAAATTGGTATACCCTTTCCGAAAAACTTCCTAGCAATCGCCAAGACAATACTAAAACGACTCTTCCGAGTATATGCGCATATTTATCATCAGCATTTTTCTGAAGTAGTAACACTAGGTGAGGAAGCTCACCTCAACACCTCCTTTAAACATTTCATATTTTTTGTACAAGAATTCGATTTAATTGAACGCAAAGAATTAGCTCCGTTGCAGGAGCTTATCAATAAGCTTACAGCAAAGGACGAACGGCAGATTTAAATAAAAAAAATATATATATTAAACTTTAACTGTCGACCCTTCCTTAACCTATATATTGTATTTTGTAAATTAAATATGTTAAAAATCAAGTATTTTTGTAACAAAAACAATTAACCATAAAATAGTTGTTCGAAAAACAAAATAAGAAATTTTTCACGCATCTTGAATGTAGTTTGCATGTTTTTTGTTTCTTATGTGTTTTTATATTTAACACAACTCATCAAAGTGTGTACTTTAAGTAATTTAAAAAAAAACTTTATTTAACGCTTACATAGTTTTTACGTTTAGCTTTAAGATTGAGTTTCATACCTTCAATGACCACTATATTAAAAATAAAGTAATATTTCTTATTTTATTATTTCACATTTACATTTATAGCAATTAAAATGAAAAACTATTTTATTGACATGACAAACTGTATAAATAAATTGTTTTATTTATTATCTTAAGAAAATATTAAATGGGGTTTGGTATTGTTCTTATAGCATGGATATTGACGTGTTGCCTTAACTATTTGGGTTTTCTAATTTTTACTTTCCAGACCAATTTTTAACCACCTCGAAAAAGTTAGATTCGCTCTTGCAAATAAATTCTAGTTGCGTTGAGTGAGAAAAAATTCCAGTTCGCTAATGAGGAAAATTGTTTTCCGGTAGCAAATATTTCACGATTCATTTGTTTTTCCGTAGTGGTTAATTTTGTAAACTATAAGTCTGAAGTCTATTCTATAAGTCTATTCTATTTTCTTCTTCATTGGGATAGGCAACAGTCTGTTTCGACTTATATGCCAAGTTGACCTCCGTGTTGTTTTCGGGATTATTTTTTTAAAATTCCAAGAAAGTTTGGCTGCATATACGATATTTAAAAAAAAAACAACACTTCCCTCTTCCAACTAATGTTTTTGACGTAATATCAAGTTCTTGGGCCCAACTATGTAACTCGATTCTACTTTTGATTCTATTCGCAAATCTTTTCCGATTCTACTTTCAACTGGCACTATGTATGAAATGAGAATCGAATAAAATAAGTCCCAAAAATATCCCACAATATTTCCGATTTTCGAACGAGTCTCACATTCTATTTGACAGATGAATTGAAAAAGGAAACAATAAACATTTTTTTTTCTGAAACATTTTAAATTAAATCAAGTTTTTGAATAAAAATATTATCTAATCATCGTGAATATTCTGGTTGTTGAGTTTTATCAGATTCTTTTCCAATGGGAAATAAATTGGAATAAGAAAAAACGCTATAAATGCCATACATTGAACATAACATGGAGGTAGGGGCCCAACTATGTAACTCGATTCTACTTTTGATTCTATTCGCAAATCTTTTCCGATTCTACTTTCAACTGGCACTATGTATGAAATGAGAATCGAATAAAATAAGTCCCAAAAATATCCCACAATATTTCCGATTTTCGAACGAGTCTCACATTCTATTTGACAGATGAATTGAAAAAGGAAACAATAAACATTTTTTTTTCTGAAACATTTTAAATTAAATCAAGTTTTTGAATAAAAATATTATCTAATCATCGTGAATATTCTGGTTGTTGAGTTTTATCAGATTCTTTTCCAATGGGAAATAAATTGGAATAAGAAAAAACGCTATAAATGCCATACATTGAACATAACATGGAGGTAGGTATAATGGTTCTTATCGCAAAAAGAATTATTAAAAATGCAAGTATAATAAAGCGATTACAGAGTGGAATGTTTTATTTTCAGTTTTGCAATAAATATAGCACTTTTAGAAGATGAATTTATGTGTTGATCCTTTAATTTTTTTTTGTAAAAATCGGTGGGTTTCGTCATTGTGTTGGCCAAGAACCTTAAATTGAGAAGCTTTTGTGTTCGCACTTTTAGTGAGACCTTACGTTGAAAATGTATTATTGATTAGTTAAAAACAGTTAAATAAATATTAACAATTACAAAAAAATATGTTTTCATGCATATTGTATGCTTTCCTTTAATTTAAAAGGATTGCTCGCAAACACATTTGCATGCGAACAATATTATGCGAATTCGAATGGTTTTGACATCTAGGGCCCAACTATGTAACTCGATTCTACTTTTGATTCTATTCGCAAATCATTTCCGATTCTACTTTCAACTGGCACTATGTATGAAATGAGAATCGAATAAAATAAGTCCCAAAAATATCCCACAATATTTCCGATTTTCAAACGAGTCTCGCATTCTATTTGACAGATGAATTGAAAAAAGAAACTAAACATTTTATTTTTGTGAAACATTTTAAATTAAATCAAGTTTTTGAATGAAAATATTAACTAATCATCGTGAATATTGTGGTTGTTGAGTTTTATCAGATTCTTTTCCAATGGGAAATAAATTGGAATAAGAAAAAACGCTATAAATGCCATACATTGTACATGACATGGAGGTAGGTATAATGGTTCTTATCGCAAAAAGAATTATTAAAAATGCAAGTATAATAAAGCGATTACAGAGTGAAATGTTTTATTTTCAGTTTTGCAATAAAAATAGCGCTTTTAGAAGATGAATTTATGTGTTGATCCTTTAATTTTTTTTTGTAAAAATCGGTTGGTTTCTTTCGTCATTGTGTTGGCCAAGAACATTAAATTGTTGCACTTTTAAGTGAGCCCTTACGTTGAAAATGTATTATTATTTAGTTAAAAACAGTTAAATAAATATTAACAATTACAAAAAAATATGTTTTCGTGCATATTGTATGCTTTCTTTTAATTTAAAAGGATTGCTCGCAAACACACTTGCATGCGAACAATATTATGCGAATTCGAATGGTTTTGACATCTACTTTCGAGTTAGGTAGTGCCAAATTTGCGAAAGGAAATTTTTTTCATTCGACTTTCGTTTATTAGAGCGTTCTTATAGAATTACAGAGTTCGGATTTTGCGAATTCGAATATTTTAATTGTAGAATCGAGTTACATAGTTGGGCCCCTTGATTATTTCATGACGTTTAAATGAAATTAAAATGCAATAAGCTAGAAAGTCTTTAAAGTACTCAAGGATCTGATATTTGGTGATATTTGGTATTTGTACCCAAATACTTGCAAAATATTTCCAGCTCCTGGTTTTTGTGGCAAATTACCTTCGTGCTTACGAGTGGGAAATTTCTTCCATAAGTTTTTTTAAAAAAGAACCCTGATTATAGAATACGAAACAAATCGTTTTTAGAGGCGAAAATTAAGTTTTGTATTGTGGTTTTTTATTTCATCTCTTTCGTTTTCGTAGCATTTTCGTGGCAACCAGCTGTCAATTGACTTGAAGGATTCGCTTCGATTAATGAAAATCAAATGTATGGATGGACATATTACTTTAAAAATACAAAATACCAACTTTGAAGAAAATTGGTCCAACCGTTAAGGCTTTAGGTCTAGACTGACATAATTGCCTATAATCGAAATTCAAAAATTTCACGTTGTATGGCAGGTCCCGTTAACAGGAACTTTCCTAAAAGTTTCGTTACCGTTAACAAGAAATTTCCTAAAAGTTTGGTTTCAATTTCAAAAAATACGTTCGGGTACATCGCACTAAGAACTCTAGGGACGTTTAAAGCAAATCGGTTCAGTCAGAACATTTTTTAATCGGATGTAAAAAAAAATTATAAATAATATTACAATACTCACTTTGAATGCGCTAGTTAAATGACTTCTCCGTTTCTTTTTTTAAGGTAACATATCATTTATCAGATAGTAATTCCAGACATAAGGATTTCTATTAAAAGACTTTGGTAGTTACCATTAACCGAACATTTTATTACTTTTTTTCATTAAACAATTGAGCAAATATTTCTGGTAAATTAAATAATACGTAATTAAAAAAAAAAAGGTGTATATGTACTTAAAAACAAAATAGATATATGTAGGTATAAAGCAATAATATTAAATTTGTTTCAATGGCTCACAAAATAGAACAAAAGCACGTGCGTAGTATAAAAATAATTTAATAAATGTTTTATGGACGTTTTATTTGAATACTTATTATGGAATGTCGTTTGCATCCAAATCACATAATTGAAACGACCAACTTAACCAAGACCATGATCTTCAAAGAATCCTTGAGGTGTTTCGTCCTGAAATTGATGAAAGTGAAAAATTATTTTAATTGATATTTAGTTCTTATTCAGAATTTTGATTACGCACCAAAGCAAATATACAATATAAATAATTTTAAAATAACTTCATTGCTACATACCTTGATTATGATCACAAAAAACTACTTTCATTTTTTGTTTAAATGCATTTTACAATTAAATTGAAAATAGTGGAAGCTGAAAGTCACATTTAAGAGTGCACTTCTACCGTGATAGACATGAGAAAACCAAAAATAATCAACGAATAAAATGCAAACAACTGTTTATTAATATTCTTTACTTATACGCTCAGGTTACTGTAAGCTAGATGAAGCTTGACGTCCAGTCAGCCATAAAAATGATAAAAATTTTGTCTTAAATTTCTTTTAATAAAAATAGTCATATCAAATTAGCGGAATGACATGAATAAGCACTAACTTAATTGTAAAAATGTAATGGAATTGTAACGTGGTGATAGATGAAATTATACGAGGTTTCCATCAGGGTTAACTCGAGATTAAACTAACCCTGGAATAATCTCGCACTGAAAAACTGGGCCTAAGTATCATTTTGAATTTTTTTGAAATTAGACTAGTGAATGGGATCTTTAACACTTTTAAACAAATAAAATTATGTTGAGACCTTTATGATACTTTACTTGTACTTATTGAAATACTTGAATATGTTGTGCCATAATGTTAAAAGGATTTTCAAAACTTTGAACGTGGAACGGAGGAATATTTTGTTTTTAGATAAAATATTTTGCTTTTAATGACACGCAATAATAAACCACACGGCGCTTATCCCATCTTTATTGGTCATAAAACAATGTATACCTTTCTGATTCATTTTTTTCTTTCTGAATTCCACAAATGATACTGGAGTTACATCTACATTCACTTTAATGTCGAATTCCTTGGATTTTTTCAGATTTGATCGGAAAAGTTGATCATAAGCTTCTTTAGTCCGACAAAATTCAACTTTTTATTTTCAAGAAATTAGACATAATTAATCGAAAACTTATCGTTAAATAGTTTTAAACCCACTAAATTCACCCTGTAGCAGTAAAAAAATCTGTCAGAGTAAAACGATTACGCTATCCCTAATCCCTACCAACAAACTTATCAAGATGACGTTAGAGAATGTTGGATGATCCGTCGGAATTAGAAGATATTTAACGAAAACCTTTAATACCACCAGAGGCAACGCACTGTTATGCAGCTGTTTTAAGTAGTTACTCGTGACTTTGGAAGTTGATAAATATTACTTCGAAGTGGTCAATGAATTTATTCACATGAGCCCTGCTGCTAACTCAGCATTCAACACAAGCACAGAAATCAAACGTAGATTACTTGGTAAGAGATAGGTCCATATCGAATGGAGTGATCGGGTTGAAGAAGATCTCCGCCAACTTGAGGTATAGTATGGCCCTGGAGGAACCCGCTGACAATAGCTCCTCTTAAGATTAAAGATAGATAGATTTTGACCAAAGCTCACAGGCAACAAATTTTAAGTTTTAATTTCGGAAACAAATATTTTTTGTTTCTTCCTTTTTGTCAACAACACAAAACCTACCAATGTGCATTTTTTGAGAACCAAAAAACTCAGTTTTTTTGACAGCTCTTGGGGCTGTCAAGAAAACCTGGGTCGACCCTGGGTAAATTTCAACGAACACAACTAGTATGTGTCAGAGCTCATAGCAGAGCTCATACAAAGGTTCATTGAGTCTCTAATCATGATGATCATATTAATAAAGCGGAAAAAGGCATTTGCATATTTTTGTGTTCGGCCGGGCTAATCTCAGAAACCTCTGAACCGATTTGAAATTTTTTGTTTGTGTTTGAAAGGCATATTTTTGTTTTTGAATTTTTTTTATTTAATAGGGCGAAATGGGGTAAGTAAACACAATCTTTTTTTCGTCAGGGCTCTGTACATCACGGCTGATCTCAGAAACTTCTGGACCGATTTGAATTTTTTTTTGTGTTTGAAAGGTTAGACAGAGGATTATTTTAGGCATATTTTTTTTTTTTATTTTTGTATTTTATAGGGTGAAATGGAGTAAATACATTTTTTTTCGTCAGGGCTCTGTACGTCACGTCTAATCTCAGAAACCTTTGAACCATAGATAATATGAGTTTTAAATTATAACTGTAGCAAGGCGTTAAGAATAATATTTTTAAATTCACACTTGTAACGAAAGAACTTATATTTTTCAATCCGCAAATGTTAAGCTTATCCAAATATTGACCAGTGGTATTGACGAAATTACTATTTATTTGTACTAGTAGGGAATGAAATGTCTACCAGAAGGCCTATATATTTTTAAATTGAAGAATTTGTGAATTCCCGATTAAAAGGTCCCGATTAAATAGCTCGACTATTGGCTGAAAATTAAGGTTCGAATATAAATTACCCTCTAAAATAATTAGCAAACCTAATATGAGCAAACACTTCGAATGGGTGATACGCTAATTTACGATAAATTAATACTTAATCAGGCCCTCGTTATGAATAGCAAATCGAACGTTAGCCTGAAACAGAACGTTTGGCAAATACAAGATGCCGTAATATAAGAAAAACGAGCTTCGAAGTTCGAATAGAGAGACATCTTCTACTTTCGCGAAAGGTGAACGTAAAAACGCGAGTCACAAAACGTTCCGTTCGCTATTGATAATAAGTACCTTTTAATATACATTTTGAACCAGGCACTGAACGCTAAGGTTAACACTAAATAAAAAACTAAAATTCGTCTAAACCACCGTTCTAGGCTCTTCCTTCAATACAATAGATCTGTTTTCAATTTAAAAGAAATAAATCTGAAATTGTAGATACTATGCAAAATTCGAACTTTGTGAAGAAAACATTTTTCTCTAAAATGATACTAATGATAATGATATAATAAAGAAATTAATAAATGATTTTGGTGTAGCAAACCGTTGATTGAATAATGAAAAGAAATAATATAACAAACGAGCAGTCATTTTTGGTCCAGTTTATATGTTTTTGTTGGAAAACAGAATTATTACAATAGTTCACTTTATATTTTCTTTATTAATGGTGCTATTTTAGTTAATATAATCAACTTATAAAATATTAAACATCAATATTACTTTCTTTTTCTTTTGTTGACTTCAATCACAAAAATATAATGATTTATTTAATTTAATTGGCTTATTATAAGAAAATTCAATAGAAATATTTGATTTTGAATGTATACATTATTGTTTTTGTATGTAAATATTTCTTATTTTTTGGTAAAGTTTTCAATAAAATCTTAAGCTTGTTTTACTATTTTTATTAAATATTTAGTATAAAATTAATCTGTGCATTTTATTATAAAAAGTGACAAGACACATTGATTTTTTGTACTTTGATACATAATATTTACTAGGTTGGGAAAATCTTTTACAAAATAAAAAATAAAAACAAAATATTATTAGTAAGAAAACGAAAACGTAAATATTTCTAGTAAATTTAATGAAGAAAATTTTAATGAATTTTGTTAGAGTAGAATTTATTTAAAGTTTTAAATTTATTCAGAGAAGTCCAATATCTCTTAAAGAGCCTTCAACAGCTTCATCCTAAAGTACATAAGAAAATAAATAAGTTTTTGTTGTTGTTGGTGTAGGGACAAAATGCAAACCAAATGATGAAGTGAATTATGGAACAACATCTGTACAAGAAGTACTTACAATGAAGGTCGATAATGAATGGATATGCACACAAAACTATAATTTACTTTTTAAGCGTTTTTGTTTTTATAAACAATTTAAAGCACATTCAATAAGTAATATAAAATATATACATAACATAAGTAATGGCTGTATTTTTTTCTGAAATACTTGTTTTTGAATTGCGTTGATGCTGCAATGGAATGGACAGTAGAACACTCCCAATTAAAAAATCATAAACAACATATTTTTTTTCAAATAAACAAATTATCTAAACTACACACATTTTGTGATGCGGATAAGAGATTGTAAATAAAGTATCACTTCGGATTAATTATTATAAAAACTAAAGCAAAGGGTACCGCTTTTAGGAATTCCAAGTTCACAAAATGGAGCAAGAGAAAAATAGTACAATTTCTTTTTAGAGTATATATATTATATTCGAGTGGTTTCACACCGAAGAGGAGGGAAATATGAATTCAATGGATCATTAAAAACACTCATTTTTTCAGTTGTGCATGTGGTAGTTGACCAAATATTGTTTATATTTATTATTTGTAAACTCAAACGAAGCAAAAATGAGTTAAAAAGTGTTTTTTGAATATTTGTTCCTTATTATTTAAGTTTTTGAAATATAAAAAATAAATGAAAACACACTGGCTTTGACCATAATGATCGATTTTAACAATATATATGTGGTAGTAAATTGTGACACTCTCAATTTAATTCAGGAATTAAATTAAATTAGCACTCCCAAACATCACTCCGAACAGCCAATCGACCAACTTATGAAGGTTTTTTCACTCGGAGGGACCTCCGAACGTCCACTCGAATATGACATAAAATTAATGCGGAAAGAACGAAGGTACATTCGTACCACAGCTAGCTCACAAGATATGTGATAGTTTTCATCTTGCCACTGAACTTAAGCTTGTGGAAAATGGAAATTTTTGTCTATATGTGAATGGTGTACATACATATACAGGGTGATTCACCTAAGGTGTGCCAAAAAGATAGAGCGAGTAGGTTGAATTGAGACAAGAAAAAAATCGTATGGGAGGAGGGATCTATCTCCCCCCGTTTAGGCGGGAGAAAGTTAACTGTTTTTGAAAAATCGATTTTCCTACTCGGAATTTTGAAAAAAAATATTTAAAACTAATTTTTTTCAAAATTTTATGTAATTAACTATTGTTTTTATTTTCAAAATTCAATGTTCTTATTAATTTTTAGTCAAAAACACAAAACCGGATGCCAAAATAAATCTTAGTTATTGAGAAATAAAAAAAAATTAAAGTATAACTAGTAAGTAAAGTAAAATGTTAAATCGTTTTTTTCTTTCATTATTTGCTTAAAATTGGATGGTATGTAATAAAAAATAAAAAAGGGATAATCCTCTAATTAATAATTGATCTGAGCAGGTCAAACTTGGAAAACCCAAAAAAATGTTTTCTTGGAAAAAAGTGCTTTTAGTTTTTTCTTATTTTTTCAAAAACTAAGATACATTTTGGCATCCGGTTTCCTAAGATACATTTGAGCATTGAATTTTGAAAATAAAAACAATAGTTAATTACATAAAATTTAAAAAAAAAATTGTTTAAAAATTTTTATATTAAATTTTTTTTTTCAAAATTCCGAGTTTGAAAATTGATTTTTCAAAAACAGTTAACTAAATCAACTTTATTTTTAAAGAATGAAAGAGAATAGACTTATGGTTTTTTAAAAAGGTCTAACTAAATCAATTTAAAAAGGATGAAAGAGAATAGAATTCTGGCTTTTCTAAAAGGAATAATATGGCATTGAAGGTTGAACCATTGTTTTTTAATAATTTTTTTTTCTGATTTGTCAATTTTTTTTGAAAATTTCTCCTCACGCCTAAACGGGGGGAGATAGACCCCCCCTCCCATATGATTTTTTTTTTGAGTTTACTGGGTTCTAAGGAAAAAGAAGAAACAGAAACAGGATGTTTCAGCGAAAATGAAATCTGTAAATTTTACCAGGGATGATGATCACCAATCACCCCTTCCACATTAATAAACTAAAACCTACAAAAATAGTAGATCTGATGGCTTGCCAGCTAAGCTGTAAATACACCGAATATTATTTGGTAAGCAGATCATGAAAATTCGCCCAATGAATGCTAGCAGTCTTGCACCAACTACAGAGGAATTAGTCTCCTGAATATCGAATACAAGAACCTACTCGCCATTTGATATGACCGACCTTGACGTTTTAAACCATGCATGGAAAACTTGGGTCTTTATCAAAGTGGAGTTAGAACAGAATGGCCTGCCATCGATCAAATATCCGTGTTACCGCAAACACTGGAGAAGACCCAAGATATACAACATTTTCTCATGTCTAACATTGACATCTTCAATAATGTCGTGTAACTTTGCAAAATGAGTGGCTAAAACCCGCAGTTGCAATAAGTTCGGAAACAACGTATCCTGTGTCGTCAATAAAACGATTTCGGCAAGGCTCTGTCATGCAACTTTTGGATGCTAACGTTCGAAGCTCAGGTGTTAATGTACAAATGCAAGACATCATCTGCCAAAGGACGATACAAGTCCTAACATAATGCCGAGAACATTGATGTCATTGGCAAAAAGCTTTCTAGGACCCCAGTTTTGAAATCAAATGAAAGCTTAATCTCTGATAATAATCGGTGTCTTTTTGGGCTAAGAAAGAAAGTTACAAAGCTTTCGCTCAAAGAACCTAATTATGATTTTATAAGACTCTGATCCTCCCAGTACTTTTCTATGGCGCATACGGCTCCGATGGTTGTCATGTAGACCAAATGATAAACAATCATCAAGTTCGTAGCGTCTTCGAAGTACTGCCAACCTTGTGGTAGTTCGCAGGAAAGGAAAACTATACGTTCTATTACCTGGGCAAATAGAAGACGATCTGAAAAAACTTTGTGTGTGAAACTGGATGCGGACTGTTTGGAAATGATACTGTTGGAGGATTTGTCACTTCTTCGCAAATAGCGGCATTGATTCTGACTTGAAATATAGCGATAATAATCACAAAGTGTTGCATTATAATATATTTTGTGAGATACTGCTGTAATATTATTATAAAAAAAAAAACAAGTTATAAATAATGTAGGTATGTGCTGTGTTATGTGTGATATAAAGTTAATGTTAATGTAATTTTATAATTATTTTTTAAATAAGTTTTTATACTTTATTTGCATGTGCATTTCGTTAATTAATATATGCTTTTTATTTAACTCTTTTATTTAATTGGACCAAAAATGACTGCGAACCTGATTGGACTGTCGCATAATAGCAAGTATCTAAGTTGTTTACATTTTATTCATTGTATTGTTTAGATATTTGTATAATCTTTTTTTTTTAGAAAGATAGCCTCCAAGAAAGAGGATTCAGAACAGAAAATAAACCAATAAACACCGATATAAACAAAGCTTTATAGAAAGAATATAGAATAGAAAGCTTAATAGTATTAGTAAGTAAATCTATAGTATTTGTTTTTTTTTTATTTAAAGTAAGTACGAGTAGTTTTAACAATTTTGTTTGTTTGTTCTTTAATTTAGTCTCACATTAAACAGATAATACAATTAAATAGAGAGAAACATACACATACATATACATTTCATTTTCTTTTAGAAATATTAAGTTTTTTTTTTAAAAGAACAAAAAATAAGAATTTTATTACATATTATTCTTTAAAGAAGAACAAAATTCACAATAACTTTTTCTTATATATAAACTAAGTGATACAGTTATTGAAATCAAAAGAAGTATAATAAGTATAGAAATTCACAAAGATACTGATGGTGTTAGTGTTAAAGAGAATAGTTATAGAAAATAAATTTAAAATTTAGAGACCACAGAAATAGGCCTTTTGTTATTTTATTGTGCTTGCTAATATTTTTAATAATTAACAACAATTGTTTGAATGAAAATAATGTCTCTTTGATATAATAAAGTGAATGTAAGTAAGTTAAGAACTATAAAACTGTCCAACCATCCTTTTTATTAATGATGCTCTTTAAAAATAAGCAAAACTACAAAATGTGATTTTAGACTACATAGGACACTGTTTAAGTTTGCCAGTAGGTACGATTTTTATGGCTTAAATCTATGTTTTATTAATTTTGTGTCATTTAATAGCTAACATGCATGGTGAGATGTTTTTTTCTTGTGAATTTTTTAAAAGATATTTAAAGTTTGGTGATATTTTACAGTTCATCCCGTATAAAAAGAAGCTCAGCAGTATGTGTTTATTTTGTTATGTTTGATTAATTTTGCACAAGTTTTTGATAAATTATTATTTATTAATATAATAATTGTTTGTTTCAAGAGCTTTAACATTTTTTTCATTGTAAATTATTTTAACTTTGATGCAAGACTAACATTCATTTCTATAAAAAAAATATACATATGTACATATATATGTTAGTCTTCGAAGGTCAATACAAGTGCTAGCATTTATACCGATCTGATATCATTAGAAGAAGGTAAAAGAATAATGATGTTTTCAAGCTGACCTCTGAGCAGAACACTAAGTAGAGCCTGAGCTGAGCATGTCGAGCAGAGTAAGCTTTGTGCTCCGTCTACTACGTCATTTTATTCAGAGCTCATAGAGCACTCTCCGAGTAAGCTCTGATGAAAAAAAAGAGAAAAACCAGTTGAGCGTGAAACGCCTAATGATAGCGGTAAATGATTGTTTACCTTCGTTCTGATGTAATTTTCAATTAAAACGAAAGTTCATTTTTGCCACAATCGTTTTTTTGGGATATGAATATAGTTAATTAACAAAGGTCTCACTCGAAAAATCAAAATACCCCGTGTAAGATACTGAACATCTTAGTCCTACTCTATAATGGGTAAACGTGGACATTGTTAAAATCGGATGGGGTCGTTTTGAGAGAGAACCCCTTCAATATGATTTTCGATCAGTATGTGTGAATAGTGGCGAAGAGGTCATGTAAGGCGTTCATATTTGTGAACTAAGCCATCGATAAATTCGTTGCCCAAAGCAAAAGATAATAGATCTGTAAGACCTTTGATCTACATCTTAGAGATTCAAAGATGTATTATTCACGAGAACAAAGGTTTTCTTTTCAAACTTTACTTTGAGCAGAACCTCAAATATTAATCAGCAACCTATATAAAGAAATATTAGCTATAAGCTTGATATCATAGAAAACTTTCTGTTTTTCAATACAAACTATTTAATATTTTAATGTACTCTTGAAACATACATTCTTATTTTAATTTTGTGTGAAAATAAAAAAAAAACTTATATGTAAATAAAAATAGATCCAATTAGTTTTAAGTGCCAATACTATGGATTTATCAAATCTAAACGAGCTTTTGTTTTGATTTAATACTCTTCTCTTCTACGGGAATATCTAATCAATTGAGATACTCATTGAAGTCCTTCGTTCATACACATTTGCAAAAAATGTTGTAATTTTTTTTTTAAATTCATATCGAAAGCGTAAAATAAACAATAAAAGAAATCATTGATTATACTTAGGGGTGTGTTTAGTTTTATTGCACGTTAAAATGATTAATAACTGTTACATCTACAATACTATATTTTATTTAAAGAGTAAATATAATTTATTATATAAATGCAAACAAACTAGTTAATTAACTGCTCATGCAAGTGCAAATAAAATATTATAAAAAACGTGTATTTCATGCAAAACAAATGTATAAACTAAAAATAAAAATATAAATTAATTTGCTCAAGGGAATGCATTATATTATTTGTAGGAATGAAATTAATTTTAAATTTATTGGAAAATACATCTAAATTTGTAGTATGTTTTAAGTTTTAGTAAATTATTTATTTGGACGGATTTTATTAGCGATTTTAGTGCAAAGTGGAGGAATGTGATTACATATTAAAATTATTATATTTTTGCCACGTCTATTACTTATGGACCAATTTTTTCTGGGTTATTAATGTCTTATATTTAAGGGCAATTCCTATCTAATATAATATTTAAAATATTTAAAAAAAAAAATATTAAGAGATTGGTATTTACAGTTCTTAGGATCTTTTATTATTTTCTTTTTATTGACGATGTTATGCTTTTGACTGGAATTACAACTTTCCTTCTAAGAACTCAATAAAAGTCATCTAACAACGCCATAATAATACTATATTAAGCATTTCAATTGTAGCTAAACTATTTTTGTAAGCTTTAAAAGGAAACAATAAAAGGTAAGACAAAGTAAAACAAACGTTTACAGAGATTAAGAAAATATAAATAAGCCAGTTGGCAGACTTTTTTCCTTGAGTATTATATACCTATGCGAATGGTGATACGGATTTGGAAGTCAAAAGCAGAATAAATAATGCTCATAATGCGCACGGGTAGTCTATCACTGATTTGGAAATTCTGTTTACGTGTTGAGTTGAGATTCTTTACGTAAAAAGTTGAGATTCTTCAAACCCAATGGCAAGTCCTTATTGTACCGAATGTCTACAATCTCGAGAAAGTCGCAGAATTTTGACAACTGAAGTCTACGTCGGATCCTTAAGATTCGTTGGCTAAACATTATAGTGACGCGAGTTTGCAAAAATCACACTACATAAGAGAAAAAGACTTATGTTGTTTTCTGAACCACACAGGCTTATGCTGGATATTTATTCGAACAGAGGAGTGATTTGAAAATGAGAAAAGTTACATTAAAGTGATTTTGACATCAACGTGGACGAAGTAGACGGAAATCCTGCTATTTATATGTCGGAAAAATACCACTCAAGCTGGAAGGAAGGCTCCATTTTCACAGTGCTAAATATTATACCAAAGTATAATACTCCTTCACTCCTTCTGCATTGCAGCAGAAGGAGTGACAAAGGTTGATGTAGTAATTAACAAAAAAATTAAGAAAGTTTGAGAATGAATATTCCAATCAAAATCATTAACATTTTTGGATAAGAAGAAGAAAAAAATAAAATTAAAATTCATAAAAGAAAAACATCATGTAGGCGGTAGGACTACAAGTATAAACGCAAACGAGATCTACATTGAACACTAAAAAATAGCGTCAAATAAATTTCATCATCTACATTTTAAAAATTCAAATATAAAATAACATTGATAAGGACAAGTTTTGGGATTAAAAAGCTAACATTTTGTTGTTAGATACGATTATTTCTTACAACTTGTACGCTTGATTGGTTTGATTAGTAAAAAATAAAAAAAACAAATATGTAGTACTAAATAGAATTTGCATTATATCATTGTACTTAATTGAAGACCTCCTTGAAAAATTGATTGCACTTAAAAACGCATTTAAATACGTTTAATAAATATTTTTGGAAATTCATAATTGACATTGGAATTATTTATACCAATTAAAACTTTTCATATTTAATAGAACAATCATACAAAGTTACACATGACAAGATAAATATTATTTTTTAATACTTATATAAAATACCTTTAGAATTTATATTTAAAAATAACAAAAAAACAAAAAAAAAAATTCTCAAAAGTTGAGTCATTTACAGGAAATATGCAACCACAACATTTCGCATGCATTATTATTTATTTTTTATGTTTTTTTTTACTGAATAATGGTTATTTAATTTTTTTTAGTTAAAACATTCTTTTATTTTTTTAAGTACTTCATGATATCTATATTGGATATCAATGATTAATATTTTAAAAAAAATTGTAGATAAAGCTTAAAGCATTCCAAAGAGAGACAAATTATCATTCTTTTATTTTATAGTTGTACGGATGCAAACAGAAAACAACAAAATAAAACAAAATTATACAGCATTCGAAATAAAAATATTAACTAAAACAACTTTTTGGTTTTGTTATTATTTTTTTTTTACAATTCATACGCTTCTGGTGTACTGACCTCTTGGAGTAGATCCTGGGATGCAATTGCTTTGAGGACATTTTTCTTTGATGTCTCTTGCATCTCACCTCCTATTAATAATTCGTCAAGTATGAAGTAAGCTTTTTCAAAATTAAAAATTATGTCCAATTCACAAACCTAGAATAAATAAAGCACATCGTTAAAACAAAATTCCATAAATTATTTAAATTTAATAAACTTAATTTAAATGAAATCCATATACGGTATTTTATTATAACGGGAAGGGTATGATGCAGATTTTGGAGTTTGTATCATGATTCCGACTCGCAAAAGTCCCGACGACTTTTGGCGACAAAACTTACATTATCCCGACTCTCAAAACTCCCGATTCTTATAATCCCAACTCTTAAAATCGCTACTGGCAAAAATGTCGAATAGAACTTAGAAATCCCTACTTTCAGCACTTCTTTTACGCTTTTTAAAATATTTCCACTGATTAGACGGTAAATTTAGTCGAGACCGGAGACACTTCATAAATAAAAAGTGTATGGTTGGAACTTCAAAATAACAGCTATTTAAAAGAGGCATATGAGAGCGTATACGGTACTTATATGAAACTTTCACTAAAAGATAGCTGATATTGAAGCGCGCAACTTATGCGATGTTAATTACTTCTTAGGTGGAGCTCGAATCGCTTTTTCGAATATTCGTATACATAACTGCTGGACCTATTTTTACGGAACTTCCACAATTGTAGGTACAAGTTAAACCAACTCAATTGTGTGATTATCCATCCACTGAAAAGACCACTATTATTGGTGATGCAAATTTAAATACTCCCTAAGCGGCGTTCGGGTCGCTTTTTTCGAAAGTTCGTATAGAAACCGATTAGAAACTGCTGGACAGACTTTAAAAGTACTTTCACTGACAGGGAGCTAATGTTATAAGTTGTAACTTATAGGCTACTTCAATTACTCAATAAAAGGCGCTGGAGTCGCTTTTCGAACAATTTCGACGAGACTGTCTCTGGTAGATAGCTGAGGCTGTATTCCTAAATATAAAAAAAATGGCCATTATTATAATGCTTCATCAGTATGATACTTTTATTATGCGTTGCACTACTAAACTTCAAAGCATCATTTTTAGCATCAAACACGCTTGTGCTTGTGATGCAAAGCTTGCTTTCATTTGCACATAGCATATGGTAGAACTGCGTTAAGAAACGTTATGCATTGCATCACTAGAAAAATGTTACCTTTTGGAATGCTTGACGACGCAGTATTGAATATTGAAAGCTTTTGAACACATTTTGGCCGGATATGATTTTTTTTTTAAATTTTAATTTTAATTTTTTATTTTTTTTTTTAAATGATGTTTCCTCTCTTATATTTTATGCGGCTAGTATTAAATAAATACTAAATCCAAAAGAAACTTGCATTAAAAATGTGCACAGAAAATATAAATTATAAACGTCGGGATTTTAGAGTCAGTATTTTCGAGAGTCGGAAAACGATGATGATGAAAAAAAATTCTACCTTCAGAACAAATTAACATTCGAAATGGACGACGACAGGCGCGAAATCTGTCCGTCCGACCTTGACGCCCTGCAAAGAGAGCAATAAAAAGCTCCAAAACATAGTTAAAAGTCGCCAGAGATGATTTGCTCAAGAGCATTCACCGACGCGTCATAAAAATATGTTTGTATGAATCCGATGTTTGTAGGAATCCTCCTCAATATCGCAAAAAGATCTTATTTGTCTTTTAATTTTTGATTTTCTGTCCAATATGTGTAGAATGTAAATAAAAATATGTGTAGCGAATCTGAAAGAAAAAAACTTGATACGGCTGGGCAGAGTTAGATCCAGTTGGAGAGACATGTTGGTTGAGTAACTGATTCATCCTGAACCGCAAGCTAAAAGAAGCTTTGACTTTATTTTTACTTCCGCGATAGCTGGCAAAATGCGCGAAATGCTAATGCATATCGGACTATAGAAGCATACAAGGATGTTGGATTCGGGTGAAGATAAAATATTATAAAAATAATTATTGAAATGTAATAGTCAATCACTCTATGGACCTTTTCTCAAAAAAAAAAAAAAAAAAAACATTGAATTGAGGTATATTTGGGGCGGTTTGTAAACAGTTCGCTTGAAAACATTTTTACATAGTTGAGTAGATGCTTACTGCTCAGTTAGAAATTTTTATATCAAAGTCCTCAACAAGTTAAGAGTTCAAAACATATTAAATAAAAAAATAATACGGTATTAAAATATGATTTTAAACAAAAACTTCATGAAAAAGGCAAAGCCAAAGAAAACAAGATTTAATTAACTTACACTTCCAAAGTATTTATCCAATAACTCCACATATCGATGAATTATTTCTAGAGTAAGAAGTTCATTGTCGTTTTGTTCGATTGCACAGCAAAAGTATAAACTCGCATATCTGTGATCAAAAAAAAAAATTACGTATATAAAGGAAAAAGATGATGGCGTTTCTAGGCTGCTTTTAGCTGGAACAACTTTTCTTGGCTCTTTGTATGAAAATTTCAACCGACTGGCGGTCCATATCTAGTACGTCAATGCACCTCACCTTTTGTAAACAATTTTGCAATCTTTCCATTCAAGGAACGAGCACATTTTTGGCTTCCTTGCCAAAATGGTTGTGACTAATTCTCTGGTAATCTTCTTCTTTGTCTTATCGGGATATGCACCATACCATTTTTGTAATCTTAATTTGCCTTGTCGGCTAAATAAAAGCATGAAAAGCATCTGAAAAAATAATTACTTTTATTATAAAATGAAATGTAGGCCACATTTCGTTTTTTTTAATTTTTTGCATTTGAAAAATATTCATGGAAATAAATAGTTAAATTAAATGTTACCATTTCGAAATAGTTTCCAAATTAAATAGTAATATTTTTGTTTATTTAAAGTATATTTATTAGAAAATTTTACGTGAAATCACGATTTTATTTTTTAATTCTCTTTTTTTGACAGTGAAAATGTTGACATTTAATTAATACAACACTTTACATGGGCTAAATATAATTTTATTCTAAGCAAACCTTAAGCGACCTTTACATGGTGAGTCAGTCATCTACACTTATAATTAGTCATTAGGCAAAATCATTGACGTACTTGATGGCGGCCCTTGTTATGTTGGAACACTCGTGAAGTTGGCTACTGGTGGTCCATATCTAATATGTCAATTGGCAAAATCATAAGTGTTTTGATTTTTTGTTTTCTTTTAATTTTATAGGCTACTCACACCGAATCAAAATCTAGATTTCGAGCAACAAGATTTCGAAATCTGGTAGGCGTTCACAACGAACGAAATCTAGATTTAATTTGACGTTTGAGTAAACTTTGTTACAAAAAAATTCAAATTAAATCTATTTTTCTTAATTCTTCAATTTTTTGTACAAAAAACAAATACGTTAGGTTTTTTGGGGAGATTTCGTCGTAATCAACAAGATTCCGAAATCTGAAAATGTATGGGAAATCTAATTGATTTCGACGAGATTTTGAACTTTCTTGTACTCCTCCGTCTTCTCCCGTAAAAAAAATGTACACGCGGTTTTCTATATGGTGAATACGTGTGAATAGCTAAATGCAAAATTGTAAGAATATATGGTCTAGCCAGATTTGACAGTCCCATTTGAAATGCATGAGCACGCATACAGAGTTATATCTCTACAATTTTGAAAGTTTGTAGGCAAAAGTAGGTGGAGCCTCCTGAGATGATTATCTATTTATTATTTATTCTACGCCAATCTTTTTTATCATTCAACATTTTGTGATGATGAATATCTTTTCATATTATAAAGTTTTGACAAAAAATTTTACAGATCATCACTATTGTGTTTTTCTTTTTTTTTTCAAAATGGCGGCCAATCAAATATTTGGCTTATTTCTCCCTTCCAAATGTGTATTCATCCAATACTAACAAGGAGTGACAATACAATGGCACACATACTACAAAAAGAGAGCAACACAAAAGAGAACGTCAAGCGTTCTTCACTTCAATCTTAATATTTTTTTTTATTTTTTCCCCCGTACATATATCTTTTCAAGTTACCCCTCTCACCATCATATAAAAATCATGATTTTCTACACGTGAAAACATGGACAAAGATCTGGAATAGATGCCCAGTAATTGGGACACAAACTTAAGAGAGGAACACAAAAGAGGATGTCAAGCATTACGTAGATACATAGACAAAATTACGAATACGCCAAATAACGAACAACAAGGATCGGTTTGATTTTACCGGACCAGCCGCGTTTCAATATCCCCGCAATTTCAATCTTCTTCGGCTTCACATAGTCGGCTCATACGTGACAAATTGGCTAATGCAAATGTTGAAAAAAAATAAAGAAAAAGTATTCTCTAGAAATCTTGTCAGGGAGGGTTCGAGTTGCCAAAAATTAAGGGTGTTTCTAGGAAACAGAACTACTGCATATCTGTTTGACATCCTGTCAACCATATTCAATTGTTGAATCGAACCTACCCACCAAATTAAACGTCACCCACCATCCACATCATTCGAACGAAAACATTAAAATCAAATCTAAACAAAAATTTCAATTTATAGAAAAATACATAAATTTATAGATAAAAAACAACACACTTACGCATCATATCATAGATAAGATTCAATAACTCAAATTTTATAACAAACATGCCACATACGGATAAAATTATGGATAGTGAAAAAGGTAAGAAAGTACCTGACATACTTTTGTGCAAAAAAACAGGATTTCTAATTATTTTCTCTTTAATTTCGCTCTAGGCCGCACTAGTGGTGATGGAATGGAAACAAATGAAACTACCAAAACCGAAAGTAAGTCAACATTTTGCAAAACTCAACTACGACGAAAGGATAGCACCATTCAAGAGACAGTCCATCAAAAGAAACCTCCGCCACCGCCACCAAATACACTTCCAATTCCTGGCCTTCATACACTCTATCGACCAGTGGAATCTTCACGAAGTCTACCCGCAGTCAAACCGCGAGGTGAACTTCGACTGCTAACTCCAAGGTTAGTCGATGTTCGAGATGTTCCCGAACACAAGAAAACCAAACCTCCACGATTTGTTCCATTTGAACCGTATGCTGGTGCTGTTAATCCAATGTTCCCGAACAAAGATAATTCGAAGAAAATCCTCAAAAAAGATCGCAACAATCTAGACATTGCCGTTTTGGTTAGTCATATGTCGACGATGCGCACTCAAGAATTGCATGACGCTGTCGAGGAAGCAGATCAAAATTCAGATAATGTAGTAGTAGAGGATCCACAGGTACTTGAGCTTAAAGCTGAGTTGGCAAAAATGAAGGATGAACGAAACTATTTGAATAGTCAGCTTAAGTTTCAAGTGCAAGTTAATTCAGAATTAAAAGGTTTACTTGTTGCTTCGGTCGGTGAAGATCTACAAACGAGAGTTAATGTTCTGACCGAAGATAAATTACAACTAGCTAGAGCTTTACTGGACACTGCAAACAACCTTACAACTCATACGGTAAGTGTCAAAATACTTTATGAAATCTAAGAGAAATATACCTACCTAGGTAGAGTTAATTAAATAAACATCCAGATTCTGATAATCGTTTTCCTTCATACTTTCGGTTTGTCTTCATACTTACTTTTATTTCCACAAAATTTTTCTTCTTATTCTCAACCCAATAATAAATTAATAACTTCCTTTAAACCTTAGGAACAAATTGAGTTCCTTGCAAGCCAATGCGAGGTATGGCGGAGCAAATTCCTGGCCAGTAGCGTAATGGTGGAAGAACTCGCCCGATGGAAGGCCGATCTCACGCAAAAGAATGAATTGCTCACGGAATCAACTAAACGTTTATTACATCTCTCCTCCGATACGCGCAAAACTCAAATTGATATATTGAAAAATCTGAAGTTCATGGCTAAAATCAAATACCTCAATCTACCAGCAATAGATATTATCAGTCTCGGGTCAGAGTGTTTAAATATTTTGCAACAAATGGCACTTCATTCTGGCGTTGGCATTCCAGACAATCTATATTTAAATAGCGACAAACAGCTAACAGAAGATGAACAATTTGCTATTCAGGTAAGTGTTATGACTTTTTGTATAATATCGTAGAGTAATACCCTCTTTCTAGGCTCTAGAATTCATTAGCCAGCCGCTCATTGCAACTGACGACGCAATTAAAGCCCTTTTCGGACAAACTCGACGGTCTTTTGTGACAGCAAAGGAAGAGGCTGTTGAACAGCCAAGTTCATAGTTTTAAGAAATTTAGTTTAAAATAAAAATATTGCCAGAAATCAAAATTATATTAGAGAGAAGTATGGTTGTAAGCCTTTAATAAACGATATCGATTGTATTAAAACTTTGTTTCAGTTGAATAAAGATCTAGTCTCCTTTGACTGAAAACTGGGATTTGCTGGCGAACTTTCTCCACCAGGGAGAAGTCAATATCAGCAATGACAATCTCTTCAGATTCTTTAGCACTAGCCAAGATTTTAGCCCAAGGATCAACAACCATTGAATGACCAAAGGCAACGTATCCAGCCTTTTCATCTCTAGCTGATGATATAGTTGCCACAAACAATTGATTATCATTAGCTCTGGATCGTTGTAAAAGTTCCCAGTGCATTGGTCCAGTGGTCATATTGAAGGCAGCTGGATAGACCAACATTTCACAGCCTATAGAGGAAAATATTAAGTTACGTAACTTTTTAAGAACCATCTTACCCTTGTTTCTATAGATCCTTGCCATTTCCTCGAACCGAATGTCATAGCAAATACCAATTCCTATTTTATGCCCATCAACTTCAATAATAGTAAATTGATTGCCAGCTGAAAGTATTTTAGATTCTTTAAACTGAATACCTCCAGGAATGTCTATGTCGAAGAGATGAACCTGAAACAATTAAACTTTTATAGAAACTGGAAAGAAGATCCAAATGCAAAGAATTTAAAACCTTTCGATGCTTTCCAATTAAATTCCCCATTGGATCCCAGATTGTACATGTATTATAAATAGCATCGTTTTCCCCTTTCTCTGGAATCGTTCCACCAATTATGTAGATTCCATGTTTTTTAGCACTTTCCGATAGAGCCTTGCAAGTGTCTCCATCGGGAATTGTTTCGGAATATTCACGGAAATATTTGGTGCCATAGGGGCAGTTAAAACATTCAGATAGAGCTACTATTCTAGGTTTAGATTCGTCAACAGTTTGTGTGATTTTTGATAGTGTATTTTGGATATTTGTTAGTTTATCCTTTGAAACATTTAATTGAAGTAGAGCCAGGCGAAGCACTGTTAATTAGAATGTATTCAATAAAATTGAGTAAAGGTTATTTGACCGACTTACTGCTGACTGCTTTACTCATTTTTCAGTTGGTGATTAAATTGTCGAATCGAATATAGTTTTAAAAACAACACAAACTTGATAATAGTAAAGAAATATCATAAATAGATAATAAAAATAGATAATAAAAAAAATCAAATAAAAATAATCAAATAACCTTGGCACAGCTGGCTGAACACTTGCCACTATTGACAGTTCCTATGGTCCCTGTGGTATAGCATGTTCCATAACTGGACCACAGATGGCAATACTAAAAATCTAAGGGTAATTGTACACGTAAAAGATAAACTCAAAATAAAGCGGGAGTAACAAAAACATTTTTTTTAATAAAAATAATAATTATTATTTAAGATGGAAAAAGATAAACAAAGTGTGTACATTTGGGCTCGTTCAGTATGCATAGAGTATGCGTAAAATAATAATAATTATTTAAGATGGAAAAAGATGAAACAAAGTGTGTACCTAAATTTTTTAGAAAAATATATAGCACTTTAGCTATTTGCCTCTATTAAGTAAAAACATTCAAACAATCTGTAGTGAAAGTAATTCTTATTACTTAAGTTGATTTGTGTCTAACATGAGCCAAATGGAGTCTTTATTTTTGGTAAGCTGGCCGTACCCGTTGAAGTCATGGAGCGATCCGAACCTGCGAAGCCACCATAATTGTGTAAGTGGCTTCAAAGGCGTTCGAAAAGTTGAAAATCCAACGAGCTCGACCAAAATATAATGACAGTTTAAAAGAAGGGAACAAATTAATGCTTTGCAAAAAATATGCATTTTGTTTTGTAAAATATAAAATGTTAAAATGGATTAGATCGATGGTGTGATAGTGGAGGCCACTAAAATAGACCGATACAAAATGTTTGTACACAGTAAAAAAAAATTAAATGAAATTTTTCAAATTTTAAGAATTTAATAATCTTTACATAATGAAAACTAAATACAAACAAAGAAATAACAACCGATTTCCAAACATTATGGGTAAATTAATAAATACAAACAAATCATTAAGAAAGTTACTACTTTATTATTATTTGGTTACAGTAACGAGAAAGTCGAAAAAGTTAAAAAAAATAAAATTTATGCGTTCTGTTGGTCGTCCAATATCTAGTCTACGTAATTTGCACTAACTAACAAGATCGCTTGATATGATCGCTCAACGCTCTAGATTTGTTTCTTGTTTTTTTTTTTTTTAATTTCATATAGGTATATAATGAGCCACAATCTCTGAACACTCTCTGATACCAGATTTCTTAGGGTTAAAATAAACCTCGAGTTAACTCTAATGGAAACATGTTTTTCGGTCAGTCAGGCTGGGAAAACTCTGAGTTAACTCGTGGTCGTGATCTCAAACTTACTGAAAAACTTGTTTCCATCAGAGTGACTTGAGGGTTGTCTTTAACTCTGGGATAATCTCGCACTTAAAAACTGAGACTACAAATCTCCTTATGGGGTTCGGCAGGTTTAGCTTAGAATACGTCGCATCGACGGGCTTTCCAGCTTTAGATTATGAATTTCTGAGCCCAACTGAAAACTAATGGCGTTGCATTTGTTTGTTCCGTTAGTGTTTTGGCCTGCCTCTCATACGATATTGCCTTTTGAACAAAGTTCTTAGCGTCCCTCCTTTCTATACACATATACAACGGGATAGGGACAAAATCCCGACTACCAAAATCCCGACTGGACAGATTGAAAAATTCCGACTGCCAAAATCACGACTCAAAAAATCCCGACTGACAAAATCCGAATCGAACGAATAAAAAATCCCTATTTTCAGCACTTTTAACACGTTTTCATACCTTTTTTTTGCTTTTACAATATTTATTTGAAATAGGAATTGAAAAAGAAGAAAATAAGAAGCGAAACAGGCCACCCTGAATTTGCAAACTTTGGATTTAGGCGCCAGACGACTGGACATAACCTAAGCCGAGCAACGAAGCTGCGTGAGTGGGACTGACTACAGAAAGGGAGTTAGTCCCTTCAATCCGCGAAGCGGGCCACCCAGGTGCTGTGGAATATGGAAACATTGGACATACCCTAAGCCAACAAATATGGAATACTATAAATGCTACCCCAGATAACAAGTTAAATAGATGAAAAATAACCGGTAAAAACGATACCTAGGTACTAAAATTATGAATCATTTTTGCAATTAATTTTTATTGAAAAATTCAGTTTTAAATTGCCTTTACCAAAAAAAAGTAGTTGGTCAGTCGTGATTTCGTCAGTCGGGATCTTAGCAGTCGGGATTCTCAGTCCGGATTTTGTCCAGTCGGGATTTTGGCAGTTGGGATTTCGTACCTAACCCATACACAACATATTCGTGTCCAATTAAAATAAAACTTTTATAATATGTATATGTAGGTACCTAAAACAATAATGAAAACGCCTTCTCACATCTTTATTAATACGACTTAACCAATACAAAATAGGCAATGTAAGTTAGATCATCAATCTCTGTGGCTTCTACTAAACTATATATCAATCATTTCGTTCATACAGCACTGGAAACGGTTCATCCTTTGGTGGCTGCATCCAGTTGTCTTCGGAATATTTTGTATTATCAGTCTCAATGACATGGAAGGTATATGCGTGACGACTCTTATTCGATCGGTTATGATCACTTTTATGCACCACTTGACCATGAATAACTATGCAGGTTCCTAAAAAGAAAAACCATTATTATCGTTTATAATCTTCAAGAAGTCGATTCAAGATAATTACCTTTGCTAACAGTTATCGGAGTAAAATTCGATGTCGGGTATATTGGTGCTGGTCTATCATAAATCAAAAGTTCACTTGACTTCAAATCTGGATTTCTCATGAATCTTCTGTGAATTCCGCCTTTATGGGATCCTTTTATAAATTGCAAACAACCATTTTCAATTGTTGTGTCTTCAAGTGCAAACCAGAATCCAATAGCTGTACTGGGTTCTGTATGCAAGAACCATGCATCTTGATGAGCAATAACTGTAAATTTAAGGCAAATTTTAAAGATTTACGAAAATGTTTAAAGGTATTAAAAATCATTTTTGTACCTTCTCCTCCAATCCCTGGATGTTTGTAAATATACATGCTCTGACAGACTGCGGGTTTTCGATACAATAATTGCCAGCAGATTTCTTTGACTCGATTGCTAAAAGTGATTTTCTTGAATGTTTCGTTTTCAACATGAAGAGCATGACCGACCTAAAAGGCAAAAAATAAATAAAATATTCAAAAAACATAATTAACATAATTCAAAAATTCATTCAATAAATTGTATGTGAATAACACTTAAATTTAGTTATGTTCAAAATATTTTAAGTATAGTAACCATTGACGTATTAGGTATGGACCGCCAGTAGCCAACTTCACGCGTGTTCCAACATATCTAGGGGCGCCATCAACTACTAGCAGGGAATCTGCGTAGCAGTGATATGATTTATTTAATTAATTATTTACTATTGAAATATTTTGGTCGAAATTATTATCAAACTACTTTTATTTGACAAAACACATCCACTCCTTATGCCATGAGTTAATTACAGATGAATATATTATCGTTTTCATTTAACACTAAAAGATGATGGCGTTTTTAGACTGTTTTTAGCTGGAACAAATTTTCTTGGCTGTTTGTATGAAAATTTCAACCGACTGGCGGTCCATATCTAGTACGTCAATGATAGTAACATTTCGGTAAAAAAAAAATTAGAACAATTTGTGATATCATCAAATCAAACGAAGTTGTTGAGAATCTGTTAATGCGTTTAGCTGTAGCTCTGTGAACAGAGACAAAAATCCATGCATCCTCCCACAAGCGCAAACAGACCTATTCTCTATCAGTCACCCATAGCCATAGTCGACTTGAACTTCTCTTGCCTCGACCCTCGGGTAGTTTGGAATGCACGCTTATTTAAATAGTTTGGCATAAGACAATTTGTAGGCCAAAATGGGAGGAGTCTCCTAAAACGATCGTTATAATATTGTAAGGTTTCACCAAAACTTGAAAACCTCATCTTTTTTTGAAACGAAATCAATATACTTGCTCTATGAAACAATAAAAAAAAAATCCTTAATGAACGCTTTATTAGTAGTTGCAGAATTATGCGTATTCTCAAATTGAATCAAATAAAACTACTATTTATTTTAAATATTTAAAAACAAAATAAAATCTTACCTTGTTCAATGCACATAAAGGATCAACCAGGAGTTCTCCATTTTCTCCTATTGCACCCTCTTCAAAGAAATATCTTACTTTATTGCCCGACTCTATAAAGTAGCTCTCCTTTGATTGTTGACTTTCACTATTGATAGTGCTGAAGATTTTTCTATCACTTTTTGGTGCATCCATACATAAAGCTCGTCCAGCTTTGTATAATTCTTCAGTTTCTTCTGGCGTAAGGAAGTCTTCAATGACAACAAAGCCATTTTCCATGAGCTAAAATGAAAAAGTTTTTTTATTTACAGTAAGGTCAATAAATATTAATGAATTGTACATTTACCTAATCTTATTAGGAAATTATAACTGGTAGTAAGTAGACTTAAAGTCTCCTTATAGAAAACACTATAAGAAAACTACATAAATTACACAGACAAAATACAAATAAATATCTCAAAAGATCAGAATCAGAGGTTGGAAGATCAGACGAAGCGAGCGTTCCGATTAGGTCTCAGCAATTATTATTATTATTATCAGTTTAAAAAAAAACTTAAAAAAAAAATAATGTCTCAAAGTCGATTGTGCTCGATTGATTTAATATTCCTACCTAATATTGAAAAAAAAAAAACAAATAATATATAATGAGTGATAGCTATGCCTATACCTATTCAGTTCCTTCATATGGCTTTTTTTTATCATCTTTTATTATCAATGAAATTGTGCGCGTGGAAATTTTAATTTTTTCTAATAATGTAGGTATAGTTATTCTTAATCTTATTTTAAATAAAGGGCACGAATGGGTCGCACAAACTTTCCAAGTTACTTTCTTGTTCAAAACTGGAAGACTATCAGTACTTTATATTTTGAAATATTTTTTTTCTTTTTAAAACAAATGTATGAAATAAAAATAAATTTAAATAAGACACCACTTATGGTAAAAATTCATTACAAATCACTTATATAAAATTTTATCGAAATTGATCGTATTTTTTTCGAGTAAAATTGAATTATCGGTTACGCTCATTTGCATGAATCCAAGAATTGCCTTATTTTTTTATTTAGTGAAGTTATTTCCTAGTGAAGTTATTTTCCTGCACTGCCTGCCATAGTCCGTTTTGAATGGTTAATTACGTCCGTTTCACTGTTTGAGAACCAGAAGGGTAATTCCGTAATTTTAATACCAACGGTAATCGTTGCCACATTTCCTCCTTGAATGGAGCTTGTGAAACTACCCACATTAACCGCATCCAACTTATAACGAAGCAGAATAGAAGACGGACTATTGTTTTTATTGTAAAAGAGAGTACAAAACGAATATTTTATAAAAAGATTAATCTAGAAAAACAAAGTCTTTTTGTTAAATATAATTAGGTACATAGATTTATTTCAATAGAATTTAAATTTAATTTACATTCGTGACACACTATTTTTCACAAATTTATTTAATTTTTTCTCCAATGTTTTTTTTTTTTTTTTTAAATCAGAACATTATAAAATTCTTGGTTCTTAAAAATTAGTGTTCTTGTTAAAATTGTTAAATTAAAATTGGAAAATTAGACCAGCTTTTATTATGAAGGTACAAATCTCATAAGATAATTGGAGTTCTCCGCTACCACTGTATACAGTGGGACTTTAACACCAATAAAAGCACCTTAAAATCAGCTAAACGGTTAACATCTGACCAGAAATTAAGGGTCCCTCCGCCAAATTTAACATTTTTTCCATCCAACAAAGTGTGAGCAGGGCTGTCGAAAAAGAATTATATAAAAAATCTAAAAGATTAAATATTGGTTATACCAGGCTTCGAAATTATGAGCCATCAAAAAGCGATACGAAAGTAGTACTATTCAAGATATTTTTAAGAGGATAGTTTACCAGCGTGTCCATAATCTTGGAGAGAACAAACTTAAGTATAATTAATTAAGGGTAGACATATATTCGCAACAATATTTCAAGGCTGAAGAATTTGTGAATTTCGGAATTTTTGAATATTCATCGCAAGTTGCAAGTTCCAAGGGAATCAGCTTTAAACTGAAAAGAATCGCAAACCAAAACGAAGTTGAATTTTGATTTTTATTCTACAAGTGATCAACCATTAGTACTTCACAATTTGTCTTTTTGACTTTGCAGCACAGTAATGTCTTTTGACTTTGTTTACTTATTCTCGATTTTATCAGTGAAGTTGGCCTTGCAATATTGTAAACATAATTCTCTCAACTTGTGAACCTGTTAAAAACAAATCAAACCTTGTTAATCTTGCGTCTGATGATTTTTTCTTTTATTTTTATGATTTTTATTATTAATCTATTTCCTTGTCGATGAAGCATAGTTCCTGAACGGCCAACAAAAGGTTCTTCTTGAGGTCTATTTAATTACCTTTTCAATACAAGAAATTTGATGATATGACGATGTACTGGCTAAAACACATGTTCAATGTTTTTAATAGGATGAGAACTTAAAAACAACATTGATTGATATTCAACTCATAATGACACTGACTTAAATGGTGACCGTCTTGAGTTAAATTATTGAAAACATCTTCATTTACCCCTACGACAGCCCTTAGTGTGAGCCATGTAGATCGTCCACGTGATTGTTAAAATAAGAATTGTCTTCTGAATATCCGGAGAATGCTTAGCTTCCGGTTAAAATTTTGAATAATAAAAATAAAAAATAAAGATACATATATTCGGTTTGGATTTTCAATAAGATTTATTTTAACAACTTATAGTGGTATCTTAGCTTAGCATTTCCGCAAACATAAACGCCATTTTTCTTTATTTATGTTGGTTTGGATATTAAGAAAGCGAAAAATGTGCTAAAGCTCATTCTGCAGTTCTTTTATCTGTTATAAGTCAGTTTTTCTAAAAAATCTCAATAAATGGCTTTAATTGTTTTGTTCTGGAAATGCAACTTTGGGGTCGTTTGCCAGCCAAACCATTGATAGTTCCCACACCCACGACCTAGTTTTACATTTTTCCCTCAACGTGTGAGCCATTTATTATATGTGCCTACCGAAATGCTTAGCTTCTGGTCAAAATTTAAAATTAAAGTTAGCTTCCGGTTATTAAAGTGCTTGTATCTGCTTAGCAAAAAGGTATCATTTCCTCAAACAAAAAATAATTACATTACCTTAAAAACATAGACCCAAAAACAAGAGTATTATTAAAATTTTCTAACAATTTATGATGATTTAATAATAAAGAGTGTATGTGCCAATTGGATCATAATCCACAAAAAGTTTTTCAAAACAATCTAAAATAATTTAATTCTTCTAAAAATAGAGAATTTGACAACGTGGGAAAATCCACTTGTTTCTACGAATATTTAAATTTTGTTCATTAATCACTTATCTATTTTTATTCATTTTATTCATCACTATCATTCAGATTTCGATTTAACCATAATATACAACTCGATGCAAAGTAGCAGTTTTTTCAGAATCAAGTAAGTGATTCCTATAATTATTCCGAAAAAAATGTTCTCGCACTTTTATTTCACTGAACACCTTTACATCTCTTTGATAGGGAAACACTTATTTCAATCATTATTTAGAATTAAAAATAAATAAAAACAAATTTCATTTTCTTTGAGACTTTTCGAAACTGAATTTAGAATAAATAAAAATTGGTTTTTGTGGTGTGCAGGTGTTTTTGATGAACCAGACTTCCTATTTTTAATACAACCAGACATATGTAGAAAAACACTGTGATGTGTCAGGTGAATGAATTTTTTAGATGCATCATTCAAACAAAGAAAATTTGTTTGGCCAATCTGGCACCTGATGCATTTATAGTTGAAAAAGCCTTTTAAATTTGGGACATTCACGTTGTATGAATAGAAAAGGTAAATCTTTCAGAATATTGGATATCAAGAATGTTTTGTTTGATTAATGAGCTTGGCAATTGCTCCATCATTTTATGTTTGTCATCAGTCCTTACATATTTTTCTTTTATTTTAAGTTTGATAAAGATATTGCACATTAATTATTTTGTTCTATGACAATACCAACAAATTTAACGAAAAATAAGGAGCAGGACTACACAATACATATGTAAGTTTTCTTGATTGAAGCTATAGAAGATTTTGATCAGCGCGTCGTCGTCGGTGGCAGTTTTTACATATTAAGCGACTTTTACACGGTCAGTCATTTGACATTAAACTGTATTATAGTGTGTTTGTAAAAATAAGTCTGTATGCTAGCATTTGTTTGACGAAAAATCAAAAACCCTTTTGATTTTGCCTGATGACTGATTATATTATGTGTAGATGACTGACGTCCTCTGACTGACCGTGTAAGGGTCGCTTTAGGGTTTTTCAAACTGCCATAGTTTGAAGTTTGGACGTATTCTATAGCAAAAGCAAATGCATCCGTCATTGCTTTTTTTTGCGAAATATTGGAGTTTGTAAAATAATTTCCTGTTTGTGGAGTTTATTTATAAACAAAATTTCTTGCCTTATTTTTTTAAAAAATATGGGTTTTTTTAACTGCTACGTGCGTTTCGACTATGTTATATTTATGTTTTCTTTGGGTAGATAATCAACAAGTCGTTTTTGTATATTAGTTGTGAAATAATGCCGTTTTCACTTTAAATCTTGCATAATAATATGATTTGATTATCTGCAGAATTGTCTCAAGGTCAATTAATTTATTTCTTTATCAATAACCTTTTTTATGCATAATTTAATTTTGATAATTTTTAATCACATATTTAATAATCTTAGAACCCACCGATAATTATATTAGAATTAGTAAATGTAGGTATACATACATATGTATGTATGTATGAAGGTATAATTATAATATCAACACTTGAACTTTGTTTTATTATATTGTGAGGTGAAACTTCAACAATAATTAAGGCAGAGAAATCTATAGTACTTATCTGTAATTTAACTTCTGAATTCCATTGTAATAATATATTATGTTTGTCCATAGTATGCTTTGTGCCAAATAAAATAACAGTCAAACATGATATTACGATCATAAAGAAGACGAAACAAGTAGGTCCGTCAAATTCTTTACGTCTGGCTGCGTGTCGGCTGAACCGATTTTTATCAAATTTGGTGTGTAGGGTTTTTAAAACAAATAACGGTTCTTCCATTATAACCGTTAACGAAAATTTAATTTTCTAGAAAAAAAAATAGGATCAATTTTGATAAAATACGAGTATAGTCCGTTGCCAATGGTGATGGATATTTTCAAAAATGTATTTTCAGATTAAAAACAAATTAACGGTAACCTATCTCTAATACCTAATATCGTTTTTTTTATACCGACTATCTCGGAAACGACTTCCCTGATTTTGACAAAATATGCAATCGGCCTTAAAGGTATGGAAAGAAGATATGTATACAGCGACAGGGCTACCCCCCTTCCCTAGGGATTTCCAGCGTCGGTAAAATAGGCATTTTTGTAAATTTTGAAACTTATAATGGTGTGGGAGTCGACATTTTCGAAGATTTCTAAACTTAGTTGTGCAAGTAGACATTCTTAAAGGTTTTTGAACTTATTGAAGCAAGAAAGTCGGATATAATCTTTTGTTTTGTGTCTAAAGCCATTCATGGCCTAAACCTGATCGGTCTTTAAACCAAACCAAGAATATCTACTCTACTCAGGCAAATCCTTTCTTCTTGATTTCGAGGTAGAAAGTGTTTGTTTGGTCCATAATAAGGAATCAATTTAAATAATATGTAGGTTTATGTATCTACTTTAAAAATATATTATTTAAAACAATAAAAAATAAAAAAAGGACTACATACATATTTCCGAATATCTAAGTTAGGTATATGTATATGATATAACATATACATTTTGGTTTAAACTTAAAAACTGAACTATAAATTGAAATTATTAAATATGACAATTTTTTTAATTGATTTAAATTGCTTAAATCAACATTAAAGTCAATTTAACAGAAACTGCCACACTCGTCACTTGAAAATCAATAAATTGCCTTAACAACAATATAACCATTAAATGATTTTTTCCAAACCAGACATTGAAACAGCCTAAATAAAAGTATGACAATGACCTTTAAAAAGCAATTATTATTGTCACAATGTCAAATATATTTCATGGTCTATGTCATAAGTTATTATTTCGATATCATGTCTTCAAAAATATAAAAATAATGCACGATGTTTATGTTGGTAAATATAAGTAGATATTTAAAAATACAAGATCAATAATCAAATCAGTACTTTAAAATCTATAAATATTTAAAAAAAAGAAAGCAGTTTGTTTTAAAATACAAAAATAACAAACCGTAATCATCCCAAAACAAACCTCATAAATTATAAAAAAAACAAAAAGAAAACAAAATACAAACCTCCTCCAACAGTGTAGTATGCATTTTTCACTCAACAAATCCTTTGAAGAATATCTCAACGCAGCAGTTCTTCGATTGAATTTAAAATATATTTTTAAAATTCAGAAATTAAATTTTTACTTTTTGTATTTTTAATAAAATATCACTGTATTTCGTCACAAAAAAAAAGAAGAAAAAAGAACACCTTTGTTATTAAAACAAGTAAAAAGAATTTTCACTTCCGACACGGTATAATATTTAACCTCAGCGTATACAAAAAATATTTCAGAATCGATAGTATGTATAGGTACGAAGTATTCAACTGTATAACGATCGTTTACAAACTGAGTTTCGTTTTTGAAAACATCAGCAGCAATAGTCACTTTTTAGTGCACGCCACAGCATAATAAGTTTAAGATCCCAACCCAAGTATCTATCTACTCATGTATTCAAAAATAAATTTCAGTGCGTCGACTCCACCATATTGAGTTTGTAATTTTGTATATTGTGTTGTATTGTAGCTGACATACACGATACACCCGACTTTAGGCGAATGTAAGCATTACTAAACTGGATACTTAACATGTGGCATTTTTCATAGTGACAATATCAGCGTCGTCGTCGTCGAGGGTGGCGAACTGGCGATCAGTGGAATCAAAATGCTCAATGAAAACAAAGATCTATAATTTGTTAAATATTAATCATTCATTCAGTTTATATTCGTTGACTCAGTGAGTGTTTAAATAAAAACTCGTGTTTTCAATGAGTGAGAGTTTTAAGAATGAGCATAATCTTAATAAACACAGGTCGGTTGCAGTTGTAGGTGGAAGTTTTTTTTATTTAAAAAAATGTGTGATGTTTTTGAAAACGTTTCCCATCGTGGGACATTTTGAATTCGTAGAGGAAACACTAATTTGGAATGACATGCGCTATACTTTATAGCATAGCGACCTTGTAGAGTAAGTGCACCGCATGCATATTAAATGAATATCATATAACTTGCATGCATAATGTTTAACCAGATATTGGACATTATAGGTACATTAGACATTAGATATCGAAGCGTGATTGATTGTGATCAATTATTTTATTCAGATCATGTTTTTTTTTTATTTTATTCATTATTGAGACTGTATCTATATAAACAAAACCAAATGCTAACTTTCTATCATTATATAGAATGTATTTTATATCTAAATCTAACTGAACATAAGTTCTTTTTCTGTAAGACAAAATTGTAGGTACGTTGTTAGTTAAAAAAATATTTAACATTGCGGTTTTTTTCGAATTCTCTATCTGCCGTATGGCATATAGAGGTGTTATTTTGATATTCAAACAAAAATGGGATTTTTTGAGATAAATGATCGGATGTTTATTTCATTATAAAGAGGAAGGTATGCCGTTAATAATGGAACACAACATCAGCCAAATGGCCGCCACGACCACCAAATCGCAAAGTGGCTGCCCTATGTCCCCGATAGCCTCACGAATTCCATCTTTGAGGTCTTGAATCGACGCTGGGCTGTTGGCGTAGACCTTATCTTTCACGTGGCTCCAAAGGAAGAAGTCGCAAGGTGTTAAATCACAAGATCTCGGTGGCCAAACTTATTCTGAAAAAATGAAAAACACAACAAATCCATTGTACGAAATTTTATAAAAATCTATCTTTTTTTTTACGAGAAAAATTGAATTGTCTAAAACAAAAAAAAAAAAAAACGGCAGGTACTGTTAGAAATCTAGCTGTAAAAAAAATGTTGAGTCGAAAAACATCACCTTTTTCAAAAAATCAGTCGTGTTAAATTTTATCAAAATCGATCGTATTTTTTTCGAGAACAATTGAATTATCTGTTACGTTTATATGGCAGGTACCGTTATTTTCAGACCTAGGATAAAAATCAAAAATACCCCTGGGCATATTACTCTAAAAATACAGAGTACCAAGTTTGAAGTTTTTTGCCTTATAATAAATAATCGCAAGTAAAAAGAAATAAAGAGACTCTAACTCCATACATCACTAACTGTGATGGGATAAAATTTATATAAGTGATGTTTTGCCACTTTTTGTTATTTTGTGTCTTTTATCTGAGAAATTTTTTTCTAGGAAGCTATTTAACGGTCTGTCATAGAACGGTACTGTTTTGACACCAATTATTTTCTAAACGGTTGCACAGATTTTGACAAAATTTTATATTGCAATAGATACTGCGTAATCAAATTTTTTTTATAAAAAAAATATTTTTTTTAAATTTAATTTTTCTCAAAAAAATATGATCAATTTTGATAAAATTTTATACCTATAAGATTTGTATAATAAAATATATGTTTCATAATTTGTTTTCAACGATAATGTCTTTCGTCTAATTTTTTTCAGAATCAGATATTAACGGTGCCTGCCATATAACCGTTGTCTATTGCACCGCCTCTCTTTTGAAAGAGTGCACCGATTTTGAAGAAATTTAATATTCTAAAAACTACTGCCAAACCTTCTAAAAACTTTTCTAAAAACCAATAGCTAATTCTATTTTTCTCGAAGAAAAAAAAAAAAAAATATTAGTTTTGATAAAATTCCATGCAATTAAATTGTTGCCTCCGGTGATATCTTTCATATACATATATACAGGGTGTCCCGCTACTCAACGTCAAGCGGGCACTGGTTGATAGGATAGGTTATACCTGTATTTGAAAAAGAAAGAAAAAAAATCCATCTCGCTTGGTTACGTAATAATTGCAATTTTAAAAAAAATAGTGAAAATCGATACCTACCCTAGACCACATTTTTATTTATTGTGGTCACAAATTTTCAAATTTTGCCGTTTTTTTTTTTACGAAATCCTTAATAACCATGCTATTGATCCCAATCACAAATTTGAAAATAAATATTGTTAGTTGCGTAAGAAAAATAATGTTAGACTGAGTCATTGTTCAAACTAATTTAAGCTAACTTTAACAGTTCATATTTAAAAAAAATGCACTATACTACCCACAGCAAGTTATTTTAAAAATTGGCGCGCTTAATCAAGATATTTATTTTCAAATTTGTGATTGGGATCAATAGCATGGTTATTAAGGATTTCGTAAAAAAAAACGGCCAAATTTGAAAATTTGTGACCACAATAAATAAAAATGTGGTCTAGGGTATCGATTTTCACTATCTTTCTTAAAATTGCAATTATTACGTAACCAAGCAAGATGGATTTTCTTTCTTTCTTTTTCCAATACAGTTATAACCTACCCTATCAACCAGTGCCCGCTTGACGTTGAGTAGCGGGACACCCTGTATATGTACATAAATTTTTTCTTGTTTCATAAATTTTTTTTAATACATTTTTTTTTAAATATATCTTACTTATTTCAAAATATAAAGAACTGGTCAAATTAATTTCCCAGTTATCAACACGAAAGTAACTTGCCACAGGAGCAAGTTTGTGCGACCCAGCCGTGCCTTATATTTTTCGGTTGTCTGCTAAACTAAAATTAGCCCATTTGTTTATAAAAAAAATGTCCAGTGTCCTTTGTTTTGTAATATAGGCTGCCTTAAAATGGCTAATATGGTTATTGAGTTTGTAGAAACTAACGCAGAAGGTGACATAAAGATTTGTAAATAATTATTTTAAATTAAAAATTTGACTTAAAAATAAATTAATTTTTTATTTCTAAAATGTGGTATTTCATGTTACTAAATTTAGAATTAGTTTATTTATTTTTTTGATGTCATTTGAATTAAATGTACTGTCATTCAATTATAATATATACTGCCATCGTTTCAATGTTTCGTTTTATAATAAATAAAAAGATATCCGCTCTTTTATTAAAAATGTATTACAGAGAGCATTCGCCTTTAAAAGTAAAAGTCAAAGAGTTTGCTAAGCGCCAAGATCTTGTTGTAACTGCCTGTCAAGGTTGACACATTATCGTGGTGACAATTTGTGGTCAACGTGTAATCTTTTATTATGAGGTTTTTGCTTTCATAGTGTGCTTACTATAGTACCTGCTTCGATTGACTTTCGATTTAAGCGGTGATGATAGAATTATTGATTGTATTTTTTTAAATTTGTTTTTTTTTTTTTTAATATTTTCATGATAAAAAAAAATTGACAACTTGGTTACTTATAATTTGTATTTATGTCATTATGCAACTTTGTTTACAACAAGTTTCTTTCGTATTTGATAAAATTATTTACAAGCACTACAATGATTTTTAGTTGAACTATGTTAGCAAAATTAATGGCCGGATGCTCGATAAAAAAAGGAATCATCAGCGTTAGCTTGCAGTACACTGAAAAGAAAAAAATACAAAGAAAGGGAAAAAACATACAAGAAAAAACACAATAACAATTTAAAGTGTGAGATTTAGAGTAGAAATTGTTAAAATAATGAGAACAACGTTGAAATGATGTTGCACTGGGTTCTACCAAAGACAAAAAAACAATATCTGAACGTAGTAGGATTTATCAAATCACTTGGTCTTCTTGTGATAACAAATATATCGGTCAAACTAGGCGCTCTCTTCGCATTCGTTTCAATGAACATCTTCGTTACATAAAGAACAAGGACTTAAGCAAAGCTCTACCAGCTCATATATTCGATCTAAACAACACTGAGCCTCATCGTATCGTTTCTTTTGATGAAAATGTAAAACTGCTAAAATATATACTCAACCCAAAAACACTTGACGCATATGAACAGGGCCAGACTAAGACATTTTGCCACCCTAGGAAGATTTTAAATTGCGGATCCTATCCGCAACGTTTAGGTAATGTGTAGGAGGATATACAATTCCAGGTTAGTTATGAATGATTAATAAACATCATTTATTTGTTCCGTTTTTTTTCTTGCACCGTTTTTACAATTTATTGATATGTACTTTAATGATATAAACAGCAATTATGTCACGAATGGTTACAAAAATTATATTTTCATGTTCTTAAGCCGCCGTTCTTTTCACAGCAAAACTATGAATAATCGCTATCTATTGAACGTAAAATTTCTGCTTCTATCGATAACAATGCCAAAGTGAAAAGTATTTTAGCGAGATTGACAAATGCTTCACCTCATATAATGTTTGATCCACTTCAAACAAGAAAACAATCTCTCACCACTGCAATTCTTGGCAGCTATGCAGAGAAACATTCTATATGCAATGTCAATATTTGAAGACTCTGTATCAAGACCATGTAAAACAAATAAGGACAAAAGTTTCGATTGGCATTATCCCCTTTGAATTCAGTTGTTCGCAATCAAGATTAGTTTGGAAATGGATAAGATCATCATTAATTGAGCACAATAAATCTTATCTGAATGCTTCTTGTAAATGTTTTGTTTTTTTTCAAATATGTATAATCATTATCCAATTTACCAAATCAATAAGAACACCGAATTCCGAGCAATGTCACTCCTCCTGTTCTTGTTTCACCGTCGTCTATTTTTCTTCAATTGAAATCAAGATTGATTGGTTTGTTTTTATTTGATTGCAATCATCAATCTTCTTCAGGGAACAAGTCAAAAAGGCCGAATTAAAGTAGCATTATATCTAGTGTAAGCGTTGAAAATTTGCCGCCTCCCAATATCTGCCGCCCTAGGCAGCTGTCTACATTGCATATATGGATAGTCCAGGGCTGCATATGAAGCATAAAACATAGCAAAAACAAATAATTTAATGAACTTAGACGAAGGCAACATCATTTCACCGTTGTTCTCATTATTTTAACAATTTGTATTCTCAATCTTGCACTGTAAATTGTTATTGTGTTTTTTCTTGTATGTTTTTTCTCCTTCTTTGTACTTCTTTCTTCTCATTGTATTACAAGCTATCGATTATGATGGACGCTCAATTTTTGTGTGAAATGCATTCGGTTATAAATAAATAAACAATAATTTAACAAGAACCATTTTGTTGTGTTATTATTTCGAGTTTTGTTGTCAAAAAGGAACAAAAATTACAATTATAGTTTTGTTTATACAATTTTTTTGAAAAATCTTACTTATGAGTGTAGTTCACTCCTTTCATTAGTTAGCCAGAACATGAAAAACAACATTCCTTAAACACTACTACAAGTTTAAAACTTACCAAATAGATGATTCCATGGCGAAGCTTATTAATGGTACTTTTTTTGATAACGATTATATATTTTTGACAAAATTTTATATTCTAAAAGTTTTCTGCCAAACCTGAATAATACTGCAGTTTTGAAAAAAAGTAGTATTTAAAAAGTCTATATTTTAAATTCCATTTTTCTTAAAGACAACACGAACAATTTTGATAAAATTTTATATGTGCGAATTTCCCACTCATAAATAAGAAGGTTTTTTGTCACAAGAGAAAGTTATGCAATTTATTTTTAAAGTATTTAAAAAAAAAATAAATAAAAAAAATACAGAAAATCATTGTTTTTCAAAAAAAAAAAAAAAAATATCAAACGTATTTCCTATAGTCAACACACGACGGTAATAAATAATTGTTCGTTGGTTCGGCTTCTGAAAATAAAATAAAATGCACGACTTGGTCGCACGAAATTTCACTTGTAGTTTAAACAAACTATTAGATTTGGAAAATTTAATTAGCTAAATTATGTTGAAAAACGGAAAAGTGGATAAATGTCAGATAAAGTTGTAAGGTAGCTATCATTAAATGGCTGGGTATATGACTTAAAATGCCTTTTTATCTTAAAAGTTTAGATCAAATACCATACCAAAATTAAATGAAATCGGTTCAGCCGTTATCAATAATGACTAAATTTGTAAAAACAGTAAATATACCATGTCTCCGTTATGTGCATTTTTATACAAAAACAAAAACCTGAAATACAATTATATTAGAACTACTAAAAATATCATCATGTACACATAGTTTCATCAAAATCGTAAGAACCGTTTTTGAAAAAAATTATAAAAATTAAAACCGTTATATAGGGGGTATCATTTATAGCCTTGTTAAAACAAAAATTCGAATTTCTCCTCTAGGCCAGGAAGCTACCATAAAATCCGTTCAACCATTCAGGCTGTAGGTCGAGCACAAACAACCGCACATCCGCACAGATTATTAGACTTATTTCTTGTGTAAATTTTATAACACCCTTTAAGAATCACTGCCAAACCACGTGCCAATTAAGCGAAACAAGTGACAAAACTCACTTATAGACTAAACAAATTTTTTTGTTCATCAATCCAGAAACTAGACTTAATTATACATAAGTGGGTCAGTGAAATCGTCGCCTATGAAGTCGTTAGTTCGGTAAAGATACGTATTGCGTGCTTGTTTAGTTATTGTAGGGATTTGGGATGGTCATCATCAACATGTGTTTTGAGGATAGAAGAGAGGTTATTTACTATTTTATTTTTGAAATAATAAAAAAAAAAAAAATCCAACATGTGATGCGACTTAAATTGCAACCACGCACATATGTGGTATGTGTAGATGAACTATAGAAACAATATAAATGAAAAGAACAGAGAAGTTCAAATCATTCAAATTGTGCTATCCACTGTGAAGAATGTTTTTAATCTGTGGGTAGATGTAAATATAACTTATAGAGTGAACAGACAGTGTTAAATATATTGAAAAAAAAAGATAAACTCCACATCCCGAGTATTAAACTTGATATCTGTCTCAGCATTTGCAATAGATTATTGAAAAAAAAAAAAAAAAAAACAAACATCTTTTGTTCAAATTACCAGAAATTTAGAGCAGTGCCGCATTTTACTCAAAGGTGTTATGATTATGACTACCCTGTTGGTTATACACAGCGGGAGCGTTTAGGAAATATGGAGAGAATATAAAAGGAGATGCCGATGCACATTAGTCTTGAATACATGAGGTCTACTATCAACTCAGTGAATAACATACGAGCGCTGGAGATCCAAGGATGAATTAATCCAACCAATCGCTGTTTCTTTGGACTAATAAGGCAACTGAAAAGCAAAGCCCTCTCTATCGAACGAATAAAGTGTCCCTGTATAAAACACTTATGGACTATTTTTTTATTGACTATTTTTACTTGCTCTATATATTTTTTTTTTTCTTAAACTCATATTTAATAAAGAAAATTTTTTGCATACTTTGATTCTGGTTTGAATCTTTGCAAGACATGAATTTAAAACTTTTAATAAAATTTCCGTTTGTACTTTAAACCCTCAGGTAACTTTCCACAAGAGCAAGTTTGTGCGATCCAGTCGTGCCCTTTATTTTTTTCGGATATCCCAAAGTCACTGTGTAAATTATAGGAAAAAAGTAATAAAATTTAAATGTCATATTATTGTCGGTTGACAGTAGGCTATATCACTCTCTCCAGAGTTGATTTGTTAGTCTTCTCATCGAAGACCTCACCCATGGTTTTTTTGGCAGTCAGACATAAGTTCAGTTCCGATGTCTATATGAAGCAAGAAACTAAATAGCCACATGAATTACTTTCTCCCCCGAAATCCATGTACTTGCCTTGCTGATGTGCCTTAGAAGAAACCCTATAGGGAGGAGCCACCGGAAAGAAATAACTTTTGGATTGAATAGTTTTCAGTTTGCTTTGTTCGTTTTATAGCATCTTTTTTGAGCTGTCAATTGCATAATTAAATAAATTAAGAACCGCACTTTGTCGTGTCAGTTTTGACAGGTTGCCAATGGCTGTTTTTTTTTCTTTTGTTTGGGTTGGTTAATTTATTATTCAATTTAGAAATTTAAGTTACCTATCGATAGTTCAATGAGACGAAAGATCGGAAACCAGTTAACTGCAGCCTATAGGCAGGCATTGAAGTTTTTGTGTCTCAGTTTTAGTTTTATAGCTTTGATCATTTATCACTTTCACTTGATATCTTATTTTTGTTTTTAAATGTACCTTATCGTAATTTCTTTGGGAGCATTTTTCTATTCATTTTCTCTAATGGTAATTAACTGTATATTTAAACTGGAACTTTATATCGCCGGGCTATTGCTAGACACGCGGCACTTATTTATACATATATGTATGGTTGTGTTGTATTCAAACAGTTCAGCTGACTGTAAGTGCTGGTACTTGTTGGATTGGATATTGATATTGATATTCAGAAAATGCAAACATTCCTACCGTCATAATTTTCGTGAGTTAAAGTTAAAGTCATTAAACTCGTATATGATGGTCAAAGTGGATAAAACAGGGCTATGTTGGATTGGCGGTTGATCTTGTTCCGGCTACACTTAGATCATTATTTGAGATCCGTTGTGATTGTGATACAAAGCCCAGATAGTATTACATACTCCCATAATGTATTTGACTTTTTATGAAAAACTATGGTTAACTCGTACCTCTCTGAGCATTAGCACAGCTAGTAGTATAGGAGCTATAGTGTGGCACGTCGGCGGCGCGGGCTTTGAAAATTAAAAAAAAAAAGAAAAAGGGATTGATCCCGACAAGATACGCTCTGATCTCTCGATAGTTCAATCAAATTGAACGTTATGAAGATCGTTTAGCGGATATTGAATCATTGGTAATTGGATTGGATGGATTCGCAGCATTATTTAGAAGTTGATATTGTGAGCAGAGAAATATAAGACAATAATCTGATCATCAGATTTTAGACTTCAGGTGGAGTTTAAAAATGTTGATGTCAAAAATAAAGTGGTCTTGAAATTAAACAATTAGTAATCAGGATGCGTGTGTGTGGTACAGAATTTTTTTTAAAGTTAATCGAATACGTAGCAGTTAAGTGGAACGAAATCTATGTTCAGATTAACTACGACTGTCTTAAAACTACACTCAGGGAAAAACTGTCTTATAACTACATTGTCTTAAAACTACATTTAGGAAAAAAAAAGTGTATAACTAAGCAGAAACCTAGATAAGTATCAACAAATTTCGTACTTCTTTTCATCGCATTCGTGGGTAGGTATACTATAAATAAGTACATCGGATTTGAATCAATAATAATGCATTCTTTCTTTAAGTAGTTGCATTTTTAAATTTAAGAAAAAAACGTAGTTAAATAAATTTTATAGAAGTCATTTTATCTCCACTTATTCTTACATTGAGTTCTTTTGGTTTAAAAGAAGAAAGACGGAGTTAAATTGATTATTTTATGCTACAAGAAGGACGCGTTCTTAAATTCAACCTAAACATGCTTAAAAATTCACTTCCATTATTCTCTGGGTGTACCAATTGTCTAAAAACTACCAATATCAAAATTGAAAAAGTCTAGTTTTTAAAAGACGAAATTTAAAATTTTAAGGGTTTTAAATTGTTATGTTGTAAAGTTTTTGTCAATTTTCCTTTATTTATATTTTATTTCTAAGTTTTTCGTGTTATAATTAACAAAAAGTATAAAAACAACGTTTTTTTTAACTGACTTATAAATGTTGAAAAATTTCAAAGTGCGCAACTTTTTATGCTACTCAGTTTTTAAAAAAGAAATATTAAATCTCATGACGTTTTTTGAAATTTTGGTTTTATATGAGAATAATTACATTAGCATTATTTTAATAAAATAATAAAAAAAAAATATTTCTAACTTCTAAGTGTTGTTAACAAAAATCGATTTTTTAAAAACTGGATTCAGGATTTTGGCAAAAAATAAATAGTAAAATATATTGGAATACATGAAAAAAAGTGTAACGGTTGAACCAAATTTCGAAATTATGTTGTATAAAATAATTGCTTGGAAAGTTGCAGCATCTATAATAGCAAGTCCGTGCGATCCACCTTTTTCACACTCATAATCTAATTCAACCTACATTACCACTCTCTGTCCACGAGAATTTCCCCCATTATCTTTTCATAAAGTTGGCCATCTAAATTTTGGGCCATCTTACTAATCCTCTGAAAAAAGTTTAAAACTGGAAGACAAAATATTTTCGGCAATGTTATTATATTAAGTAAACACTTTTCATTGTTCGAAAAAAGAAACAACTTTTGTATTCAAATTCGAAGCTCAACCACCACAACCAGATCACATGCAAATAATCATAAACAAAGTCAGAAAAAAGAAGGACACCACTTAATATCAAAATGCCATAGAAAAATACAATCTACTATACAATAATAGAAATACTAGTTTTAACCTCACGTGCGTCGGAAATGCTAATACAATTTTCATATATGTACATGTACAATTGTATAAAATATTATTTGATTAATGCAAATATCATGAGAATTCTAATAGTTATTTTAAAACTATAAAACACCATATGCTTCCTCTTACTCTTCACTTGCAAAGTGCCACAAGATCAATCTTCGTTAAAAAAAAAAAACGATGAAGGAAAACAAATCAGAATGTTGTAGATGCTCTGGGTAGAGCATCTCTCTATCTTCAGATAACATCTCAACTATGTTACACCTATATAGCTAATGTTCCACCTAAAACAGATTTATCTTATTTTGATGTAATTTTTTTTTATTGTTAATAAAAATACATGTTGGCCAAATGGCTTCTGATGGTTCAATGGAAATTTACTCGTATACAGAGAAGCCACGCGCTCTGCTGCACTGCAGTGATGCATCCACAGAATGCATAGATTTTTGCTTCTGTATGGTTTCCTCTGATTATGTTTGAGTACTAAGATTTGTATTGATTCAAAACAGGAGCGGATTTATTTTGTTTTATTGTATTGATGCACTAGTAACAAAAGAAGAAGTATTTAAACTACATACAGCTCCATCTTTATACAAAAAAATCCAATCCCGATAAACTTATGGTTGAAACCAATCAAACGGGGTTAATCAATATCTCCATGTGACATTAGTTCTTCAACAGCTTTTAGTCCTTTTTCTTCTTTATCTAAACTCCTTATTTCCTTCTTCTGGTACAATCAATTAATTATGACTACCATTAATGTAGGATCCATTGTTGATTCGTCTAATAAAGATGTAATGCCGCATCAATAAAATCAGCTGTAGTCAGTTTAATACTAATAATTTGCTACTTAGTAATATAACTAATTAAAGTGATTAAAACACTTTAAATAAAAAAAATTATTGAAGAAATCAAAGATCTCCATTTGTGACTTTTTTTTTCTTATTTATCAGTTGGTAGCTTATGCTGTTATTCTCAATGTATTAGACAGTCTTCACGACCTGAACTATTAACTCAAATAGCGTATGTATTTTGCGCTAATCATTAGCGGAAACATGCATTTTTTCTAATTAGTCCAGTCGGCAGGTAGGAAAAAAGGGGTTTTTTAGGAAAAAGTCGGAGTTCCATGAAATTTCAGATGTTGTTTTGGGATGGTTAATTAAATCTTTTTCATGTTTTGGACCTTGGGGACTCTGTGCTAAAAGAGAGAAAGGGGTAAAATTGCAAAATTTTCGCCCTTTTTCCGGTTTTTCATCTATAATTTTGTTTTTTTACATTCTGCGGTAAAACTGTTGAGGTATGTTTTGTACAACGTTAAAATTGCTACAATATTAAGTATGAAAGCATGTTTTTATGTCACGTCATTACCGAGATATGGCGCTCCAAAAGAAGGGTAATTTTTAAATTTTGCAGGCATTTTTTTTTTTTCTAAATAGCAAATAAAATTAGTAAATTTAACGTTGTAAAAACATATGCGAACAGTTTTACCATAGAACGTAAGATACAAAAGTTATAAGAGAAGAAAAAACGTGAAAATTGGCATTTAAAAAATTACACTTTTTTGGAGCGCCATATCTCGGTAACGACGTGGCATACAAACAAGTTTTCATAATCAATACTGTAGAACATTTAACAATTTACAGAACATACATGAACAGTTTTAACGTAGAACGTAAGATAAAAACGGTATACGAGACAAAAAAGGTGAAAACTTGCATTTTTCTTATTTTTTTAACAAAATTTGAAAAGTTACCCCTTTTTTGGAGCGCCATATCTTGGTAACGGCGTGACATACAAACATGTTTAAATAATCAATATTGTAGCAAATTTAACAAAAAAAAAACAAATTTAATGTAAGAAAAAGAAAGTTATAGAGGAAAAACCGTAAAAAGACGGAAAATTTTGCGGTTTTTCCCCTCCCCTTCTTTTAGCATAGGGTCCTCAAGGTTCAAACTTGAAAAAATCTTAATTAACAATCCCAAAAATACATCTGAAAATTTCATGGACCTCAAAAAAAAAAAAAAAAAAAAAAATACCTGCCGACTGGACTAAATTGAAAAATACATTAACTGTATATTCAAAACTCTGATGTACATAGGTTGATGTTGCTCCATTTAACCGTTTTTTAATACAAATTGAATTTTTGAGATTTTTTTTTAAAAATATGTAACTTAATTGAAATGCACTTAATCCACTCCTGATCTACCATCAGCGCCAACAGCCATCATCGACCATCGCTATCTAGTAAGATGGCTTTTAACTTTTATAAGTTACGTTTTGTTCGACAATCAGCCGTGTTGTGGATGTTGTTACACTGCCATTTATTCGCTTGCCTCTTAAAAGCACTACGAACAGTCTCAACGTCAGTGAGATATTTTTTTTTCTTTACCGTGTCGTGGTCGTCGTCGTCGTAGTCGTCAGGTCGATCTAAAGTTTGGATCAAGTTTGAGGTGTATCTACTACCTGTTGGAGTCAGTAGATCTTCAATCAGTGTGGTTTGGGTGTCACAACTGTTTGGATGGATTTTTCTCTGCATGGTTAATTAAAAAAAAAAATATTTTTTTCATCTATAATATAATAATCTAATAAATTAAAAGTGAAGTGCTTAAAAAACGGTTCGAGGAGAAAGTTAAAAATCAAAAAAAGGATCTCGGTCATCCTAAAAGTGTGCTACAATTCAAAATAACAAATCAATAAAAATCATGACAATTTTCAAGGAATCTCTGTTCCTCCTTATTGGACTATTTAGCATTACATGTGAGTATTTATCCTTCACTGTCTTAAGATAGATTTTTGTAAATTAAAGCAACACTCTTGTTGAACTAGATTCTTAAATCATGATGAACAGTTCTATTTTTTTTTCAATAAAAAAAAATCGATTAACTTGTTTTATCTGCAGATATATATTTGCAACTATTTGCCACGAACTTCTTTCGCACAATCTGTCTGTAGGAAAATTAAAAAAAAAAAAAAATAAAACAAAAATTGTTAAACTAATCACCAACAACACTTACTGGCAGATTCGAATAAAAAAGAGCACAACAAAACCCGCTTAACTGGTGTCTTATGCATTTAAGTTGGTCATAATATTGCCAAAGGCGAAAATATTATAAAATAATTTGTGATGCTGCTTGATGTTATTTTTTTCCTTGATTCAATTTTTTTTTACAATTCAAATAAAATGGAAGTTGTGTATCTTCTGCGGAAAAAGATGGATAAATTGTGTTGTATGCATATCTTATGGATAAAGTGTCTAACCGTTTTGATGCCATACTTTGAATATTGATGGTGCAGTAATTAAGAGAAGTTTTACCGATGGTGATATGAAATTTAGTGGTAATTTTTTTTAAACATCTTGTTTTTTTTTGTTGTGTTGTGTTTTTTTTTTGCATCCATATATATATATATAATGCGCAGATGATAACGTTATATTTGAGTAGAGTAATATTGCAGTAGCATATAATATGCAGTTTGACATACAATTGTGGAAGGAATGTGGTTATGATTGTGATGCCAAGGCAAGGCTATACAGTGATTTTATGTGACATATTTGTTTAAAATTACATTTCTGACTAAATATGTAAACTCTGCTTGAAAATAAAGTGGATTTGGTGTTTTTAAGATGACCAGGTAAAAAGCTCATCATGAATAGGATGTTGTCGATAGATATCGATTTTAATTTCTTATAAGTTTGGACATCAGCTCTTTTGTTTAAGAACATGAACAGCTTATGTGAAAGGAATTTACTACTTCAATAACCAAACAAAACTGTAGAATATTTTGAACGTTTGTCCCACTTAATAAAGGATTTATAAATTAATTACAGAAAGTTTTGGTTACTATTTTCGATCTTTACAATGTATAGGTTCATTTGTCAATGATGGCGATATAAAGCCATGTTTTCTTTTGGATGTGCTTGCTTTATGGTATGCCGTTCTGATTCATGATAAAAAACCAACAGTATTTTTGATTTAGCATTCTTGATGATTTCATATATAAATAATCGTGTTCAATTGTATAAGAAGAGTATAAGTATGATTCGAATTTTTTTAAAATTTTTTTAAAGTTCAAATTTACTTTGGCGAACAAGTTGATAAGGGAGAGTAAAAATTGTGTGACTAATCAGAATTTAACTTTAAATCTATCTCTTTAAATTTTCTCCAGGTGGTACCCTTTGTGCTTCGGTGCAATAAGAGTCCCTAATTGTACTTTTTCACAATAGTAGGTTATGGTTTCAGACTTCAGAGTACACAAACCAAACTAAACCAATATCAATGTGTCAAATATTATGTTCTTATGTGTAAATGTGTAAAATTATTTTTTGATTTTGATTTGAACAATGAACAATGAACGCACATATACGATTACTCAATTCTCTTGCATCATGACATAGAGGTTTGATGTGTGATAAGTGAGTTGGTATGTTGGCTGTAAGTATCCGGTAACTTAAATTTCAATTTTTCTGCATCCGGTCATTTTGAATTTGAAATTTCCGTTAGGAAAAAAGTTTTTCTGTAGATAGAATTGAAAATTCATAAATTGAAAAAGTAAACAAAACTGTTACAGAATAATAAAAGAAAGGAAGATTGGTCAAATTTTGTGAAATCAACCGAAACTAATTAGATTAATAGGTACCTATCAACCGTTTGGATCCTTAATGATGGTTTATGATGTGACAAAATTCATTCCAGCTTTTTTTGCTTTTCTCTTGCTTTAATTTGTTTGGCACACAGCATGTTAAAGGAGAAAAGGAATCCATAGAAATTGATTTAGTTAAAAAGAAACAAAATATTGAAATGTGAATGCGGTTCCGCCGCCACCGAATGTAAGCGAATTTAGCTCGCGCGAATTCGAAAAGTTCGCTAAAATTATTGTGGTTCCAGTGAACAAAATATACATGCGCGAACTTAGCAAATTTTAGGGAGTAAAATGTTTGTCGCTTACATCATTCGCTAAGTTTGCGCGAGTAAAATTCGCTGGCCCCAGAACCGCAGCCTAAATGTCCTACAATTTGTTTTTCCACAATATTAAAAAAAACAACCTTTTTGAGATATCCTCTCTGAAGAAAAGAAAATTTTTGGAAAAATTTACCGCAACATTTTACCGCACATTAAGATAAATTTTATATTTGTACTTATTAGAGAGAATTGAAATAATTTCTCTGTTGTACAGCAAATTTGGGGAATGAAACAAATTTTCGAAATATACCATTTTGTAAAGCTAATATTTCAAAAATGGTTTTTATTTTCAAAATAATGGGCAATAGTGAATTGTGGAAAATTTTATCAGCTTCATTTTCCATTTAATGTTTTACCATCGAATGTATTTCTTCCAAAATAAGTTATTTGATTTGACCAAAAGATAGCCACGGGGAAAATGTCGATATTACTATATTAAAATACATATACAATCACAGTGTATAAACTTCCAAACAAACAAGTTTTTCTTACTTTCAAGTTAAAACAAATGCAAATTATATTACCACGACTTCAATGAGATATTTAAATATTTACCTCGAACTTGTAACATTAAATAATAATAGAAAAAAAAAATTAACAAATGTGCAATAATAAATGTCAAGCACTTAACTTTTTTTTGCATATAAAAGTGCATTAATACGTTCGAATTCCGGTTTACGGAAGTTAACAACTTTTATGAAAGTAAGTATATCTGTTAGAAAAAAACTCGCACTTAAACTCAATTCTCAAATACATATAAAACTTTGTTCTCACGTTTATAAAAAGTGTTGCGATTTGTAAATCGAATAATGAACTTTTTGTTATAATATACTTGTCTGAATGTTTCCATTTGGTATGGTTATGGGTAATGGGGGTACCCCCAACCGAAACGGCCACGACCGGCACAGTAGCAGCGCGCGTATATATCTTCAAAGTCAATATTGTAATCTCAATGCAATCTTCCTATCTCTGTTGAAACTAAAATAAGCTTTATTCAAGGCCGTAACACAAACTACATCCCATTCACTAAATTAAACAAAAAAAAAACTAACAACAACAAATCAAAATAAATCATCATCATCATCATCTATTGCAACTTTTCTTCTCCGACAGAAATGATGATAAAGTTGATGAACAACCAAAAGCAGTTTTTAATTTTTTTTTGTTTTTTTGTTGCAATAACTCTAACAAAATTAAGGAAACCACAAAACTAAATTAGTGAAACAATAAACAATCCGATCTTTTGAGATAAAAGTTGCTATTGAAAAAAAAACAAAAAAAAGTCGCACGACTTTTAGCATTATGCGGTGCACCAGTTTCACCGGCTTGTTACATAAGAGTCTTGAACTTCTTGGAAGCTTGTATTTATTTTTTGATTTGTTGGAACGGGTGGATATTAATATTCTTTGATATTGCAAACGCCTTTTTAATGATAATTTGCGATCAATTAAATTAATTTATTTTTTTTTTTACATTTTTGCATAACTACGACGATTTGGGGGCACTCATCGCATTATCAGCGTGGTCATTTGGCCGGTATTCAGCTCACGCTTTTCAAAGTATCGTTATACTTCAGGTTTCATAAGTAGGCAACGTGAAAAGAGAAACATCATGATATTGAAGGAAACAAAATAAATCTTGCATTCATATAGCAGGAGACTTTTGCTGTGGATCGGTTTTATGGTTGAAGAGATATAGCCTAGCCTAGCCAGGTTGATAGAAAGATGGATAGATAAATGGAATTAAATGGATGTTGGTGATGTTATGGTGCTGCTAATGCAGTAGCGTATCATGATTGAATTTATCTGTAAATTGTAATCTGGTTTATCGTGCCACCGTAATGACCTAACTATAAAATAAAACTCTTACAAGGTAAAGGTGCTCATTGTTTTTTTTTTTTTTTTGTATTTATAAATTTTTTTATTGTAAGCATATCTTTTGCTGTTGCGATGTAAATTCTTGTTTCTGTTAAATTTATTGATTTGTTGCTATTGTTAGTAGGAAGTAGTTTTTTGCAACATATCGGATACGGCGAATACAATTTTTCATGGCAATGTATTAATTTTATATTGATTGTTGTTTTTTTTTATAAGAAGTAAGTATAATTCAACTTACTGATAGCCATGTAAGCAACTACATTTCATGAAGAAATGAAAAAGTAAAAACTGGTTGATAAGAAAAAATACTAATTCGGTGAACTACGACCTTTTAAATCTTGATCAACTTTTATTATTTCTGCCTGTTATACCAACCATCTTTATCTAAAATTGATAAATGCATGCGCTCTTAGAAATCGTGGGCAAGAAATTCAGGCCTTAGATTGTTCCATTTCTAAGGCCAACTGAACTCTGAAGTCATTGTGATTTAACCGTGAAGAGTAAGATAAGCATTTTAAAAATTCCAGGAACTTATTATACATATATATAGGAACTATAATTTCTAGGTTCGACTCAGTGAACGTTACAAGGTGAAGTGGGAGTGGTGTGGAAACAGAAGATCTACTTACCCATACATTGCTTCATTTCACATCAAAAGTAGGTAATGCACATAAACAGTTTCGTTTAAAATAAGTATACCAATTCGGTGTAAAAGGGCTGCATGGATCAAAATATTATCTTAAAACATTTGACTGTATTTTATATAGAAACTTCTTTGATGTGTTTAAATGTACTGACTTTGTGTGGCATTTTCTATAACTTTTCTTAGAAATTAAGGTCCCGTCGCGGCTTTTAGTTGTTGCATGGTCAGGTCGTATCTTATTGATTCCTTACTCTTTTGGTAGTCTCAGAGGAAAAAATCCGGAGTCCTTTAATTAGGCAAACACGGCAATGAAAACCTATAATATTTAATAGTCACAAATTTGAGTTGGGAACAAAAATTCTGTACATCGAAATTCTTTATATAAAAGTTTTCTATGTCAATATTTTGTAGCAGTGTCGGAAATCTGTTTTTTAATTCGATTTTTAAAAATTTTGTTAATTATGTTGCAAAAGAAAATTGGTTTAGATAATATAAAAAAATTATACTTTATGTTATTTTTAAGACAGAATTTTGGGGGCAAGTCAAAATTCTGCTTTTAAAAATTCATTTTTATTTTCTTTTTAAGTTTTTCTATATTCAGCTTGTTAATAATTCTGTCTGTCGAAATTCTGCTTTTCGAAATTCTGTCAATATAAATACATATTAAAAAATAAAATTCTGGCAAAACATAGCAATTTTATACAAAAATTAGCAAAATGTTGACAGCCAAAAATTATTTAAATTGATAACAGAAGTTTTGAAAAAAAAAAAAAACAGCAGAATGATTAAATAGAGTTTAAAACCCAGAATTTCAACCTGTTTCCCAGAAATATCACTCAGGAGCTGTGGCTCCATTTTGTTGGAATCACATTTTTAAATTGTTCTTTACATATGCTCTGGTTTAAACAAAATTTCATCCATCCAGCCATCTTGATTAATCGCAACTTGTTCGTCATTTGCGATAAAATATATGATCTAAAGATTCTTTCTGATGTCATCTAAGTAACAAGATTTGATTTTCAACAATTTATTTTGCATTTTATGTCCCCACTGCTATTTAATTTTTAACCATTGATGTTAAATTCGGCCCCATTGATTAATGTGAAGTAAAAATATTCGTTTTTCTCACGGATACGTTCTTGAAAACGCCAAACTTAGTCAATGCATATAAATTGAAAAAAGGTGTAATTAATTACACAGAGCATTTAGTTTGCGTTTCACCTAGATATAACTAATTTTTGAGAACGTTATCTGGTTGGGGTGTTTTAAAAAAAGTTTCTGGCAATTACTAAATTTTTTGCATTTTGAACTGCCCCAAAGATCATAGACAGATCCTTGTCGATTAGAATATCAGAAAAAAAAATTATCACCGCAAAAACAGCATGCATATTGGTTATCCAGTAAGTAGTGAGTTTTGTGCTAACAAAAATTAGAAAAAAAATAATTTTTGAAAAACCTTTTTTTTTTTAAAAAAAAAACGGTAATTATATTTTCAACGCAAGAAAATACGATAAATTTTGATAGAACTTCATATAATTGAATTGTTGCCGACAAAAAAAAAAAACTGAAAATCTTTTTTTCAAAAAAAAAAAAAAAAAAAAAAATGGTCAAATATCCCAAAACAGCAAATTTTTGCGGGTGCAGAGAAATAACTCTCCGGCAAGTGCTCCACATGTGAATTTATTCCACTTTTACTGGGAATCCTTTTTGATAACATTTTTGTATTAAATTTGAATGTGTGAAGTTAGCCCCCCCTTTTTTTGAAATAGAATTTTTGAAAGTTGTACTAGGTTGTGTTAGGTTTGTGCCGGTTTGTGCCGTTTTTTTTTTTCAAAAACAACCAAAAATGGGGGTTTTAGAGCAAAAAACATTTTTGACCTACCCCAATATTTTTTTAAAAATCAACATTATCGAAATTTTCAAAGTTGTGCTAGGTTGTGCTAGACTTGTGCTGGGCTGTGCTGTAACTTTTTTTTTTTTAAATATTCAAAAATGGGGGTTTTAGAGCCAAAAAACTTTACCAAAAGTGTGAAGTTAGCCCCCCCTTTTTTGCATTTCAAACTTTTTTTTACATTTTCAGAATTTAAAAGTTGTTCTAATCGTTGTTCCAAAAAATTAAAGTCGCATATTTTGTATTTTCGAAGATAAATTATTTTGAAGTTAACTTCATTTTGGGGCTAACTTCACACACTCTTTGCTATACAATAGAGAAACAAAAATTAAAGATGGCATCTGTATATCTTGTATGTTAAAAAAGAAATACTTGGTGATGGTCATAAACGCGACTTAAACTTGTGTAATGCAAGAAATTGCTTATAATTTCGTGTATAGGTATATCATGTTATACGTTATTGAATAAAAGCTTTTGTATAGACAACTCCGTCGTTTAACTTGTGATTTGCTTCATTATCAATATTACTCACAAGTATGTGCCCAGTAAGAAACAAAAACAAAATTTACAAATTAATAAAATACATTTTCACATACCAAAAAAGGAAATTTATAATTTTTTAGTTTAAAGTTTCTACTTTATCTATACCGACATCCTAATTGATTCACAAATTTATTCATTTATATGTTATAAAATATACAATATTTATGTAGGTACCTGCATACATATTTGCAAAATCTTAATTTTGAAATTTCTTTTGTTACAAAAGAACAGTTGGTAAAACAACCTACCAAATAAAGCATACACAAATTTTAAACTTAACTGTTAAAAAATAAAATATATTAATAATTCCATAATATACGCCAACAAAATAAGATTAGTGTCAGATTTTATGAGATTTTTTATTTGAATATGTTCAGTTCATGGTGTATCATGTGGTTTTACGATATATAGTCATTTTTGGACATAAATATAGTCACATAACAAAAAAATAAGAAATTGTTAATAATTTTATGACTGTATTTGAAAGATTTAAAACTGTATTTTAATTTTCGAGAAATGCGTTCATATTTTAATGTTTTTTTTGTTCAATTCTTAACAGAAATTTACCCTTGAAACTTCATGAATAATAAATTTGTTAATGAAATGAATAAATATTAAAAGTTGCAACTGACATTGACAATGAAATATGAAAGATCAGGGAATATTGAGAGATGCAAATAGATTCAAAGTTAAACTGGTTAAAAGTAATCAATACGAAATAAAGTCTACGTTTTATATAAATGTATATCTTTTTTGATAAAAGACTGTTGGTTTAATATTTAATTCTTTTATACATTTAATTCCAGAAGCGATGAACAATTTAAACACTTAACTCTTTATCTCCTGTCAGGGGGAAGAACAATGAATTCTTTAAAATAAAATTAACAAGTAGAACATCAAGTGTTCATTATATTATATGGATTTCTCAACATTCGTTGATCCTAAATTAAAATTCTATATGAATTGGAAATGGGGATACTTTTTTCAATGTATGAACATTTTCTATGAATTCGTTCCTGCGTCATACTCACATTTGATACTCTGTTAACTATTATTGTGGAGAAAATCTACTAATATACTCTACGATGATCCTTTTATTCATCGCCTATCTCATCGCTCTGGAAAAATGATCACTAACCGATAGTTTAAGCCGTTGCATTTGTAAAACTCATCGTCGGATAAACTTCTTCTTGAATACATACGTTTGGTCAGAAAATGGCAACTTCCGGTCTCAAGGTTTTAATTCTACAAGGTTTTTAATTCTACTTTGAAAATTCAATCAAAAACATAACTTACTTCTAGGATTAAATGAAAATACATATGTAAATCAATTTTTGTTCGAATTCGAAAATTTTAATTTCTCATAAACTTGTGCTGGGCCACATTAACGATGGAATAACAGACTGTCGGAGAGATGCAGGTTAATATTTAATGAGACTGAGCGAGAAAAGCTAAATACATGAAAATTCCAACGAAACTCATTTTCAAAAATAAAGCTCGTGGTTAAAATGAATGTTCTCTCCTTTAATCTCTTTTTTGTTGCGGGAAGAGTAAACAAAAATACTAAGGAAAGGATACGAAAATATTATCGGCTCTCTATCAAACCATGTCAAATTTTTAATATTTCTTTCTTGTCTATCCCATTATTGTAGTCAGAACTTTTACTACATTGTCCTCCCTTTTCAAACAATTTTTATCATTCTCTCATCTTACATTTGATATCCTAAGTCAAATAATTTTAATTTTCAGTTTGTTAGTTCCTTTGAAAACATCAAAAACTGCTTTCATTCAAATGGAAGTTTGTTTTGTATGTACCCACGCCTTCCGTTGGCATGTTTTTCATTCAAATGAAAGTGTGGCCAGGCACTTTCTCCATATTTATTTCAGCAGCAAATAATTGTCATTTTCCTGTTAGATCCTTAAAGATATTTTCTCACATTTTGTTTTCGTTCGGAAATCGTGTAAAAATAAAAAAAACAGCCATATAAGAGAACAGAAGTGGCCATTTTCTACCCAAACGTTAGCTTGTCTGACAATCAATTTTGGAAATATTAAGGCTATATGATAAGCCTTAATAGTCCATTACCGGTTAGTGTCCATTTTACAAAATGCCGCGATTGTTGCGGATTCCTTTGTTGACGTCGTGGACTGTGCTGGTATGATTGACCGGTCTACTGCTCGCCGGAGGGCGAAGGTACTTGACACCCCTATCGGAATCACGCATATACAAAACTCATGCCAACGTATTGCGTCTAGATGTTAAGGACGCGCGAGAAATTTGACCTAACCCACCCAACCATGTTTGCCGTACTCGCCTTGGCAACCCCTTTCCACGCCATCGTCCGGTTCCTCTATCTCATCTGAACCCTTCGCATTTCAGCGATCCTCATCCATAATCCTAACTTTACTTAAAGTTAGATTTATCATTTAATATGTATAACATATGTATATTATATGTTTTATGTGTAACTGTTTATATCAATTTGTGTATATAAAAATTTGGTGAAATATTCCAGAGAAAACGATGTTAGATATCCACGATTTTTATATTTAAATGCATTGCGGTATTTAAAAATCGGCCATATTCAATTATACCGTCACCTTGTGATGTCTAGGATTTTATTAAAGATGCTAGCTATATACTAAAATTTTAGTTTCAAAGATTTTCCTTTATTTATCAAGAAAAATAACTTTAAAAATTCAAATATTTTATATTAATACTCACTAAAATAAATTCAACTTTGGGTGCTTCTGCTTCTAGTACTGCCTTCTCTCCAGTTTCGAGTTTTACAGCGGTTGTTTTTTGGGTTTCTTAAGTATCCAAGTAGCTTTTTAGCTACCGGCTTTTCTTAATGGAAAAAGTGTAAAATATAATAATTATCTTCTATCTTTATTCTTAAATATTTGAATTAATTAATATTTAATTATTGAATATTGATGATTTCATTAAAACATCAAAAGAAAACAAAACGTCAAGGTGTGATTTATTCTTGCTTTTATCATAAATCATAATTAACTAATTTTTCCATTCATTGGTAATTAATTGGTATTGTCTATGTGATGTTTTGATATAAATTAAAGAAGTGTTTGTATTTAAATCTTGATGATGATGTGTTTTATTTATCAATCGTTTAACATAGATAATGACATAGTTAACACAAATTAGAGAATGACATATTATTACTTAATTATAACATCATGTTCAAGGTTAAATTTTACTTTTGAACATATTGATAAGGTGAACTTGTTTATTAAATACATATGTAGGTAATGTATCTCATCAAAATGACATTTAAAATTATTATCGATCGATGTATTAATTTATAAATCAGGTGGATATCTTGATGTTAATAAATTTGTGTCAGTACAGTATGATTAATAAAGTTTTCTATCTTGAGTCAGGTTATAATATATTTAAACTGTATTTCTTATTTTGTTTACTAGAGATAAGTTATAAGCCGGTTAGGTGGGAATATTGTGTGACTCATGTCATAAATTGACTTTAAAAAATAAGCAAAAAGTGTTAAAAGTGTTATTTTGTGTATTAAAAGAAAACGTGAAATCAATAGTGTTTTTGTGCTCTCAGTACGATTCCTTTATATATCTTTTAGAGGAATTCAGGGGTGGAATCGCGTAAGATGATAGTTTATTGTCACATTTTTGATCACAAATTGTGATCAAATTGATTTTTCCTTCTGCGTAAGGTGATCACATCCACCAATTCAACACAATTCAACTTCGTTCAATTTGTCAGTGGGATTTGTGAAAAACATTGTTGCCGTAGTCATATTTTCAAGTAAATTCATTGAAATTGTAAATTTGTTAGTGAATAAATGCAATAAATCTAATTTTAATCATTTATTTTCGATTGTTGTATACTCATATGGTTAAAGAACTATTGTTTTTGTTGATTTGGTGACTAAAATTGAAAAAAAAATTGAAAATTTTATAAATGTTTTGTATGCGTGTGGTAACTCTAGTCACATTGCAACAAAAATAAAAATGAAACGTCAATTTCATGAAAAGGTGACTACCACAATATTTTTGTGATGATCACCTTACGTAGACAGAAAGTGTAGATTTTGACTGTCACTTATCAAAAATCACCTTAGCCTATTCCACATTATGATAACAAAAACAAAAAAAGATTTAGTATTATTGTTTCGGAAACCGTAAGTCTACCCAAAAACTAGCAGTTGGTTGTTTTCACTAGTGTGCGGCATCTTAGGTGAGGCCGTGAGGATTCCTCTATTATCAAGGGTAGATTGAACATTTTAACCATGTCGACATAGATGGAATAGCAGGTAAAGCATGTTGTTGAATATCCTTTTTAACACTCGAAAGAATCTTCCTCTCAAAGCACCCAAGTGAATCTTCTTTTCTTCATGCTTCTGTCAGATACATCAACAAGAACAGATTGATTAAAGTTTTCAATAAAATTTCCTTAACGATTCTATAAGAAAAGGTCTTACTTCTTAATTGCGTTCTAAGACCAAAGAAATAAAGTGCACGACTGGGTCGCACGAACTTGCTCTTGTGGTGCACGAATGGGTTGCACGTAATTGTTCTTGTGGCAAGTTGCCACGAAAATAAAATTAAATTTAATAATATTTTTTGTTTAATATAAAGGAAAAAAAAAACATCAATTTTTTAATTTAATTTTACAAAGATTCAGATTTTTTTGCCTAAATATAAGTTTATAAAAAAAAAATACTCCAAAATGGTTAGAGCTGTTTTTAATTAAATCGATGTTTACTTAATATTTTTTATTAAAAAAAGTTTTTTTTACTAATTTAAAGAACGCCATTTTTAAGTGCCTAATTGTTTGCATTTTATGCACAAAAAATAATTTTTTTTTGTCAATTGAATGTACAAAAAAGTTAATGAAAAAACTAATTAAAGCTAATATTAAGCTTTTTTGCAAAATATTGGTATCGAGCTACATAAAAAAAAATTTGCTTCGAAATCGATTAACCCGTTCATGAGCACAAGAAAACTATAACGGTTCTATGGGAGATACCGTTAATATGCTTGCCAAAATTTTTTTTTGCAATTTAAAAAAAGGAAATCAGACAGAAACCATAAGTAATTTTTTCAAGAAAATCGTTGGAGCCGTTTCGAAGAAAATTAAGCTTTTCGAAAACCATTATATGGCAGGTACCGTTATTTTTTAGCTAAACAAACAAATTTCAAACCTTACATACCAAATTTGAAAAAAATCGGTTAAGGCTGTAGGTGCTGATACATACAGAATGACATACATACAGACAGACAGATGGATAGACAGAATTTCCGGAACTACTTTTTTTGTCCTCGCTATCATCGTAATGTCATGTATGATTGTTATCTCAAAAAATTTTTTTTTTGTGCACGAATGCGTAACTTGCCTTATAATACCTATAATCGCAAGTAAAAAGGTTGACAAGTAACAAGAGAAATTCTTCCACGTCATATTATTGTACAATCTCCTTTTGTATATGTTCTTCAAATCAGCTGCTTCTGTAATGTACCTAGACCTAATAAGGAGCGAATCTGAGAACTCCGCAGAAGTGAGCTGAGCACTAAATTACATTAATAATTTACATGCAGTTCTGTGTGTCCGATTTCGTTTTCAGAGCAAACTGGCGACAGATGTCACTGTTCTTCAAAAAGCTCTTCAATAAGGTCTATGGTGCAATTACGAAATGAGCAATGTATAGTCCTCTGGTATACTCTGGTAACGGACTTGCTAATAAATTAAGAAAGATCTCATGCAAGATTGCTATAATTCCAATTACAAATTATAATATAATGAAGCGTTTATTATAATATATATATAATGGCTGTTTATTTTAAAAACTAGAATAAACCCAATTAGCGCTAGGTGCGCCGTTTTGATGCCAACAACTCATGAGACCTATTAAGTATATGGGTTTTGGTTGGGTAATCGTGTTTACTAGGGTGTGATATTGGGAGTGTGTCCCTTTAATGACACGGCCCAAGACGGAACGAGAGATCATCGGATTCCTAGCTGGAAAGACCGTTCGTGTCCCAGCCAGTTGGTTAGTCCGGCAGTTAGCTCAGCAATGTCTGGTTTCGCTTGGTGCCTATGTGGACATGGGACTGGATGGCTGAGGGCATGTCGGCCTCCCATCTAGGGTGTCCGATTTTAGAGAACGGTGTGGTTCACGAAGCGACCATAGTCTGCCTGCACGGCTTTGATACTGGTTGCGACGGGAGTTCATATGGTTCTTTGATCTGTTTGTCAGTCTGAGAAGGATGTGAACGGGTATGTTATTCAAGGTTCGGGTATATATGTTACTTGGGAGTTAGTCTCTTGTTTCCAAGTTCCATAAGAAAACAACAGATCTTTGGATGCCTCACCAATGGCTAGTGGCTCATTCCCCCCACCAGGCTTTATACCAAGGCTGTTCGCTCCGATTATGGCTCCGATTATGGCTAGGCAGGTTGCTGGATGGCTTAGGCTAAGGCCAGTTCGCCTGTGAGATCACTCAATTTGAGAGACAAACATGGTTCCCGCTGTAGCCGTAGCCCGCCTACACGGCTAAAGATATGGCTTCTGTGGGGAACATGTTGTTCTCTTGATCCCTTTTGTTGTCCACTGGAAAAGGAGAGATATTTATAAAGTCTATTGCGTGTATAACCATTTAGTTATATTAAGGAATCCAAGAAGATTTTCTATACTCACTATTGAGAGTTCGCTAAGGTCAGCTACAAAGAACTGACCGAAGAATTGGCGTTGGGTGAAAGGAAAAGGTAAGTGCATTTTCGCATTTTTCTTTTTCCAAAAAAGAAGATGCCACATGAAAAATTAAATTTCTGTCTAGTCTATTCAATTCCATGGTGCTTTTTTCTGATTTATCCTTTTAATTTTTGGTATAAAGACGTTAATTTAAACGAAAAATCGAAAGATTTCAATTGGAGAGTTGATATCACTGCAAATGCAAATGACATTTACCCCCTTCCACCCAACGCTTCACCAACTCTTCTTAAATTTACTTAAATTTACCATCATACTATAAAGAAAACCGTTTGCAAATCTGGAAGTAACTATTTAAATTGAAACAAAGCTCTTCCCATGACCTTTTTGATCTAAATTGTTAAACATTCACTCGATTATTGTTTTGTCTTTCATAAATTTCATTGTTTATATTATACTTGAGTGTGATTTTCGAAATTAACATTTTTATTGTTAAATTTCCATTTTGGGTTAAATCTTTTTAATTAAAAAAAAACAAAAAAAAAACCCTTAATTCACAACTTAAAACAAAACTTATTTCCATTTCCATAGTTAATTTCTTTTTATTTATAATTTTTTTACTCGCATTATTGTATATTTTATTATAAAATATGTGCACAGTTCTCGGTGAATTAATTAAAATAAACTTTAACATGTTTACTTTTTTTTATATGCCATGTCAATTAATATAAACAAAAAATAAATTTACATAACTTTAATGGGCAAATTCTGTTAAGTGTGTTGTTTTTGTGTCTTCAGATATTATATTCCTTAGAGATGATGATGTTTCTTTCGAGTCGTGGATGTCTAAAATGCCAACGATGATGGATGAAGATACATCACTCATCTTTTAACAATGAAAAAATATCTATTCATCAATGAATAGTGTGGGAGTATGGGTATGAAAATATTTTCAAGATTATAATAGGTGAGAATGAAATTCATTTGAGAGTTTATAACAAGTCTCACTTTCAACGGCCATTTGCGGTTAATTAACATGGCAATAGCTAGGGGTTTCACTTTTGTTTTTTTTGTGCATTAATTTGTGTTTCTCAAGAGTGTCTTGGGTCAAGTGAAGAACGCGCATTCATTAAAATTAAATCGTAATTAGATAACTACTTGAAGTCCTCAATGTGAAGTGAATTAACATTCTTTTTTGTTAAATTGTTACTGCGTGTTTTTTTTTTGTTTACAAATTGTTTGCTGGTACTATAAACAAGTTTGAAATTGCTAATTTTATAAATAAATTGATACTTTTCAAACATAACATCAATATATGTAATTATACGTATTTTGCGAATACAAAAACAGTGTCTCTACAAAGTAGCATATTTGTTTTTTTTTTTATTTAACTAAAATTAGCAGTCTTGGAGTTAGTCATAAAGACATATTATTTAAATTAATTTTATGCATAATTTTGTTTATCTGATGAAAGAAAAAGGACATTATTTAAGGTCAAAAAACCTGCTGAATTGTTTTCTTTAATGATGTGATTAAATTTAAAAAAAAAATCTATTTCGTTGTTTGTTGTGATATTCGCTGTATCTACGCTTTATTATTAAGATTAAGTAAATTATTCAGATATAAAGTAAAATCCAGATTAAATAAATGTAAATACGAAAATTTACCATCACGAGTACAATTTAGTTGAAAAATAGGAAAATAACTTGACACGCATTGAATATTCAATATGATATATCAATGCGAAAAGTATATACTTAAATCTCAGTATTTTTTAATAGATAATAGAATTTTTTTCCAATTTTTTTTTTAAGTGAGTATAAAGGTTTTTTAAAATTAAATTATTACGCCTTAAAACTAAATTTTATAAAAAGCTGTCCACTAGTTTTTGAAATATTGAATTTACAAAAACAGCTTTTCAAAAATTATTTAAAGATTTTTGAAAAATTATTTTATGCCACATTATTTCAAATAGCTAGGATAATTTCAGTATTGAGTTTAGTTCAAATGCTTAAGCCTTTAACAATTTTCGATAACCGTTATATGACAGGTACCGTTATTTTTAGACTTACAGTGACCTACAAAAAGCTCTGGGTGTATTACCCTATAAACCATACCAACCAAATTTGAAATAAATTAGCCCTCCCGTTTAGGCTGCAGACCGACAGACCGGCAGACAGACAGACAGACAGACAGACAGACAGACAGAATTGCGGAACCCATTTTTTTCGTCTTCTCTATCATCGTAATGTCATTTTTTGTTTTGATTGTTATCTCAAAACTTTTTTACTGCACGAATGCATAACTTGCCTTATAGTACGTATAATCGCAAGTAAAAACGTAGGTCTGGAAATTCTGTCTGTCTGTCTGTCTGTATGTCAGTTTATATGTATCAGCACATATAACCTAAACGGCTGTACCGATTTTCTTAGCTCAAAAACTAACGGTACCTGCTATATAACGGTTTCGGAAAGTGCTTAATTTTCTTAAAAACGACTCCAAAGATTTTCTTTAAAAAAAAAAACATCGATTTATTTAATAACCATTTTGGAATTATTTTTTTTGTACCTAAACTTGCATTAAGGCAAAAAAAATCTCTGCATACTTTGATTTTCGTTTTTTGAATCTTCATAAAAAGTAACCTGAGCACTTTTAAAAACAATTCATATAATTTTATTTGTATGTTTCATTTTTTTTAACAAAAAAATTATTAAATTAATTTTTATTAAATTTAATTTTATTTTCGTGGTAACTTGCCTCAAGAACAATTTCGTGCGACCCATTCGTGCACCACGTCGAAATGCCTTGCCAGTCAGCTCTAGGTTCTTAGGTAGCCGCTTTCAATTTCGCAACATAAGTTGCCTGAGGTCGTTTTCCACTTGTGTGCGACATCTATTAGGGGGTATTCCTATGTTGCGTGTACCATCAACGTACAAAATAACGGGTGTTGTTCTTGAGAACTTTAAATAATAATATACAAGACAGAAATATTGTTTGAAATTATTTTTTTATTATTATAATTTGGTTCATAATTTCTTGGCATTTATTTGTTAAGTATGATTTCCGGCATTATGTTCTCCGCGGCTACGAATTACATAGTCCATTTGATCAGTTCAATTTTTCGTTTGAATCTGGTTTGAATATTAGCTTCGAATGCTTCAAGAGTTGCTTGTATGTCGGCATAAACCAATGACTTAAGATAGGTCCATGAAAAATAATCAAAAATCGATATTTCAAAAGAAATAACAGCCGTATTTTTTTGCAAGTTCATATAGACTTGTGTGAAAAAAACGACAATAGTCGTAATTCAACAACACGTAAATACAACAACAACATAGGTCCATATAGACTTAGCTAACTTTCGATAATTATCGGGATTTAGCTAAGTCCATATAGATTTCTGGGTTACCGATGTGGTTGTATGGGAACGTCTTTAATGTTGTGGGCTAAATCCCAATGTCGTTTTTTTCACACAAGTCTACATGGACTAACGCGGCTAATGATCGATGATGCCGCCAGCGTGTAAACTGCGTGTGATTCGTTAATGGCTTAAGCCTTAAGGCATTGACGTATTAGGTATGGACCGCCAGTAGCCAACTTCACGCGTGTTCCAACATAACTAGGGGCGCCATCAACTACTAGCAGGGAATCTGCGTAGGAGTGATATGATTTCTTTAATTAATTATTTACTATTGAAATATTTTGGTGGAAATTATTATCAAACTACTTTTATTTTACAGAACACATCCACTCCTTATGCCATGAGTTACTTACAGATGAATATATTATCGTTTTCATTTAAATTCTAATGGCGAAATTAGTACACGTATTTAACACTAAAAGATGATGGCGTTTTTAGGCTGTTTTTAGCTGGAACAACTTTTCTTGGCTGGTTGTATGAAAATTTCAACCGACTGGCGGTCCATATCTAGTACGTCAATGCCTTAAGGATTGTCTTTGCTCCATGTATGACAATTTTCTTTGTCTTGTTGATGGTTTTTAAACGGGACGAATAAAATTAGGGCGAAATTTGACGTTAAAATGGACGAAGTGCTCTATGAACTTCGCGAACCAGATTAATTTAATTTTAAGTTAATTTCCACAATTATTTCGAAGCGTGGTTCCGGCGCGCGTCAAACGATTTATGATGAATTTCCAAACTTTACTAATAGCACAGTTTGACATTCTCAACGCTCCCAGAGGCATTGACGTATTAGGTATGGACCGCCAGTAGCCAACTTCACGCGTGTTCCAACATAACTAGGGGCGCCATCAACTACTAGCAGGGAATCTGCGTAGCAGTGATATGATTTCTTTAATTAATTATTTACTATTGAAATATTTTGGTGGAAATTATTATCAAACTACTTTTATTTTACAAAACACATCCACTCCTTATACCATGAGTTACTTACAGATGAATATATTATCGTTTTCATTTAAATTCTAATTGCGAAATTAGTACACGTATTTAACACTAAAAGATGATGGCGTTTTTAGGCTGTTTTTCGCTGGAACAACTTTTCTTGGCTGTTTGTATGAAAATTTCAACCAACTGGCGGTCCATATCTAGTACGTCAATGCCCAGAGGGTAAAACCATTGACGCACTAGATATGGACCGCCAGTCGGTTGAAATTTTCATACAAACAGCCAAGAAAAGTTGTTCCAGCTAAAAACAGCCTAAAAACGCCATCATCTTTTAGTGTTAAATACGTGTACTAATTTCGCCATTAAAATTTAAATGAAAACGATAATATATTCATCTGTAAGTAACTCCTGCCATAGGGAGTGGATTTGTTTTGTAAAATAAAAATAGTTTGATAACAATTAACACCAAAATATTTCAATAATAAATAATTAATTAAAAAAATCATATCACTGCTACGCAGGTTCCCCGCTAGTAGTTGATGCCGCCCCTAGTTATGTTGGAACACGCGTGAAGTTGGCTACTGGCGGTCCATATGTAATACGGCAATGGGTAAAAAATTCTCAATTATCGAAACGATTTACATTTAAATGTTATGTTGATTAAAAAAAAATTGCTTAATTTACCACGTTCTCATGGTGCTGGTTTTAAGCTTCAATGTATACGGTAGTGATTCTTTTTAAAATCAATTTCCAATAAATGTTTAATTTGCCATTCATATGTTTTTGGCATGAAGGGGACAATTTTATAACAACAACAGAATAAATTTCACAATTTTTATCTCACTCTTTATTTAAATTTATCCAAACTTTCTTATGCTGAATTTGTTCAATCATTTATTTTCAGTTATTTCAAAAGCCCAAGCATCATTCCCCTACTACGGCACAAAAATCGGATCTCTTAAACGTCTACATCATGGAGTTGGAGGTGATGTGTACGCAGTTGATTCACGTACAATATTCTTGAAAAATTTCAACTACGACGGAGATGCTCCAGGTATAAGCAATTAAAACAAACAATTTACTTGCAAATACAACTTCATAAATTTTTATTTTTTTTAAAGCTGCATATTTTTATGTTGGAAATTCAAAGAAACCCACCAATGAAGGAGCCAGCCGCCTTCGTGATGAACGAGGAGGAACATCAGCTTTGACTCGTCGCTATCGCAACAAAGATATTACACTGTCGCTTCCAGAGGGTAAAACACTTCGGGACATTAAATGGTTTTCTGTTTGGTGCGACGAGTTTGCAGTTAATTTCGGAGATGTTTCAATTCCTCCCAATTTGGACTTCCCGAGACCCCAAAAAATTTCCTCCCTTCAAGGAGTTCATGGTGTTCGATCGGACAATATTGTGATTGTCGATGCTCAAACTTTACTGATTCCAAATTTCAGTTATGATGGCGAAGCTCCAGGTTGGTTAAGTCGTCTAAGGCTTGAAAGAATATAAGCTTAATAATTTTTAATTTTCATTCAGATGCCAAATTCTGGGTCGGTCGTGGTTCAAAACCATCCCCACAAGGTTTGCGTATTCCCGATGAAAATGGCAAGGAAACGCCTTTACGCAGATACGATCAGAAGACAATTGTTTTAACCCTACCAGCTGATCTGACCATATTTGATATTGGTCATTTTGGAGTTTGGTGCGAAGCTTTCACTGTTGATTTCGGTAATGTGCGAATACCAGATGGCCTTAATGTTCCACCCTCATTGAAAATGCTCGGCATAAGTCCTCAGGTAAAGAAGCCAACCGCTTCGGAAATCAATTTAATTATTCATAATTCGTAGAGTAGTAAAAAAGCACCCAGTTTTCAAAGTAATATTTATATTTTTTTAAATTCAAATATTTATTTATGTTAAAATATTTAACTTAATAGTTGTTAAGAATTATTTTTTAACAAAATTTAAAATTTTGTTTATTTAATCAAAAATTATCTGAAATTATTTGCGCAACAATTGTGATTTGAAATAAAATATTTATATGATTATGCTTAAAAAAAATAACAAAAAAATTGTAATTGGAATTAAAAAAATTCAGTTTTAAATTTAATGGAAATAAATTATTATTATTTATTAATACAAAATGAAAAATTGTTTTAATTTAAAATTCCATGTTGTATTTTTCTTGCTCAATCTGCTGAATACGATGTATTTTTTTTTGTTTTCTTTTTTTTTATTGTTTAAAATTTAATTTCTATTTCTTTGACTATACTAACTTATTACATTCTTTGTTTTTTTTTTCTAATGTTTAACATACTGTTTTTTCATTTTCTTCAAAATCATTGCTACACAATTTTTCTATCTCAAATACTTGCTTAACAATTTTTCATTTTGTATTATTCTTTATAAACAAATAAATAATTTTATTTTTAACCTTTTGACCATTTAAAAATTTCAAAAATTAATCACACCTTTTTTGGTTAAAATCCGAAAAGCCATTAAACATCTTTATACATTTATTTTTATACTGCTTTTATCAAAACTAAATTATTTTGGTTATGGTGCTAAGACTAATCAAATCAATTTGCTAAAGGTGATCATTTTTACGAGCGAATATTTTTTTTTCAAACGGAAGCAAAAACCTACTGCTTGGATGCCATCTAGGGGAGGCTTATAAGTTGAACATAAAAATTAAAATAAATTTCATGGTAAGACATTTGGAAAATCATAAGCTTTCCTTATACATTAATTGGATTTTAATGTTTTGGATGACAAAGAATGTCATGCTGGGATTTTATCAAATTTATTAGGACCATACAAAATATAAAGGTTGCATGTATACATAACAAAATCATTACAGTTTAAACTATAAACCTTGGTTTTTTAGTTGTACAGGTTAACTTCGTCGTTCCAAATATTTTGACAACTTTACATTTTTCAAAGTTGACAGATTTGTGGGGCCACAAAGTGTCAAAGAGAAATTTATTACTTTCCATTTATTTCATTTATGTTTGTCAAACAGGATAGTGTTTACATTGACGACACAAAATTGCGCAGTTATAACAAATTTTACGAAATCGTTTTCTAAATTGCAAAATTTTGACGAAATTTCGTGTAAATTTTAATTAATAAAGGACTATAATAGTTGATTAATGAAACAAACAGAACTAAAACAAAATTATGGCTCACGTAAGCCAAAAAGAGAAAAACATATACTTTCATTTTTTTTTTAATTTAATTTTGCTTTGAAAGCAAAACTCCCAATTTTGGTGTGAACACTTTTTGTAATTTCTCTCTTTGTTCTTATTGCACTTTTATCGTTTTTCTAAGAACTTAAAGCTTCGAGTCCTGACATTCTGCGGAGATTCTTTTCGAGGAGATCTTCCATCTATGGCTTGTTGCAAAAAGACTCAGGCATTTTTCGAAAACGTCATCTGCGTGCAATATGCATTTGTAAAATGGTCTTAAACGCAACCTGTGAAAAGAAAATGTTCCAAAATTCTAGCACAAAATGTTGTTGTATTTATAATGCAGTTTGCTTTAGTCCCAATAGTCGTAAGCATTTATTTACAAATGCAGTTGCAAATGCACGCTCAATCAATCGCTCTCTTTAAAGGGTAAACCATAATAGTAGAAACGGTGCGTACGGGGACGTATAAATCTATCCATGAAAATTATATTGTGCACCCATAATGTCGGTTTGCTCAGGTTCGTTCAATTTTCGTTTACTCTCTCCTCAGCACAAAGAATTGACGCCTAGCTAACGCATGTGAAATTCGCTTGCATTTGCTTTTCACGCTATGGGCAATTCAAGTAATTGACAAAACTTTAGGAAACTTTGCAGACATATGACACTATTAGTCCGGTTTACCTATCTCTTCGCGTCCCTTCCCTTGACAAATTGAGCACTAACCGATAGGTTCAGTCTTAACATTTGCAAAACTGATGGTCGGACAAACTTTTTCAGGTACGTTTGGTCAAAAATGGTCATTTCCGGTGTTTTTTTGACAATTTAGCGAGTTTCTTTTTTTTTTTTTAAATCACGCGTAACCATTTTTATTATTAAAAAAACAGTCTTTAAATAAACAGTACTTATTAAAAAGATAAGTTATAAATGACTTCAACAAAAAAAAATGTGAATCTATTTCTCACAACGGGGTACATTATTTCCCGTAAAGTTATCTTCCTCCACCTATGAGTTTCGTCATATCATGTCCACACGAAGAAAAAAAAATATTTTCTTTTGTCAGATTTTTGGTATATAGATGGTTTTTTATTGAACTTTTAGCATTGTATCAAAAACATATTATATTTTGAGTTTATTAAATGAAAATTATCAATTTGTGTTGGGACTCAAGAACTTTAAATGCTCATAACTTTTTTCATATACATTTTAGCAGCAAATAAAAGGTATATTGGTGTTGTGCAGTCCAATGCCATTCTAAAATATATTTTTTCATATTTTTTACGAGCGGATATAGTGTAGAGAACAGCTTCAAAAGAGACCGGAAGTGGCCATTTTCTGACTAAACGTTCCTGAAAAAGCTTTTCATATGTTCCAACGCGATGAGAAAGGGGATCTTACAGTCGACTCCCCTATCTTCCTTTTGCTTTCGAATAATATGGTTTACGAAAGTTAACGAACCTTAACTGTAATCGATTAGTAATTGTCATATTATTCAGTAGTTTAAAACTTAAATCCAGATGTACATTATTTTTCGTTTTCTTTTTTTTAGATTTATTGTCAATCGTTTCTCATTGCTGCTTCTTTTAAATATGTTTATTTCTTATATGTGTATTATTTCCCGTGAGCGAACAATATAGAACTTGACAAGAAATAAGTCAAATAAACTATTCATATCTGGATTTATTTTTACATCTGGATTTAACGAGTGAATAATATGGCCGTACCAAAGCCAAAATTTCAAAATTTGAAAGTAGTGAAGTAAGAATAGAACAGCTGTGTGCATTTGACAATTCGGAAAAAAAAAAATTAATGGCATTTTACCAAAAAAGGCTACGAATTTGCATTAGATTATCCATTTTATCAATAAATCAATAAATTTATTAATAAATTATGCATTTTTAACATACATATGTTACAAGAATCTAAAAACAAAAGATTTTCACATGTTTCACATGCTCATTACATGCATTCATCGCGTTTGTATAAACATGACGAAACGGATCGTTTAATTTTGACAGAAGGTCATGCTAGCTCATGCGCATTATAGTGCTACCATTAAGGAGCAACTAGCTATATTAGTCGAAAGCAAAAGAAAGCTAATGTCATAATTCTGCGTCAAGTATCCTTAAGTGCCGTCCATTCCTTGAGTCGACCACAATGGTCGGATGCAAACGCAAACAAATTTCACATGTATTTGGCTGGCTGTCAAATTTACGTACGTAAATTGCGCTATGGAGCGCTCTTCACGTACGGACTACGGAGGCGAAATTGAGCAATCCGACATTATGGGCGCACTACACAATTAGCTTGTATTCGGATATTTTCGTACGATCCCGTACGCACTGTTTCGACTTGTATGGTTGACCCTTTACTCTTGTCCAGCAGTTGAACTGGGATTCAGCGATACTACGAGACAAAGTTGGTAATGTGATCAACTATGCTGCGTTGCGTCGTATCGCTGAAGTAAACTGTCGCGTAGTGCGGTCTTACTTTAATTAGCTAGACAAATCCTATTTCAAAATCGATCGCTTCCAATTCATTTCGTTTACAGCATTAAATTGTTAAATAATGTGTCTACGTTTAGGTGCATACATCCGCCAATTCCCCCCGAATGAGGGACGCTTATGTTGAAGCTTGCACTTAGCTCTTAATTTTCCTCCACAACCATTATACATATGCAGTTTACTAAATCCAAGGTATCTGTTTAAAGTCTGGACTCTTTTGTCCACACTTGATTCGTAGGTACATAAACCTAGAATCTGATGTCGAATAATAATATAGAACGATTCTTGTATCGCTTATATTTATGTAGGTTGGTGTTCCAAGCAGACTCACTTGGACGTAAAAATTCAAAGTCTTGGTTGATGGTTTTTAATTAACTCATAAAATTATTTATTAATATCAACATTTTATAGCAAAATATTGCTTATTAGACAGTTATTATTAAACATTGATTGCTTATGAAAATATATACTACAGTTGAGGCAAAAAGGTCAAGCTCACATTTCATTGTCTTTTATGCTGAGATTCGAAAATTAATTAAAAGCATGACTTTGTTTACCATCAGTTTATCAACCCGAATACACAAAAAATGTGTATCGTTTATTTTGCAGGAAAATAAATCAATTATGTGTATGGTTTTTTATTACTGAGTGAATGAACTGCTTATTGCATAAAAGACAATGAAAGGCAACCCGAACATTCTGCCCCACGTTAAACGATTCGTTTTACAAATTACAAATAATGTTTTTAGAAAAAGAACTATAAATACAAATACAGATTTAAAATTTAATAAGAAAACAATTTACTATTTATTAAAGGAAATAAAAATAAGTATCGTGTTTATTCTTCAGTAGTTACATTAAATCTAGCTTCTGATGGGATGTCCTTTGGTGTTGATTGCATTCTCGGGATGGTGATGTTTGCATTATGTTTCCTCGGCTGAGGTGTTGGTTGGCGAGTGTCTTATTTTTTTCTTAGGTATGTCTGGTTGTACCCTTGAAATGTTGGAATTTCGACTAGAACCTTGCATTTCCTTAAATGTTTTTTCTTTTGGCTCTGAATGAATCACTGGTTTAGAATGAACAACTGTTTCAGGATCAACTAATGGTTCCGAATGTTTGAAGTGTGCTTTTGCTACGGGTGTAGGGTGCGAATCTTCTTCACTTTCAGTCGGCAGAGGTGCAAGTTTATGTATGGCACGTTTGAAAATGCCTGTTTTAGTTTTAACTTCCGCAACGCGCACTAAACCGTCGTTTCCTGGTATGCATTTGGTTATTCTTCCCAGTTGCCATTGAAGAGGTGGTAAGTTGTCTTCCTTTAAAATCACCATCATTCCTTCTCGAATACTGCGATTTTCCTGCTTCCACTTTTGGCGATGTTGTAGTTGGCTTAAGTATTCGCTGGACCATCGGTCCCAAAATTGTTGTTTAAGCGCGACTATTGTCTTCCATCGTTTTTCCAAACCCTTACCAAAAACTTGGGCTGCAGGGTGAATAGTGCTAGTTAACGCTTCACCAATTAAAAAGTGTCCAGGAGTTAGTGCAGCGAGGTCATTCGGATCTGATGAAAGTGGTGTTATCGGTCGAGAGTTCATAATAGCTTCAATTTCAATCATAAGTGTTTCTAATTCTTCATAAGTTAATTTTGTTGGTTCCAGATTCCGTTTTAGAAAGTATTTCGCAGATTTTACTGCCGCCTCCCAAAGGCCACCAAAGTGTGGAGATCGTGGGGGAATGAAATGGAACGCTATGCCCTTGTTATTGCAAAAGGTTGTAATCTTCCCTTGTGCTACTTGATCATAAAGAACCGCTTGCAGCTCCGTCAGTTGATTCTTTGCTCCAACAAAGTTTGTGGCGTTATCGCAATGTAAATTAAGGCAATTTCCTCTTCTTCCGATGAATCGTTTAAGGGCGGCGATAAATGCATCCGTGGTGAGATCACTCACGACTTCGAAATGTGTTGCTTTTGTTGCAAAGCAGCAGAATACCGCAACGTATGCCTTCCGGGGTCGTTTTCCTCTAATATTGAAGTGAATCCACACCGGTCCAAAGTAATCAACTCCGGCGTTAACAAAAGGTCGAGCTGGCTGGACACGTGTTGCAGGCAAATTTCCCATTGCTTGCGTCATTAATTTCGGTTTTGTTCTTGTACAATGTATACACCTGTGTACTACTGCTCTGACCATTGTTTTGCCTTTAATGGGCCAGAATTTTTGACGTATTTTAGCTAGTAGGCCTTGTGGTCCTATATGACGATTTTGGAAATGAGTTTCTGTAATCAATAATTTAGTGAATTCGTGGTTGTAGGGTAACAAAATCGGGTGTTTAGTGTCGTAATCCAAATCTGCAGCTTCTAATCGTCCTCCCACGCGTAGGATACCCTTTGAGTCTATGAATGGTGATAAAGTAGTCAATTGGCTATTGCCGTGGATCCATTTCCCCTCAGACAATTGTTTTAATTCTTCTTTAAAGGCTTGGCTTTGCATGAATCTTACAATTACCTGTAGTGCTTGTTCCAGTTCGAGAAGTGATAATTCATCTGCCTTTGGTTCGAATTGTTCCAATTCGATAGGCATTAATTCGTCCTTCCTTGGTTTGATGTTTCCGCAATTTTGAAGGAAACGATATATGTATGCCACAATCCTTTGTAATCGTGAAAATGAGTTGCGGTGATTTATACTGTACATAACGTCTGTTTCAATTGTTGCTGTCATTACCAATTTCGATTTTTTTATGTCTAAATTGGTGGGTTTAGCCTTGAATTCAGCTGGCCATTTTATTTCAGGTCCGTATAAAAACAGTGGTCCATAAAACCAAATGTGGTGGTTTTTTAATTTTGTGGCTGACATCCCTCTTGATACAATATCGGCTGGATTTGATTTAGTTGGAACATGACGCCATTGATGTGGTAATGATAAAGATCGTATCTTCTTGACGCGGTTTGATATGAAGCTATGATATCTGCCTGCGTCAGCATTGATCCAAGCTAATACGATCTCTGAATCGGTCCAATAATGAGATTCCAATTCCCCAAGTTTAAGATCCTTTGTGACCTTTTGCATTAGTTCTGTAGCTAATTTGGCTGCGCACAGTTCTAAGCGTGGTATTGTCGTTTCACTTATGGCTTCATTATACCGGTTTTTCTTTATTGGTGCTACTCTGGATTTTGAACAAAGTAGGTGAACGGTTATTGTACCATTATTCGCAATTGATCTGATATATATTGCTGCACCGTAAGCCTTTCCCGATGCATCTGCAAATGCATGTAATTGGGTCTCCTTGGCTATCTTATTTGAAAAGACATGTCTTGGAATTTTTATGTCCTTTATTGCTTCCAAATCTTTACGATACTTTTCCCAAGTAGTGTGTAATTCCATTGGTAAAGCCGCGTCCCAATCTATCTTAAGCTTCCACAATTTTTGGATGAACAGTTTTGCAATGATTGTCATGGGGCTAATAAGACCTAGCGGGTCAAAAATATGCGCTATTTCAGATAATGCCGTTCGTTTTGTTATTTTACTGTGTTGAATAAAGGTTGAATTTATCAGGAACTCATCTTTTTCTGGATTCCATATGAGACCCAGTGTTTTGAGATGTTTTGCTTCCTTGTCCAATAAGTCCGATTGTAAAGCTCGATCTTTTGGAGGAATATGGTTTAAAAGTTGTGGCATATTGCTGCACCATTTTCTTAGATTGAAGCCTGCTGACTGCAGGACCTGTGTCAATTGTTGTTGCATGTCTCTAACCTCCAAAAGGCTGTTTGAACCTGACATGACGTCATCCATATAGAAATCGTTAGCTAATACCTTGGCTCCCAAAGGATATTTACGTGTATATTCCGTTGATAATTGTTGCAAGCAGCGCGTTGCCAAATATGGTGCAGAAGTAGTACCATATGTTATTGTGTTTAGTTGATAGCAACGCACCCTTTCATCCTTCGTTCTGCGCCAAAATATTAATTGATATTTTCTGTTTTCATTTGTTACCATAATCTGTCGGTACATTTTCTCGATATCGGCAATAAATACAAACCGATATAAGCGAAATCGCAGTAAAATGGAAAATAAATCGTCTTGGATTTTGGGTCCAGGTAACAAAACGTCGTTCAATGATATATTCGTGGAAGTTTTCATAGATGCATCGAACACTACTCTTAATTTTGTTGTGCTGCTCTCTGGTTTGAGTACTCCGTGATGAGGCAGAAAGTAATGAGGTGTTCCAATCTTAGATATTTCGACTTCTTCCATATGTTCTAATTTTAAATACTCTTCCATAAAGTTCGTGTAAAGAATTCTGAGAGGTTCATCCTTGCTTAATCTTTTCTCCAACGCAAAATACCTCCGCAAGGCGAGTTCTTTGGAATCACCTAATGCTGAAGGTTGTTCGGCAAATGGCAAACTTACTATGAATCTTCCATTTGTATCTCGCTTAACTGTTTCATCGAATTGTTTTACGCATCGCTGTTCTGACAAAGTGAGACTGTTGTTGGTTTCTTCTATTTCTTCTAGACGCCAGAATTTTTCTATGATGTCACTCAGAGAATCCAACCGAGTACGGTGTTTTGCAGAATAGGTAGGTCGTCGGATAATTTTATTTGTCCCACTGACAGTAATTCATGGTAGAACTCAGCTCCCAATAACAGATCGATTTTATCAGGTCGGCTAAAATCTGGATCTGCCAATTTGATATTTGAGGGTAACTTCCAGCACGACACGTCCAAAAGTTGAGATGGTTGTGGTGATATTATATCCTTTAGTATGAAAGCTTCAATTCTAGTGGTGTAGCCACTAACATTTGACAAACATTCGACGTTTACTCGCTGATTTGATTTTTGTGTTCCTTGTCCTATTCCCTCGATGGTGAGAGAATCTGATCTTGGTTTGAGATTGAGTGCTCGGACAATTCTTTCACTGATAATATTTATCTGTGATCCCGAATCCAATAATGCTCGGCAATTTATTTTTTGCTGATTTGGTCCAACAATCTGAACCCTAGCTGTTCCCAGTATGATGAGAGGATGATGTGTATTATTCAACAAAGCACTTACAGCCTTGTTTGAATTTCCAGAATTTTTATTTGGAAGGTTATTTATTGTCGTTTCCATCTTCTTAGTAGCTGGACAATTTCCGGAATAGTTTGCATCTGTTTCGAAGTGAACAAGTGTATTATGTCGTTTCTGACACTTCAAACAGCTTCGTGCTTTGCAATTGAAAGTCTTATGTCCAAAACGTAAACAATTAATGCAGAGATGCCTTTGTTTGGCCAGATCTAATCGTTTAGCTGGCGTCAAACTTAAAAATTGTGGGCAATTGTAAAGTTGATGATTTTCCTTGCATGAAACACAAGCTGATGGTGACATTGTAGCTGCTGCTAATGTCTTTATTCCAGAAACGTGCATCCTATGATCGTCAGATTTATCCTTATTTCCCAAGGCCTCTAACGATTGGAAACGATTTTCCAAGAAAATGAGAAATTTATTGAAGGCAGGTATCTTCCTTGGTTGACTCAAAGATTGCTCAAAGAGTGTGTGGGACTCCTTATCCAGTTTTTTAAGGAAAAAGTGGAGTAATATTGGATCCCATGAACTGGTGTCCACATTTAGTCCTTGGAGCCCCATCAAGCATTCTTGTATTGTGTCATGTAGATTGCGGATGGATTTTGCACTTCCTGATGATATGTTTTGGTGTGAGAATAACTTTGAGAGCCATGATGACACAAGCAACCTAGAGTTATCGTATCTTTCAGTAATCAACTTCCAGGCTGCTGCATAGTTGGATCCTGAAACCGAAAGATGGTATATGAGTTTCGCAGCCTCTCCTGTTAGGCTTGATTTTAGAAACCATATTTTCTGACCATCAGATATATTTTGGTTATGAATGATCTCCTTGTACAGATCAGAGAATTGTTGCCATTTAAGGTAATTGCCGTCGAATTTAGGCAAATCCACCTTGGGCAGTTGCCATGAGGTTTGCGGTATCTCCAATTGTGTTGCTGATGTTGATGTTTCGATTATTTCAATCAATTCTTGCAAAGATTCCGCAACCTTTTCTTGCAACTCAAAATATTCCCTTATTTCATGGTAAGTTAGAACGTTTTCCATTTTTCGATAAATGGCAGTTAACTCCTCCCAATTCAGTTCCAATGTTCGACATTTGGTCTGACAAAATGCTTTGCTCTTGTGTGGCTGTGCAGCATTCTTTTCGATTGACCTCTGTATTATTTCCATTATAAGTTTGTATTTTTGCTTTGTGTTGATGTCTTCTGGCTGTAAATTTGCATTGTCTTTTGTTTCTGCATTTGAGCCTTCTTTCTGGATGGGCTTGGGAATCGCTTCCTTTGTAGCTCCTTCCTGCTCATTTTCCGCAGCTGCTGCTGCACCCTGTTGGGCTAATGATAATTTTTCTTTAATATCACTATAGAACGACTCCTTTATTCTACTGATTTCTTGAAAAAAATTTTTCTTGATGTAAGGATGGTCATCTTCTATAGTTTCTATCCTTCGGATTTTGGAATCTGTCTCATCGAAAACCTTCCAGAGCAATGCCAATTTCTGCAAGCGATCATTTAAATAAGTGATCGTCTTACGCTCTGAAGAGTCTTTTTTGTAGTTTCTCCATAGATTGCATATTTTCTCCCCAGTATCTTCCTGTTCCTTTGTTAGAGCTTCAATATCCATTTTGCCGTTGTTTGATTGATCCAAAGAATGATATCAGCGATCGAATTTAGGTTGAACTGTGTTATGGCCCAGTTTACGCCCAAACGCAAAGTTTTTGTAATGTAAGGCGATGAACTGTGTTATGGCCAGTTTACGCCCAAACGCGAAATTATTATGATACAACGTATGAACTGTGTTATGGCCCAGTTTACGCACAAACGCGAAGTTATTGTAATGTAACGCGATGAACTGTGTTATGGCCCAGTTTACGCCCAAACGCGAAGTTATTGTAATGTAACGCGATGAACTGTGTTATGGCCCAGTTTACGCCCAAACGCGAAATTATTGTAATGTAACGCGATGAACTGTGTTATGGCCCAGTTTACGCCTAAACGCGAAGTTATTATGCTCCAACGGATGACTCTGAAGTAATTCTGCAACTGATGAAACTGCTGATGAAAGTCCTGTCACGGTCGCCAAATGTTTAAAGTCTGGACTCTTTTGTCCACACTTGATTCGTAGGTACATAAACCTAGAATCTGATGTCGAATAATAATATAGAACGATTCTTGTATCGCTTATATTTATGTAGGTTGGTGTTCCAAGCAGACTCACTTGGACGTAAAAATTCAAAGTCTTGGTTGATGGTTTTTAATTAACTCATAAAATTATTTATTAATATCAACATTTTATAGCAAAATATTGCTTATTAGACAGTTATTATTAAACATTGATTGCTTATGAAAATATATACTACAGTTGAGGCAAAAAGGTCAAGCTCACATTTCATTGTCTTTTATGCTGAGATTCGAAAATTAATTAAAAGCATGACTTTGTTTACCATCAGTTTATCAACCCGAATACACAAAAAATGTGTATCGTTTATTTTGCAGGAAAATAAATCAATTATGTGTATGGTTTTTTATTACTGAGTGAATGAACTGCTTATTGCATAAAAGACAATGAAAGGCAACCCGAACAGTATCATTCGATCAAATTATCAATTTAATTCATCGAACTATCAATAAAAGATTTCATCGTTATATATAAATTATCGATTCGGGTGTAAATAATAAGCAAATGGCCGCAAGAACTGTCAACTTAAGAGCAAATTGGTTTGATTAGATCACTTTTCTCTTTCTTTTTTTTTTCAATAGAATTCAAATTTACTTTTACAGTCGAAATTAAATTGTGAAGTACTTTATGATGATTTGGCTTTCGAAGTACGATGGGCTGTTGCCGGTGAAAGTATTGTTGTGCAACTTGTTGCGAAATTAGGTAAGTGTAAGCTTTATACAATTTTATTTTATTAACATTTTAGAGCATAAATTAAACATGACAAATTGTGACGTTTGTGTCATTAAACAAAAACTTCATTATTCAAAAATCAAGTATTAAAAGCCGCATTGACTGCCTAGTGCCGGCCCTTTCATTTTCACTAGAAAATATATGAAAAGAAATTGCTCCGACCATGTAGGTAGGTAAGTAAGTAATCAAATGTAACACCAAACATTTTGAAAGGTTATTGCGCCGCCATTGAATGAAGTCACAACAACGTGGTGCATACTTGCGCAAAACCGCATAAAAGTGAAATGTTTTGGTAAGCAGAGAAGCAGAAGAAGAAAAGAAGAAAAACAACAGAAGAGAAAAAAAAAATAAAAAAATAAATAACTTAAACACAAAATGAATGACATAACAGGTCACCGCCACATTCCAAGTCACGTCTCCAATATCACTTCCATTCCGTGGAACGTATGATCGGTATGATCGTATCTCGAAATTAAGTGGTGGAACAACTTTCGCATGGCCACTGGCCAGTGGCAAATGACGTTAGCCCCAACAACGGTGTTATGTTTGTATTATACTGCGATAACAGTTTTGGACCGCAAAGGGAAACCACTACCAGAACAGCAACTTAACTGTGTTGTAAATAGGCAGTATGTCCGTCACCACCGCCGCCGGCCTCCGCGCCGGTGAATACCACACCGGTCCACTGAATGCTGTAATCCGGATCGGGATTCACTGTAATTGTTATTATTGCATAATGATTGTGGAAAGGAGAATGTGTGAGAGCTGCGTGCTGCCATATTCAACGACGAGAAATATTTCCTCAGGGAGTAGGTATACGGTATACCGCAATAATAGTAATCATGACCGAATTCAAGAATGTTACTCTGTTTTCTTTGGCAAAAACACTTAAGTTTTATCGAATTCTTTGAGTAAGACCCATAATAATTGTACATATAGAAGGGGATAATTTTGGAAAAGTTCAAATTTATTGTGAACAACACATTAAGTGTTCACAAAAAAACACCAACAAAAAGTGTAAATTATTTGCAAAGAACGTAATGGTTCAAATGCTGTTCGACTTTTTTCTTTAGGTTTTTAATTAGTTTTTACATTAGTTTTTTCTGTCCAGTCACTTTAGAATTTAACCTGTCACAAATTAATTATTTACAAGTCGAAACCACTTTTAAAAATGTTCTTTTAGTGAGTAAAATTACGGAACATTATAAGTCTGCCGCTATTTTTGTAAGCATAAAAATAAACAGTTATTAACAAATTAGAAAAATAAGGTTATTGTGGGTTTTTGATAGTTTAAAAATAAAAAAAAAATGATTGGCAGTAACTAAGAAAAATTACGATTTTGCATTAAATTATCCGATCATATAAACAATGTATTTTTGACACAAATAAAAGAAACAAAAAAATTGTTGATTTTGACAGATAGCCATGTTTACTATAGTTATTTCATCATATGTTTGTATAAACATGACAAAAGAGTGCTTTTAATTTTGACAGTCGAACATCAAGATTCCTTAAAGCGACCTCTACACGGTCAGTCATTTGACATTAATCTGTAATATGTGTATAGTGTTTGATTTGATTTTCATACTTCTCTGCATAACCAAAAAGTACAGTAGCGCACTACTTGGCTTTATTTTCTCTCCTTTTTGGCAAACCTACCCGTCTATGGCTTAAGGATCAAGTACAATGCGCATAAGTAAGCAGGAGCTACTGTCAAAATTGCATGTGTAAATGAGCGAATACACACAGTCATATGGCGTTTGCTGTAATGGAAATGTAATGTAATTAAATTGATATATGTATGTAAAATGTAATGATCGTAAGTCATACCATTGAGTTTATAAACTCAATGGTCATACAAACTCTATATTATATTTATGGTCGATAAAACGAGCAAGGGCCCGTTATACAAACTCTACGACAAAATGCCGCCAAAAAGTACGCCCAAAATCACCTAAGACTATGCAATTTCTTGAAGATTTAACTTTATTTCCGCTTAAATGGCGGAAAAAAAAATAATTTTCTTTGGCAATTATTAAACAGGGTTATACAAAAATTTGTTTTTTATTTCCAAACTTTTAACAAAATTATTTATAAAGTGAAGATATAAAAACTTTCAGCTGAATTTGAATAAGGATAAGAATCCTCCATCCTATTAAAAGCGACAAATTTCGGCCTAAATGTGTTTTTTTTTAACACTTCATCAATCCATGCTGTAATTTTATTTCTCTATAGCCGATGGCGAGTACATGTCCTTTGGAATTTCTTCAAACAAAGACCGACCAGAAATGATTGGATCTGATGTTGTAGTTGCGTGGGTTGACAAAGAGACTGGCAAAGGTTATGCCCAGGACTATTATCTCGATGACAAATCGCAGTGTTCTGGAAAACGTGGTAGTTGTCCGGATGTAAATATTGAGGTAAATTTTACTTCAAAATCTCTTGTTCCTGTTTACAAAAAAAAACAACTTTTTTTCCCAGGATAATACAAGTTCCATTCGACTATTGAATGCCGCCATGGTCAATGGATATTCAATAGTCACGTATCAGCGCTCCCTTGGTGCTCCAGACCGCTACGATCTACCTATCATTATGAATACATCTCAAGCTATTGTGTGGGCTATTGGACCACTAAACCAACGCAATGAAGTCTCATATCATTCCAAATACACGAAAAATGTACATTTAGTGAATTTCGGTCGACAACCGACATGGAACTGTCCAATGCCTGAGGGTGAGAAGCCCGAGTCAGATGAGGAAGATGAAGACGAGGTGGCAGCAGCAGAAGAAGAAGAAGAATTCTATGACAGTCGAACTCAAAAGCCAACCCCACAGGCACTACAGAGACCAACAAGGCGACAAGAATCCTCATCATCCCGTAAACCAGTGCCTACACCAAGGCCGGCAAGTACCAACGGGGCATGGGACATCCCAGCAATTCAATGCTATGAACCAGAGGACGGAGTTTTCTACGCACAGATGGGTCCGACTGGAGGCAAACATGGATATCCGGCAATTACCGGTTGGTTGAGGTTTTGATTGCATTAAAAGTGCTTGGATTTGAGTATCCAATCCACTCTTGCTTGCATTTGAGTTTGCTGATGATGTGCATTGTGCGTGTGTGATTTTTGATTATTTTTACAGGACACGTCGGTTGGGGTATCTCATGGTACATCAATGGGTTACTTATACCCGAGATTCATTTGGTGCGAGGCAAGGCCTACACATTTGTAGTTGAAGGCGGACATAATCCAGATATTCCGGCAAAGTACCATCCATTCTATATTTCGGATGATCCAATTGGTGGTTATGAATACAAGACGGACGAAGAAAAGGCTGTAAGTATGAATATGAGTAAATGAAGGAAGGGTGTGTGTTAGTCTTTTTCATAGAATTTAATTTCCTTCCAAGAAAGTTCAATAACAAAAGTTATTTACATGTTCTTATTTAAATTATAGGATGTCAAAGTGTTCGCTGGCGTCCACAAATCACGTTCCGGCAAAGTCACACCTACCGGCGTTGGTCGACTTTGCAACTGGACTCCAGATCCTGATGGCCCCCCAGCTGATGACTTCCAATCTTTTGGCGCTTATCAACGTACACTAACGCTAGAATGTGACGATGGAGAGCCAGGTGTGATTACTTGGACGCCAGACCGCAACACACCCGACACCGTTTACTATCATTGCTTTACGCATCGCCATCTTGGATGGAAGATCCATGTGCACGATAGTTGCGACGAGGGTGCTGCAGCATCAGAGATAGACGAAACCGTTTCCCAGCCAGAGGAGGATTACGCCGCCGAATCATCGATTCGACATGAAACTAAGGTCAGCCCAAACGATAATTTTTTATTGAAGCATCAAACAGATTTGATTAAGAATCACAATATGAACGGGACACCGCCAAAATTAAGTTTTGAATTATCAAAGTCCTCGGAAATAACTAAACTGATTTCAGATGGGATCCGCGCTGCTGAGGCTCTCGAGGAGAGCTTAAAGAACCGCAAACTTCAACCGCAATCATCATCATCAACTTCAGGGCAGATGTTTCCACCTAAATTCCCACAAATCTCAACATCAGCCCCGGAAATTTTGAGTGGAGAAACCATGAAAAACCTCAGCATACCTACCAACATGCAAACATCTGTACCACAGGATACACTACCATCACAAAGTGCAGGACCTTCCACTTTTCTAAGACCACCACAAACTAACATCCATTATAGACCAATCAAACGCCGTCCGTCATATCCTTTTAAGAAGGAACGTCTTCCCATGAAGCGTCCACACCCGCCATCCCTGTTAGCGTCTATGATGCCAGGTCCAAGGCCAGTTGCCATTCCACAGCCTTCAATGATTATAAATCACTACCGCAAACCAATACCCTCAATGATGTTGAAAACCTTCCTCAAGGAAAAACCATTCCCCGTTAAATCGATTCCGTCAGTGATGCTTTTAGGTCAGCCGACAGAATTGGACTACAAGAGACAAACTGAGCCGTTGCTAAAGGCAACCAAGCCTAAACCAAACGGAATAATTCCGGTGCCATACGTTGATGTAACGCCTCAAGAGACAAGCCAGAACTTTGTATATGCCTTCGATGGGAATGGACTATCGCCTAATGAAAAGAATCCATTGTTGTCTGAAAAAGCGCCAACCATGGCCTACAAGACTCCATATGAAGTTCGAGAGTCTCAGGAAGATATTGATCTATCTTCTTTAAAACCAGCAGTTAACCAAGGTTTCAAACCAGATACTGTTGTTGTCGAGGGAGGATTCAAACCCATTACTCGTAAGAAAACCGACGAAGAAGTCAAAGGCGAGAAGGAAGAAAAAATTTCACGACGAAGAGATGATCCAGGTTCAGAGATAGATGAAGTGATGGAAACCGATACACTTTTCCTGAGCCAAGACAACTCACATAATCAAAACTTCGAACCTATGTTCATTCCATCTCCACCAGATAGCACCAATGACACTATAGCCTACAAACAGAGCACAGCTGCCAAATTGACATCTGACTTGAGTGACATGGAGGTTGAAGAAGGAGACGACAAAATTGCCGTTGCAGCCGAGCGTGTTGATACATACTATCTCCCGCCCGACAAAAAACCGACCACTAGTCAACGACCATTACCTACTGGCGCTGTTGTCACTTATGACGGTAAGGCAGTTCTGGACACATCTCTGGTGCATCCACCAAAACTTGAGGCTCACGATACTCTGAAAAGTACACAGGGTCTGTCGAAGAGTGAATCTTTGATTCGAAATACTCCCCAGTTTGGACCATTCCGTGGCGAAATGCCCCCTTCCATTCCAGACTTTCTAGCAGCAGATAATGGAAATTCTTTTACTAAACCCATTACCGAGTACACAAACCCATTGACACTTGATGGCATTACAACACCAAGAGTGACAGCATCATCGATTTCCACAAAACTTAGTCTCCTTAAATCACCATTATCCACATCGTGATGAGGGTATATTTTTTTTTAAGATCATATTATTATTTTTAAATATATTTAGCTAAATTTTTGTTTTCATATATAAAATATTTTAGTTTTATTTAAGAAAACAAAATAGAAAACCTGCTTGATGTGTATTTTTGTGGTATTTATATTTTTGCTTTTTGGTACTCTTATTTTTTTTTTTAATTTTAAAGTATGTACCTTCTGATGTTAAATTAAATAAGATGCTAATTTACTTTAGATATTTAAAATTAAGTGATTAAAAAAAAATTTCAGATAATATAAATATGAATTTATTCGTTATTCGTTAATTTTAAATATAAGTCGTTATCTTATGAAAAAATAAACATTGTTAAACAAAAATAAGAATATGAAATATTTAAAAACATTTTATAAATAAAATTATATAAAAATATTATATGTTCATTATGATTGTTTGATGAATAATTTACAGTGTCCCTTTACATGTCCTCAACTCCTTAAATTTAAATCTAAACTACATCATAGTAAGTAAGCCATTAGAATTTGATCTTCCCAAAGAAGCAAAACGCCGACGGCACAACAAAATGATGTGTTCTTCTAAGCATCTTTACTTACATACATATGTAAATAAAGACATATTTTTGTTTGTTAAATGTCAAAATAACGGCTTTTAACAAGATGCAAATGAAAGCATATAACCGCTTTAAATTTGTTTGTCTGTCTGTCTGCCTGTTTGTTCCGGCTACTCTCGGAAACATACTATCGATTGGATCGATTCTAACGGGACTTTCACTGGTGTAAAGCTTTTGTTGTAGCGCATATATTAGGATATTTAAATAACATTACTCCCTATAGGTGGCGCGGGGGTCGTTACTTTTTCGAATATTCGAAAATATGAAGCGTTCCAAAACTGCTGGATCGATTTTGACTAACATATTTCACTAACATATATCTGATGTCGTAAGATGCGTTTTTCTTTTTTCGTTCCGAACATATTCTGAGGCTGCGTTTCCGGTGCCAGCGAAACATGTAATCAAATTAACTAGGGGATTTAAAAAAAAAATAATAACTTTCAATTTAGATTTTGATGTTGTGTGCGAAAGATTCAGAACCTCAGAACGAATCTCATTTTTGACAGCTTAGTGCTCAAAGTGTGTTTCAAAAATAGAGAACACTCAGAGTATGCTCTGAAAGATCGGACTCAGAGCTCTGTTCTGAACGAAAAAAGAAAAACGTCTAAGGAGTAATTTGTGATACTTTAGTTAACCCATAATAGATGGCACTGAGGTTGTTTTTTTCAAAAATTCTTATTTATAGACAGACGGGATAAGGCTGCACTGATTTTGATGATATTTTCACAGGCTGATCAAAGGATTACTATAAGGCTGTTTTAGTTACTTCCTAGGTGGCGCTCTGGTTTTTTGAAAATTCATATATATGAACCGATAGAAGTAGCTGAACCGATTTTGGCAAATCTTGGAAAACGAAATCTCGCAAATTTAGAACACCGCTTTTCATAATCTCGTATTCCCAAAATCCCGCGGGACTTCGTAATGGGAGAACGAACGAACCGTTTCAATAACCTTAAAGATGGCACTGTGATGTAGCTCTTTCGGAAATTCTTATTTATTGACTGACGGGGAACGGCTGGACATATTTCGACGCGACTTTAAATGGCGAGGAATAAAAAAACCTGATAGCAGTGTTATTAACAGAATTGCAATATAACATTCACATAGTTTTATCAAAATCGTAAGAGCCGTTTTCGAGAAAACTTTTAAAAACTAAAACCGTTATATAGGTAGTAGGTACCCGTTTAAGCAGGGCTTAAAAAAACTCAAATTTGTCCTCTAGTGGTCTATAGAGAATCACTACACGAAATTTGAAGAAAATCCACCAAACTGTTTAGACTGTAGCTCGATAAACAGACAACCAAAAGTCGAACCAAATAAAACCTACTTTTTCAGGCTTTTCTATATCATCGTAATGTCAGTTTTGATTAAAACCTCGAATTTTTCTTTTACACGAAACTGATATATCTACCTACTTGTGTCAAGTAAAAAATGCGACATCAAGTAAAAAATGGTTCTATTGCAGATACCGATACTGAGATTTTCATAAAAAAAAGACTTTGATGAAGAACATCGCCTAATAGTGGCGATGTTCTTCAAAAAAAAAAAAATCGTATGAAATTTTATCAAAACTAGTCGATTTTTTTTTCGAGTAAAATGAAATGATCGATAACTCTTGTAACTATATGGTAGGTACCGTTAATTAGCTACTACTCATACGAAATTTTATAAAAATCGATCGTACCTATTTCTTTTGGGAAATATTTCCTTATCTGTAATGATTGAAGTACCTTCAATTTTAGATCTTGCATAAATATCAATAAAAATAGCTAGGCCCGGGCATTTTTCATTTTACTCTAAAATTAAAAATTACTTTGCTTTTTTTCCTCTGAGTGTAGGTGTTGATACATACAGACTGTCTGACAAAAACAGAAACAGACCTACTATATTCGTTTTTTTAATCATTGTAATGTCATCGTTATGTCAAATTTATTTTCAAATTAATTTGATTTGTAGTTTTGTTAATCGTTATCTTAAATGGTATTAGTGATAAAAGGAATAAATGCTACTCCAAGAATTCTTAACTCCTCCTATACCACCGAAATTTAAAGTGTTAATCATCCGCGCATGATACAACCATCCACACGAAAAGATAATTTTTAACTTTAATAAGAATCACAAATTATATATTCATATACAAACCACGTAAAATTGAAATATCTCACAGGACTCTGCCACTAAACTGTTATCATATATGTTAATAGAAACTCGACCAATCCAAACCGGTATAATATACATATATGTACCTATAAACATGTTTTGACTTTTTGAATCTTTTGAGATATGAAAGTCAAAATCAACATATCATAAAAACTGATATTATTTCTTAGCAAGTCTTCAGTTTGTGACTGACATTCAATCATTCATTATTCGTTGAAGTGTACTCCGACACAGCTATGAAAATAGCTTCAGTTCAATTGCCCAGTTGGCGTATAGATCCTATCGAGAACTTTAATAGAGCCATCGACGTTGTAAAGCAAGTTAAAGACAAAAATACTGATTTGAAAGTAGTCATTTTGTCGGAGTGTTTCAAAGGTCCCTACGGCATCGGGTACTTTGCTCAATTCGCCGAAAAAAAACCTCAAGGTCTCACCTGCCGAACATTATCAAAGTCGGCCAAAGCCTTGGCATTTACTTAATTGGTGGAACCATTATCGAACAAGTTGATAGAGGCGATTTGTACAACACTTGCACAGTTTGGTCTCCCGATGGCAAGTTAATTGGAAAGTATCGAAAGGTATGCAAAAATGTCAATATAGTGTTAGAGACAAACAGCAATGGTTTATCATTGCCTAGATGCATTTATACGACATAGACCTAAACTCTGAAGTTGGAGGTAGAATGCAATTCACGGAGTCCTAAGCACTAAAACCAGGCAATGAGTTTTTGGTGGTTGAAATTGAAAACCGAAAATTGGGTATGGGGATTTGCCATGATATGCGTTTCGAAGAACTGGTTAAATCTATCGCAATCTAAATCTAAGGTATGCATTCTAGGATAACTCGTATGGTGTTCCCGTGATAACATTTTGGTTTATTTTCCCAGGGTGTGATATGATTGTGTATCCTTCATCCTTCTGTATTGCTCAAGGTCCGATGCACAGGGAATTACTGCAGAGATCCCGCGCTAATGATAATCAGATTTTTGTAGTAACAGTTTCATCGGCCCGTGATGAGAACGCTGATTTCGTATCCGATTTTCTTTGGATTTTAACAGTTTTATGTTTTAGATTTTTCGATGGTGAATGAAGTACGTAAACATGTTCTGTTTTTGAAATACGTTTATCTGAGAGCTATTTAAAAGGCTGTTTTAATACATGATTTTTGTTTTGTTTACGACTATTGTCAATGAAATATGGATTTTAAAGCCAATAAAATACATTAAATATTGTTAATTTGTTTTGTTGACGACTATTGTTAGGGTAACAGAATAGACACTTAGTAAATGTAAGAACCTCCAAATGTGCAGTTCACAACTTTCTATAAATGGCGCTGCTCCATGGTGTTCTATAGAAATTTATATACAATGATATCATTATGTATTTAATTTACATGCAGATGTGTAGTAGTTCAGTCAATATTTATTCAATGCTGAAAACTAAAGTGGACATCGATGTTTTGGTGAAAATAAAGTGGAAAAGTTTTTGTTTTAGTGAAAAAAGTGTTTGTTAATAAGAAAAAAAGTGTTAAAAAAGAAATTGTGACTGTGTCTAAGGAACTTAAGTTTTTAATTATTAATCAAAAATTAATGTATTTAAAAACCACTCTAACGTTTTTGAAATTATATTTTTGTTAAACTTATATTCAACCAACAAAATTTCCATTATTCTGATTTTGGTTTGAATCTTTATTAAAAACACTTTTAATACCTGAAATATTCATATGATTTTGTTGGTTAATAAGCAATTTTTCTTTATTAAATTTAATGATAAGCCTGCTGTCGTCTATTTTTATAAATGTAGATTTTAGGTTTAAGGATATCTCTGTGTTCATAGGCAGTGGTGCGATTTAAATTTTGTTAATTTTTTTTAATACATTTTTACTAGAGACAAACAAATTTTATTAAGACACATTTTTTGTTAAATTAGGTACAGCCCAGTAAAATTGGAGTTTTACTTCGAAATTATTTCGAAAAAGCTTGTATCAACCCATGATTTGGTGAGAAGCTACATTTTTTTTGATGGGGGGAAAGAGTCGAAATTAAATCTTTTCCTCTTTTTTTGGAAACTATTAACTTTTTGCAAGAAAGTTCTTAACACTTTTTATCGTACCATCAACCGATTTTGAGAAAAAATTGTAAACAAAATTTGTTTTTTGACAACACTGCACTTTTTCACTAGTAATTTAACTTAGGTAAATGCCATACCAAATTCAAATGAAATCCGTTCAGGCGATAACGGGTTATGGCTAAGTTTGTAAAAATCCGTTAACACCGAATCTGTCCTATGTGTATTTTAAGCTAAAATTCTGAAATACATAGTTACATTCAGAGTACTGCAAATATAACTTTCATTTTTATCGTTTTCCGTTTTTTTGTTATTATCACAGGCGGTGATTATTCACCATGAAAGTTATATGGAAATATATAAACATATACAATGATAAATTTTTGTAAACGTTCATTTTTTAATTACTTGATATTTATTATATACTAGCTGTTACCCGACTGCCGCAGAAAAAATAAGGGAGAAAGCATTGATTTCGAAAGAATAATTATAACATGTTGCCAAAAGATTTTAAGCTAATATATAAAAGTTTTCGAAAAAGCTACCCCAGCGCCATCTTTGGGATAATTTACTTCATAAGTTACTGCCTGCAACATAAGCTATTTGTTCAAGAAAATATCGTTAACATCGATCCAGTAGTTTCTGATCGGTTCATATACAGGGTGATTGGTTTAAGGTGCACCAAAAAGCTTGAGCGTGTAGGTGGAGTTAAGACAAGAAAAAAAACGTACAGGAGGGGGGGGTCTATTTCCCCCTGTTTAGGCAGGAGAGGCAATTTTCTAAAAAATTGACTTAAATCAGAAAAAAAATTAATTAAAAACAACGGTGAATGATACAAAGCCTTGTTATATCTTTTTGGAAAGCTAGAAAACTATTCTTTTATTTTGTTTTTAAATAAAGTTGTTTAAGTGAACAATTTTAAAAAAATTAATTTTCAAACTCAAAATTTTGAAGAAAAAAATTTAAACTATTTTTTTTCAAAATTTTATGTAATTAACTATTATTTTTATTTTCAAAATTCAATGCTCTTATTTTAGTCAAAAACAAAAAACCGGATGCCAAAATGTGTCTTAGTTTTTGAGAAATTAAGAAAATACTAAAAGCACTTTTTTAAAAAAAGGTGAAATCTGGTTAGTCCAGTTAATTGTTTTTAACCAGATTAACCAGATTTCACCTTTTTTAAAAAAAAAGTGCTTTTAGTATTTTCTTAATTTCTCAAAAAAAGTGTTTGACTATATTTACATATCATTTCCAGCTAAAGGAATAAAAACTCCAGTCAATTATAACTGGAATCCAGTCAAAATGGCAACAGTGAAAATAAGTTCGTCATTTAAAACTAAGTAAAATGATAAAAAACATTAAATAAATACCTTATTGTTTTTACAACTTTTCGTTTTCAATTATTTTAAACACATGGCATCGACGAAAGTATAATTAACATGAAAAACATCTATGACGATATACAAAACGATTAAAAACACGCACCTGTATGCATTTCAGACTGCTTACAATCCATCATCAGCATCACGACAACCCAAAAATCGAAACAAATATACAAAGTGCAAATCAGCAATAATTGTAATGTTATCACCGGCCAGTTTAATGTTATCAAAAGGTGAATACGAAATCGCAGCAACCTTAACCTCTGAATAAAAAAAATAAAAAAAATAAAAATGTTTTGAGATACATTATTCAAAGACATTCTATAAAAACTGATACCTCATTTAGCGAAGCCTTAGTTTGTGAATGGAATTCATTTTTCGTTGAGGTATCCGACACCGATATGAAAATTGCATTATTTCAATTGCCAGTAGGCGTAGATCCTTGTGATAACGTTAGCAAAGCCGTTGATGTTGTTCATCAGGTTAAAGCTAAAAATCCTGATTTGAAAGTAGCAATTTTGCCGGAGTGTTTCAATGGTCCCTACGGAATCGAGTGCTTTGCTCAGTTCGCCGAAGTAATACCTCAAGGTCCGACATGTCAGGCATTATCAAAGTTGGCCAAAAGTCTTGGAATTTACTTAATTGGAGGAACCATTATCGAACAAGTTGATGGAAGCGATTTGTACAACACTTGCACAGTTTGGTCCCCCGATGGCAAGTTAATTGGAAAGTATCGAAAGGTATGCAAAGATGTGAATTCATAATGTTCTAGAATTGAAATCAACGGTTTGTCGTTGCCGATGGTTGTAACTCCCTAGATGCATTTATTCGACATTGGCCTAAACTCTGAAACTGGAGGTTATATCCAGTTCATGGAATCTTCAGCGCTAAAACCAGGCAATGAGTTTTTGGTGGTGGAAATTGAAAATCGAAAATTGGGTATAGGGATTTGTCATGATATGCGTTTCGGCGAATTGGCCCAAGTATATCGCAACGAAGGTATAAATGGGTTTTGGGTTAAACCGTGTGGTATTCACCTTATGGGATTTTTGTTCCTTTTCCAGGTTGTGATATGATTGTGTATCCTTCATCGTTCTGTATTGCTCAAGGTCCGATGCACTGGGAATTACTGCAGAGATCCCGCGCTAATGATAATCAGATATTTGTTGTAACAGTATCACCGGCCCGTGATGAGAATGCTGATTACGTATCGTACGGACACTCGATGGTGGTTGATCCATGGGGTAGGGTAATGTGCGAGGCTGGAGATAAGCAAGAGGTTATAATCGCTGATATTGGTAAGCTTAAAAGTGCTATATGTTTTGGAGGTTTGTGTTGGATTTTAACAGATTAATGTTTTAGATTTTTCGATGCTGGACGAAATACGTAATCAAATTCCGATATATGACCAAAAGCGAATGGATATATATGAATTGATTAAAAAGAAGGTGTAATGTTTTTAGTCATAAATTGATTGATGTTATCGTTCGAAGTTCTTTAAATTAAAAGAGGTCACAAACGATGTTTGCGGGAATTCTTATGAACCGGATACGAAATAAATACTGGTGTTATAAAAATTATCTGAAGAAAAAGAAAGAAACAAAAATTAGCAGTCGCTCTGCCACTTTATACTTTTAATTTTTTTTTTCACCGCTAATTCCGTGGAAGAGGCCTTATAAAAAGTTGAACTTGTAATGCTTAGAAAGTATCTATCTATATATCTGTTGACCTCCGTAAAAGTGCTTCAATTAATTAAAAGCATCAACACCGAAGTCGTAAAGGGCCTTCGAACCATACAAGGAAAGTAGTTGCAGCAATCAAAATACTTGTTGTTATGGACTGTAATGGTACAATGGATGGAGTGCTTGGCAGTTAACCCAAAGGTTGTCCGTTCAATTCTCACACGGGTACAAAGCATTCTTTTCTTTTCAGCATACCTCCCAGCTTATGCTGGACGTCGCCCATGAGGTATGCAATGAAAAATAAAATTAATTTGCTCTCTATTCATTGTACCAAAACAATTCATATCTCTCTCCTCTTTCTAACTCTTTTCATGCAACACATTACTTCACGGGAACTAGCTTTACATGAGAACTAACTTCGCCACTAGTGGGAACTAATTTCACTTTTTTTTTGTGAAGTAAATTTGCACTAAAAGTGATTTCATCTGAGGATTGTGTGAAGTTAATTCCCATCTACAATTTTTACCCAAAAGAGTGAAATAATTTCCCACCAAAAAGATAAGATATTTCCCATTCAAATTGAAAATTTACTTCACCAAAAAAAATTGATATTAATTCCTACTAGTGGTGAAGTTAGTTCCCATGTGAAGTTGGTTCCCTGCTCCTACGTTTGTTTATTAATCAGGCAGAATGTTTAACGGAACATGATGAATTTTTTTTACACCAGTCTTGTTTAATCGCTTAACGTAATTTTTGGTGTATATTGTGTGCGAATCAATTGATGCCATGTGTTAGAGTCATACTTTAGATGGTGCCTGAATTCCTTAGTAATTCTTTACTTATTCGTATAAATGTTCATGATCTTTCACTTGTTAAGATGTGTTTTGAAAGTCCTTAACGTATTATGATACTCATTTTCCATTAGGAGGTTATCCTGGATTGAATGTTGATGGCCGCAGTTGCCTGCAAAATTATCGACAGTTTGCTGAATTCTGACGCCAGTAATTCAAACTCTTTAAGGGCGAAACCCAGAACGCGTTGTTTTATCGCTTCAATAAAAATATATTAAGGCAGAAAAATTGAAAAAAAAACAACTATAAAAAAAAATTTAAAAATTAATTTTTTCAATTCAAAGTTGAAACAATTTTATTTTTAGGTGACTTGAAATTATTTTTTAAAGTTGAACCATTTTGATTTTGATAATTTCGTGTTTAGTCATATTTTGTAACGGTTTCCATTTTGATATTGGGGACTATCGCGAATTCGGAGTGAAATTTCATTTCCCCCGGAAATAATTTCTGCGATCGTGAACTTCCCTCGGAATAAATTCCACATGAACAATTTTGAACATTAATTTCGAATAATGTTCAGGGGTGTCAATAAAAAATCCTTTTAAATTGTGACGAAATTCCCTGAATGGAAAACATAAAAAATATCCCAAAAACATAAAAAGAAATAAAATAGTGGCTCAATTTTATTTTATTGTCATTTGCAATAAGTTTCCAATAAAAAAATTTAATTATATTTGTTTTTTAATAACATTATTCTTTGGAAATTTAAAAAAATGTTTAAAGTTCATTCAAGGTGTTATGCATGATGCAGAGTGGGTGGGGTTATTTTGAGAAAGACTGCATTAACAATGCATTTCTTTTTCGAGAGCCAAAATAATTTTGATAAGCACTTAAAATTATTAAAAACAAAGGGCTATGTGCAGTTATAGCAAATATTTTGTTGCAAGACGTTTTTCAGTGAGTTTTCTGCCTTTAATTTTTGTGAACACAATCCATCTTTATCATACCCACTTATTAAAATATCCTTTTGATTTGTTTTTATTTTAATTCATTTTTTTTGTTATTCATTTCAGAAAGACAAAATATTTCCACCTATTAGCACTACTTTGATATATAAATTATTTAATTTTTATTTTTTTCACGATAGTCATTTAAATGTATTTTTATTTCGTTTAAATAAACATCTTTTAAATATATTTTTAGAATTAAAGAATTTTTGTTTAAATGGATATTAGTTCGTCATAAATTGTGTAAAGGAATTTTAAATAGTTGACCTGCCATTGCTTCGTTTTACTTAATTTATGCGACCTAAATTAAAGTGAAAAGTAATAGTGAAATGACAGCTAAATTTCCATGAAAATTTTGATTGCGATCACAATAAATTCCGAGTGAAATCTCGAAAATGCTTCACGATATCAATTTTCCGAATAAGGGAAACATATCCAGGGAATTTTATTGGTGATAGCCCCCATTAAGTTGTTTTATTTGATTTTACGTTATTTTTTGGCTTACTTGCAAGTTTTCGTTTTCTAATTTGCTTTTGTTTTCAGGTGCAGCAAACACTTGTAATAGTCGCTTAGCTTTTGTATGGTGGGACGACGCTAAAAGTGATTGCCACAAGTATAACTTGGACTGCTCACTGCACGCAAGTTTGAGAATGGGAATATTCGAAACGCTTATCGAAGATGGTCTGAAGGCACATTTAAACAGGAGTTTAACCTTTTTCATTGTGATGAAATCAACCATCAGATTCGTTTAGCTTATCCATGCAATAAAAAGGAACTAAACGGGACTAAAACAAAAATGACGCCCAATGTAGACACAAGCTCTTCTATAGACTTTTTCTTGAATTAAACATAAAAAGTAAGCGAAGTTAATGTTATTAAATGTGTTAAGCTTTTTAGGGTAAGCATTATTCTGTCCTGTTCTGTATGGTATACCCAGAGACCAATAAAATATTTCAAGAAAAATTGTTAAAGAAAGTTTATGAAATTTTTCTTATTTGCTTAAAAAAATTTTAGAAACATTTCAGAAATGTTTCTTTTTGAAGAAACTTGTGTTTAAACATTTCTGAAATGTTTTTTTGTTTTAAATTTGCATAGGGAATTGTCCAATGTTTCGCAAATCATACCTACACGAAAAATGTTAATGTTAATGGACTATTGTTGTGAAAATGTGACTACATCCTTTAGAATCTCTTTTCCAAAACTGATACATGAACATTGTACATATTGATTGAGTTAGGCGCCGGTTATAGCGATCAGGAAAACGCATCAGGAAAAATGTTCGAATGGATCTTTTATGTTGTTTTAAATCGATTTCAAACACAAATACTACACTAATCGACTACAAATAACTCAAAGAATTTTTTTTGCTAATAAATTTTACTATAGAATAATTATTTATTGTTTAAAATGTATTTCTTTATTTTCCTGACGAAAACTAATTTTTCGTGCCAGCTGATTGACATTTCAAAAACAACGGAACAAATCGTTCCAATTATTTGTGTTCAATTTTCACTTGTTCCACTGACAGATAAAGTTTTTCGTGTGCATTTCAATCAGGAAAACAGCCTGTTCACTGACACATTTTTCCTGATCGCTATAAACGCACATCAGGAAAAAATTCCTGTTCTGATTTGTTTCTACTTTTCCTGATGGTTTTTCCTGATCGCTATAACCGTCCCCTTAACCGTTGAGAACAATCCAAAGAGGAGTTTGATTTGTTGGAATAAATCTTATCAACTGATATATGTACGTCAACTGAAACTTTTAAAACTAAATAAAACACGCATTCTCAAATTCAATGATATGGAGATATGCATCGCATTTCTTTCTTCTGTTATTGCAAATAAGGTGCTACATCCTACATAGGCGTATTGGATACCTTAAAATATATCACTAGAACTAGACTATATGTATATTCTTTAGCATTCAATATTTCTCTAATCTACATATTTCAAAACTATTTTTAACTAACAAGCTTCCTAATGCTACTTTTATCATATCAATATCGTATTCTTCTTAAACTCCATAACAATCAATTTCAATTCTTAACATGACTCTTGGCCTTTTCTCAAAATGCTGAATTATATGTCCACATCCGTCGGATACAAATACATTCATTTATCTAACATACCCACTTTATGTATCCTTCCGGGAAAACAGAAAACTTATATCCTTTTATGGGATTTTCAATTGCATACAATTTTCGTCACAATTTTTTTTTTTTATTTTTCAATCGTCCGTTGTCGGATCAAAGAATGATAAACAATTGTTCTTGTATACTGAATTGTTGCTATGGGTAGAATCATCATTTTTGTATTGATTAAACAACAACAAGAAACAACAGCATTCAAAGGACTTATCGAAGTCCTTCCATATGTAGTACAGAAGATATTTATTTTGTTGGTTATTGTAGTTTGTTTCTTTTCAATCATGGTGAACGATGCTTTGGAAAACGTTCAATTTTTTAACGCACAAGTTTCCGGCCAGACCGTAACAGCAATCACACTTCAGTGGAATGAAATCTCCACTGCTGATGTCTACGAAATTGAAAAGTTTAATAAAAAGTTTGGCTGGCAAAGAGTATACTGGTTCGTATATGATAGAAAAATCGATAAAAAACAATGTCCTTTCTCAAAAAAAAATAAACTTGTTTACACAAGTAAAACGTGAAACTCTGCCAACAAAAATGTTAAAGCCTAGTCGTAAAAATTATCTTTCATCCTTTGAAGGACGAGTGCATGCAGAACCACAATTGATCAACTGGATGATAACTTTGCATATCGATTTCGCATTAAAGCCCTCAAACTTTTCCCTAACGATGATGAAGAGTCCTTCGATGAACAACCCAAGGAATTTATTACGATTAGCGTGTCCGAGGAAATTGTGGTAAAGAACGACCTCAACAGACGCACGGAGTTATTAAGTTTTATGAGCTTCCATTCGTTTCGCCTGTCCGTCAGGCAATTCAATTTCACTTACGAATATTTATGCCGGAATGTTTCTACTCCGTTTAATTATACAGGGAATGACATTGTCGGCTCCTCCTTCAACCATGTGCCTGCATCGAGCCATCAAGAAGGGTCAACAGTTCCTGATCAAAAGGATACTTCGACGTCGACCCAGCCTGATTGATTATCCCGCCCCCAATGGATATCTTCCTTTGGCCAATGCTATTACAATGGGTGAGATATGCATCATCGATATTATTCTGACAGCAGGAGCAAGTGTGCATAACGGTAATCCTTTAAATGGTCGCACACCATTGCATGTAAGTCCTTTAACCTACTTAAGAAAACCAAACAGTTTAATTTTTGTTTTTGTTGTTTGCATGTCATTAAATACCTACGTTTAAAAAGCTTGCATTCTTTTACGGACACCTGCCAGTGGCACGTATGTTGCTAAACAAGAAGGCTGACATAAATGTCAAGGATAACAACGGCATGACACCGTGCCATTGTGCTGTCGATGCAAACCAATATGACATTTTGAAATTCGCACTTGAAAATGGGGCCGATATGGAGACGATAGATCTGTCAGGATGGACTTTGCTGTTGAGAGCAGGTAGGTGCGGGATTCGAGTGGTCTAAAAACAAAACGAATGATGCAAAGTATGTTAATTCGTTTTTGGAAATATACACGCTGCGTTTGCGGGCTGGCTTATTTCTAACTATTGCTTTCATATATTGTCCTGTACTTTATACAGTCGGAATGAATTCGGATTTGATGATTGTCAAGTTATTGCATCAGCAGGGATCAAATTTGAGAGCACTGGATGTGAATGGACTTAATTGTATGAAATTGGCACGTTTATTTCGAAATAATGATGCATTGAAATATTTGCAAAGTTGTGCATTCAATTGAATGTGCTTTTTGCAATTGAAAATTATACATTTGAAACATTTCACTTGGTTTTGTATATTTTTGACAATCGAAAGAATAAAATTTGTCAGATTTATAATTACATATGTGCTGAGTTCTTTGATAAAAAAAATAATACGTTGATTCTTAATGAGATTCACAGTATCAGTGGCCAGTGGCGTATCCAGAAAAAGTTTTTTTTGGGGGGGGGGGGCACATATATAATTTTCAATAATTTTTTGTTTACTTATTATTTTTTTGTAGTCCTTTTAAGTTAGTAAAATAAGTGGATCCATTTTTTTTTCTTTACTTTGGCCCAGTTTTTCAGTGCGGGATTAAAATTAAACCTGGGTTAGGTAACTCACCGAATCGGGTGAGATAACTTTGGATTAACTAAACAAATGCTTTGGATTTTGTATTCTCAGAGTTTCTTAGGTCCTTCCGCATGAATCCTCTACCTACTAACATTCAGGTTCTTTGGTCAATTGGAGATAAATTTATGCCCAGAGTTAGCTAACTCTAGTTTAATTCACAACTGAAACCTTAACCTTAACTTGCATAATCCATGAAATTAAACTTTTTGTGTACAACATTTTATTAATTTGTTATTTTAATAATAAAGACAATAAATAATAATGAATTTTATTATGTTAATATAACATCATATTTTGAAAACTTTAATTTTATTGTTGAAATAGTTAATGTTCAATTATTGTTTTTTGGGAAAATCAAGTCTCTTCTCCTATTTTTCTTGTTGGCAAATTGCTCAATAACTTCCTCAGGATCTATATTGATTTCTCTGTAAAACACCAAAACCCATTTTCTTAACCTATTTTTTTTTTTTTTTGATGTCGTGACCGTGAATAATAATTGTGAAAACCAAAAACAAAAGAAAGGTGAGCATTGCGAATATGTGTATGTATTTACATATGAGTGTATTTTAAGCATAGAGAAATAAGAATATAGAGTGTAATGTAGGCAGAAAAACTCAGTTTGCCTACAAGCTAAATTCCTCATTAAGTGCGGAAGTGTGCGTAAAAATCACGCATACCTTCTTACCTATTGTGACTTCTCACCATTGTTTTTTTCTTGGTATTCACAATTATTGTTTACAGACACGAAATTAAAAAAAAATAGCAAATAGGTTTGGAGGGTGAAACGTACGAAACATTTCTCTCTTTATAGTAGTTTCTCTATGATTTTAAGTACACTTTCGCACCTACTTGCAATTTTAAGCCTTTTTTTTGGCAACATTTATTTTTGCCCCTCACTCTCCTTATTCCTCTACAAAGCACACGCATACATACATACATACACTTAATCTCAATGATCTCCTTTGTTTTGCTTTTGGTTTTCACAATTGCTTTTCACGTTAACGAAATCAAATAAAAAAATATATATAAAACGGGTTTTGGACGTAGAAGTACGATACATTTTGCTCTCCTTATACCTCAATGATCGAGAGTAGAGCACAGTGCTGCGGTGTTGTGGATTGTGGAAAGTACTATTGTAGTAGCATTTCACTATTCTCGACAACTTCGTACTACCGTATACTCCTAATTTCACATTCGTACTGCTATTATTTTCAAAGTTCTTGTATCCAAAAGATTTTATACAAACGGCAAGGTCACAGAAATAGAGAACCTGAACAGCGACCGACGGCTGGTTCTCTCTTTTTGCCTACAACCTAAAAATCAGCTGTTTTTGCCTACCCATCTTTATTTGTGTAAGTGCCCGTACATTTTAAAGGGACTTTTTCTCACCTCACACACAATCTTAGCTGGGTAGGCTTTTTCTGTGGGCTGGTAGGCTTACACGTATTCAAGTACAAGAAAATGAAATTCGAGGGTGTTTCACGCAAATCTCTAATATTTACGAAAAAGTTTCAGTTATTAATGCACATAATGATGAAATCACCTAAATAATAACATGATCCTGGAGGCTTGGTGGGGGCCCGGGCCCCCTCCCCCCCCCCCCCTCAATACGCCACTGTCAGTGGCGTAACTATATAGGATCATTTTGAAAAAAAAAAAATTAAATAGGTAAATGTACCTATTTACTTTGGCCCAGAATTCACAAAAATAAGCTAAAGAATAAACATGTTTATTTTAATATCATCTTTATTTCAACAGCACTTTCATTTACGTCTTATACTTACTTATACTTACTTAATGTGGCGCTGCAGTCCAGCACCCTATTCAGTTCGTTGTTATATCTTCTTCTTCATTCCCTATTTATGCAGATAAAAAAAAAAATCACACGGAGATTTTTTCTTTCGAAGCAGCCTAAAGCTTTCTCTCTATTTGTAATGTCAAATCCCCACGCTTCTGCACCATAAATAAGGACCGGGATGATAAGTATTTTATAAGGGTATACTTTAGAGGCTCGAGAGATGGCCTTGCTCTTCGATTGCCTTTTACGGACTTTTGAAATATTGTGCCTCTGGTGTAGACGTGATAGTTTTGCACTATTTCAAGGATGATGTTAAAGAAGTCGCATGACAGCGCATCACCTTGTCTTAATGCTTTTTTGACATCCAAGGTATGACGTCTCTACCGACTTTGATGGAGCAGCGTTAATTCTCCATCCTGTCATATATGTAAATTTTGGTAGGGATGCCTAAACTAGACATTGCTTTATATAACTCGTCTTTATTGATGCTATTATACGCGGCCTTGAAGTCGATGAAAAGTTGGTGGGTATCGATTCTTGGATTTTTTCCAAGATCTGCCGAATATTTGGTCGATGCTAGACTTTTCCGGCCTAACTCCACACTGATGTTAGGCTCATCTGAGTGTGGCTTTTTTGGTTCTTCGCAATGTTTAAACTGGTTTTCGAAGCTTGAAGGTGGTGGAAAATGACTAGCTAAGAGGTAGCGAGTGATTTGATCAGAAAAGGACTCTTGCACAATTGTAGCCTGCCGACATCGAATTTCCTCATAGTATTTCGACGTTTTGGCCTTGTTCTGGATATCCGTATAGCATTAACTTGGCTACCAAGAGGTAGTGGTCCGAGGCAACGTTGGCTCCACAAAACGTTCGGACATCACAATATGGATCGCAATATGGTCAATCTGGGTTGACGGTTAATTGATCAGGATGTTGCCAAGTCCCTTGTGAATATCGAGATGCTGGAACCATTTTGCCTATTAAGCAAGTAAAAATTCACAGTATGGAGCAATTAAGAAAAATTTATGTTTCTTTGATGGTTCTTGGGGGGAGGGCAACTGCCCCTTTGCTCCCCCCGTAGTCACGCCACTGCAGAATATAACAATTTTGAAACGAAAATGATAATTTAAGAAGAGTTTTTTAAACTTATCTTCTGATGAAAACCCATAAAGGAGAGAGGACCTGCTGCCAGACTTTATATTTCAAAAAAGATACAAACGCTTTCAAATTCCCATTAGTTACTTTAGTCTAAACTAAAGACCGATTTTACGATTTTTATAGAGTGTAGTGATGCCACTAAGCCGTGAATAACAGTTACGAAACTGGAAATAAATGAAAGGGCTTGTATGTTTCGCCAAAATGTTCGGCAAATTAACATTTGGCGGTTGTTCTAGAAGCCGTTCGGCATTCCACGTTTTAAAATTTACGTTTAGTTATTTAAATGATATGACAAATAATCATTTTAAATTTTTCATTTCATTTTAGTTTTAAGATGAATTAGCTACTTGAAATTTAGCAAATTTTTATTTGGCATTGTGTTGTTTTGCATTTGGTGTAGCACAGAACATCTTCTTTCATTCATTTTGATTTGTTTTGTTTATTTTTTGTTCGTCAAATGTCAAAAAGTAGCAAGCAACGCACGCCAAAGTTGAAGTTGAGTGAACTTGTACTACAGCTACAGCTACAGATACAGCTGCAGCTACACATTCTGGGTGAATTATAGGATTGGCGTTGTCTCTATTTTGACAGCACTACAAGCTACAGCTACAGCAAGTCATCAACAAGTTATAACTTTTGCTTTGACACTTATTCTTTTCACAGATTCTGGACTAATCCAGAACAATATTCAGATCAAACTGTCATCGAAGTTAAAAGACTTTCTAGTTTGAAAGATATATAAAAATCCCATTTTTACATTTGCGGGGTTAATAAATTTGACACTTTCAGACAGATTCAATGTTTGGACAAGGGCTCAGCTATTTTTATATTCCAAACTAGGCTACTGAAGGACATTTATACAATAATTTTTCAATTTTGGCTCAATTTTGCCTCACTGATTTCGGCCCTTAATTTTGGTTCAACGCGGTTTCAACCTCATGGTATATAGAAGTCGATTTCGGAATTTGAAAACAGTCTGCACCGCGATTGTACAACTGACCCTTAACTGATGTCTAATTTGTGTATGTCTTAACCTACGTTGAACCAAAGTTAAACCGACAAAATCAGTAAGTTAAAAATTTGAACCATGAATCCAGTTTTGCCAATTCCAATTATAATCTTGACATTTGGAACGTATTCAGTGCTACTACTATTAACAGAAACTATTAACAGAAACAATACATTTGACTTTTTGAAGTTTCATAAAATAAGTAAAAATCTAATCTTGACATTTGCGGAGTATTTAGTGCAAACTGTCATCGCAAAGCAATAAATAAATTATTATTATAATTAAATTATTATTATACATGCGCAAATACAAAACATATCTGTTCTACGAACAAACCTTATTTGCTATATAAATAGACTGAGCTTAGGTGAAATTGTACTCTCCAGCTTCCCCAATTTTAGAATCACATTTGGTCATCACTAACGATGACCACGATGACTCTCACGAAACTTGTTTCTAACTATACTTAAGCTTAAGCTGTGCTTTTAATAAAGTGAAGCTGTTTTCAGATGCCAAGGAAACGCACTGACTCAGACGAGCAACCCACAACTCCAAAACTCCTATTTTTTTTAACACTGCCGTCTTCGTCAAAACATTATCATACCAATACAGTTTTAACTTTAACGTAGTTGAGGATTTTGTCGACTTTATATTTTAAGCTTAGACATATACACTGAGATTATACGAAAAATAAAAGGTAAGTAGAGGAGATGAGGAGATGTAACAGGAAACTTTATAAAAGAAGACCACATAGTCAAAACCGAATTTAATGTCTGCTTAACGTACAGGATTCGGAAAGTTTTTGAATTTAATCCTGAAGTATGGAGCATCAGTAATAGTCCGAGAACTTATTTGGCGCTCCTGAATTTTTGTCAAGTTATTTTTGTCGGAAATTGCCGCGAAACCCAAAATGCAGTCCTTCAAAGTGCATAAAAAATATGGTAAGTAATTTTGGCACGTTTTTTTCACATAAATGTAGCTTAAAACGATTCAAAATAATAATTAATAAGCCATAACATTATCAATCAGGAAAAGGGTTGCCAGAGCAACTCAAAAAACAGTATAAAAACACTAAAAAAAGAATTTTTTTTGAATTTTTTGCCGACTTGATGATGTTATAGCAGTTATACATTAATATTTAAAACCTTTCAAACTTCATTTTATTGAAAACGAAAATTCGTGCCGTCTTCTGCACTTTAAAGGGATGTAAAATCAGTTTCCGGCCATAATTGTCATTCATTAATGAGTGGCCCTCAAGTAATAACTAGACAAAAATTCGGACGCGCCAAAATAATATCCCAAAATCGGTCGCTAGCTCTTCTACTATAATGTCACACACGCAAGGGTAGCAAAACCAAAAAAAAACCTAAGCTGACTGGTATAGGCTATTCGAACGAACTGTAGCCGGCACCTCATCAGGTTAATAAGACAAAATTAAAATAAAACAAAAAAACTTGTAAAAATATAAAAAAACTCATTTTATGATAATATTTTATAAAATTAATTGGTTAACAAAAAAATTACTTAATAATGTTCCAATATATACATAATTAATTTAAACACATTCAACACCCTTAAGAGTCTGATATCCACAAGAATAAACAGTGTAAAAGTCATGATTTTGCTTCAAGCCTAAAAAGAATACATTTTCCGCCAATTCTTTACCAAAATCGCAAAAATTCTGCGCAAATAATGTAAAGAATAAACGCTTGTTGTCCAATTTGTAACGCTTTAGAATTTCATTTTCATGATCGTATATTTCTTGAGTGACAGTCGTTGATGTTATCCAATCTCTATATTCACCCCAGGCATGCTGGAAGCTTTTAATATAAATGACAGCCATCAAACGCGCCTCATCTAGAGCGTTAATTACAGGTGGTAATTTTAAACAATCTGCTATTTCTGTATATTTCTTTGGTTCCATTCTGGCTGAACTATTATAGAACATCATCCATAAATGGACGTTCAATGTTGACATATAATAGGACATTGGTTTGTTTCGACTTTGATACATGTACATTGTCCAATCAAGAATTGTCTTAGGCACACCACGCATGTAAGTTTCATTGTTGCTCTTGCGAAGCTCTTCGAGTGATTTTATATTATGATCGTAGCCATCACGGTAGATTCTAAGATTCTGGTATTCCTGGTCGAGATCCGAGATCTAAAACGAATAGAAGAAAATTTAAAAATTAATGAACACTGGAAAAGGACAACACCATATCAACTCGACAAAGAAACATGGTCTAAAGCTATGATGGCTATAGGAAAAAATCAGCTTTCAAAGCTTGGTGAATGTGCTCCTCTCATAACATAGATGAAAAAGCACGTCTTGAAGTAGTACGTTGCAAGAAAAATTCAAAGAAGAAGTGCGCCCAACTTAAGGCAGAGAGTATTAATATTTGTACCGGCTTCTGATGTAAGCCAGGCTCTTCAGAAACTGCAACATGTCAATATTAACAAAGGTGAAACAGTGCAACTATCTTGAAAATTGCAGTTCATGAACAATGCTCAAGGGTAACTTCTTTGTGAATGACGACTAAATTCTTCACAGGTGGCGAGATTACTGCGAAGGACTTTTAAATGAACATTTTTTAGACGATAATTTCCAACAGCCGCACAAAACTCCGAAGAAGTGCCCGACATCACAGTGGAAAAAGTCAGTGCGGCGGTAAAAAACTAAAAAAAAGGGAAAAGCTATTGGGCCAGACGGCGGCGTACTGTCTGAGTTTACGGTTCTCATCTCCAAACTTATCAGCGGTAATCAAATGCCAAATCAGTGGAGGGAAAATTACCTTCTCCCAATTTACAAGGGGAAGGGTAATACACGAAAATGTGAGACTAACCGTTCAATCCAAGCTGATATCACACACCATGATGAAGATCGTTAAGAGTGGATGGCTGCTTGCGAAAAATAACAAGGCTATCTAATGACCAGTGGGGGTTTGTTTCGGCCAAATCAACTACAGATGGAATCTAGAGTGTAAGAATCAGAATGGGAAACACCGCGATTCCTCAAGCAATGTGCTATTGTGTTTGTGTATTTTGAAAAGGCGGGATTTCCAGAAATCTATGCTGCCCATTTTCTGATCCATCCAGGCCTATTCCGGACCTTTTTTTTAACGAAAGAGTGCTTCCCAAATGCAAAAGGTTTAAATATCTTTGATCATGAGTGGTGTGAGAACTCTGCCATCTTCTGTGACCAAAAAATTCCCCCTAAGCTGAAAGGAAAATTTTAAACAGCAATAGTTCTTTCAGCGCTTACATACGGTTCACAATGTTGGACAATGTACAAGTAGTATGAGACCAAATTTATGGCAACTAATATGAAGATGTTTCGGATGACAGCAGGAGTAACTAAGCTATAGATTGAATCCGAAGTAAAATAATCCAAAAAAGCCTCCACGTCAAAAAAAAAAAAAAAAAAAAAAAATATAAAGGACACGGCTTGCTCTTGTGGCATGTAACCCTCGTGTTCACGACTGGGAAATGCGTTAACTTTCCACCGTCGACAACAAAGCACTTACATAAATCTTATCAAAATTTATAGTACTTTTTTTCGAGAAAAATGGAATTCAAAAATCTAATTTAGCAGAGCTTTAAGAATTCGTAAAAATCAGTGAAGCCATTTAGAAGATAATCGGTATCAAAAAGTACCGTTCTATAATAGGTAACGTTAATACGTTTTTTCCGGATAAAGGACATCGTCGTTAGCAACAAATCGACCATATAAAATTTTATCAAAATCGAACGGATTTTTTTCGAGAAAAATGGAATTATCGCTTAGGCTTATGGTAGGTGCCATTATTTTTATACCCATGTCAAAAAAAAAGGCCGGGTATATTAGGTAGACACTCAAAAATACTTTTTACCAAGTTTTAAGAAAATCGGCCAGTAGCGTTTCGTCAGGGTGTGCATTGCACAAATTCAAGGGAATTAAAATCTTGCGATTGCCGACAGTGCACTTGAATGTGTATCTGAGTTTAGTCAAAGCAGTAACCAATACGTACAAAGTTCATCCAACCAACCAAACAACGTCAGTTCATCAAATAAATAAACTGACCTGTGAAAGGAAGTAAGTCGAGTTAAGTTTGTCGTGCTGTATTTTATCAGGGATGTTAATTAGGTAATTAGGTTAGGCAAGTTATGCATTCGTAAAAAAAAAGTTTTGAGATAACAATCAATAATGTCATTACGATGATAGAGAAGCCGAAAAAAGTGTGTCCGGCAATTCTGTATGTCTGTCTGTCTGTATGTATGTATTCAGACAGAATTACCGGACCCACTTTTTTGATAACAATCAATAATGTCATTACGATGGTAGAGAAGCCGAAAAAAGTTTGTCCGGCAATTCTGTATGTCTGTCTGTCTGTATGTATGTATGCAGGCAAAATTACCGGACCCACTTTTTTCGGCTTCTGTAAATCAAATGCAGTGGCACTAGCATTCAATGGGCCTCTGATATGGAACAATCCATAACCGGGAAGCTTTCTGACATTTACTGAGGTCAACCCGACGAAACCCACAAACAGATCAGTAGGTAAAGTTGAAATTTCATGTTAAATATTCAAATTTAAAAAAATTCAAAATGAAATAATAATCAAAAAATTGTTTCCGAAATTAATTTTATATATTTCTTTGTTTTTTAAACCTTGGTATGACTTTAATTTGGAAAACGATTTTCCGATTTTTTATAACATTCTAGAACTTAAAAAAAATAATGCAACGTTAAATTTTAGCACATAGCCATCTGGCCACAGTATTTAATATTAAAATTTGCTACACACGCGACTAAAATAATGAATATAAAGTTACTGTCCCACTAAAAACTTTTCAACCTCAAAATCATGTTTTCATCACAATCGTCTAACTTTGTACTTCCGGTTCCATAAAAATAGTCCCCAACGAAAATGTCGCCAAACAAGAAATTAAAAATACATAACAAAATTTAATAACAAATATTAATATGATGGATAGAAAATCATTTACTGTCTTAGGGTTATTTCGGTGTCAAACTTTAGTAATATGTTTGGGTAGTAATTTTGCAATGAAAAAAAAAAAAATGCGCTCAGAAAAAATAAATATAAATAAAATATTTTTTCATAATAATAAATGAGGATGAACATATCCTTAAAAATATATTAATGAAAACATTAAGGTCAAATTTTTATTTTTTTAAATTACTTAATAGGGGAAGGTTTCGCATTGAAAAATAGATAATCAGCCTTATTAGGAATTCCGACGAATGAGTTGCGGAGGGAGTCTTACTCACTTTCGGTAGATTTGCTATTAGCGAATCCGCAAGCCATACGCGGGAATAAATGTCTTTGTTCGTAAAATTGGTATTACTGAAAACGAAAGGCATCCGCACCACATCCGCACTCCATACAAATGTTGGAAAAGCAAATTCGCAGTAAATTTGGTGCGGAAGCGGATGAAAGTGATTTGTATGCAAACAAAATTCAAGAAACAGCAGATAGTTAACAAATCTGAATTTTTTAAAACAGAAATTTGGATCGCCGAAACGCATAAAGTTTTTTTTGCAGTATTTCTAGTAATTTATTGACAATGGCCGTTTTCGAAAACGTCATCGGCGTTTTTTTAGGAAGTGCAATTTCGGTGTCGTTTTTTAGCCAAACCGTGGACATCTTCCTAGAAATATAGTCCCTACGACCTAGTTTGACATTTTTTCTATCCAACAGCAAATGAACCTTGAAAATCGGTTTAGTGATTGCTGAAACACAGACGGATTAAGATTGGTCGTTAAAATCAATCAAAATGGCTTATTTTGCGGTACAAAAATTATTTTAGTCAAAATAATTATTTTTTGTCCTATTATTAAGAGTTCCAGAAGTACAACTTTGGTGTCGTTTTTTGGCCAAACCGTTAAAATCTGTCCAAAAATATAGTCCCCATGACCGAGTTTGACATTTCCTCTATTCAACAGCATATTTACCTTGTAAATCGGTCCAGTGATTGCTGAAACACTGATATTATTAATATTGGTCGTTAAAATCATTAAAAAAGGTTTGATTTGCGATATTAGATATTTTTCGATACTAAAGTATCTTAGATTGCTTTTCTCGTGTGCACTTGAACGCGCCCAAAGTCAACTTTTGACATCCACGACAATGCAGTTTCAAAAATGGAAAAGTAGTTCGCGGATCGATAATGCAGCTCATTCATCCGATTCAATAATAGAATTTTATGCGAAAGCGGATCCACTGCGGATCCAACCGACTCCCGGGGAGTGAAATTTTGCGGATTCAGTAATAGGCATGAATAATAAATTTGAAGACGAAGGTTTTTGTGTATCACTCTTTGGATTTCTTCAACCTTTAATTTATTATCTAATTATACACAAGAATAATGCTTGCAAGATTCCTGAAAATTTTATATTTGTTTTAATAAGTTTCAATAATACAGAATTTTCGCTTCCATTTTCTAACAATCGTAATGTTTCCTATTATTTCACTATATAAAACCAATTAATTTACCTTAAAGTATATCCTCGGATCCTTGAATCTATCCTTCAGTGATTCCAATTTGTATCTAAACAAATGAGTTGCAAAATGTTCTGTCCTCTTAGCTCGTTGAATAAATCTGTCCAACAAATCCATAAGATTTTTATGATCATGTGTGTCCATGTGCTTGTTTGCCACAATATATCCAAAAACAGGACGAAAGTAATCGAATGATTCTCGATAACAATCATCAACAGATTTAACCAAATTACACGATAAAAAAAAATCCGTCATTTTACGTTTAGCATCGAATTTCTGTTCGTCATTTTGTAGGTCAATTAAAAGATTTATCAGTTCACTTTCACACGGCAAATTGCCCATAATCGAGAACATGGGTTGATTACGATTGCATACATATTCGTAATATTGTTCGCATGGTAGTTTTTCCTTATAAATCGAATGATCCAAACGAACAGCAAGATTCTGCAGTTCCTTAATTCGTAAGTCTGATAGATGGCGGGTATAGGCTATCTGAGCAAAGACTTCATTCAAGAACAGAAGTCCAAAAAACAAACCGAATGTTATCGACCAATTATACATGTCGCACTAATTAAACTAAATCATAAATAAAAAAACTTTTCGTCATAGAACCTAAATATAATCTAAGCTTAGAGGGAATTGTTTTGAAAGTTATTTGTTTTCGAGAAAGAAATTTGAGATAATTTTGAAATTCACATATTATTTGACAAGAACATACCTATACAAGTTTCAAGTATGAAGGAATGTTGCTTGTATTGGGAATTTGTACACAAAGCTGAAATATGTGATGAGCTTTTCTAATCAGTTATGCATTTGGATTAATTACAACATCATAACGCATACCATTTCAAATAATCTCATTGAATTAATGTGGAAGAACGTTTTGAATTTGTTTTCAAATAAATTAGTACAGCGAAAGCGATAAGGAATGTAGAATAATTATGGAGGCAGCCATTGATTGGAGAATTCGTGAGGTTTATAAGATGATTCTGTTGGCTTATCAAATTATGTGTGGTGTTTGATATTTTTTTCTTAGAGATTAAGCAAAATATTTAATTCTTATAGGTTTAGCTATTTCTTACAGGGTATTAGAGGTGTTATAATACACCAACTATACATAATGTATAATACAACTTAAATACCATACTAGTAGTGATTTCTATGGTTAATGGCTGGAACTCCCTCAATGGTGTAGAATGACTTTGAATCTAGATTTGAAACAACTAGAATCCTGGAAAACGTTTTTATATAATCTTATCGAAAATGTCGATTTGAAACGGGAATCTTTTTTAAGTGATGCAGCAAATTCGGTGCACAGAGCAATATATAGTTCTTTCAACCATAATCTGCGTGAATGTAATTATTTTAAGGACCAGTATAGTGTATGAAATAGATTTTCATGATGGTAAGGCTTCGAGTGGAACTCCTTAGTCTAAACTACATTCCTCACAGAGAACCAGTTTAATGTAGCATGTGCAATATGAGTATGAAAAAGAAGATGTTATCCACTTCATAGGACGATGTGCAATCTTACGGGAAATCAGAAGATATTTCTTTGGGTGCGAATTCATCACAGTGGATCAGGTAGAAGATCTTTTTAACTACTGCAGAATAGCTGTAAGATACAGAGATACAATAATTAATGAAAACTTTTAAAACCTTTTTAAAATTCAAATACTTTATGTTTTGTTTAGTTATTTTTTTTTATTTTTAAAATAATGGATTAGCAATGCCATGCTAATTTTGATTGAGAAAATTTTGTAAATAATTAATTTTGCATATTTTTTATCTTATTATAATAAAAATCAATCCTACTACTAGTACTTACGCGTTGCGGTATAGTCTATACTATACAGTGAGTAGTGAGTTGAGAGGTGATGAAGACGTCTTGGGCGTCCAAGAAGTTTAAATGTCGACACACAAGAAGAAGTGCCCGTTTCTTGGGATATAAGGACGAAAGCATTCAAGATTTTCTATTACGGATAAGAATAAAGTAGAACAACGGAATCAGTATCATTTTTGCAGAAGAGCTTCTTGGTAGCGTCTTGGCTATTTCAAAGTCTATAGTGAAGAAATTATTTTCTCTGAAACTGGTTATATGTAAGGAAGAATGTGGTGTTATGGTGTAAAACTCTATTTTCATAAAACAGAGGTTGTCAAAAAACAGAGGTTGTCCTTTCCGGTTGTCAAAAGTAATTAGACGACATAAATAGCTAACTATGGCTGACGTTGATGTAGATGTTCCCTCAGCTGCCCCAATTATTGGAGGTGCCATGGATATCAATACTGCCTTACAAGAGGTATTGAAGAAATCCTTGATTGCCGATGGTTTAGTTCATGGAATTCACCAAGCTTGTAAATCTCTTGACAAACGTCATGCTGTTCTTGCTATCTTGGCTGAATCGTTCGAAGAGCCTCTTTACAGGAAATAGATCACAGCCCTCTGCCATGAACATCAAATTCCATTGATCCGCGTCGATTCCCATAAGAAACTCGTCGAATGGTCAGGTCTGTTTAAGATCGACAAAGAAGGCAAACCACGTAAGGTTTGCGGATGCTCTGTCGTCGTCATCAAGGATTTCGGTGAGGAAACTCCTGCTCTCGATGTTGTCAAAGAGCACCTCAGGCAAAACAGTTAAACTGCACCCTATTTGCATAAAAGTTGATTCAAAGACGACATTCTACTGAGGTTAAGGATTTTTTTTTAAATAAAAAAAACAAAAACAAAAAAAAAAAAAAAAAAAACAGAGCTGAAAACTTATCAACTACAGCAGTGGAGGGATTGAAACTGAGATTGACTATAATTTGGTAAACAGTTTTATGAAACCACATTTTAAGGATTTCTATGATTGATATGTGATATTGGGTGAATCAATTGCTTAGCAACATCGTCGGCTTTCGAAACTTGGTCTAAATATATGCCCCTCTTATAAAACAAATGGAAAAGTACACTTTGAAGTAGTCTTCAAAAGTTCAGACGTTATACAAGAAAGAAGGAA